>OY282600.1:22370757-23570757 GCA_958298965.1 Chrysolina haemoptera | reverse complement strand
TTTATATTCCATAATATAACGAAATTGATAGTCATTTTTTTTTTAGATTATTCGAGACGATTTATTTTGGGCGGTTGATATGAAACCGAAGTTAGAGATTTTTTACAAGAATTGCCTATTGCCCGAACTGATAGATCCTAGATACCCGAGGAAATTGGAAATCCGCAATCCACCACGACAGTAAAACATACAGCTCATGTTACATGTATTTTAATAATATTGACATTTTTTCGAAACTCGGAATTTCATTAAGTTTTATATTATATGTATAAGTAACCCCCCTTCTCTGTTAACTTTTGAACAAATTAAAAAAGGTTGTTCATAAGCGACTTTTTGACACCACAAAAAATAATCTATCTTTTAAAATGGCACGTGGCCGCCATTTTAGAAGATTTTTTAAAATAGCATAGTGGATCCAGTGATACCTCTTTCGACACGTCTTTCAATTATCTATACGACAGCAAAATTTCAAACAAAAATATTCATCCAAAACAAAATGACGGTACATAATATTTGGACTCTTATTGAGTAACCCTACCCCTGATAACTTTTGACCGGATCGGAATTATTCTTTGAAATTCTATTTTGTTGAATGATTGAATGATAGTTCATATATACTTTTTTCTACAAACGTCAAAAAATTACAAGGTTGGCGCATTGGTAACGATATGCAAAGTGACCCTTTTTTATTTTCATTCGTTACCATGACACCGTGCGCGAAGTAGTATGCCAAATATATATTTCGCACACTACGTGTAAACTATATGGGATTTTTCTATTTTAACCTTTATGGTCTTCAATCAAGCAAAAATCCAAGAAATCATTTATTTCTTAATGTTTAACAATAATTAAGGTTTTTAAATACTTTTCAAATCGTGACAAAATTTAAACTACCTATTTTATTTTTTTAAATTAAGCTACTTAAGCATATTAATATTTTAAAACAATATTTTTTGACGTTGGTAAAAAAAATATTGTTTGCATCTCGTTCGCGAAATACTTTGATGATCTCGACTATTTTTTTGCAAGCCTCATTAAAAAAATCAGTTCTCGATCACCAAAGTAGCATTTCGCGCACATTCGTTAGAATAATTAAAAAATATTGAAAAAATTATGCCTGCGTATTAAATCTTTGTAAAATACATTCGAGAGCATATTTTACATAAATAAATACATTCAAATTTTTTTGTCTTCGGCCAAAAAATATCTTATATACCTACCTACCTACTTCTCGACTGCCAAGACGATACAATTTCCATGCAATTGAGCATGTATTTATCTACGATTCCCTAGGTATTTGCAACAATAACATAAAACCCGGATCCCCGTCTATGATGTGCCATCATGTGAAATGCAACAATAAGGCGAATATTGCTCTACGACGTGCTCGTCCTTCTGCGTTGTGAATATCGTCAGGGAATTGGAAGATGCCATTCGAATAGTTAGTCATTGATCATCCCTCTCGCATATATTGGGACACGCCTACAGACTCCCGCAAAATTTGGAGGTTAATGCATTTTCAGAACTCAGGTGCAGGTGTGGATCATTCTTAAACCACTACACGCTTAATTTGGTGTGAGAAGTCAGAAATTCTCAGACGCCAGATGCCCGTAAAAACCTTTAGAAGGGGCTGTTATATAAACACATGATGAATATAGTGGGTGGTGAACAAAACAGGTGGCTGTGATGTGTATGGGATTAGGGGACGTTAAAGGTTCTCAGATCTCACATTTTATTATGTAAGAAGGGTGTGGAGGATTCACAGAAAGTCGTTATTCATAAAAAACTGCGTTCTAATTAGAAGTCGTGTGAAGATTGAATTTTTTATGTAAGTTCTGAACAATTTTTACCACATGAAGGTATAGGATATACCTTCTTGCTGAAAAAAATTATATTCGGAAAAATTGTGAATGGTACTATTGAAAAAATATGAATACAAAAGGTATGAGATCAATCAATGATTTTCACACCGTCATATAAATAATGGCTGCAATTGATGTCGTGAAGAAATAAAGAATTGAAATACTGTATTGAATATAAAATGTGAAGTACAGAAAAAGTAAATAAGTGAGGTACCTGGAAAGTTCAGTATTTGAGAGGCAAATGATATTTAAAGATATAATAATTATGTTGGGGTTTGGTCACCAAGTGTACATAAAGACTATGACTGATCCATGTAACTGAAAGTCATCTGAGTAATAAGCAATAATTGCAATAGAGTATGGAAAAATCCAAATACCACTATGTGTGAACAGTAAGATTGTTTTAACTAGAGTGTAAGTGAAATATACAATTTCAAATACATGAAGAGTACTTGAGAGGTACACAAGGTTATACCCGCAATTGCGTACTGAAAAAAAGTACCACTAGCAAGTACATATACAAACTCTATCTACAATCACCCACAATATTTCTAAATAGCTCTCATTACATGTCTCGAGTACAAATCTACAATCCCAATTATCCACAATCCTCTTCTAGATACACCTACATAGCTGTAATTACATGTAATTACCGCTCTATATTTCTAGATAACTCTAAGTACATATGACTCTCATTACTGGATATGGCTTTCATTACTTGCTTTCATTACCCTCTAATTACCCTCTAATTATCCTCTAATTACTATTCCGAATAGGTCTTCTATCACTACTATTTGAGTTTGAAAAGAATTTTTTTTTGTGGTTGTTTTTAGATGTTTTTTTTGCCGCCAAACATTTTTATGATGAGTTTTCGACATTATTGTTAAAAGATTCAGAATCAGCACGTCAAATTACTTTCGAGGACAAAAAATTTAAATTCAAAAAATGAAAAATAAAAAATCTCAGAAAATTTAATGTTTTATCTTAAACACCTTTTCCGGCTGAATGTTATATCTGAGCATAGAAAATCATACATTTTTGGAATGAGCATGAAATTTTACGCACACAGTGCGAATTTCGAGACGATGTGACAACTTGGTATAACAATACATACTACATACATACTGGCGTTCGCAGATTTCGTCTATCTCTAACCGTTCTCGAGTTGGTCAGCTCTGAATTAGTTTTCAAATGGTTTTTTTGGCGCGAAAAATATTTCCGATAAGTTTTCGATATTTTCGTTCAAAGATTCGGAATCAGCACGTCGAAATACGTTCGGGTTTAAAAATTTGAAAAATTAAAATTTAAAAAGTTCAAAAAAATATTTATCAGGATATTCAAATTCCCAATATATACTAATTCAGCAATTCTGAATCGATTGGCGTTAGCAGAATTCGTCTATCTCTAAACGTTCTCGAGTTGGTGAGCTCTGAATCAGTTTTCAAATCGTTTTTTTGGCGCCAAAAATATTTCTGATCAGTTTTCGACATTTTCGTTCGAAGATTCGGAATCAGCACGTCAAAATACGTTCGGGGACAAAAATTTGAAATTCGAAAAGTGAAAAATAAAGAATTTCAAAAAATTATCTATCATTACTCGACTTTTTTGTCCGTAGATTTTTTTCGTTCAAATTCTCAGTATATACTAATTCGGCCATTCTGAATCGATTGGAGTTCGCAGAATTCGTCTATCTCTAACCGTTCTCAAGTTGGTCAGCTCTGAATCAGTTTTCAAATGTTTTTTTTTTGTGCAAAAATAATTTCTGGCGACTTTTGACATTTCGATTAATGAATTTAATTAAAATTAATATTGAATTAATGAAAATGTTATGTTATTAGGTGTTCTAATGAAAGAGTAGTTTCCTCCTCGGTCAAACCATAAAAAAAAAATTCTTCAAAATCTTGAAAACCAAAAATCAGTTAGATTCCCGAATTCTCACAAACGAATTGAATCATTTGTTCCAACAAAATTTTCGCAAAAAAATTAAACTGAACGCTCAAAACCGATTCCCGTTGCATCAAGGGTATTGTTTGCTCTTAAGTCACTGACAGTGTTGGAGGTGGAAGGGGGGGGGGGGGCTAAAAATCGAATTTCTCAAAGTTTTTTTGGCCTTCGTATGTATGAAATAAATAACAGGAATTGATGGCTTGTGGGGGCGGCTCCATGTATCTTAAATATTTGTCAATTAATAATTCTCTATATGAAGACTCCACTGATACGCATTTTTTGTTACAGATTCACACAGAAGACGTCATATCTCAAAAAATTTGTACAAAATGCGGCCAGGATGCTATCAAGATGTACCAGTTTCGAAAAAAATCGTTGAAAATTGATAAATACTTGAAGGTAATAGTTCAACAGTACTAAATACTGATGGAATACAGGTTCAGTAAATTAATGACATAATTATAGGAGAATTTACGTGACTTGGCGATCGCGATCATAGGCCAATATACAGGGTAACCCAGGGTTCAACCGCCAAACGTTCAGTTTCGGTTTTTCAGGTGAAAATATTTTTTTTCTCCATTCAAGCATTTGTCTCAACTTGCTTCGTTTTCGAGATACAGGGTGTCAAAATTTTTGGGAAAAATCAGTTTTTTGTTCATTACTCAAAAACCATTTGGCTGATTTTGATAAAACTTGGCGTGCTCAGTTGCAATAATTAAGGCCTTAATTTAATGTACTTGGAATAAAATTATCCAATAAAAAACTATTTTTACTAAAAACTCACACTCTGTATGACAAAAACGGAGCAAGTTGGTACACATGTTTATATGAAAAAATAATATTAAATTCGCCTAAAAAAAGCGATACTATCCGATTCAAGAAATAGAAGCTACCCAAAACACCAAAACTACATCACTTTCACTCGACGCGCGTTTCGCTTACAAAGTTGGCATTCTCAATATCTTCAAGTGTCGTATTCCTGAGACAATTTTAAGAAAAAAGTTTAAATAAACTTGTATCCGGAAATGCTTCGTTTCGGACATACAGGACGTTGAAATTGAATTTTTTTGTATGCTTTTTAAAAATAACTTTTGCAAAAATTAAGTTATTTGCACCAAATTTGGTACCCGGGCTTTTTTTGACGTGGGAAATCATAATTTCGTATTATTTTTCATGTAACATCTAGAGGGCGCTGCGTACGCTGTCATTATTTATTTCAAATTGCCCTAACATTTTTGACAGTAAACTTTTGGTACTTTTCATGAAAAAATCTTATTCCCACACCTTTTCCAATTAAAAAAGGTATACTTCCTCAACAACGCTGGAGGTGATCTTTTTCGAGATATTTACAATTTTCTATATCAATGCAGGGCGCTAAGTGAAGTTGCTTAGAAAAATTTCAACAATCTGTATCTCGAAAACGAATCATTTTCCGATAAACATTTTATAGGAAAAAAGTTGTTTATTTTGACGAGATCTACCACATACTTAGTTTTTGGAATGTTCTCAGCAACTTCACTTAGCGCCCTTGGAGCTAAGTAACATGCATCAATATAGAAAATTACAATTATCTCGAAAACGATCACCTCCAGCATTGTTGAGAAAGTGTACCTTTTTTACTTGGAAAAGCTGTGGGAATGAGGTTTTTTATGAAAAGTACCAAATGTTTACTGTCAAAAATGTTAGGGCAATTTGAAATGAATAATGACAGCGTACGCAGCGCCCTCTGGATGTTACATGAAAATTGATGCGAAATTATGATTTCCCACGCCAAAAAACCCGGGATACCAAATTTCGTGCAAATAACTTATTTCTTGCAAAAGTTATTTTCAAAAAGCGAAAAAAAAAATCAATTTCAACACCCTGTATGTCCGAAACGAAGCATTTCCGGACACAAGTTTATATAGACTTTTTTTCTTAAAATTGTCTCAGGAATACGTCACTTGAATATTTTAACATACTTATGTTACACCCTGTATACGCTTACTATGCTAGAGAACAAAATTCTAATCCTATTCATACCTACTACTCATCTGAGTGGTTAATTGCACTTATTATCTATTTTAACTGACCCTCTATTCTACCTACCTCAATTATCTACTCGTATTGCTTAGTTTAAATCAGAAACTACCTGCTCTGAACCTGCTCTGACACTTGGATTAATGACTAACATTATATTGATCTAATAATATTTACTTTACCAACATATTTGGACATAGGGAAGTCATATGTATATATGGAGTACAAGAGCGGAGACAGACTCGACCCCTGCGGCACTCCGGCTTCGATCGGCTTCATTGCTGAGCTGGTATTATTCAGTCTCGCCCTGTTGGCCAGGTAGGAATCTGCCAGTCGTACCATGTGGGCAGGCACGCCTGCCCGTAACAATTTCACTATCATGCCCTCTGACCAGACGGTATCAAGAGCTTTTTTGATACCCTCTGTCCAGGTGGTATCAAAAGCTTTTTTGATATCCAACAGGACCATAAGCATTTTACACAAGCGTGGGAACGAGAAGTCAACTGAAAAGATGTACCAACTCTCCACTCTTGTATATATGATAACAAATCCACTATTTTTTCCTCAACGGCATAAGTGGGTGCGTTACCACTTCTAGCAATTTCCGGGGAATTGGAGGTAAAGTCGCAGACGCAATTAGAGGTTTCCACCAACCCGTATGGATTCCTTCCGGAAGGTATTGATATAGTGGAAAAATTCCTAATATAATACTCATATGAACTTTAGTTGGGGCAAAAAACTAAGTCTTACCCGGCTCTCCCTACTTCAAACACCTCTAGACTGCAAGCCATGTGGGCAAATAAAAAAAAAAGTTGCCCAACTGTCGCCTTGAACCACGTACCTATAACGTAGTAAGCCGCAATCCTATCGATACGCTATGAACCGTGTTTGTATATTTAGATGAAATGGTTGTTCATAACAGAAAATGTGAAAGATCTCGCGAACTGAAAGGTCTTAAGCCGTAGATATTTGATTTTTTCAATATTAAATCGTCGTTTAAAATTAAATATCTCAAAATAAAATTTTGTTTCAGGAACAATGTCGGAAGAAACAAGAACCACGCTGTGTGCCATCATATAGAGTTCATCCCACGGTGACTGCACTTTCTAGAAAATATCCAATGCTGCATTTGCCCTCGATTTGTGTGCTATTCAATGTTGATCCTCACGTCTCCTTGGAAATGGACACAGTGGAAAATTATTTCAGAAGTAGAAACTTGAACATGAAGAAATATGCTCAGTTAGCTCTGACAGAGAGTGATAAAAATATACCAAAAAACACCTGGACGATAACAAAATCTTTGGAAAAATATTCAGAATACTCCGTAAAGCCTAGAAAAACCGACCATGTTGCACAAAGCACTTCAACGGCAATATCGGAAACGGTTGACAATGCTGAAGTTGTCAATAAAGTCAGACCAATAAATATTAAACTGAATGAGTCTGGTTATTCAATAGTGAGACCCTCATCAGAGAATATTATCCATGGTAAAATAAAAAATGTTTGTGAATCATCATGTGAACAGTTGGTTACGGACAGTCCAGAATCTGAGTCAGGCATCAGGAAACCCAAGAAACGAAGACTTTCAGACAGCGACTTCTCGTCAGAACCAGCAACCAAGAAAATTTCACCTGCCAACCCTTCCAAGATGATATCCGTGCTATCAAATATAGAAATTAGGTCGCCTACTGTGTACAAGTGTAATATTTGTGGTTCAATTCAGTTAAGTGCTAAACAACTGGAGAGGCATCAAACTAGACACTCGCGTTGCAAGTTCTGCAAAACACAGTTCAGGTCTGTTGGAATGAAACAGCAACATATCGATAACTCGTGTTTTGTTAAAGAGGCCCTAAACAATTTGCCTTATGTCGAAATTCGAAGAACTGATTTGAATATTAGGCTTCATCATCAAGACGCATCCACCATATCTTCACCACCAGGATTGGAAATGGATTCCTCACCCATATCCTCGACGATAGCTGAAGAAATTATCGAAATAATTTCAGATGATGAGGATACCTATACACCGACATCGAATGCATTGCCTACGAAACCTATTTTGTCAAAAAATTCCGCACTCACCCCATCCACAGTAACCAATAAAAATCCAGCGTTAACAGTGATCAAGCCAGTCGTGAGGATGAAGAATGATAATATCTTAGATGCCCTTGAAACACCAGCTCCAGACTTTGAAATATTGAAAGAGCTCTTGACTAAATCCAAAAGTGTTCGGTCAGTGACAGATGCAGACACACAAACAGAGCTCCCAACGACTGAGTCCATACGAGTCGACGAAAACAATTTCGCCGTCGAACTGATAAATTTGAAACCAGTATTACATCCATACCTGATACCAGTTGAAATCAAAAAGGGGACAAAAATAAGTGCATATTATAATTACCAGCGAAGTCATCTAGAGCCAAAGATTCCCAAACTTTGGAATGATTTGACCCCCATTGACGTTGAAGCAGAAAATAACCCAAATAGTGAACAGACTGCAAACGTTGAACATATGATCACAGTTACTCCTACGACTCACTCTAATATTATTACCAACGATGCTACTTTAGTCAGCAGAAGTGAATCGTGTGATTCTTCCAATAACGACCAAACATCTTCCCAGAATATTGGTATTGTTACCCCAGCAAGTTTGAATGGCTCCACTTTGTCCTCTAATTCTCTTCAAACAAAGTCTCCTGCTATTACACCAACTCAAATCGAATCTCCTAATCCCACCCCAGGGTGTGTAAGCGTCTCACAAGCAGAACCTCTCGCAACCATACCAAGCCAACTTCCTTTCACTACAGAAACGCAAACTAGAAAGCAATTGCTTGTGTCCCCTCAGGCGCTTGAAATAGTTCCAAATCAAGCAACGTCTCCCATTACTGCAATTCCGAACAGAAGATATTCTCCCACTTCTCCAGAACAATCAGTTTATAGTAATCCCAGAAGGAGAAGTTCTTCCGGAGCGGATCAAACCACTTTGCAGAATAATAGTGTTGTGATTCCCACAAATTGCGATCTGTGCTATGTCGATTCAAACACGCCTAGGAAATCAGCTGTCCAAAACCAAACTGATGTGAATGCTAATTGGGACTTATTGAATTATCTTTCTGAAGTCGTAGAGACAAGGCACGACTCTATTACCAGTACTATTGAGTGTGTTGTCAACAATCATGCCAAAAGTGTAGATACCAGTACAGTAAATGTACACCCTCCCAATGGTGAAATATTCAGCAATAATAATCAACAACTTCCGCACATTAGTCAAGAGAGGCCAAAGAGTACGATGATTCAGTGGAGTCAAAACGTACATCAACCTTCACAGACTACAAATTGCCATAATATGAATGTTCCTGATACTGTGAACTCTTATCTCAGTTACCAGAATTTTTTCAGTAACAAGGCGCCAATTCAGAAAATAGCCTCTGATAACAATGTATGCTTGAATCCTCCTGTGCCATATCCAAATGATAGTACTCTAGTCAACAAAATGCCTCAATCTTACATTCCTTCTCATACAAGTAATATTCCTCAAGCTGATTATACTGCTAAGACTGTTCAAACAGTAGATGGAAATTATGATGCGTTTCTTCAAGAATTTTTGTCTTTCCAAGGAATGGTCGAGAGTGTCGCTACTTGTATGTCCAATGCTCATCATCGCGAAACTAACCATTCCACTGCATCAAAGCTTCGAAAAGTAGGTCCATGTCCCAGAGTTTCCGAATCGTTCTCTTGCCAGGGGAATCAATCATCTCTCAGGTTTCCTCCCTATTCCAAAGCAAATAATTATGTCAATGGAAGTATCACAGTTAGTCCTGTTAAACATAACTTTGACGTTAGCAACGGTCAGTTGCCGAAAACTTGTCCATACCAACCCGTTCCAGTTGCTGGTAATACCTTGACTAATTCTGTACCGGCTGTTGACAAAAGTCAACATTTCCTACCTGGTTTGATTAGAGTGAGAAGCGTTAGTGAGTTGACGTGAACTTAAATTTGCATGTACGAATTCTGACTACGTTTATGTCGACGGTCTCTATCCGCTTCAAATTCGATAGCATTGAGTCAAGTTAAACCACTTTTCATTTTCTATCGCAATATACAGTGTGTCCCACTTACCATGCTCACCATGGGTATCTTTTTAACGGTAAGAGATACGAGGTCGCTTAAATGACACCAAATGTGGAGTTTATCAAGGCCAACTATAATGTGAAAAAATATTTTGATAAAATCTATTCGTTTTTGTTTTATACGCAAAAAACAGATTTTTATCATTTTCATGTTTTTATGAATATATTCAAATAGGAATTTCACATTCTCGTGGCAGTTTTTCAAAGAGATTTCGAAAAAAATATGAAATTTATACCAACTCTTCTAGAATTTGAGATATCAGCACCAACTTTAATTTTTCAAATGTAGGTCATAGCTCACTATGACTCGGACTATGGAAGTCTCAGGATTTTGCGCAACTTGATTTAATACTTTCTCTACACCAGCAGCATCCCTTGGTTCCTTATTGTGCTTCAAAAATGTTCCATATGTTCTCAAATTAACTTCAAGTCTACGAAAAATAGTCTGTGCGGCTGTTGACGCTCAGGAAAACAATTTAAATATTCATTTGCTGCCTTTTTTGAATTTCTCAAATTTCTTATGTAACAGTAAATCATATTATATCTTTCTTCATTATTAAAGTTATTCATTTTCAGCTCAGATATTCAAAACCAACTTCACACGAAACTACATGAAATTTCGATAGATATTTGTTATTTATTACCTACCATACCTACTTTGTTTCTGAAGCCTACTTGACGAAACTGAAATAACTAAAAGAAACGTTTTAAGGTCAAGTGTTCAAAACATCATCAAATGTGTAGAAAATAAGGAAGAACTTTTTGAATACTTTTTTATTATTACAAGCCTTTATTTAGTTTCTTTCACCTTTCCCGGTGTCTGTCTGTCCGTAATCAAATATTGAAATTTGGCAGATGTTCATAAATCCGGTGACAAAATATTATGGAATTTTTGTTCAACTAAAAAAAATGGCTGCTCCAAGATGGCGGACAAGATTTGTGATTATGGTCCGATTCCATTCAAAATTGGTATGTGGGGGTTTTTGAGATCGGAGATTATGATTTTTTTGTTAAAATTTATAAATTCAATATGGCGGCTTCAAAATATAATATATATATATATATAAAATATAAGTTATTTGTAACTAAGTCATAGTGAGCTATGACCTACATTTGAAAAATTAAAGTTGGTGCTGATATCTCAAATTCTAGAAGAGTTGGTATAAATTTCATATTTTTTTCGAAATTTCTTTGAAAAACTGCCATGAGAATGTGAAATTCCTATTTGAATATTTTCATAAATAAAGAAGTTACGGAGGAAACATGAAAATGATCAAAATCTGTTTTTTGTGTATAAAACAAAAACGAATAGATTTTATCAAAATATTTTTTCACATTATAGTTGGTCTTGATAAACTCCACATTTGGTGTCATTTAACCCATCTCGTATCTCTCACCGTTAAAAAGATACCAATGGTGAGCATGGTAAGTGGGACACACTGTATAAGTGGAGAACTTCACAGCAATATGTCGAATCTCGTAACGTAAAATTTCTTGTGTTCTGCGAATTAATTTACGAATCGTTGTTGTAAACCTAATCCTTTCCTCATCCATGTATCCCAAAAAACGTGTTTCCTTAATCAGTTGGATGAAAAAACTGCTCTCTTTTTTGGACAATGCGTTCTTTTTCTTTATTATTATTTTGTTCTCCATTTGAGAAAGAGAAACTCATCCGATTACAGACAATTGAGACGATAAACAACCAATCTGAATTTTGCTACTTTTACCTGGCATCTGTCAATTTCAAACTTGTTTATCTCGTAATTTCACTTCTCTTCAAGGCGATCGGTTGGGTCTAATTCTATTATTTTTTGGAATTAACTTGAGTGGTTCAATCCAATCCGAAAACTGTATATATCGATTAGATGGATCGGATCCAGTCAAGTCAAATTCATTTTGAGCGGATCCAAAGTTGTGAGATAAACGTAGTCACTGTATTTTAAGTGTTTCATATCATATACTGAGTATATACAGTGCTAGTCTAAATTTCCCCCCCTACTAATTTTTGAACCACCTGGTATATCGCAACGAAATTTGGAATTCTAGCTAAAAGTTTGAAAATGGCGCCATCTTCAATCATTTTTTTAATTAGAACACCCGGTATATCATTGCATGATCACTTATGGACGATCACCAAGTTTGATGCTACTTTCTCCATAAGCCGAATGAGTGGGAGAGAGAAACTTTTTCTGGCGGGTCAATAAATTCTCTCTCACACTCATTCGGCTTATGGAGAAAATAATAGCCGATATCTCCATAGTCTTTGGAGACAATAGAATCAAACTTGGTGTTGTTGGATTCCTTATGATCGTATAACCGATCATGCAATGTTATACCGGGTGTTCTATTTAAAAAAATTATTGAAGATGGCGCTCAGTTGCCATGTTGAAACTTTCTGCTGGAATTTTCTCATGAAAAAGTAGGTTTTTATCTCCTATTTGAGCCGTCCAAATTTCGTTGCGGTATACCAGGTGGTTCAAAAATTAGTAGGGGGGAACGGACTTTAGACCAGCACTGTATACATTCTCGTTCTCCTGTTAACATCTGCATCAAACAAGAAAGAGATATTGGACAAAAATTCAATTGAATGACAGCAAATCTACTGTAATTTAGCAGAAAAGAAACGAAGTGGAAATTTCTAACGATGTCGCTAGGGGCGCTATTAACTTCGAAATTGCATGTCGCAAGGGGTCGTATTAACAAGACCTTTCAAATTTCGATACAACGGTGACTTATTTTTTTAATGATTTTTATTAGTTCTGCATGTACGAGTTTTCCAATGTTTCAGAATGACTAGTGAATAACTCTGAAATCGTGAAGTGACCGCCAAAAAGTATGTACCATATGGGAAAAAAGTTTAGAGTATTCGAAAAAAGATTCTTTGGAAAACTTTGTGCTTGTCCGATAACCTAAAAATCGATTTTGACATGTCACGTGATCGCTGGTATGGCGGCAAATTGAAAAAAATTACTATGAATAGGCAAAAAGTCTGGTAAAATGGCGAAATATCCAAAAAATGAATTTGAAAAAGTTGCTTAGAATTCAATTTCATACACATATACAAAGTTTGGCAAAATAATGTGAGAAAATTGAGAAAAGCAATTTTTTTTAAATGTTTTCCTCTCTTCATAAAAATATCAAATTATTTTCCTATGAATAGCTTGACCATACTGAAATATTTGTATTTCAATGAAAATAACAAAACTTTCTCATTTTCTCCACTCCTGAGAGCACTAAATTAAAAAAAATTAATTTTGTCAGAACCAATTGTTACATTGGTTCGTATCTAACAGTTATATCAGAATTCCACGATTATTACGATGTTGGAGAAATTCAAAAATATCGTGTCTTTCCGATTATAATCAATGTTTGATGATAATCTTGCACGAACGTTTCACTTCGCTCATAATCTTAAAAATAGTGCGTCAAATTAAAGAGGCTAGAGTTTTCAACATTGCATGCGAAGTGAAACGCTCTGGCACGATTATCATCGAAACTTGATTATAATCTGGAAAACACCATGTTTCTGGACTGTCATGTCATCACATTGGTCGTGGAATTCTGATATAACTGTTAGATACGAACCAATAACAGCCAGGGTTTTGACAAAAAACATTTTTTTTTAATTTAATGCTCACTGGTGTGGAGAAAATGAGGAAGTTTTGTCATTCTCATTGAAATACAAATGTTTCAGTATGGTCAAGTTATTCATGAGATAATAAGTTGATATTTTCATACTGCTACGAAAATATTTTTAAAAAATTGTTATTTTCAATTTTCTCTCATTATTTTTTCAAACTTCGTATATGTGTATGAAATTGAATTCTAAGCAACTTTTTCAAGTTCTTTTTTTGGATACTTCGCCATTTTACTAGACTTTTTTCCTTTTCATGGTAATTTTTTTCAATTTGCCGCCATATCAGCGATCACGTGACATGTATCAAAATCTATTTTCAGGTTATCGGACATGCACAATCTTTTCCCAAGAATCTTTTTTCCAATACTCTAATAATAAACTTTTTTTCCATATGGTACATACTTTTTGGCGGTCACTGTATAAAAAAAAATAGCAAATCATTTTATCTTATTAGAAAAAGTTCAAAACTTTTCCCTGCTCTTCTTGACAAAAAGTTTATTTTGATATTCATTTCGCACATTGTTGAATTTTGAGAAGTAAAACAACACAACAATGAAAAAGTCCAGAACAAGTCAAAATAATAAAAAAAATCAGGACAGCAGCGTTTGGAAAGAGACTTTTTTCAATGATTTATATTTTGTCCCCTTGCTCTCTGAAATTTCAAACCTGATCGTGTGTGTAATTTTCTATCAGTAGTAAACTTGATTTTTCAATGCATTTTGTCCGATGTCTCTATCTTGCTTCGTTCAAAAGCCAACAGGGGGCATTTATTTCCGAATCTTATAAGCATTTCTATGATAGATTTTGAAAACGATTGAAGATCTTCTTGTATAATATGTTAAAAACTGATATTTCTAAGTTCAAATTTTTATATTTTGTTACAATAAATATTTTCTATATTTCGAAGTGTTGATTTTTATTGGCACATTGCAAGCTGTCCCATGTCGCAAGCACTTTTGCAGTTGACAATATTTTCTTTCATTATTTTCGAGTTATAACTCGATTAAGTTAATAATAATGATCAAATGGACTCGAGATGAGCTGCGACAACTCGACGTAAAAACTCGCAAAATGATGCATCTTCATAGAAACTCACATACTTCGTCCGCTCCACGGTTGTACTTTCCCACATAATTGAGAAGCCCTGGACTTTTGAGTTTGGAGTGTCCAAATAACAGAATAGTACTGAGTAGAGCCTGTAAAGTTATCAGGAGTTCAGATGCCCTTCTCTGCGAGAGTTCGTGATGGGCAGCAGCAGGTGCAGCCGATGACATTGATCTCGTTTTCGACACTGAACGGGGTCCAACTCTCACCTAGTTGGACCTCGTTCAGAAAAAAGCTAACACTGAAGCTGCGGAAACTGAGGTCCACCTGTAGATACCATGGACATATAATATCGTATAAAAACAGATGGACTCAGCATTGCCATACCTACAACACGGATCGTTTTGAAGTCTCTCAGTTTGTGGGCGAGCGGGCTGCGGGGAAGAGAGAAGGTAGCGATAGACTGTGACCTTCCCACAACCGACAGGAGCTCACGCATTTGATAAAAATAGGGTTCAATTACCAGAAAAAAATGCTGATTTTGAAATAATGATAAAAATATGAACGAAAGTGATATAGGTACATCCGATGGGACTTCGTGAGATAGAAAAGCTCATTTGACATATCAACATGTCATGAAATACTTCATTGACTGAGATGGTAAGTGTTTATTTATCATCATCGATCCTTAGAAAATGTGTTTGATGAAGTTTGCAGAATAAAAAAATGAGACTTCCGTTTTCAATGAATGGAAAAATCCATTTTTTTCAAAAACAAATGATGTTATAATATTTTGCATAAAATTCTTTACAAAAAAGGTATCCACAAGTTTTTCTTGAACCACCGTTTTCCAGTAAAACTTCGAAAACGAAACGAACGAAACGAAATTCGAAAAAATGCGATTTTCTCAATTTTCAGTGCTCTCTCATTAAGTCACATAATGATATTTTCTGGGTCACCTTTTCCCAAATTACTTCATATATATCTCGACTATGATTTACAGAAGAGACATTCTTGAAAAAGTCATTCGTGTGGATTTTCCGGCACTGAATTTCTCGATACTTTTATCTTGCATGGAAGCGGCAATTTTTTATTCACGTAGTGGACAAATTTCCGATAGTGTCAATAAAAACGGGTTCAGCACATATTTTTTCATGATCACAAAGAATTTCAGTAGCGGAAAACGGAAAATTTTGCTTAAAAGTAAAAGAATTTTCCGAGGAAAATCGAAAAATCCATTTTTTCCAAAAACAAATAACGCTTTAATATACTCCATAAATTCTCCTCAAAAAAGGTGTCCACAAATTTTTCTTTAAAATGCACTGTTTTCGAGTAAAATGTGCTCGAAATTCGAAAAAAACGATTTCCTCAATTTTCTGTGCCCTCTCATTCCGTCACATAATGATATTTTCAGGATTGGGGAGAGGGAGAGGGGGAGGGAGGTTGAAATTTTGAAATATTAAAAATTATCTTTCAAAATTCAATCTACAAACATCCTATAAAAACGGGTATTTAGGAAACAGAATATTCAATGCCAAACCTAAATTAGACAAAATGAAGAGATCTGGTATATATCGACTAGAATGTGGTGAATGCCCCGCCATATACGGGTGATTCTACAAGGTGGCTCACCCCTATAACTTTTTTATTATTGAATATAGAAAAACGAAATTTGGGGGTTGTGTATTATAGTTCAATTTACATTTTTTGACATATTAACTTGCTTTATCGCACTTCCGGTTCGACCGTAAATGATCATAACTTTCGATTTTCAAATGGGACATCCTATATATTTTTACTTATTTCGATCGAGAATGACGTTCTAAATCCAACAACACCTCACTTGCCAATATTTGACAAATAAAGTAATTTTTATTTCAATTTTTATTTTTCGATCTAGAATGCCATGGATCGTGTGAATCGCCTCATTCTCTTGATCAAGTGACATGGGAAAAATACGATTTTGAGGCTTTTGTGATCGTTATCGTAAAGATGTTGGTGTAGTTGGTACTTGAATGATCGATCATTATATTTGTGAAGAATTCTCCAAACGGACGAATAACTTATATGACACTCAGAAACAATTTAGCGAATTGACACGTCTACTTCTTTTTCTTCACTGACAATGAAGTTATTGGCATTTTCTTCTGGTTCATTTCGCATTTTCCTTTCCAGTTTAGGAAAATAGTGCCGAGTGCGATGGCGACGATTAGGGAATCTCTGAGCATAAATTCGAACTGCATCAGTTCATTCTTTTTTGTTTCTCCGTAAATTAGCAACATGTCAATTTTCTTGTTTCTAGTATAATTTTCCATATCAAATTATGAACTACGCAACAAAAGAATTTTTGAAAGTGACAGCATATTAATTGGCCCATTTGTTTAGGTAGTCCTAGCAACAGCTTCAATTGTTTGTCACGAATAACTAGAATAACAGGCATAAGTATACCGAATACGTATTATTTGTTATTGGGTATGATCGCTTCTTGCAATCGTTCACATAAATAGTGAAAATAAAGTGAAAGTGTGTGATATCAAATTATTCGTAAGGAAATGATATTTCACAAAAAGCCGACGAGCCACCCCCTTTCCATTTGAAAAATTCATATTTGAGACTTTTGAATAATTCTTACAACGTCTGTGAAGTCAAAAGCCTCAAAGTCGTATTTTTCCCATGTTACTTGATCAAGAATGACGCGATTCACACGATCCATGGCATTCTAGATCGAAAAATAAATATTGAAATAAAAATTACTTTATTCGTCAAATATTGACAAGTGAGGTGTTGTTGAATTTAGTCGAAATTAGTGAAAATATATAGGATGTCCCATTTAAAAATCGAAAGTTACGGTCATTTCCGGTCGAACCGGAAGTACGATAAAGCAAGTTAATATGTCAAAAAATGTAAATTGAACTATAATACACAACCCTCAAATTTCGTTTTTCTATCTTCAATAATAAAAAAGTTATAGGGGTGAGCCACCTTGGAGAATTACCCGGTATACAGGTCAAACTGGTAGAAATTTTGATATAAGGTACCATGAACATGTCATTTCGGATAAAAAATCATTAATGTATGATCATCTTCAAAATTCGAAACATAAAATAGATAAAGATAATTTAAAAATTCTCCACACATGCGAAAAAGGGAAGATGCTGAATTTGTTGGAATCTATGGAAATAAACAAGTCAAAGAAAAACCTCAATTCTATTATCCTCAACGAACAACTCGATTTAAACAATAGCCCTCTCCTGAACCTATAACCCAATTGCCAATACCTGCATTATCAAATTAATTGTTTTCGTTCATTTATTATTATATTGATTCTGAGAATCGATATTTATACCGCTACTAATTAAGGTATAACCTAGGTTAGGCAATGTAGGTACAAATATTCAGATTTGGATGTAATCTAGTTAGTTTTGAAAATGGTGTAATGACCATAACGAGTCAACAAATATCAAATTATCGTGGAAATAGACAAAATTGTTTTTAGTGTATCCTTAGTGCACATGAATTTCCACAAAATAAACAAGTCGTCAATCAAAGAAGACTTTTCGTTCTCAAGGAGGTCGAAACTACAAAATCTCAGCTTCAGAGTGTTTGGTTATGACAGCAGTAGGTACCTACCTGTTCATCGAGTCTTATTAAAATAGCCTTTGTTAAAACTTCAATGAATCACTAGGTATAACATTACTTATTTGTCAGATGTAATAAATTAGATATTTTTGTACACTCTGTAGCCCCTCAATCGAGGCCACACACACACACCCAATTCAAACCATTATTTACGCCGTGCATTTCGTATTATGAATAACCTTTACTCGACCTCTATTAATAACCGCGCTTTTCCAAACAGCCTCGACTAATGATTTACATTCCCAAAAGTGAATATGTATCAGTGCGGACCGCAAACATCGTTGGTGTGTATTGCTCGAGCTCAACTCCTTCCAGTCCGACCCGACTGCCAGTGCCAGTACAGTGACTGCTAGACGCTAGTATGGAGTGAATCATGCACATTGTTGTAGTTGGTCATGACTCATGACGCAGAAACTTATATAAATAGGCTGACACTCGGATAATAACTCCTTAACCAGCGTAAATGAGAGATCTAGCTGCGCACGCGTGATCTCAATATCAAATATAATCAATAATGTACAGGTTCATCGTGTGCACATGCATAACTACCAAGTTACCGATCAAGTTCAGTTCTCCAAAATAACATCTTTATCCAATCGAGAGCATTTTGTTAACGCAATAATAATTCAAAACACAACCGCGTTATAACCACAGTTCCTCATTCACGCTGGCTAACGCCCGTCTTCAAATAGAGGAATGGCAATATCCGACGCACCCCGAAAATTTCCGATGCTTTCCCCGTGAGCGCGCCACCGCTCATCGCTAGTCCGCATTCGCCGTTTATAAAGGGAGCAGATGTCGATTTGCCCACACAAAAGCAGACTGGCTTTGGGTGATAGCTGTTGCGAGTTCCGCGCCGAGTGTGCTCCCAACTAAAAATGGCGTCAGTGAACAATGTGTGTAGATTATGTCTGTGCAAAGACAACCTTGTCTGGGTTTTCGGCAAGAAGTTTGATAATGGAAACAATTTGAAGGAAGTGGTATTCATTACGACTGGAGTAGAGGTACGTACAATTTAATTTATCATGGGTTCGTTTATTTGTTACAAGGTCATTTCTTGAATGTCTGTTATCGTTGCGCGGTCGCCTGAACAACTGTACTTTGTACTGATCGACTAGAGTGGGGGGGGAGGTCGGCCATCTTGTTTCGTAGATACAAGGCCGTTTCAATAATTTTCGTAACGGATTGTAATAGAGCACTGTCAGCTGACGTCACAACATGGCGGTCATGGGGGGACAAACAAAGCATGTGACATTTGATGAAATGAAGATTTGTTTTTTGTGGGTGTTAGTGGATAATTGCGATTTTTATAAACTTTACAGACATAATGGAAAATGGGTTTATTTTTGTTCAGTTTGGTTTGTTTGTCCCACTATGACAGTGTTCCGCAACTGTCATATTACGTCACTGACGGTGCTCTATTATGGGGGTACGGGAAGTTTCAGCCTTGGAAGTTTATTTGTTACATTTCTAGATTGTCTGTTATCGTCGCAGTCGCCTGAACAACTGTACTTTGTACTGATCGACTAGAGTGGGGGAACGTCGGCCATTTTGTTTCGTAGATACAAGGCCGGTTCAATAATTTTCGTAACGTATTGTAATTATGGGGTTAAGTTTCAGGCTTGGAAGTCGAAACATGAAGTTTTCGAATATTTTTTGGTATGAAATCTCAAGTTTTAAAATATTGTCGATTCCTATGAACTGGTCAATTTCAACAAAAAATCGGAGTTTACAAAAACCTTCTGTTTATTTATTTTGAAAACAAATGAGTACACTATTTTGTCGGGGTTATATTCCGCTTTGTCAGCTGCGGTATGCAACCGACGCACTAACCTAACTACTAATCGGGTTTTCGATATTTGAGCATAATTATTACGTTTGCATTTCACAGGTTTTCATTTAACTTGCTCTGCTAGTATGTAGATATGCGTGGGAAAAATTGAGCTGAAATTTGGCATACTTATGTAAGTTTGGTAGCAAAGTATTATGGAATATTTGTTGGAAGGAAAAACAAAGTGGCGGCTCCAAGATGGCGGATGAGATTTATTATTATAGACCGATTACATTCAAAATTGGTATTTGAGGATTTCTGAGGTCGCTGATTATGTTTTGTCAAAATTCCTAAATTAAGGATGGTGGCTCCAAAATGGCAGACATTTGTAATTTTGGCTCGATTTCATTCAAAATTTATATTTGAAGGTTCTTGGGAATGTTGTGAATTTGTCATCAAAATTTACATATCAAAATATCGGCTCCAATATGGTGGACTAGTTTTGTGCTCATGGTCCGAATCGGTTCTCAATTGGTATGTAGGGATTTATGGGGTCGGAGATTATTATTTTTTTGGCAAATTCATAATTCATGATGACGGCTCCAAGATGTACTATTTAAATTTGGTATGTTGGGTTTTCGAGGTCGAAGATTATGAATTTGTCAAAATTCATAAATCCAAGATGGCGGATGAGTTTTGTGATTATCGTACGATTCTCGTATAAAGGAGATCATGAAAGTAAAAATAATTTATATAGATGTGTAATGTAGGTATATTCTGTGAATTATAGATTGCCCCTGTCATATTATTTATAATTCCTAAATCCAAGATGGCGGATGAGTTTTGTGATTATCGTACGATTTTCTAATAGAGATCATGAAAGTAAAGAATAATTTATATAGATGTGTGATGTAGGTTATTCTGTAAATTATAGATTGCCCCTTTCATATTAATCATAATTCATAAATCCAAGATGGCGGATGAGTTTTGTGATTATCGTACGATTTTCTTATAAAGGAGATCATGAGAGTAAAACATAATTTATATAGTTGTGTAATGTAGGTAATTCTGTGAATTATAGATTTGCCCCTTTCATATTCGACCTGAAAACTATCTGCGGCAAGCTTTTGAATCTGTAACTCACAGAATTAACCTACATTATACATTATTATTTTTTAATTTTTAGCGCATTTGAATAAAAAATATTTTTTTATCATTATTTTATTTATATACAAGCTGGTTACGTAATTTTTTCAATGGTGTCGAATTGCGGCACACATTATTCGCTCACTAATAGAGGGACATGTTATAGAGGTACGTTATTGTTGTTCAGAGGTGTCTGGGGGGGGGTAATGAACTATTTACCCCCTCCTCCCCTGTGAGTGAGCAATGACCCTAGGCACGGGCTTACTGATGTTTCTTCATTATGAAACGGGTTCTCAGTAATGTTAGGTTAGATTTAGATGTTGGTAGGGCCTACGTGCCATCCATCGCGGGCCTTGGTTCATTGTGGCTCTCACTAATGTTGGAAACGGAATAAAAAAAAGTTAGGAACCGAACCAAAAAAAGAAATCCTCTATTGGATTATCTACTTCTTGTTTCAAGTTATTTGGTGTGATTGAATACAAATCAATAAACAAAAACACCCATATTAAAATTTCAGGTCAAAATGACTCTACGAGTGTTTCACTAACATGTATGTTTTGGTTTTACTAGCTGATTTTGATTAATTCAATTACTCACCGGGAAACCCCAACCTCAAAAAATGGCTAAATCAGAGACTGATAATAATTGCTGCTTTGCGATTGTCTGATGCTTTACTGCAAGAAGCGCATTCTTGACCTATGACATATTACGACTAGACTCCGTTATAAACATTTCGAGCTGCGGTTAACACAGAGTCACATTCTAAGCACAATTTTTACTGTCGCTTGTTTCGCGGCAATTATCTGCTTATATACATTTTATATAAGCAGAAACTCAGCTTTGCTGATTTTTGGGTTGACTGGCAACTGTTTCGCGAAAATTGTGCTTAGAATGTGACTGTAATTCGAAATGTTTATAACGGAGTCTAGCCGTAATATATCATTGTTCTTGACGCCTTCTGACATCAGGAAATTAGCTACTAGGTACTAGGAAATTGATGAACTTCATACGCAGTATCGGAATTGAGGGTCACGCACAAAATATCCCATAGGTCGAAGTGCTTGTGAGGCCCCATGGCCTGTATAACCCCTACAATTTAGAATCCATCGGAAGGCCGGATAGCCGAGCGGGTGGCAACAACGCCGAGCGGTCTAGATGTCGGCCGCTTTAATTACAGCTAGTATTCGAGGTTGGTTCGAGACCTGGTACGGGAGAATTTTTTTCTCAAATGTATCGGCATCGCTAGATGACTGCTTTGAAAACAAGCATGTGGTGGATCACCTAGATGCGAATTTTGACGTCTAATACTTGCTTGTTATGTGCTTGTTATGTGCACCGTCTGTTACGGGTTCATTTTGCACTATGACACGCTCTCTTATTTTAATATAATATACTGTCTGTAATTCTGTCAGTGAGACAAACCCTACACCTTACTCTCCGTATTTTATCGTATGATTACTTTCTCATTGTCATTTATTCACCTTTTCGAACATTAGTTCAAATACTAACAATAGCTCTACCAATTCGAGCAAGTATAAACCGACCTATAAGTGGAAGCAAATAGTCGCCACGAATAATCGAACGTTATTCTGTGAACGCGCTTTTAGTCACTCATTTTCATTGGTTTATGGCGTAAACAAATGTTGGTTCAGTTGGCAAAACTGATGTGCTGTCAATTCTGATTGACTGACAGATAGTGACTGACTGAAGTGTCACTTGCTGTTTTGTCGATTCTTCCAATATCGAATTTCATTCATCCGTAAACAGATTTATGGGTATTCACATCCGGACATTTCTCCGTATGTCTAGGTATTGAATTCCAAATATATTTTTTTTACGAGAATTGGCCTTCTGTTTCTACGTGATCCAGGTCAGGTAAGCATATATTTGTGCTCGTATCGTCATGATCCCTAAGCATCCCTCTCCCTCTCCCTCTCCCTCTCCCTCTCCCTCTCCCTCTCCCTCTCCCTCTCCCTCTCCCTCTCCCTCTCCCTCTCCCTCTCCCTCTCCCTCTCCCTCTCCCTCTCCCTCTCCCTCTCCCTCTCCCTCTCCCTCTCCCTCTCCCTCTCCCTCTCCCTCTCCCTCTCCCTCTCCCTCTCCCTCTCCCTCTCCCTCTCCCTCTCCCTCTCCCTCTCCCTCTCCCTCTCCCTCTCCCTCTCCCTCTCCCTCTCCCTCTCCCTCTCCCTCTCCCTCTCCCTCTCCCTCTCCCTCTCCCTCTCCCTCTCCCTCTCCCTCTCCTCTCCCTCTCCCTCTCCCTCTCCCTCTCCCTCTCCCTCTCCCTCTCCCTCTCCCTCTCCCTCTCCCTCTCCCTCTCCCTCTCCCTCTCCCTCTCCCTCTCCCTCTCCCTCTCCCTCTCCCTTCGAGATTGCGAGATTTGACATGAACTACTAGTTCATATGCTTGGAGCTGGCACTTTTTCTTTAAGAGCAAACAATACCCTTGATGAAACGAGAATCGGTTTTGAGCGTTCAGTTTTATTTTTTGAACAAATGATTCAATTCGTTTGTAAGAATTCGGGAATCTAACTGATTTTTGGTTTTGATGATTTTTAAGAATTTTTTTTTTTATGGTTTGACAAATGAAAAAAATAGCCAAATTCCCGAATTCTTAAGGAGATTATAGACTCAAAAGAAGAAAAAAAATTGTATAAAATCATTAGTTTTGACGCAAAACCGATTCTACGATTAGAAGCTATCTACCATATTGGCGCTCCCAGCTACGTAGTTTTTTTACGCACAAGTGCTTCGTTGCCTCCACTATCGCTCTTGAAAAATATATCCCCATACACCCAAAATGTGCGGCGCAATGATAACATTTGACTTTCTTGATGACGCGCTGATGTTGCCTCTTAATTGAAGTTGCTCAAAGAGTCATTTTTGCATTTATAATTATCTTATTTACTTCCCAAAAAAATGCCGGTCAAGGCCGGACACTTCAGCTTGAGTTTGATAGAATGTTGTGGTAAAAATATATCGAGATATGTCATGAACTGCTACCTCATATGCATGGAGCGGGCACCTTTTCTTTGATTGAAGTCGTTCAAGAAGTAATTTTTGCATCTTATTTTATCCCAGAGTCATTGCCGCTCGAGTCCGGCTACTTTTTCATGTTGAAAATAATCGACATGACCGAGGTAAAGTGTTTAAATCTTTGATATAAAGACTAACTCGATTGAAAATCATTTCATTAATAAATGGAATTACATAACCGAGCTCTCCAACACGTTTACTGGTGCATTAGGTATACAGACAGGTACGAATAGTGAAAGTTGTCGTACTGAATTAGAAAATATAGATGTGGCGCGTGAATATTTGTAGAGTGAACATTCGTGGGCAGTAGGGGTTCGAAAGATGTCAAAAAATCATAACCCATTTTTTTTACAGAATCGAGTTTATTCTATAACAGATGACGGCCATAGCAGTTCTGACCCACTTCACAAAAAAAATTGTGACTTGTGTCGGACCTGCTACAACTGTCACAAAAAAAGAAAAACAGAAGAAGACTGTTAATTTCCAACTGAAAGAACAATCCCACTAAATATAACAAACAAAAGATATACTAATGCTAATTAAAGAAAAACGTAAATATGTCAACTTTCAAACTGGAAAGGGCATTTTTCCAAAACATTTTCCTTAGAAGCAGAAGAATATGATGATGATTTGTAGCACTCTGATTATGGAATAAAAAACTCAAAAATAAAAAAAAACATTTCAGACAGTCAATTTAAACATATTCACTAGCCCCAATACTGAATTTACGCGAGAACTGCATGAAGATACTTGCATTTTAAAGCGTCTACCCCTTCCGTGACCCCTTCCGGAGAGTTCTTGCAGTCACACTGCTGGGGACGGTTCGGCACTATATGAAATGTCTACCACATTTTACTTACCTTGCCAGTTTGTTCGTCCCATATCCGTTATGATTTTTTTTATATTTGCAACTGGACCCCTGTCAGCCACTATTTTTATTTTGCACCAACCTAGCTGACGGAGACTTGGAATTCACATCAAGTAGCTCCATAATCTGTCATCCAACACATTTTTGCGCGCCACATCGAAGATAATTTTTCAGTAATTAAAAAAAACTGAAAATCGCCGTCGTATCTGTATAATGCATCACTAAAAAGTGTCTAAAAGCTCGGATATGTAATCCCGTTTAGATAATAAAATGAATTTCAAGTTAACTTTGTCAATATCAAAGAAAAAATAACTATTTGTATTACAAGGGAGGAAAGTGCGACTTTTCCTCCCGCAGGATGTAGTTTACTCCAAACACCCAAGGGAGGAAAAGACACTTTACTCTCATGTAATTTTATAATTTTTCCTCCTACCTACTTAATAAACCTTTTTTTGTAAATTCACCGTTCGGATAAACGGATGAAACATGCTTCTTATGAAGTTTCATAAATAGACGAATACGCCTAAAATGGGTTGCCTGTTAAAATTATATACAGTGAGTTTCAAAAATTTGCATCATATGGAAACCTTTTTTGTAAATTTAAAACGCTTTTGTCTAAAACGGACCTATACTTACATGATGGAAAGTATAGACAATACATTAATCTCCATGAGAATCTGCGGTTGTAATCCGAATGTCCCGGGTTCATCTCCTGGCAATTGCAACGTTTTTTTTTTAAGAACGTTATTTTACTTTTTTCTTGCGATACCTTACCTTACGTTTACGCTTAATAGTCTTAAGAGCCGAAGAGAGGCCGACCTTCACCGTTCGGATAAACGGATGAAACATAGTTCTTATGAAGTTTCATAAATAAACGAATACGCCTAAAATGGGTTGCCTGTCAAAATTTTATACAGTGAGTTTCAAAAATGTGCATCATATGGAAACCTTTTTTGTAAATTTAAAACGCTTTTGTCTAAAACGGGCCTATACTTACTTGATGGAAAGTATAGACAACACATTCATCTCCATGAGAATCTGCGGTGGTGCCATGGCTAGCGTCTTGGGCTTGTAATCCGAATGTCCCGGGTTCATCTCCTGGCAATTGCAACGTTTTTTTTTTAAGAACGTTATTTTACTTTTTCTTGCGAAACCTTATCTTACGTTTACGCTTAATAGTCTTAAGAGCCGAAAAGAAGCCGACCTTCACCGTTCGGATAAACAGATGAAACATGCTTCTTATGAAGTTTCATAAATACGCCTAAAATGGGTTGCCTATCAAAATTATATACAGTGAGTTTCAAAATTTGCATCATATGGAAACCTTTTTTATTATTGATTTGTCAGAATATTTTATTCTTCATAAAAAATAGTATTGGAGATTACCTGCATATGTGTTGTCAAAATTTCAAATTTCCAAACGGAGTACAGGGGGAACAAAAAAGATGAATTTTGATCCCTTATTATTGAGATTATCAAAAAGTTGAGAGTAAAAAGGGATTTTTTTTAATGAAATTAACGTTAGAGATAAAGCCGCTACTATATTGAATTCACTGAACTGATTTATTTATTACAGGTATATGAAAAGGATGTTATATCACAGAAGATATGTAATAAATGCTGCCATGTTGCCATCAAGATGTTCGAGTTTCGAAGCGTGTCTCAGAAACATGATAGGTATCTCAAGGTAGGAAATATATTACATATTATGAAGTTTATTTAAAAACACTAAAAACATACAGTGAGTGCCAAAAGTATGTCACCCTCCCCGTAACTTCTTTATGTTACATATTACAAAAAAATGTTTAATGCATCATTCGATCTCTTCAATGGTTCAAATTTCATTCATACAGTGTCTCAAAAATGCGCAGCGACTTGGAAGTTTATTTTTTAAAAAGGTCGTCGGTATACCATTCGATGATCGGTTAGGGATGATCATAAGGAATCCAACAATACCAAGTTTGATGTTATTATCTCCCAAGACTACTGAGATATCGCCTTTTATTTTATTTATAAGCTCAATGAGTGTAAGAGAGAAACTTTTTCTGGCTGTTCAATAAATTCTCTCTCGCACTCATTGAGCTTATGAATAAATGATATGTGATATCTCCGTATTGTTGGATTCCTTATGATCATCCCTAATCGATCATGGAATGATATACAAGGTGTCCTATTTAAAAAAAAATAAACTTCTAAGTCGCTGCGCTTTTTTGAGATTTCCTATGGCAGGTCTTGTTTTTCGATTTTTCGTCATATCCTTCCTTTCTGTTTTTTCGGAGCTTCCAGAAGCAGGTGCTCTTAATTTTGATTTTCTGCGACCCACTTATTTCCCTACTCCTGAGAAACTTGCTGCAACTAGTTCTGCTCTTCCTACCTTTTCCGCCATTTTTCGTCCTTCCTTTCCTGGAAAATTTTTCGAAAGCCTTCAATAAATTGTTTATATTTTTCTTATTGTTCTACCAACTCTTATTTTTCTCTCTTCTTGTTTCTCTTTATGAACCTTCGGCCTTCCTCTTATTTTTTTCTTTTTGCGGCTTAGTTCTTCCTCTTCTTGTTTCTCCTTATTTATATTTCCTTTTGCGCCTTCGTTCTTCATATTCTTCTCCTAAAGTTAATCTGGCTTTCTCTTCTTGTCTCTCTTTGCGCCTTCGTCATTACTATTCTTCTACTAATCGTATTTACCCGGATTAAAACTTCTTCAGAAAGTCAGCTATACTACTGTAAAAATCGTCCTTGTTTTCTGCTGTAATTCGTATCGTCATAACCGTTCTCGACTAGTCACAATTTCTGACACTGTTCTGGATCTTCTTGGCTCCTCCCATAACCTCCTTGGCTCCTCCCATAGCCTCCTTGGAACTGCCTATGTCGACTAACTATGGTTTCCGATACCACTTATCAGAAAATCCTTTGGTCGTTTCGAAATTTCTTTGATAACTTCCTTTTTTCTCTGACACCAATATTCGGCAGCCTGTAGCCAATAATCACACTTCCTTCGACAACAATCGTCCCAAATCTCACAACAGCTCCTTGAATCCTCAAAATAAATCCAAAATGTCTCTAGGGAATAATCCTACTTCTGACGCCAACTCTTACGATACTTGGATTCGTGGATGGGTTCATAAAATACTGGACTGTTATGACTCCTTTATTTGCAGCTCCAAAATCAACAATAAATGCATTAACTCAATTATACAACTCAAATATACTGATACAGTAATATGCCTACTTGACTGAATACTAATTTATACTACTTAGTTTCTCTTTGAATCTTCCCTTCCGCATAGATCGTCTTCCATATACAGGGTGTTCCTTAAAGACATGCTAATATTTGAGGGGGTGATACTTTGACTTATTTTAAGGAAAAAACTTTCTATAAACGTATGTCGTAAAAGTCCTAACTTTTGAGATACAGGGTGATAAAGTTTTGAAAAAAAATCAGTTTTTTAATAATAACTGAGATAATATTGTAGACGTTTTTATAAAATTTGGTACATGTCTTCTATGCATCAAGGTGCATTTTTTAATGCACAAACATTTTCATTTTCTCAACCAGTGGCGTCCGTATGGGTTTTGGATTGAATATTTTTGGAGAAAAAAATACTACGCCACTGCTTTCTCCTGAAAAAAAAAATACTTTTGAGATCATCATTTATTTTTGAGCAAATTTGATCTCTTGAGTTTTCTTTGTCCGCCGCATGGTTTTCGGTTAAAAAAAATAAAAATCGTTTCATTTCAGGATCAATTCTTCAAAAATCTGATGCGGTGTGGAAATGTTTGTGCATCGACTGAAAGCGGAGGACCTCAGCAATGGCCAGCAAGATCCCCTGATCACAACAGTTTAGATTTCTTTTTATGGGGGCACCTTAAAACTCTAGTGTATAAAACTCCCGTTAATACTTTAGAAGATTTAAGAGAGCGAATAGTTGCCTCGTGTGAAACTATTCGAAATACGGCGGGAATATTTCAACGTGTGCGTAATTCCATGCGTAGACGGGCGGAAGCATGCCTATTAAGTGAAGGTGGCCATTTCCAACAATTTTTATAATCAGTGTTAGTATTGTCAATAATTAATGAATTTGATCCGTTCATTTAAACTTACTTTTATAAAATAAAATAAAATTCGTTTTTGTACAAGCTGAAATCCATATTTTTTTGATTCTCATTCATTTTGGAACAAATCTGATCCCTTTATTTGCTTTAAGTCGATGCACAATCATTTCCACACCACATCAGATTTTTGAGGAATTGATCCTGAAGTAAAACGATTTTTATTTTTTTAAGCGAAAACCATGCGGTGGACAAAGAAAACTCAAGAGATTAAATTTGCTCAAAAATAAATGAGGATCTCAAAAGTATTTTTTTTTTTGAGAAAGCAGTGGCGTAGTATTTTTTTCTCCAAAAATATTCAATGCAAAACCCGTACGGACGCCACTGGTTGAGAAAATGAAAATGTTTGTGCATTAAAAAATGCACCTTGATGCATAGAAGACATGTACCAAATTTTATGAAAACGTCTACAATATTATCTCAGTTATTATTAAAAAACTGATTTTTTTTCAAAACTTTATCACCCTGTATCTCAAAAGTTAGGACTTTTAGGATATACGTTTATAGAAAGTTTTTTCCTTAAAATAAGTCAAAGAATCACCCCCTCAAATATTAGCATGTCTTTAAGGAACACCCTGTATAATCCATTGAAAGCATCGAGAATTTATGCGGCTACTAGTACGCCTAGAACCGGCCATTTCAGAATGCATCGACCAATCTAGAAGCCCTGTCGGTGATCTACGCTTTGATGTCAAGCACCCGTTAGCTGTGACGTTGATTGAATAACTTGGAACCTATACAGTTTTGATTGCACTAATTTCATATTTCAACACTCAGATTACGATCATTGTCTGAACTGTTTGAGTAAAAAAACACTTTACTCACGAGTTTTATACAGTATTTTTTCTACAACTGTCAAAAACAATAACCAATTCGTATTTTTTTGCAAATATGAAATGAATTTGGCATATTTTTATTGATTCATTATTCGAACAAAGTTCCAAGAGAATGCCGGAGAGTTAAGTTTCAAACAAATGAAACGAATAATTTCGACAGAGTCGAAATGTCTTTCTCTTCACACTATCCCGCTAAATGGAAAATTTGAAGCGAATATTAAAATAACATATTCATTGAGGTCAATATTATTATTATTATTAATGTTGACTTGACTTTCGAATAACTAGTCTATCGAAGTAACTTTTCATTTTCTTAGATTTGTATTCAAAATGAATAAACAATCCTCGTGAAGCAACGAATACCTTTTTCTTTCTTTGAACTATGTCGAGGAAATCTCATATTTGCACTATCCACGATTTTTTCCGTTCAATCTTCACCACTTTTCATTTCTACTTAAATTAAATTTATAGTTATCAAGAATTCGTTATCTGAATAGATGCCCAATTTCACAAATTTCATTAATTATTTTTGTCAACTAGTTTCTGACCAAACAGCCATAGCTACCTTGGATTACCTAGTGTAGATTAGGTCCCATAGTTCCTTAGAGGTATATGCTATTATTTTGACAATATATCTCCTCGCTTGACAACCAATCAGTGGATTTCAAATTTTGAAATTCAGCCAAGAGAATCGGAACTACAGTGAAAATATAGCTTGTCGCTGTATTTTCACGGTGATGAACCTGCTTAGTTTTTGTTTTACTATCTGTCAAGTGAAAATAATGATTTAAATTATAAACGTTAAATCCATTTGTTTTGACTAGTTATCTTTATTTGTCAATATGAGCGATCGTTGGGGACAAATGTCCATTGGTATCATAGATGAGGCCGTGGAAAAGAGTATTCCGTTGAATACGGCTAGAAGTAAAGCATCAATTACCAGGTGACACGATTTTTCTTTATTTCAAATCGATATATTGTCCTAAATATAATTCGTGGTATGATTAAAAACCTATAATTTTGTTGAAATTCAATTTATTGGCAATCCCAATGCAAGAAAATACAACACGTCCTGCGGACTCGTTGTATTTTCAGCTTTGGGATTGCAATTCATTAATATTCCAAAAAATTATCGGTAATAATCATACCACTTATATATATTATATTACCCCTGAATATATTCGCCGGGATAGTTTGGAATTTTGATGATACTTATTTAATAGTAAGAATGCTAAGAATATTATTGGTGAAACATTTGTATATCAGATATTTATAGGTTATTAGTTGCCAAAGAAAATGAGAACTGGCTTTATGACAGGATTTCGTTATTATTCGGATCTGTCAGTGTTGTTGCATGAAACTGTCGGTTGCCTAGCAACAGCCGTTAAAGAAAGTGCAATTTTTTACGCTTTTCCGTTTAATAATGAAATCGTATGTTGATAGTGAAATATTGAAATACTTTACGCACACAAACCACACAAAAAAGTGGACTTTTTTTGACAGTTGTAGAAAAAAATGTTTTCATAACTCTTCAACGAATATGATTCACTGTCGGTAGAAACTATCCAATACGAATCTAAAGCACGCGTAGACTAGTTCTCGTACGATGACGGTTAATTTCCAGGAAGTATTTTTTGGCCTTTGGAAGTGATGCCCACTGTAATTTCACACAATATCGTTTACTTGAGTTATACCCTTGCCTTTTCGCATCTCAGAAATACCACAGAACAACAGCATGAAAGGTTTTTTGCTTAATCTCTTTTTCTCCTAACTTGTTCTCAAACTCTCGTTTCTCGAATGAGGACCTATGATCTACCAATTTTTGTCGTGAGACTATTTTTTTTTAAACCCTTCTATAAACATTTAATGTTTCTTGGGTAATAAAGTTGATTGATTCGTTGTTTCAGGAGCAGTATAAGAAAATGCTCAAAACTTCGTCTGTGCAAGATGAGGTTCCTACCATTAGTGAAGCAGTTAAAACGGAGAAGAAAGTGGAACCAAAGAAGGAAACCAAAGATGTTAAACCTAACTATAAAATCCATCAGAGTGTTACAGATCTAATTAAAATCTACCCCCACGTGAAACTGCCTTCGAATTGTTTGAAATCTGATTTTGAAGCGTGGGTTATGATGGAAATGGATACGGTAGAGAATTGTTTGAAGGAAAAATCTAGGGATGAACCAAAACGTATGAGGTTGTCGAAACCCGAAAACAGAACTGCTAAAAAAAGTACCTCAGCAGCAACAATCACGACTGATCATTCTTTGCTCAAATCTAGGTCCGTTGTGAACCATGAGTGTAATAACTTTAACAAGATTGTTCATAAAAAATCTGAGTCCAGTGTAACACGAATTGCTGATAATTTAAATAAGTCTGATTCCCTTTCCGATGACGAATCGGGTAAAATAATCGCCAAACCTAAGAAAAGAAGACTGTCGGATAGTGATTTTTTTTCGGATACTGATGCGAAATATTCTCCGTCATCAAAACCGTTCCCTACAAAGAATTCAATTAGCGAATCCGCAGATGGACTGTGCGAGGACAAATCTGTACCTTTATTTATATGCAGTATTTGTAATTCGGTCCATAATAATGTTAAAGCGTTGAAAAGGCATAATTACAAGCATTTACGCTGTCAGTTCTGTAAGTCGAGGTTCAAAACCATTGACTTGAAGGAGGCACATATAAAGTGTATGTGTCCAGTCAAAAACATGATGAGCAATTTGCCGTCAGTTAAACTAGAGAGAGTAGAGTTGGATTTGATAATGAGGATTAAATATCCATCAGCTTTTATAGGATATCCCTTAATCCAAGGACTGCAGTTGAATTCTAGTTCAGCTAAAGAAAATTCAGTTAACGAACTATCAGGGGATGGCCATTCAGACGACAGGACTTCCGGAAACGAGATATCAGGAAAAATATCTGAAAAAGATAAAAAAGCTGTTGGTTTCGATGACGATGATGATGTTATAGAAATTTTTTCAGATGATGATACCAACTCACCGGCTGGAAATGAAATATCTAATAGTAAACCCTCACCTCCAAACATCACAAAGGAAACAACGAAAAGTGAATGCTCTTCAGCGAAGTCTACCGGTCCTTCTCTTATTTTTTCAGTTACCCCAGCCATTTCAACCATTCCTCCAGTCATTTCAATCACTGATCCAATCATTGCAATCGCTCCTTCGTTCATTTCAACCACTGCTTCAGTTGTTGCAACCACTGCTTCAGTTGTTGCAACCACTTCTTCAGTTGTTGCAACCACTGCTTCAGTTGTTGCAACCACTCTTTCGGTCAGTTCAACAGCTTCTTCAGCCATTTCAACCACTCCCACTCCTCCGGTACTTTCGATGGCATGTGACGATAGTTTTGATTCTAGTGCCATAGTCAAACCTGATATCAAAATTAAGGAAAGTACTATTTTGGAGAATATCGACCCGAAACTTACAGATGTAAAAATTCTCAAAGAACTGCTAACCAATCATACAGAATTCAAATTCGAGAAGGAAAAATCCTCTCAGACAGAGTTGCCTAGTAACCAATCGATATGTGTGAATGTAAGCGATAACACAACCGAGCTGAAGCATTTGAAAAACGTATTGTTTGCTTATAAAATACCTATTTTTATTAGAAAGGGGGATTTCCAAGTTCGATATGATTTTAGTTGTACTCATTCTAAACCTCAGCAAGAGAAGAAATTGTCTCTGTGGGGTGATCTGGTCCCGATAGATGTGAAGGTAGCGAATGAAACGAGTAACAAAGAAAGTTCAATTCCAGATAGAATTTCTGTAATGACTCCTGAAGTTGCCACTCCAAATCTTTCAACGCCTGTATTCCCGAGCAATTGTATCAGAACTCCGGCATACACATGTACTTCTTCGTTCATTGCCATACCCAATCAACAAATGGTGGGTCCGTCAACTGGATCGTCTAACGTTCAAGGTTATCCTCAATTCGTATGCTCGAATTACGGATATGTCAGAGAGGATTCCGGCTCCAATAATCTTACATACGTACTCGTAAGGACCAATCCAGCTGAACAACAATCGAAGACAGATACGACCAATTCTTTCACTACATCCAATGTTCAAATGTTTCCTCCGAGTGTCAATGTCACTTGTCCTATACCATCGAACTTTGACGTTGCTAATAATTCAGTTGCCAAAGATCCCACAAATATTCGGTCAGGAGCGAGTTTAGCTGGATTTCCAAAAACGCCTACATCGTATCTTAATGACATGAGATGTCCTCCTAATGTTAATCCATTCCTAAATGTGGCAGTCCCCAGAACAAGTCCGAGTATAAGTTCCATAAATAATGTTCCTCCTCCAAATGTCGGTAACTCCCATTCGATGATTTATAATCTGCAGAATTCTGTGGTGATCCAAAATAAAGTGCCTAATCCTGTGCCTAATCCTATTCCTAATCTTGTACCTATTTCATCTACATCTACATCTAGTTCCAATGAAGCTGTTCCAGTGTTTGGCACCATTAGAGTGAAAAATGTGTGGGAACTGACGTAGTATTATGTTTATTGGATAAGTATTAAGTTTGCCTTCTTCAAATATTTTGCTGCATAACAAACTTTCTTGTTATACAAATGAGAATAAATCATTATTTTGTTTTACTTTGTTTAGTTTCAATGTGTTACACATAAATAGACAATCAATTTATAATAATTCCGAAAGTTTTCAAACTTCAAGACAAGGTCGGTGAAGGTTTTAAAACAAACTATATTTTGCAACCTGTTCCGAAGTCCGCAACATTGTCAAAATTGCAATTAACTTGAATTTTGCTGTATACTCGTTGACAATTTATTTTATGAAAAAAAAATATTTTTTTTTAAATACCACTATAAAAAATTCCAAAACTTTTGCAAACTTGACAGGTACATCGGAAAAATATTCCGAACCGTTGTACAGATTTGCAACCTTTTACGTTTAAACGGAACATACAGTGCGGCTTTTAATAGCCCCCCCCCCCTATTAACTTTTGAACGGTTCGACGTGGAAACGTGAATACAAAAACGTTTCAAGGGTTTCACCAATACTAATAGAAAAATATGGAGATTGCTCAATGGGGGGCGCGGGGGGGGCCATCAACTCAAAATTTTTAAATGGCGCTGGGGATCAAGTAGCACATCGTTGAAAAGAGAATTCAATTATCTTTACAACCATCTAAATATTTTTGAATTTTGTTCATAATTTTTTTCCCAATTTCGATTTTTATGCCTTTCGAAATAACCCCAGCGCCATTTGACCAGTAATTGCAATGTTTCTTCTCTCAAAAAGTTGTATCGGCAATACCGTTCAAAAAAGTTTTGGTTTCATTGTTCCACATCAAACCGTTCAAATTTTCGAGGAATGATGATTAGTATTCTACGAAAGCGCAGGAGGGAGGGCCAGGAGGACTTTAATGTCGAAATTTCGAGTTTAATGTCGAAATTTCGAGTTTTATGTCAAAATTTCGAGTTTTATGTCGAAATTTCGACAATAGAGTCGAAGTGATTAAATTTTGAAATGAAAGTCGAAATTTCAACATTAAATTCGAAATTTCAATAAAAAAGTTGAAATTTCGACAATAATGTCGAAATTTCAACATTATTGTCGAAATTTCAACATTATTGTCAAAATTTCAACATTAAAGTCGAAAATAAGAAATGAAACTGAACTGTGCTGAAAGGCTTTTATTCAATACAGTGGTCATTAGTTGTTGATCACACTTCCTTCTATCTCTTATTTTCTTTAGACCAGAACAAGTGATGTTAAATTCAGCCTTTTTAAATAATAAGGGTGTAATTTTCAATATTTTGACTCTCAAACCACTGCAGCTCGAACAACAACAAAACGTAAAGCAAAAAAGAGTGAGACGTGTGTTTACAAAAATTATAATTCATTGACGTCAAAAACATGGCGGATGCAACGATATGTCTATTATCCGTGCGTAACGCTCACCTGTTCACGATTCCAACGTTGCCGGATTGTGGCGGTGAAGGCTTCCATACGTATGATACCTATGTGAAAATCAAACAACTATTTATTTCGATATATTTGAAAATTAGGAAGTCAGCTAATTACTCAAAATAACATTTAAAAATTTCTTCTATTTCGATTGTGAACAATGGGTGTTATGAATAAAAACTAGCAAAAGCTTTTACTATAGGTTTGTCTCTCTCATTAGTTAATAAAATAGATAGGTCTGTTTCAAGAAATCTAAGTAAAAGCATTTGCTTAAAGTTTATTCCCCCAATATTTATTCTGAAATACCAATTGATAAAACTCCACCCTAGAACTAAAAACTTATCAAAACAACTTATGAAACAAGATAGACTTGCTATTCGAAAATCCAAACTTAATAAATAGCACTCCTAACGACATCTTTGAAATTTGGGGAACAACTGTACGCAATGAAAGAAGGCGACCAAGAGATCATTTATATTTCCCACCTCATTTCTAGATCACTGTATTGTAACGCAAGGGTCAGACGAGCGTGAATTAAACGGACGTCGCGACGCGCGTTATTTTGAACGTGCCGAGGCTGTAATGGTCAGACGATCGCTCAGTTGCAAACGATACACCAACCACCGACATGGATAACGATTTAGATGTTGCCGTATTTTTGTATTTGTCTGTGAAATTAATAAGAAAAAAACGTAACAAAAAACGTAAATGGTGGGTGCATCCTATAAATAGTGCAAGACTTTCACACGGCTGCTTTTATACCCTGTACCCTCTCTTACGACAAGATCCTGTGCGCTTCTTTAATTACTTTCGGATGTCCCAATCTTCGTTTGATGAACTGCTAACTAAAATAAAGGATTCAATAACACTTCAAAACACCAATATGAGATCTGCCATTCCACCTGAAGAAATGTTGGCTTTAAGTTTAAGGTAAGTAAAAGTGTTCTTTATTTTCAAGTGAGGGTATTTTACAAAATTAACTAGGTACCTACTCTTATGAAAAAAGGTTTATTGATAACAATAACATATTTCACCTAATATTAGTAATGTGCAGAATCACCTTCAGGTGAAAAATGCGACAAATATGATCCAGCCGATGAACTGCTGGGTCCTAAGGGGGTCAAGTTATTATCAGGATAGTTTGAGTTTGGGTAACTAGATGCATGTCCGTATTGAAAACTCGGAGGATTCGTGTACCGTATTGTACTGTAAGGACCAGTATTGGCTGTTCTATTATTTTTGAATCGTTGCAATAGTTGTAAAACTTCTATACGGAATTGAATTTTCTCATCGTTTGTGAGGAGCTTTACCGATGGAATGAGTGAAATAAAAAAAGCTCCATCTTCGTCGGGTTCTTTTCTATCGTTTTCTTTTTGTTTCTTCAAAGTACAGTCAATAAATTGGGAAACTTTGTCTTCAATATTAGTACATTTTCTTTTTCTATTGATTTTAGCAGGAATTTGAGACTCCGACGTGGCAGTGCATTCTGAAGAAGTCTCCTTAGCAGTTTCATCATTTTCAGTTGCGTTTAGGATTGGATTGTCATAGTCATGATCATCAGCAGAACCATCATTAGCGTTATCATCTTCTATTGGATCAACTGTACTATCTGTTGGTCGCATTTCACGATTTTTCTTCAAAAACCGAAGCTGTTCTTCGTAAATATAATGCGGTACCCTCTTTCTCGCGGCACCTGACTTCGTTAACACTGTTTGTTTTTTTAAATTCCGTATGAAGCTGTCTCTTACAGATTTCCATTTGGCCGTTACATTTTGCACTGAAAAAAAAACATGCATATTATCATAACTCCTGTCAAACATAAACGAGTAATAAGCAAAGTGATATTTCGTAAATTATCAAATTTTACTGTATTTTTTTGTTCTAGATATCTGGCAAGTGGCTGTAGTTTGAAGGACATACACTATGGTTACAGAGTTGGTCGATCAACTGCAGGTGGTATCATACAATTTGTTTGTCAACAAATATGGATAATACTGAAAAATGAATGCATTCCCAAACCTAACGCAGAAAAATGGAAGCAAATTGCAGATGGTTTTAATCGCAAAGCTAACTTCCCCCACTGCATAGGGGCAGTTGATGGCAAGCACATACGACTGGTAAAACCTCAAGGAAGTGCTACTTTATATTATAATTACAAAAACTACTTTTCCATTAACTTAATGGCAGTAGCTGATGCTAATTACAACTTCATATATGTTGACGTTGGTTCATATGGTAAAGATGCAGACTCCACCATTTTCGAAAAATGCTCATTATGGCAAGGCATAGAAAATAATACCCTTGATATACTGCCTTTAGAACAGATTCCTGGAATTGATATAGCTATGCCGTATGCATTTATAGGTGATGATGCATTCGCGTTATCAAAACATCTTTTAAAACCATATGCAGGAAAATATTTGGCTGTAAATAAAAGAATATTTAATTACAGACTCTCTAGAGCTCGACGTTTTGTCGAATGTACGTTCGGAATATTGAGCAATAAATGGCGTATATTACATAGACCAATCGATGTTAATATAGATTTTGCTACTGATATTGTAAAATGCTGCTGTGTACTTCATAATTTTGTACGTGAACGTGATGGTTTTGAGTTTGAAGACACCTTATCCATTCAAGGCTTGGAAGCAAATTTAAATCAAGATGACAACAACAGGGGTGTCAATAGATCTGTTAATATGTATAGAGAAAAACTTACTACATATTTTGTTAGTGACCATGGTCAACTTCCATGGCAAAATGAGAAAATATAAAGAATAGGGTATGTAATGTAATAAACATTGCAAAATAAATATTTACCTAAAACTTTTTGTTCTGCTTCTTGTTTGGTTGTAAAATCTTCAGTACAAACAGCTTCTGCAACCTCAATCCATGCAGCGTTTTTTCTATTTCTGTCTTTGTATTGTTCATCGGAAGTGTCCCAAAGCACTGGTCGTTTCTGCACTTCTGCTATGAGAAGATCAGTATCCATGCTACAAGTATTAATATTTATTATTTTGTACTACCGACACTCTAGTTCACAAGTGCTTTTGTCAATTTCATGTCTCACCTAATTATTCCGTCACCACAAGACAATGTGTCAAGACCACAGATAATAAGAGTTATTGAAATTACACAGTCAGGCACGATCGCGAATCACAACTACCCAACGCAACAGCAATAGCAATATTGCCAAATTATCTCAATTACATGCGTTTAAAGAAACGCTCGGTCAATTCACCACTGTGTGTGACACTGTCTATTACGTCAAATGCTGCGCTACAACGCATCAAACGGACGATGCAGAAGGGAACGACCGTTGACTACTAGAACGCGCGTCAACATTTATGCGCGTTCTGTGTGTGGCTGTCTCAACGATTTTATGTAGGTTCTAAAACGGACGTATAAACGCGCGTCGCGACGTCCGTTTAATTAACGCTCGTCTGACCCTGGCCTAATAAGTACATCATCTACTCCACATTAGGTGACGCCACATATTCCTAAACATGTAAAATGTCCAAAAACATTTTCAAATGGTTCATATGTAAATTACGTTGAAACGCGTCAATCAATAAAAAAGTTATAAGGGAATAAAATTTGAAAAATACGCCGTTTAATCAACCCACCAATTCAATTTCTGAACTTGTTTGTATCAAAACTTTGACTACACAGCCGGATTAAGGGAATCTCGAAATATCACTGACTATAATTTCATTGAAATTTGTTGATAAATGAAAATTTGAGGTAAAATGACATTTTCGTGAAATTCCATTTACTTATTTCTCAGAATTTATTATCTTATGATTTTTTTATTTATGAACAGATCTCGATGAAATTTTGACCAGTGATATACTGAGACCTCCTGAATACAGTTGTGTATTCCGAATTTCGATAATAGTTCTGAAATTGAATTGGTTGGTTGATTAAACGGCATATTTTTCAAATTTTATTCCCTTATAACTTTTTTATTGATTGACGCATTTCAACGTAATTTACATATGGTACATTTGAAAATGTCGCGAATCCAGTGGTGTAGTCAAATTTTTATTATATAATTTTTTTAGATTTTTTACCTTGAAAAATAAGATAAGTTGGCCCTGGAAATGGAGATTTATTCAAGAAATTTGGTGTCCTGGTGGACGTCTAACTAACGAAAAAAAAAAATCATTCCAATCGGTTGAAAGATGCAAGTTTTAGAAGGGTGCTTCCGTTCTTAAATGGGTCACTGTATACAGGCTGATTCACGGTGGATGGCACATTAGACGTTTCTGGTGAACCAGACAACGGATCACTTTGAAAATTTAATGGAGGGCATATTCGGACATTCTCTAGCCAACTAAAATATTTTCGACAATGCGGTGTTGCCGCTTCTATTAGAAAGCAGTAGCAACTTTGATTTTTCAAATGGAACACTCTGTATATAATATTATTTTTGGAATCTCCAACAATTGCCCGACAACTTTTCTTGATATTTCCCTATACCTATCTGTTACCGTTTTCGAAATAAAAATTAATTTCAATTTTTTTCTTCGAAAATCATGACTTCTAAAAATGCCGATATCTTTTAGTTAAGAAGTACTATGATATCGAAATTTGGTTTGGAGTTAGGTGATACTTGGACACTTCCCACACGTTAGCCTAATCTCCGTTACTTCAATACAGGGTGGTAAAAAAATACAGTTTTTTCGTTTGCTTGAAAAAGTTGCTGAAATTTGATTATTTTAAATGGAACACCCTGTATATTATTGAAAATTCGGAAAGCTGCTGAAATTTGCTTTCTTTCTATGTATATCATACCTATACCTAACTAGTCAAGTTTCGGACTTATGAGCATTTATTCGTAAAAATGTCCCTTCAGAATGGTATTTCCATTCGGTATTTGGTAAGCAGGCCATGATTACTATTTGACAGTAGCGTTGTGACATTCTCCTAATAATATCGACATTTTCGTCACTTCAGAAGTTGCAAATACCTTCAAAACGATGGAACAAAACTATTCAAACGAAGTTCTTATGAATTCGTTTATTATTTTTGGACAGTGTGATAAAATTATCAGCAGAACATGCAGAAAGTTCAATGAAATGTATCCGAATCTACCGCCAATGAACCTTAAAAAATTTATACGAATTCAGAACAATTTCAATATGTTTAGATAAACTTTAAAAAAGCACCAAGAAACTTGAAATTGGAAATATTGATATGAATAATTATAAAAAAGTAAAACAATCATGTGGAATATTTCAAAATATGTTCGAATCGCTGACCGTTCACTTCCAAGCACTTTAAAATGCTGGTGTTGACTGCTTTTGTGGTGGCAGATCTGATTTCATTGGGATCCAAATCTTCAAATGTTTGGGCAAGTCTTCTAACAATTCATGTCTCGAACGCACGGGTATTTTGTAAACTTTTTCTTTAAACATTCCCCACAAATAAAAATCTAATGGATTAAGATCGGGTGATCTCGCTGGCCAATTCCATGGTCCCAAGCGCCTTATCCACCGATCGTCAAAAAGTCTTTCCAGTTCTGCGCTCACTTCTCTTGTGCAATGTGCAGGAGCTCCGTCTAGTTGGTACCAACAGTTTCGAGAATCTTCGAGTGGCAGATTATCCACGAAACTCTCTACAGTATTCTCCAAAATATTCAGGTAGCTTCTGGATGTTAATGACTCCTCGTATATCACGTACCTCAATTTGTTGTCCATTAACATGCAGAAGACATTAAAACTAAATTTTTCTTGAAATCCGGCTTCTTTTGTGACGTGAGGATTTTCACTGGACCAATAATGACGATTTTTTCTATTGAAAATCCCTTCTCTCGAAAATTTCGATTCATCAGTCCAAATAATTTTATTTAAAAAAAGTGGATCTTCTTGAATGCGTGTCAACAACATTTCACAAAATTCTACTCTCTGTTGAGGGTCTTGAGGCTTCATTGCTTGAATTTTGGTGAATTTATAATCATGCATTTTATGTCTTCGCAAGATTCTTTGAACCGATGAATATTTTATACCCAAATCTTCTTCGCACTTCTTATCGATGACTCGGGAAATGCGTGAAAATATGCTAAGACATTAATCTGGTTGTCTTCAGAAGTTACGGGTCGAGGCAAGTTTCTTGGTGCTTTTAAAGTTGATCCAAATGCATTGAAATTGTTCTGAATTCGTATAAATTTCTTGAGGTTCGTTGGCGGTAGAATACATTTCATTGAACTTTCTACATGTTCTGCTGATAATTTTATCACACTGTCCAAAAATAATAAACAAATTCATAAGAACTTCGTTTGAATAGTTTTGTTCCATCGTTTTGAAGGTATTTGCAACTTCTGAAGTGACGAAAATGTCGATATTATTAGGAGAATGTCACAACGCTACTGTCAAATAGTAATCATGGCCTGCTTACCAAATACCGAATGGAAATACCATTCTGAAGGGACATTTTCACAAATAAATGCTCATAAGTCCGAAACTTGACTAGTTAGGTATAGGTATGATATACATAGAAAGAAAGCAAATTTCAGCAGCTTTCCGAATTTTCAATAATATACAGGGTGTTCCATTTAAAATAATCAAATTTCAGCAACTTTTTCAAGCAAACGAAAAAACTGTATTTTTTTACCACCCTGTATTGAAGTAACGGAGATTAGGCTAACGTGTGGGAAGTGTCCAAGTATCACCTAACTCCAAACCAAATTTCGATATCATAGTACTTCTTAACTAAAAGGTATCGGCATTTTTAGAAGTCATGATTTTCGAAGAAAAAAATTGAAATTAATTTTTATTTCGAAAACGGTAACAGATAGGTATAGGGAAATATCAAGAAAAGTTGTCGGGCAATTGTTGGAGATTCCAAAAATAATATTATATACAGAGTGTTCCAATTGAAAAATAAAAGTTGCTACTGCTTTCTAATAGAAGCGGCAACACCGCATTGTCGAAAATATTTTAGTTGGCTAGAGAATGTCCGAATATGCCCTCCATTAAATTTTCAAAGTGATCTGGTTCACCAGAAACGTCTAATGTGCCATCCACCGTGAATCAGCCTGTATAGTGTATATGCCTATACCTCCGTCGTACAAATGTTTGATCTTTCGGCAGACCCTATATAATCCAGTACGATTGAGTTTTGAGACGAGAATCGATTGTAGCACCACAAAACTTGGTATGCTAGTTGTTGGAACCATGATAAACATGAAATTTCAGGGGTGGAACATATTTTTATTTTCGTTTAAACATAAATAAATAGATTTTTGCTGTAATCTTGGAAAGTATATGATTAATCGGAAAAATAACTCAACAAGGTAAAAGACAATTCAATTCGCCACAAAAATGATCACTAGTAATTTTTTATGAAATGCGCTTGTTTTCTCAGAAAACGTGGTTGAACGCCGACATCAAATTTCAGGTTCACGCTTACCCGCCATTGAAAGTTCTGGCGGAGCCGAATATTTGATTGGTAATAACTCTGCTAAGAATGATCGGAGAAGGAAAAGTTCATCGTTTCTGAAGACTCCTGCCTTCTCATTCACATATAATATGCGAGTATTTGAGTAATTAAACTGTGTTTTGTAGCACTTCACGAAGATGTTTGCGGATGATACGAAAATCATGAATAATTTAGTAAATATGGAATTATTTTACTGAAGCAGCAACCCATACCCTCCTTGGACTATATGCAACAATTTTAGAGTAGTGTGACAGGTCCCACTTATATATGCCAAAAAAACTTTGTTTTACTCCTGCCTCATTTTCAACTTTTGAGAAATTTGCAAATTTCTGCATCGCTTCAGGTTATGGAGTTACTAAAAAGTTGTTTATTTTAGCGGGATCTATCACATGCTCAGTGTTTGTAAAGTTCTGAGCAACTTGAAATTACAAAAAACTGTATTTCTACGATAGTGCGTAAATTAATTTAGTGCGTAAATCGCTTATTCATATCCTGCATATATGTTTAATAACACTATTGTGAAGCGCAAACCTCAAGCTTGAAATCACATCATTTTTTATGTAGGATGTGTATGAGCGATTATTTTCAACAATCACTGAAGAAATTGCGGGAATTATGGGTGAGTTGAAAACTGAGGCAGGAGTGAAACCCAGTTTTTTCTTTGGCATGATTAACTGAGACTTGTCTCACTAGTCTTAAATCGTTGCATTAGGTCCAAAGAGGGTACTGATTCCTGCTTCAGTATAATTATTTCATATCAACCAAAATATCCATGACATTTGGATTCTCCGTAAATATCGTAAAAGGGTTATGTGAAAGTGGGATAAAACATTTTGGGTACTCATATACTCACATGTTATATTTGCAAGGGGAAAGAAGTCTTCAAGAACAATATACACTTTTTCTTTTCCTTCTAATATAATTCTTAGCAAAGTTATGACAAATATAATTTTCGGTCCTGCCAGAAATGGCAGTGGCGGGTTAACGCAAGCCTGAAATTTGCTATCGGAATTAAATCAGGTTTTCTGAGAAAACGAGCGCATTTTGTGAGAAATTACCAAGTATATTTCTTGTGGAGAATTGAATTATCTTTCGCCTTGTTGAAATTGTTTGTAGGTAAATCTTATACTATACGAAACAACAGCAAAATAAATTATTATTTAAAAAAAAACAATTTTTTTTGGTTCCACCCCTGATTTTTTGGTAAACAAATATTTTTCTAACAATACACGATGTCAAGAAGTCATGTGCCCAGTTTCAGAATGCTACGATTGTACGATGTATTAATAGTTTCTCGAAATGGGGCCAATGAACAAAAATCTGCTTTGAAACATTCATTTATTTCAATTGGGCCTGACCTCCTATATAAAATAACCTTTCTCCCATCTCTATTAATGGCTAACATTTCCTTGACTAACAAATATTCAAATATCAAAGGCGTTAAAGCTGAAAACTTCAGAACACACATGTGTGACCAGTCGCAGTAAATAAACATGGTCTGTCTGAAGTTTGGATGCCTGACTGCCAGCAATGAATGACAATGTTTATTTGTTTATTTGTTTACCTCACCAACACCAATGACGGCTAAGGTGACGTAGGCTCATAAATAAAACATACCGTAAAAGAAAACGTCGACCAACGACCAGTGTATATTGTATATTGTGGATTCGGCCACGTGTGGGTGATTTCAATATCGATAAAATGGGTATCAATAGTTTAGAATTAGTATGTCTATTGTTTATATATTGCTGCTTGCACATGCAAATTTCAATGGAGAATTATCGACGAAAAATATTTTTTCATCCTTGTAATTGTAATTCAGTAATTTGAATAATAAACTATTTACAAAAACACCATTCACAATAATACTCCCTGACTTACGCTGGCTAACGGATGATCTTTGTAAATGGAGGGTCGTCATCCGATCTTACCCGAACTCTTCCGAAGATTTTTCAGTCGTTCGTTCGTCAGTCTGCTTTCGCCTTTTGTAAGGCAAGCAATTGATGATTTGTGTACAAAATACAAAACCATTCTGACGCTGGATAGTTGTTTGTGTTGTGAAAATTCCCGTTCTGAACTTTGTTCGCAACTAAAAATGTCCTTGCTGGACAACAATGTGTGTAGACTGTGTTTGTCCAAAGGCAACCTTGTTTGGGTTTTCGACAAGAGGTTAGATATTGAAAACAATTTGAAGGAGGTGATATTAATTACGTCCGGAGTAGAGGTACGTCCATTTTGTTTTCCCATCTACGAGATACCTATGTTAGTTCTATAACGTTGGTATGGCAAAGTTTGTTGTGATCGTTGTGATCGTTATGATGCTTCGATTATGTATTCATTGATTGGAGTGGGAGGTCATCCATTTTGTGTTATATACAAATACAAGGCTGGTTCAATATGTTTTGGAACAGACTGCAGTTGCAGGTTCGGAAGTAAGGGTAACTAATCTTGATTAGTATAAAATAATTATTGCACTCGTTTTTTTGAGTTGATGTGGCTGCCAAAAAAGAGGGTCGAACTTTCAGTAAGTGAATCAGTTTTCCAAGAACGTCCAAGAACGGCGATTTAAAAGGAAATACCAAAGTCGTTATCGTGTATCATCTGTTCCGGAAAATGACTAAAAAATGGAACTTTTTGAACATTTGAATAATGGTTGAAATAAATGACTATAGAGTCCCTAACGCGCAGAATAATCAAGTGATGTCCAATTTTCTGTTTACAAGGCTGGCTCAATAATTTTGGGACCGCTTTGGGGGATTACGTTAATGTGTTACTTGTTTGTCTGTTTATCCGTGTATATGTACGTTGCGTTGAAGTGAAATCTTGTAAGTAAATGTTGACCCACTTCTAGACGTCCGATTAACTTGGAATTCGACAGGTGCGTAATGTCGGTGACAATACATTATGATATGAGTGTGAGTATGTGGCGGTTATAGGCATTGGCGATTATGAATTTTTCAAAATACTTGAATTCAAGATGGCCACTCCAAGGTGGAGATGAAGTTTTTTTAATTGTATTCTGATTCTATTCAAAATTGGTATGACTGTGTTTTCGGGGTTGGAGATTATATATATTTTGTCAAAATCAATCACTTCAAAATGGCAGCTATGAAATCGCGGACGAGTTTTGTGATTATTGTTCGATTCTATTGAAAATTGGTATGTGGCGGTTATTGGGGTCGGAGACAATGAATTCCTTTGACAAAATGAATCCAAGATGGATGGCTATTTGGGGGGTTATCACGGTCAGAGATTATCATTTTTTTTCAAAACTATTTGATTCGAGAGACCGGCTCTAAAATGGCGGAATAGTTTGGTGGTTGTTACGATTCTATAAAAAATTGGTATCTGGCTGGTTATTTTTGTGATTATGGTATGATTCTATTCAAAATATGTGTGACAAACTAATTGATTTAAAATGGCAGCTCTAAGATGGCGGACGAGTTTTGTGATTATGGGTCGATTCTGATGAATATTGGTATTTGGAGATTATGCGGTTATGGGGGTCAGAGATTAAGTTTTTTTGTCAAAACTTATAAATTCAATATGGCGGCTCCAAGATAGCTGGCGAGTTTGGTGATTATGGTCCGAGTTTTGTGAATACTAGTATTTGATGGTTTTCGGGGTCGGAGATTATATTTTTATTGACCAAAATTCATCAAATCAAGATGGCCGCTCTAAGATGGCGGACAAATTTTGATTATGCTCCGATTTTATTAAGAATTGGGATATGGCAGTTATAAGCATTGAATATTATGCTTTTTCAAAAATGTATGAATTCAAGATGGCGGCTCCAGAAAGGTTCTTTAGTTTTCTGATTATGGTCCGATTCTATTTAAAATTGGTATTCAGGGGTTTTGTGGTCGGAGATTATGATATAATAATTGTCAAAATTCGTTAATTCAAAAAGGCGGCCTTAAGATGGCTGACGATTTTTGCGATTATGTTCCGATTATACTAAAAATTGGTACTTATGCGGCGGTTATAGGCATTGGAGATTAGGATTCTTTTGAATTCATGAATTCAAGATGGCTGGCGAGTTCTGTGATTTTATTCAGATTCTATTCATAAATGAAATTATGATGATTTTTGGGGTAGGAGTTTATGAATCGTTTGTCAAAATTAATCAAATCAGGAGGTCGGTACTAAAATGACTGACGAGTATCTATCTACGGGGTGTTGAGATTTCAATTTTTTTTGTAGATCCTGTAGTTTTTGAGATATTTGGCTCAAATTGAAAACACAGGTTAAGTTATAGGACTTACATCAATGGACATGTCAAATGTTTGTGAGAATCTCCCCATGAACTTTTTTGAGGTGCGCCGTTGGTAAACTCTAAAATACAAAATACATTTTTTGGTTTGTTTACAACTTTTTTGTTTCTTGTAGTTTTCGAGTATCTACGACCGTTATCGAGAAAAAAAATAAAAAATATTTTTTTGTAGTTCGTCACTGTCTGCTGAAAATTACAATACAAAACATCTGATTTAAAAAATAAAAAATGACTTTTTGTAATTTGCTGAAAAAAAGGTAATTTTTTAAATGACGTTACTTATTGTGAATAGTAGCTTTTTGTCACTAATTTTGACAGTTCGCATGCAGAGTCGGTAGGTATCTTTACATGTGTTTAAATTGTATGGTCTAAATGTGTTATGAATACCATTTGAAACCGTAAGAAATACCTACTCCGGGGGTGGTAGACAGAGTACGGTCATCAATGAGAAGAGCGGACGCGTGTATATAAGGAATGGAGGAGGTCACTTTCAACAATTGTTATAACGTAGTTTCCTTTTTTTGTTCGAAATTATGAATAGGATATTCATGAAATCTGTTGTGGAATCATCTGCGGCTGAAAGACAAACTTTGGTCGCTATTTTCCATCGTTTAAGGTAACCTCTTGGGAGGTATCCATGCTGAAAAGGGGAACATTCTCCATGAAAATTGAAAAATGAAAACTGTGATTTATTTGTAATATCTAATAGAAAACAACTACTTCCCCGGCTAGAGCCACTCTGGACATTGAACTAAATCTGATAGATATTGTGAAAAGACTTTAACTTAAAATAAAAAATCTGAATGTGAAAATTCGCATTTTCATTAAGATAATTGATTTTTTTTATAATTTTCTTTAGATTTAATTGAAAATTCATTAACCAAATTAGTTTCCTTGTTATGGCTTTTATTTTATGATCGTTGTTGCAAAAGCGTTTAGCTTTAATTTTCAGTAAACAGCGGCGAATAAACTAAATTTTAGAGAATGAAAAACTTTTTTCTAACTAATTATTGTTGACGTTGGCACCAGAAATATTACTTGATCACCAAAATAATTTTGAAAATTACTTTGACGACCAAAATAAACCTAGATCGCGAGTCGAAATGCGTTTCGCTCGCGCTTGACACACAAACCTAACCTAAGCACTAAGCAAGCTAACCCTAGCTTGCGAGTAGAAAATGCGTGAATTAGTTTTTCGCTCGCGCTTGACACTCAAACCTAACCTAAGCACTAAGCAAGCTAACCTAGCTTGTGAGTAGAAAATGCGTGACATAGTTTTTCGCTCGCGCTTGACGCACAAACCTAACCTGAGCAAGCTTACCTAGCTTGCGAGTCGAAAATGCGTGAATTATTTTTCGCTCGCGCTTGACACACACAAAGCTAACCTAAGCACTAAGTAAGCTATCCTAGCTTGCGAGTCAAAAATACATGAATTATTTTTCGCTCGCGCTTGACACACACAAAGCTAACCTAAGCACTAAGTAAGCTATCCTAGCTTGCGAGTCAAAAATACATGAATTATTTTTCGCTCGCGCTTGACACACAAACCTAACCTGAGCACTAAGCAAACTAACCTAGCTCGCGAGTCGAAAATGAGTGAATTATTTTTCGCTCGTGCTTGACACTCAAACCTAACCTAAGCACTAAGCAAACTAACCTAGCTTGCGAGTAGAAAATGCGTGAATTAGTTTTTCGCTCGCGCTTGACACTCAAACCTAACCTAAGCACTAAGCAAACTAACCTAGCTTACGAGTAGAAAATGCGTGACATAGTTTTTCGCCCGCGCTTGACGCACAAACCTAACCTGAGCAAGCTTACCTAGCTTGCGAGTCGAAAATGCGTGAATTAGTTTTTCGCTCGCGCTTGACACTCAAACCTAACCTAAGCACTAAGCAAACTAACCTAGCTTGCGAGTAGAAAATGCGTGACATAGTTTTTCGCCCGCGCTTGACGCACAAACCTAACCTGAGCAAGCTTACCTAGCTTGCGAGTCGAAAATGCGTGAATTATTTTTCGCTCGTGCTTGACACGCAAACCTAACCTAAGCACTAAGCAAACTAACCTAGCTTGCGAGTAGAAAATGCGTGACATAGTTTTTCGCCCGCGCTTGACGCACAAACCTAACCTGAGCAAGCTTACCTAGCTTGCGAGTCGAAAATGCGTGAATTATTTTTCGCTCGCGCTTGACACACACAAACCTAACCTAAGCACTAAGTAAGCTATCCTAGCTTGCGAGTCAAAAATACATGAATTATTTTTTGTTCGCGCTTGACACACAAACCTAACCTAAGCACTAGCCAAGCTTACCTAGCTTGCGAGTCGAAAATGCGTGAATTATTTTTCGCTCGCGCTTGACACACAAACCTAACATGAGCAAGCTAACCTAGCTTGCATGTTGAAAATTCGTGAGAGATTATTCAATGTTTTTGGTGTTTAATTACATTAGGTACGACTTTAATATTTATTCCAACATTTCAGGTGCTCATAATTTCTATTTCTGGTTGAGGTTTTTTGGTGTTTGTCTATTACTTTTAGTGGCTAAATATTATTTTGGAGACAGAGTATAAAACTTGGCACGTAATGTTCAAGCACAATAATTATTTTGGTGCGCATTTACAATATACCCATTTCAAATAACGGTGAAATTTCTCAGCTTTGACTGTATTCATGGCAAAAAAATAATTTCACAATAACGTTGGCCACATTCATAGTGAATTTACTATTTTGACTATTACAGATTTATGAAAACGATGTTATATCACAGATGATATGCGACAAATGCTGTCGCATTTCCATCAGAATGTTCCAATTCCGGAAAGCGTCTCAGAAAAATGACAGATATCTCAAGGTAAGAAATATATTTTATATAATAATATTCATCTAAAACTAGAACCAAATAAGAAACCCCAAACTAGAGATCAAACGTATGCGAAAAAGAAAAAAGCGACAAAAATGTTTCAGTATAGAAAATTTATAAATGATTGAAATGCATACATATACTATAATAGTATATTGTGCAACAAGTGGGAAAAGTAACTTTCATCACATGTTGCACACTATACTTTTTCTACAACTGCACAAAATTAAAGAGTACAAGTAATGTAACTCAATATTTATATTTATGGTTAGTAAAACTTAAATAACAATAAAGAATTCCACCTCTTAATAGTTGAATAATTCATTTAAAATTGAGTCAATAAAAATATCATGATGTAAAATTAATTTAGCGTGACAAACAGGCACGCGATCCAAGAGACCACTGAGCCTCATCATCAAATTTTCGTTAAAAAATACATATACCTATTTAGCAGAATTTGAAATAGAATTTTTATTACTTATCCAATTTTTTCATCTACTAAAAACCCGCCACAAAAAAATATATTAATTCGGTAACCTGACAGTTATGACAACTATTATTTAAAGCTGAACAGCAGCCAACTAGTTTTTGTCGATTTTTGTAGATTCTCCATATTATGAATGTATGTAGTGTTGGCAAAGTGCCGTGAGAAATAATATTTCTCACTTTTTAAGCAAAACATGGTTTTGAAAGTAAGTAAGCTATGAGAAATGCGTTACTTTTTATAGCAGTTGTAGAAAATCCACAATTATGTCAAAAATTCGCGTAGATTAATTTTACTACCAAATGTAAACAATTTATACCAATAAGGAAGAGGTAACTTTTCACTAGTAGATGGCAATTTTTATTAAGCAAAACATGGTTTTGAAAGTAAGTAAGCTATGAGAAATGCGTTACTTTTTATAGCAGTTGTAGAAAATCCACAATTATGTCAAAAATTCGCGTAGATTAATTTTACTACCAAATGTAAACAATTTATACCAATAAGGAAGAGGTAACTTTTCACTAGTAGATGGCAATTTTTATTAAGCAAAACATGGTTTTGAAAGTAAGTAAGCTATGAGAAATGCGTTACTTTTTATAGCAGTTGTAGAAAATCCACAATTATGTCAAAAATTCGCGTAGATTAATTTTACTACCAAATGTAAACAATTTATACCAATAAGGAAGAGGTAACTTTTCACTAGTAGATGGCAATTTTTATTAAGCAAAACATGGTTTTGAAAGTAAGTAAGCTATGAGAAATGCGTTACTTTTTATAGCAGTTGTAGAAAATCCACAATTATGTCAAAAATTCGCGTAGATTAATTTTACTACCAAATGTAAACAATTTATACCAATAAGGAAGAGGTAACTTTTCACTAGTAGATGGCAATTTTTACGGCCTAGCATAGCGTGGTCTGGTAAAAATAGTTCAAGCCTGGTTAAAATATTACCTCTTACGCTGGGTGTAGCGTTTTATCTGATCCCACAGCTTCATGAAATAAGAAATCAGATCAGAAATGTCTTGATCACGTTGATGATTCCATGGTTCTGAACTATTGTTACAACACTTTTCCAGTCATAACAACTCACCGGCCTGAAAACAATGTGCCAATAATATACTTGCCATATTTAATCTAGTACGATTAGGTTTTGAGACTAGGATCGATTGTAGCACCACCAAACTTGGTATGCTAGTAGTTAAACACGAAAAAAAAAATAGATCACCAAAATTCCGGGGGTGGAACATATTTATATATATATTTTTTTTTTCGTTAAAAAATAAATAAATAGACTTTTGCTGTAATCTTGGCAAGTATATGATTTATCGGAAAAAAACTTTCAGGTTCACCCTTACCCGCCGCTAAAAATTCTGGCGGAGCCGACTATTTGATTGGTCATAACTCTGCTAAAAATGATCGGAGAAGAAAAAGGAAAAGTTCATATTGTTTCTGAAGACTCCTATCTTCTCATGCAAACATAATATGCGAGTATTTGTGTACCTAAAATGTGTTTTGTCGGACTTCACGGAAATGTTTACGGATGATCCGAAAATCAAGAATAATTTAGTAAATATGGAATTATTATACTGAAGCAGCAACCCCTTTTTGGACTATATGCAACAATTTTAAAGAAGTGTGATAGGTCCTACTTATACATGCCAAAATAAAAACTTTGTTTTACTCCTGCCTCATTTTCAACTTACTAATAAAACCTGCATTCGCTTCAGTAAATGTTGAAAATAATCGCTTATTTATATCCTGCATACAGTATCGGAAAATGTTCGTCTGAGGTATAGACAGAAATCTACACGCGAGCAACAAGGAACGCAATGATATGATGATATGACCACATAAATAAGAGAGACGCACTACTGGTCACCTCTCCTATCACCTCGCCCGACTAATTAACAGCTTAGTCGATATCCCTTCCCCGAGCGAGTAGAGGAGAAATTGTAATGCTCTCTGAACATTATAGCAAGTTATTCTCATAAAACCACCATACCCAAGATGAAAACTTTCCGATACTGTATATGTTTAATAATACTTTTGTGAAGTGCAAACCTCAAGCTTGAAATCACATAATTAATTTTCCATGTGGGATGTGTATGAGACATTTCAACATTTACTGAAGAAATTACTGGGATTATGGGTGAGTTGAAAACTGAGGCAGAAGTAAAACCCAGTTTTTTCTTTGTCATGTCTAAGTGAGACGTGTCTCTCTAGTCTAAAATCGTTGCATATTGTACAACGAAGGTACTGATTTCTGCTTCAGTATAACTATTTCATATCAACTAAAATATCCATGAGTTTCGGATCCTCTGTAAATATCATAGAAGGGTTATGTGAAGTGGGACAAAACACATTTTGGGTACTCAGATATTCACATGTTATATTTGCATGAGGAAGTACAAGTCTTCAGGAACGATATGCACTTTTTCTTTTCCTTCTACTATAATTTTTAGCAAAGTTATGACAAATCTATTTTCGGCCCTGCCGGAAATTGCAGTGGCGGGTTAAGGCCAGCCTGAAATTTTATATTGGAATTCAATCAGGTTTTCTGAGAAAACGAGTGCATCTTGTGAGAAATTACTAGGTATATTTTTTGTGGAGAATTGAATTATCTTTCGCCTTGTTGAAATTGTTTCTTGATAAATCGTATACTTTCCGAAACAACAGCAAAAAAAACTTATAATTTTTTTAAATAAAACTTTATTTTGGTTCCACCCCTGATATTTTGGTAAACAATATTTTTTCTAACAATTATGATATCAAGAAGTCATGTGCGGAATTTCAAAGAATTCATTCATTCATACAATATTTTGAAATACTACTTTAATGGGATCCAGTCTGTTAATTCATTCACACATTGACGTACTTCATTAAATTCAAGAAAACTTTCGAGAAATAATATTCTCCGATAGTTCTAGTGTAGTTCTGTGGCCATAAATTCCACGTGTACCCTTGTATTATTATTGTGAATATCTTTATACATATTAAGAGCGATTTCTTCTGAAGCATTATTGATAAGAATCATAAACTATCTAATGATTCTTTGGATTCTCTCCATGCTATTTGCATATTTCTTTCTCATTTGTGTTTTTAAACTCTTCTTTCTCAAATCAGGACATGTTATCTTATTTCTATGGTACAATTTTACTATTGTGGTGTTGATATAAATAAATTTGTTGTTTCAGAAGCAATACGAGGAAATGCACAAAACATCATCTGTTGAACATGATATTTCCAACACCGGCCCAAGAATTGAAACGGAAAAGAAAGTGGAACCAGAAGTGGAAACCAAAAAAGTTAATAAAAGAAAACAGAGATTACATCAGAGCGTTAGAAATCTCTTAAATATCTACCCTCGACTGAAACTACCTCTGATTTGTTTGGAATCTAACATTGAACCATGCATTATAATAGAAATGGGAATGGTCGAGAATGTTCCAAAGAAAGAAACTAAAAGTGAAGAAAAATGTGCAAGGTTGCCAGAACCCGAAAACAGAATTACTAAAAACAGCACTTCATCAGAATCTACCTCAATTGATCGTTCGCATATATTTGCCTTGTCCTTTGAGAATGCTGAAAAAAATAGTGATATTGAACACTTCAATTCAATTCAAAACCAGCCTGTCGTTAGTGTTTCAGAAAGTGTTGATGAACATTCAAATAATGCTGATTCTTTTTCATCAGATGTTAATGATAAAATTATCATCAAACCTAAGAAGAGAAGGCTTACCGACAGTGATATTTTTTCGGATGCCAAGGCGAAGAATTTTTCGTCATCAGAACCATTGCCTGAGAAAAAACCAATACTCGAATCCACAGCAAAATCATGCCCGGACGAATCTGTACCTTTGTTTTTATGTAGTATTTGTAATTCGGTTCATAATAATGTTAGAGAATTAAAACGGCATCAATTCAAGCATTTACGGTGTCCGTTCTGCAAGGCGAAATTCAAAACAATAGGCTTAAAGAAGGTACACATTCAGAGTTTGTGTGAGATTAAAAAAATTATGAACCATTTACCATCAGTCAAACTAAAGAAAATTGAGCTGGATCTGAGAATGAGAACCAAATATCCGGAAGCTTTCATAGACTACCCCTTGATGTCAGGACTGAACTTGAATTCTAGTTCGACTGAGGAGACCTCAGGAGATAAACCATCAGGAGAAGACCATTCTCCAGGAAATCAGACATCAGAAAAAGATAAAAGAGTCGTTGGCTGGGATGGCGGATATAATGATAATTACGATATTATAGAAATTTTGTCAGATGACGACAACAGCTTACCAGGTAGAAAAGAAACCTGTAATATTATACCTATAAGTGCAGAAGAAATTGTACCAGTTCCAAACGTCACACAAAGGATATTAAATGGTGAACTTTTTGCAACAAATTCCATAGTTACGAAAAAAGTTTCTTCTATTAGAAGTTCTACCAATAATCCAATAGTTTCAACCACTTCTTCCTTAATTTCGTCCACTGCCCCAGTCATTTTAAACACTCAATCATCCATTTCTACTCCTCCAGTCATTTCTACCACTCCTCTAGTCATTTCTACCACTCCTCCAGTAGTTTCTACCACTTCCCCGGTCGTATACTCCAGTCCACCAGTCATTCTAAATACTTGTCAGGTCATTTCGAAAGCTCCTGAAGATAATCTTAGTTCTGCGCTAGTAAAACCCGAAATTAGAATTAGAAATAGTAGTGTTTTAGACACAATCGACTTGAAACTTAGTGATATAAGGATATTTAAAGAACTGCTAACCAAAAATACATCATTCAAAGCAATAGAGAGCGAGTCCTCCCAGACAGAGTCACCTTGTAACAAATCAATATCTGTTAATGAACGGGGTCGACCAACGGAGTTTAAGAATTTGAAAACCTCATTGTATTCGTATAAAATACCTATACTTAGCAAAAAGGGGGAGTTTCAAGTTCGATACGTTTATAAATCTAGTGATTCTAAACCACGGCGGAAAAAGAAGAATAAACTTTGTCTATGGAAAAATTTGACCCCCATCGATGTGAAGGTGAAGAACAAAAATAGTAGCAATCGAGTTGCAAACAGGATTCCTGTAATTGTCCCTAAAGTTACGACTCCAAATATTCCGACTACTGGATTCACGGGTAATTGTACCACATCCGCGACAAATGCATTCAATCATTCGTACGCCACTGTACAAAATCAACAATTGTACAACAGAAACGACAGTTTCTCACACCCGGTGAGTTCTTTCACTGGCTCATCTAATGTTCATGTTTATACTCAGGCCGTACCCTCGAATTTTGGAATGGTCAGTGAGGCTCCATACGTACTCGTAGGGACGAATACATCCGAACAACAGTCGAAGACTAACACGACAAATTCCTTCGCCGCATCTAATGTTCAACTGTATCCTCAGAACGTGAACATGACTTCTTCCGTACTATCGAACTTTAGCGTCACAAGTGAGGTTTCAGTTGCCAAAGATCCAACATATGTTCTTCCAGGACTTCAAACAAAGCCCATTTCTTTTCTCAATGACCCTCCTAACGTTAATTCTTTCGTTGTCCCAAATATGGCGGCTCCCAATATGACTCCAGTGGTCAGTCAAAATTCCATGAATAATGCATCGAATATCAGTAACTCCCATTCGATGATATTCAATCTGCAGAATTCTTTGACGGTTCAAAATAAAGTACCTGATCCAGTGCCAAATCGTTTGCCCATTACAAATGCATCTGGTTCCTATGAAGCTGGTCCGGTTTTTGGCAGTATCAGAGTAAAAAGTGTGTGGGAACTGACGTGATGATGTATTTATTTAGTTGATTAATTAGTGTTCATTACTTGCAAATTGTGTTGCAAAACAAAAATGATGATTGTGATACATGTGAACAAAATAATAAATCATTATTTTGTTTGGAGTTGACTTTTGTGTTACCCAGTGTTTTTATCAACCTGACGTGAACACGTAAAGTTCGCGGTCATTTCTTTGAGTATTATTTTCCACAAAGCTAGAATACAGAAACAAGAAATGGGACATCTAGAGAAAAGCATTTTTTTGTCAGAAATTTTTCAAAAAAGTTATGAAATATTCATTGTAGAGTGGAACCAATTTCACTATGTATTTTCATTTGCGCGGTACGCTCATGTTGACAGTTGAGTGCCTTATCACTGGATATATTACGGACTATAATCCGTTGTCGGACAAGTGCGCAGCAAGTAATTCCCTCTAAAGCTAGGTGGGTTTTAGCACGACATAAAATAAATCGAATTTATAAATATATGGGGATTAACGTTTTTATATATTTGTGATGCTTGGAAAGTAAATATATTGTGTTTTATCGAAAATAAATATATCGGAAAGCAAAATGAAAATATTTGCTACAACTAATAGATATATTGACACAAAATTAAATATATTTGCAAAAACACTTGTTACCCGAACGGCGGCTCATAATGTGATGTGCATTTTCCAATTTTGAAACTGGCTTTTCATGCCAAATGTGTCTTTTTTAATCTTGAATTTCACTTTTTGCAAAAATTATCGTAGAATCAGCCTTATCGTACGCAGCCATATTGTACATAGTAGAACAATAATTATCGTACGGGTTGGCAACCCTGATACAAGCGCGTATACAGAGCTTTGTTCCATGGGGGGATTAAGAGGGGAGACGCAAGAAAATGGCTATGCAGAGATATATTTGCTAATAATAATTTCGTGAGTTGAAACTTTAACTAGAAATTGATTGAAGTAGTGCAAAGATAAAGGTTGGGAATTGTGATGAAGATACAGTACAGCTCATTGACGCAGCCAGGGGGGCTTTAGGGCTGCAGCCCCCCACCCCAAGCCACCAAATTTCATAACACTCGTTTGGGTGAATATGATCTACTTAATGATTTTTGGGTAGCTGATTCTTCATTCCACGTAATTTTTAAATTTGGTCTGGCTATTACATACCAGATGGCAGTATTGAAGTAATAATCATGAATGTATCAAATGCTGCGCTGTTTCATACGAAGGCGTAGAGCCACAGCCGACTTAATCTCCCGAGCCGTGATGAGAAAATTGGCAACACCGCATAAAAGCAATTTGACGTCCTACTCATTATTTCTTTAATGTGAATTTCACGGCTTATTCTTTAAATTAGGAAAAAACATAAGAAAATGAACTTTCAGCAAAAAGAACGACGATTAAGGTGGTTATTTAATTTTTTCATCAAAAACTGGAATCGCATTATATTCAACGTCTTAAATATGCGAAATCTGTCAAGTTTGGTTATTAAATGCCCTAAAATTCACTGTTCGGGAGTTTTTTTCAACTTTTTTTCTGATAGGAGCAGAAACCACATAGATGATCTCTGATTTTTTTCAGATTTTTCATTTGAAATCTAACTGATGAAAATAATATGTTATTGGAAGGTACCTATACAGAATGTGCCAGGCTACCTGAGTTTGGTACATTCTGTATAATGTACAACCAATGGTTAAAAATTTAATGTATCTGTAAAAAAACCACGAAAATCAAGAATGTTTAATTTGGTGCATATTTCATTTGCGTATTTTATGAATTTCAGAAAAATTTGACTAAAGGGAAAATCTAGGATGAATGGGTAAATATCACTATGGGTATCAGCTTTCACCTGAGTTTTAATAATGACAACATAGGCACTATAACTTAGTAAAACATTTAGAACTTTATATATTTGCCTTATACAGCGGTAACCAAAAATGTGCTATTTTTGACACTTCCTTCTGCAGACTCCTCTTTTTGTATTTCAGTCACTCCCACTCTACTAAACATTTTTTGAGAAATGCAGTGCCTAAATAAATATCCTTTTAAATTTTCAGTGACGTATGGAACTAGTAAATTTGGTTATTCTTAGTTGAGAACCGTGGGTAAGTTGGTATTGTCGCATGACAATATGGCGACGGTGAATCACAGAACTCATAATTATATCTTATGACTAGAACGCGCTTCATGTATCGTCGGCTACGCTAAACTTGAACAAATCGTGGGCATCCGCAAAGAAGACAACTTTTACTAAGTAAACACATACGTCATTTCTTGTAGTTCCAAGAGGAAACGAGTAGAATCTAGGACGTCTGTCGGTTAAGCTTGCCAGTTTGTTTGTAAACAGAGCGGCGTTGTCACGTCACTGCTGAATGTTGATTCTTTATTTTTTCAACACGAGTGTTTTGGACGATAAGTAAATGTTTATTTATTGATTATATAGTGTTATTAGCCGTTCTATATGATGAAGGGTTTTGTTAAGGATTGTGGTAATTCCTGCAGAAAGGCAAAGAAAAATTTGCAATTTCTCATTTTTAAGAAAACCAACCATTTTCCATCCCTATGATACGCCCATTATTTTATGCGCCGCTACTGTGAAGAGGACATTACAGTGTTGCAGGTTATGCATGATTTGTTCATCCGCCATATTTGAAACTCATTCTAGTCATAAGATATAATTATGAGTTCTGTGCGGTGAATATGGTCAATTGCACATACTTTTTCAGATAGTTTTGTTTCAATTTGAAATTCTAAAAGTAAAATGCCTGATATTTTAACAATTAAAATAATGCTTACAAGCTTTTATTCAACTTGCCCTTCTAGTATGTATTGTATGTGTGGGAAAAATCTTGCAACTGAATTTTAGACCAGTTATCCTCCTCAACCGATTGAGCTGACATTTGGAATACTTAAGTAGGTTAAGTGACAATGCATTATGGCATTTTTATTAGGAGAACAAACAAAATGTCGGCTCCACGATGGCGGGCGAGATGTATGATTTTGTACCGATTCCATTCAAAATTGGTTTTTGGGTGTCTGATTTTTTTTTGTCAAATTCATAAATTCTAGATGGCGGTCGATTCCTACATGGTTATGGTTCGATAGTATTTAAATTTTTTATGTGGGGTTTTTAAGGTCGAATATTATGAATTTGTTGTAGAAATTCAGAAATCCAAGATGACAGGTGAGTTTTGTAATTATTTAACGATTCTGGTATTGGTATGTGGGGGTATTTGGAGTCGAAGATTTTGGTAAAATTTATAAATTCGAAATGGCGGCTCCGGGGTGGCGGATGAGTTAATATTTAGATGGCCTCTCCTCGTAGAAGAGCTAGACAGCTCAAACTTACAAGAAATAGACCTTGTTAAAATCATGCTTCATCAGAAATCCACAGATTAATTCATACCAACTAAAAAGCACAAAATAAAGTTATTGAAAAAAATCTCTGTGAGTTGCAGATTTAAAAGCTTGCCGCGCATAGTTTTCAGTTCGAATACGAAATTATTTTCTACTTTTTAGCGCAAGTACAGGGTGTTTCTAAATTCATGTCCTGTATAAACATTATTAGTCCAACTCCTCGAGAGATATATCACCCATGAAAGACAGTTGAATTTTTTATTTTTTCATCAAATTTGAATTTTGGAGAATACGTAAAATCGTAAGGAGATAAGTATATATTTATTTCAATATAACCATTATATGTAGGTATCATAAGGGGTTGAAATTAGCAACCCTTATTATATTTTATATCATAACTTTTTGGAATAAAAATTAATTACATTTAATTATATAGGGGTTGGTAGAAATTATATACCTGATATAAATTGTCATACTCATTAGCTAGAAGTATATAAAGTAAAGTAAAGAGATATAGTAATTGCTGTCTCAGAACAGAGTGTGAGAACAGTTACCCGTTATTTTATGTTTCTATACCGCTGAAATGGACTCCGTAACCAATGGTTGTCGATTGTGCCCAACCACAGAAAATCTATCGGCCGAGAAATTGTTAAATCTGGAAGACGTGACATTCACCACTCTAGGAGTAGAGGTAAGTCCATTTTTTTATATTTCGGTTAGTTGTGTTCTCAGAATTTTCAGTGTTTCAGTACATCCATTATCAATACAAGTATCTCTTCAGTACTTGTTTCAGTACCTCAGTCTTTCAATACTTTTCAGTACCTCAGTATTTCAATACTTTTCAGTACCTCATTCAGTCTATCAGTACTTTATCAGTACATGATATTTAATTATGGTGTACAAAATTCTGCCTACTTGTTACCTACTTGTTGTGTTTAAAAAAGAAAATTCTGAAATTTTCTCTCCCGTCCCGCATCCTCATACCACCCTTCAAATTCGAGCGTCCTATGCAATGGCCATGATTTGTCCATATTGCCAGAAGTATGCGAAATCGACTGCAAACACAAAATGATCAATTAAGCGCCATGTTTGGATGCGACCCGTTCCGTGAACCACAGAATTCAATTCTCAACAGAATAAGTGAGATTTGACATTAGGTTTATTCGTTTGCATCAAGGTATAGTGTAATGTAATTTACACCACATTTTGAATCGAGTGAAAATCAGGTGTAGAACAGTGCTACACCTCGATGCAAACGACTAAACCTATGGTTGAATCCATGGTCGAGACAGAGACAAAACTGTTTACGCAGTTGGCAACCATGCGGCAATACCAACTATACATTTTGCCACCGGTAACGGTATCTGTAACAAAACTACGGAAAACAATAATATATAGTAGTTCATGTGCGTATGTGGTGAGAATATTTAAATCAGAAAGTCTAGAATACATGTGTTGATATCACTATCGGTATCAGCTTTCACCTGAGATTTGATAATGAAAACATTGGCACTGTAACTAGGTAAAACATTTTCCACTTTATTTTCCTCGTGCATACGGTAACCAAGATAGTGATTTTCAACATTGCCTTCTGTAGACTTTGTACTTCAAAATATCAATATATATCAAATGTGGAAATCACGAAACGTTTTTGTTGGTGGTTCACTGACTCCCACTAAAATTTTTTTGTTTCTGAATAAATGCGCCGTCCCGATAAATATTGACATTTCAATCTTTCACTAACGTATGGAATCAGTAACTTTGGGTATTTTTAGTTGAGAACCCTGGGTTCGTTGGTGGTATTGTCGTGTTGCCAGAGGACTTTTCCATCTTTGTCTTGAAGTCAACATAACTTATTTGTTTGTTTACAAGCGAGTGCCTTATACATGTTAAGTTCGCATTCAATCGTGTAGTTTCGTGTATGCCTGCTCATTTCATTCGGGTCAGTTTGTCATTCTTAGTTTGTATTATGGTCCTTACTCAAAATGTAAACAATCTGCCAATAACGTTTCACCACCCGTCACCCTTCTAGCCCATAAATTGTATAGAAAAGGGTAGTTCATGTTCATTTCAGAACAGGTATTTGTGTAGGTATAGGCATGACATCTCCAAGTCTTTTATTACTCTGAGACTGTTATTCATTCAATTCTTTTATCGTTGTTTATTTACGCCGTTTCTTTACTTAATGGAAGTTAGATGAAAATCTCAACTAGTACCTTTCTCGAAAAGTGGTACTTTTTTCGGTGATTTTCTAGTACATTTTGAGTTGCATGGCTGGCAACACTGCGCATGACAATATGGCGTCGGTGAATATGGTCAATTAGGAAGCACGTTACATATCAACATTATTTCATAGTAATTGATTGCAGCGTACTTATACATAAGAGGGGTCTGATTATTCACTGTTAAGTAAGATTATATCGGACCTTTGAAAAGCTGGAAGAAGTTATATAATACTATCAAATGAGAATAAAGAAAAATGACAAGACCGTTGGAATCCACTAACTTTCTCGCCTGAGCAAGGGGTGACATTGCGTCAGATCCTGTAATATAAAAACGACTTGGTGGTATATTATTGTGGTGAAATCACACTTCAATGCGCAAATTGTTTTTGTGACTCTGCGACCATAAAGATAACCTAACTAATAATCCTTCCAGCAAACTCACCAATCTTTCCAGCCGGTGGAAAATTCAGGATTTGTTTGTACTTTTGAGCCAAATTGTTTCAAAAGGAGTGGACGACACTATATCATGAAGGAACGTTCAGTAACTAATAAAGAAAAATGAATTAGGTTATTCAATGTTTCACATAAACCTATACAGTATCGGAAACTTTTCATCTGGGGTATAGACAGAAATCTACACGAGCAGCAACGAACGCAATGATATGATAATACCACATAAATAAGAGAGGTATTTTCCTCGATTCCTCGTCAAGTATCCATTAGATATTCAATTATGGAATCGTTTTATCAATATTTTGACTAAGTTTTCTGTTTTTGCAGATGCGCCCCGATGACCCTATCTCACAGAAAATTTGTGACAAATGCTACCAAAGTATCCTCAAAATGCATCGAATTGGCAGAAAAGCCAGGAGGAGATGTGACATTCTGGAGGTAAATATATCAATCAATATACCGAGAATAGGCCATGTTTTTCGGAAAGCTCTTGAATTTACCCACTAAATGTTTTTAGAGAAACAAGATGTCCTGCACTACCCGGACGACGCTTATTGCCATAATCCTATACAGGATCGAAAATCCATCAGAAAACAACTACTGTCCTGGCTAATACCACGACGAACGTTGAATTACATCTAATGAATTTCCGTGCAGAGTCCTATAAGGATCTCTCCGCAATTGCTGGTTGCATGGAAATGTTCATTGAAACATTTGGACCACTTATAGATCGATTTCTGGGTTCTTGCCCTCATCAGTATAGGGTAGGTCTTTGCAGACAATAACTAATGTTTGCAACAAATGATTCAACAAACTCTCCATGTAAAGGCAGAAGCTGTATTAGTGGTTAAATTAATCACGCAAGTTCTCAGTATTGCTTTGGTTGAGGGGCTGGAGTTCAGATGGCGCCCGTGGTTTAGTGAACGCTAGGCTGCTGGCGGTATCTCAGCTTCTGGCTTTACATGGAGAGTTTGTTGAATCATTTGTTGCAGACATTAGTTATTGTCTGCAGAGACCTAACCTATACTGATGAGGGCAAGAACTCTGACATCGATCTATAGGTGGTCCAAATGTTTCAATGAACATTTCCATGCAACTAGCAATTGCGGAGACATCCTTGTCGGACTCTGCACGCAAATTCATTAGATGCAATTCAACGTTCGTCGTGGTATTATCCAGGAAAGTAGTTGTTTTCTGATGGATTTTCGACCCAATTATTCCTATTGTATAGGATTATGGCAATGAGAGTCGTCCTGGTACGGCAGGACATCTTGTTTCTCTCTTGACAAGCTTATTGTGAACAATGCAATGCAGATTTCTTTATTTAAATGTTTTTACATGTTTGAAATTATTCCATACCTAGCGTGATTATCATTTCCAACGATTTCTGCTTCTTTATTCGCAAGCTTAATTTCGCGTAAGCTATATATATCCTTCAATTTTAGCCCTCAAACTATAATCTGCTTTTTTTTCTCGTTCATCGTGGTGTTAACTGAATTTTGTTTTTGTTTCAGGAGCCAAACAAAAAAAAGCTCAAAACATTGTTTATTGAACATGATATTCCTAACATTGATGTGGAAATCAAGAAAGAGGCACCAAATATGGAAATAAAAGAAAATAAGAAATCAAATAACAAAGTTGATCTGAGTGTTGGGGATGACTTACTAACACCACTTTCCACTTTTGTGAAATCTAAAATTGAAAAATGCATTATGATGGAAGTGGATACGGTACAGAATATTTCAAAGAAAGGTATCAAGGATGGTCGAAAATTTTCCAGGTTTTCAAACCACGAAAATCGAATTTCTGGAAAAAGTATATCAGCAACATCTATCGCGAGGGATTCTCTAGACGTATCTCCGTTGTCCAATATGTATACAAAATCCGAAAGCATAATTTCTAAAAAAAGGATATCATCAGTATCCACAGCGACTGGTCCTTCACACGTATCTCCATTCTCCGTACTGAATGTTGAAGAAAATAATGTGAATGATCACTTTGGGAAAGACTTTATCCAGGAATATGCTACAGTTTCACAAATTGTAAATGAAAACTCAAGTGGTGATTCTGCCTATGAATCGGATGTTACGGATGAAAGTACCATCAAACGTATGCAAAAGAAACTTTATAACTGCGACTTTGAAAGGATACTGGATACGGTGGAGAATATTGTGAAGGAAAGAAATGAGAGTAAACAAAACTGTGTTAGGCAGTCGAGACACGGAAATATAATTTCTTCTTCCATAGTCAAACCTGATGTTAGAATCAACAACACTAATGTTTTAGACACAATTGACCCGAAACTAACAGATACAGAAATTATTAAAATACTGCTTGCGAAACCGTTAGAATTCAAATTAGAGAAGAAAGTATTCTCCCAGACAGATTTGCTTATAAACCAACCTATAGGCCTGAATAGAAACAGTGGTGCAATCGAATTCAAGTGTTTGAGAAATGTATTGTTTTCGTATGCAATACCTATTTTGATCAGAAAGGGGGATATCAAATTTCGATATCTTAATTATTCTAGTAATTTTAAACCACAGCAGCCTAAAGACCTCTGTTTGTGGAATGACTTGGTTCCAATTGACGTAAAGGAGTACGGATCTAGTAACAATGAAGTTTTATTGCAAGGCAGGCCTTCATTCGCCACAGTACCAAATCAGCGAAGGTATTATAGAAACAGTCATTTTCCAGCTGAGGTGAATTTGTCCACAAGATCATTTTACCTTCCAGTTCATCCATGTTTTTCAATTCCGGTAAATCCACCAACCGTTTATATTGCCCCTCAGGTTGTACCATCGAACTTTGGAGTTTTCAGTGATTCCCCGTGCTCCAAAAAAGTAGTAAAGGTACCTGTAAGAACAAAAACCACTGAAAAGCCATCTAATACGAACATAGTGAGTTCTTCCACGGCATCAAATGTTCAGATATATCCTCAACGCACATTATCAACTCGTTGTGTCGCTAATGAGATTTTAGTTGCGAAAAATCCGACAACAATTATTCTAGAACCCAATAGTGCTGGTCTCCCAACTCTGACTGTTCCTAAGACGAGTCCTATGTTTAGTAAAAATCCCTTGAATGATAATCCAAATGTCAGTAACTCCCATTCAATAATATACAATATGCAAAATTCTCGTAATAAAGTGCCACATGCGGTGGTTGATCTTGTACCCCATACAACTGCGTCTGATTCCAATAAGACTGCTCCAATTATTGGCAGTATCAGAGTGAAAAGTCTGTGGGAAATGAAGTAATAACATAGTTATTCCTTAGCAAGATAAGTCTCAAAACTTCAGCAGGACTCGAAAAACATCTCTGGAAACTAGGCTCAGAGGAGAACAGCGCCTGCAGGTTCTGTGTGGAAAACCTGAGACACCGCACCATATCCCAATAGAACACTGGAGGAAATTCCACTGTCCTGGCTGATTTGGGAGTATTCCTTCACCCTACACAGATTCGATGAGACAGTAATAGGGTTGCAGGCCCTGACTTCTAGATGACGGAGAAGTTCTTGAGAGAAGTAGATATTGAGGTATTTTTATTCATTGAAATATTTATTTGTGTGTTCAGTTTTTAATCTTCGACTGTTTTGCTGCAAAGGAAAAATGCTGTTTGTGAAAAAATACGAATAAAATATGTAAAACAATACGAATAAATATGTGAAAAATATGAATAGAATATGTGAAATAGTACAAATAAAATACATTGTCCAAAATTGATTTTCAGGGTGTTGCTTGAATATGACCCGATTTCTCATTTGTAATTAATCTGTGCTCAGAGCCATGAATCTTTCTCACTAGTAATGACAATTTTCTTATTTCTTTTTCAATAATTCAATCATTAGTTTGTCTTCAGTCATCTATCAGAAAAACTAAAATTCCGTTTATCGAGCGCTACAGCTATCAAAAAATAAAAAGTGTAATCATACAGCAAGATGCCTAAAAACCGCTTCATACTGCAGGTACGGTATGGTTTGTTTTTATTTTACAGTTAATTCAGTAAATTTGTATTCGACGGGGCCCCTGGCTGGAAAGTTTTGGGGTAGTTCTGATTTCTTCCGTTTCACACGTTTTTTTGAGTGCTGAATCCGAATCTGAAGTTCGCTAACAAAATTTCTTGACGAAACATTAAAGAAATGCAAAAAAATTGTAAAAAATCTATTTTTTTGTAGTTTTTCTCCTTAAAATGTTTCAATTCTAAGGCATGGCTTTCCACGCACCTTTTTTTTTCGTAGTAATTTCCGTTGTCCGAAGTTATTCGACTTTAAGATATTTTTCACTATTTTTAAATACTTCCGATTTTATTAACCCGAATTTTTTTTTTTTTTTTTCAGAAAAATGCAGGATCCTAGTCCCTCGACCAATACTTTTTTTTCGTCATAATTTTCCATGTCCCATCACTTGGAATTTTTTCCCGAATTCCTACTCGTTTTCAATCTATAGCCTTCGAGGGTAGATATAGGGGTACATTTTCTCAAACTAAATTATTCTATGGTCAGATATTTTTAACTATTTTATTTTTACGGATTCTCCCGATTTTATTTTCGCGAGTTTCTTTTGAGCACACATAGTAATATTGCAAGTGAAATAAAAGCATTAGACTACTAACAATTAATTACAAAAGTGCCGCAAATGTATCGGGGCCGCAAATGTATGGAGCCGCATCTGTCTCGACCCCGCTGGTACACAGGCAAGGGACAGTCATCCGTCTGTTCTGACTGCTTATATCTTTTACGGCTGCTCTGCAGTCCCAAACATTTTTGAGCTGACTGCTTTTATCGTCGCTTGTTTGTCTGAGTAAATGACAATGGTTTTTGTCTGAAAATTCTTTGCGCGAAATGATGTATTGTAACGATTTCCGTTTGAATTATCGTCGCATATTTGCCTAATCTCAACGAGTTAGTTTCTCTTGAGTTTCTAAACTTGAATAATATACGCGGTGGGGTAACAGAGTCCTGTCAGTGACGTAATTTGACAGTTGTCAAACATTCGATGGGGGGACAAACAAAACCATTTTCCATAGGACTACGCGTGTCTTTTTTATGGATTTTCTTCGAAAAAATATTCTAAAAACACGTTCTTGGCATTTTAGTGAGTTATTAATTCATCGAGTATAGTCTGAATTGAGTGCATACATCTGCAGAGGTGTAATAAACATGGCTTTTCCAATTCAAAAATGAGTTGTTATGAACCAGTGTGAAGCTGGCAGCTAAAGCTAGCGGCCAAATTTTCCGAACATTCCCGATTGATCAGTGGCGTGTGTCCCTCTTTTTTTTTCGGGTTCTGAAATTGTAATGAACTCAGGATTTCATGAAATGAACTGGTGGATACTATATTGTGTGAATTATTATTTTAATATTGAAAATTATGTGAAAGTGATGGATAATCATAAAATTGATCTGATGGGTGTAAAATCTGGGAAATTAATATGTATTTATGCCCCGATGGCCGTATGCACGGATGTAAAGAACATGTTGGAGAAAAATGAAGTTTAGAATAATGGCTGTGTGAATTTTTGAATTCATCTGAGGCTTCCACACTGAAAAAAAAAATTATATTATTCTTATTTCGTCTTTTTTCCAACGACTGTTCAGGTACTAGATCAAATCTGATCTCTATGTGGTCCGAACACGAGTATTCGTCCGACACGTGGCAGTTGGCAATATCAACACAAGCTTTTTTCCACGTTAGAGTTATGCCCAGAATTTCTTTTCTAGCTGCTGTGAGGAAATTTTGTTAGCTGTTATCAATCTTTCTGTTAGATTTTGTTCAAAATTTGTACTAACCGTCATCCGGCTGCATCCCTGCGAGCCACCATCAGAAGTCTTCAGAAGACTCGTGCGAGCTGGGAATAACGAGGGGCTTATCTTTTAACGTGCGATCCCAAGAACAGTCGATAATTCCAACTGAAAATGTATCCGTCGCCAAGCTTGCCGGTCACTCATCCAACCCATAACCGCTCCCACGGTTGCTGGATCGAAACCACTCGACTATCCACCACAGCTGTCTTTTGTAATATTGATTCACCTCTTAAGTTGATGTATGTGCTTCCCGATAGTGTGTGGTGTGTATTTTCATCGCATAAGTTGGAACTGAGCTATATTTTCTATATTTCAGTTCCATAGAAATTCAATGAAAATAGATAGGGTTTTTCCACTTAAAAAAACATAACTTGATAAGTCTCACATTTATCAGAGCTGTATGTTAGCATTCATTGCTTTCTATCACTTTTACTACACTATGCACTTAATGCTCTTTTCTCCATCCCAAATAGGTGAGCAGCCATCGTTTACCCACGCATCGTTGAGAAAACCACGTAGCTACAATGGAACTGACTGACCAGCCCTGTCTGTAATTCAGCTAACTGACTCATACCTGTTTCGCTCAACTGGCCACAGTATGTTTGTGCACTATTGGAAAACTAGTCTCAGTAAAGTCAGAGATTGTTTTCACCTCTGGCTCTTGGACTATGAGCGGTTTGTCTCTAAGAATGTAACAATTGTTAAAACATTCGTGGACAGACCTGCTATGGCCGTCATGAGTCCTAGGACACGACTGCTATAGCAGACATTTCATATTGTGCCGTACCGTCCCCAGCAGACCTGAAATACGTGTTATTCATATAACAGCCTTCAACGTGTGTCCCAATAGACAGAGAAAAACGGTATTTTGATAACGTGTGACTGCAAGAACTCTCCCAAAGTGATGGAAGGGGTAGACGCTTTAAAATGCAGGTATCTTAATGCAGTTCGCCCGAGAATTCAGTATTGGTGCGACGTGAATATGTGTAAATTGACTGTCTAAAATGTTTTGTTTTTGTTTTTGAGTTTTTTATTCCATAATCAGAGTGCTACAAATCACCATAATATTCTTCTGCTTCTAAGGAAAATGTTTTGGAAAAATGTCTTTTCCAGTTTGAAAGTTGACATATTTACGTTCTCCTTCAATTAGCATTAGTATATCAGTTGGAAATTAACAGTCTCCTTCTGATTTTCGTTTTTTGTGACGGTTGTGGCAGGTCCGTCACAATTTCTTTTTATGTAGTGGGTCATCTGTTTTTGCCAAAAAGTACAAAACAAAAATTTTTATTTCTTACAATTCGTCACATTTGGACAAAAATAAACTCGATTCTGTAAAAAAATTAGTGATACTACTGTCCAAAAATTAAAATTTCTCGTATGCGCCTGAAATTGAATTGTGAACGACTTTTTCAAATCCCACTTTTTACTCATTCGTTATGAGTTTTCCAAAATTGTCTCTATATTGGCGGTCACGTGAAATATGTCAAAATCGATTTTTCTGGTTTATCGATATGCAGAAACGAACCTTTATAGTATGTTTTTAGTAAGTCTAACAGTGAAAAAAAATATACGTTGAAAACATTATGGCCCACATTGTATAATAATATTTCTTGATCCTCTCTCATCCAAAGCGTCTATTTATATAATTTAGCTAAAAAGAAGTAACATAAGGATTCAAATTCAAGGTGCCCTCCCCCAAAAAAGTCTGAGTGCGCCCCTGCTATTTACGACCGCATTGTACATAGTGTGATACTATTGACTGCAGTGTTGTTAATCGGCGGACTAAAGTCCGATTTTCGGACTTTTTTTCGTTCAGCGGACTTTTTTCGGACCTTGAAATATTTCGGACTTTTTCGGACTTTTTCGATATTGGCCCTATTAGATATTTGCTGCACCATCAACTAACAAGTAATTTTGATTGGCAATAATCAACACAGAACGGAACACGCCATTCATGCTCAAAAATATCTTCAGATAAACGTGACAACTCTGCAATGACATTTTCCGACTAAAGCCGGCCTTCCACACCAGCTTTTTGCCGCTGGCTTCTTGTCTCTAGCCAATCGGAGTACTTCAAAAGTAGCCCGATTACTTTTGAAGTACTGAACACTGAAATATATCAGTGCTTTTTCCCGCCATTGAAGACCTTTTTACTGCTTGTTTTACAGGCATATGTCTAATGGAAAATAAAGATGATTATCTAATCATTAATTTAGCGTCTTTCCGCATTAAAAAGGTGACAGGTGACACTACTTTTCATTTTTGAATGGCGGACTTTTTCGTGTAAAATCGGACTTTTTTCGGAACGCAATCGGACTTTATGGTTTAACGCGTCCAACAACACTGCTATTGAGTACCGCTGGATGTTGAATGCACAGCTGGTATTGACGGCTATTTGTAGCTTGTAGCTAGTCTTCAGCACTCCACGAGCCTCAGCGTTCATTTATTATCAATATAAGTTTGTTTACGAACAGAAAGTTCTTTTATTTTGACTTTTTTTAATGTTGAAATGGATTCCGTGAATAATGTTTGCAGAGTATGCTTGACCGCAGATAATCTAACGTGGGTTTTCGATCCAAAGTTGCATTGTGTACAGATGATGAATCTGAAAGACGTAATATTAACTACTACAGGAGTTGAGGTAAGCTCATCCTTTTATTTTGTTTGCTAATATGAGATAACTCTGGTGCAGGTGGAAATGTGTAGAACAGAGAATAAATTGTATAGAACTCCAACTGAAGGTCAGTTGGCAGGACCGTACACAAAAATTTCGGGCCCTATTTCACTACCAATTTATGAAAAATGTATCATTGAATTAATAAATATCGAAGCGTCAACGAATACTACTATAAACTACAGCGTGGTCCAATTACTTAGTGTGCAATTATGGATTTTTTTTATTGAGATGGATATTTGAATAATAGTCAAGTCGTAGTGACAGTAAAAGGGGTTAACTTTAGCTGAAATTAGTTACGAAAAAACTGTTGCCATGGCAACCGTTGCTATGGTTACGAGAATACAAAAACCCGATTCCCATGGTTCGGAAATGCATGGTTGCCAAGTTGTCCTTTAGTTTAGCTGGAACCAGTTACGGAAAAACTGTTGCTATGGCAACCGTTGCTATGCTTACGAGAATACAAAAACCCGAATTCCATGGTGCGGAAATGCGTAGTTGCCAAGTTGTCCGCTTTAGTTTAGCTCCTTGTCGTTATAGTCTGTATGCATTGTCTAATCATAGTGGGACTACCTATAGCGGACACTACACAGCCTACTGTAAACATCCATATGCGATAACGTGGCATGAGTATAATGATTCAAATGTGTCCCCGATTTCATATAAATCCCTCGTGAGCCTATGTTCTATTTTATGAACAGGAAGGTACTTAATCACAACTATGGGATCATTTTTAGTTTTAATTTATGTTTTATATTGTTAGTAATCTTTTGATTGAAATTTATTTTTATTTATTATATATTTTATTTCATTATTATATAAAAATAGTTTAGCTGAAATCAGTTAGGGAAAAAAGGTTGCCATGGTAACCGTTGTTATGGTGAACAGTAAACAAAAATGGTTTTCCGTTTTCTGTTACTGATTTCAGCTAAACTAAAGCGGGCAACCACGCATTTCCGCACCATGGAAATCGGGTTCCCATACCATAGCAACAGTTGCCATGACAACAGTTTTTCCATAACTTATTTCAGCTAAACGAAAGTTGAGCCAGTAAAATTGTACTTTATTGTCAGAAGTTATAGAAACTCATTGACAACATTAGCGCAGCAAGGATTTCATATCGAGGGGGCTGAATAAAGAATTTATCAGACCTTTTTCCGGGTTGCTCGACAAGCTTTCATACAAAGGAACTGAAAAGGAAACAAACTGAATTTAAAGTATATGGTATATGTGGTTCCCACGAAGCGGAAAATCCTGTAATATTCAGAAAACGTCGTGAGAGCCGAGGAAAAGTAGGTAGGAATTGATGTTCTTCAATTTCTGCAGGCTGTATGCCTTAGAAGAGCCGTAAGATGAAAGGATTCGCTGGTGCCAAACGCCCTGGAGATATCTAATGCAACTGCCAGAGTTTCACCATTTTTTTCGATAGATTGCTGTCAAATATGTGAGACATAAGTAAGCAGGTCACCAGTTGATCTCTGATGCCAGAAACCATAATGTCGATCATTGACAATTCTTGCGCGTTCTAGATATTTCATGAGCCCAATGTTGATACATTTCTCCATAACCTTCGAGTCAACATAGAGCAGTCGTGTGCCCCTAACTCACCATACACCGATGCCCTGTTTCCCCGACACTTAATACATACACACTTATACATTACTCAGTGATAGCGAGAGCCAAAGCAGGGCCTTGAATTGAAACCTGCGGGACTGGTAGCCGGTGAACAAATCACCAGCGGCCGCCGCACCGCCCTGCTGGGAACCAGCCCTGCCAGGCTCTCACGACGAGACGGATCAAAGAAACTCGTGGTCGGGCCTCGGATGTGGCTCTGCGGAACTGGTAGCTGATGGATGAATCGCCGTGGCCGCCGTAGTGCCCGGTTGAGAAATAGCCCTACCAGGTCTTCCACGGGTGGTCAATAGAAGGAACTCGCTGCGGGAACAGAAAAACCTATCTTCAGTGGGAGCCAAGAATGGGCATCGGATCAGATATTGCGAGACTGGTAGCCGGTGAACAAATCACCAGCGGCCGCCGCACCGCCCTGCTGGGAACCAGCCCTGCCAGGCTCTCATGACGAGACGGATCGAAGAAACTCGCGGTGAGGCCTCGGATGTGGCTCTGCGGAACTGATAGCTGGTGGATGAATCGCCGTGGCCGCTGTAGTGCCCGGTTAAAAAATAGCCCTACCAGGTCTTCGACGGGGGGGAGGGGGTGAATAGAAGGAACTTGCTGCGGGAACGGAAAAACCTGTCTTCAGTGGGAGCCAAGAATGGGCCTCGGATGAGATATTGCGAGACTGGTAGCCGGTGATTGAGTTACCTGCAGCGGACGCATCACCCGGCTTGGAACCAACCGTACCGGGGCTTTCGAGAGGAGGCGGATCTTATGGGATTTCAATAGTGTTATTCTGAACCTAATTTATCATGTAGATAAATACATAGGATTTCCCTGTATTCTTAAAGAGATTCACCGTTCAGTAGAAGAAATAAATGCCAGAGAAGCTCTTTGAACCTTTGGTGAAGGTCTACAGGTATCAAGAGAGACAAAATGCCTAAGGTTAAAAGTAGATTCGAAGCTCACCTGGAACAAACACTTGAAAAAAGCGCCGACTCGGGTAAGGGCATCACTAATGATGACCAGGCGCACCTTTGGCAAAACTTGGAGTCACCCAAACAATCCTTTCGGTTATACACAGCGATTGTGAGACCATCGATAACGTATGGAGCCCTACTGCAATGGCCAAAGGTTGAACTAGTGGTAACCAGAGGGAGGCTGTTTAGTTTACAAAGACTGGCTGTGCTCGGGACAGCACATCCACAATTAGCTTGGGGGTGATTATGAACCTTCCTGCTCTGCATTTTCATACTTTAGTGGAAGCTAGGCCAGAATCCTCCAGACAAAAGTGCTCGAGCCAATGGAGGGGCAACAACCTAGGCCACTTCAACATAATGGAGGTCATTTGATATGCCATCGGGCGAAATAACTCCACAACTACTCATTCACAAATGGGGAAATCACATCAAAGCCCATACCAATGGCTCTGAGATAAACAATGGGTTAGTGGCTGGGGTATACGGGAAAATGTCCTATAAGAGCGGAGGCAGCATCAACTATCTTCGGGCCGGAACAGCCTATCCTGTTTGGAGGCATTAAGTCTCCGGCAATACTCACAGGAAGGTGATAAGAATGGGGTCAAACCGGATCTCCAGACCTCTCTCGAACTGAGCCGGACCTCTTTTAGGAAGGTGGTAGGATTCGTAACAGGGTACTACCACCTGAGAAAACACCTGCATATGCTGGAGATACATCAAGACTCCACACTATGCAGGTTCTTTGGTGATGAGGACAAACCAGCAAATCAGAAGATCCGTAGTACCCACGAGATGGACCTAACAGCGAGGAGTAGAAAGGTTCTATACAGAATTACCGCCAAGCAATAATAATTATAACAATAATGTTTCCACAGCTAATCGGGTGGAAACTTCTTGGAAGAACATCTATGAGTATCCGCAACCACTTAACCGCTTAACCGCTTATTCATAAGATAATAATTTGATATTTTTATACAAGCCAAAATATTTAAAAAAATTGCTGTTTTCAATTTTTTCTCATTATCTTTTCAAACTTTGTATATGTGTATAAAATTTAATTCTAAGCAACTTTTTCAAAAAAAATTTTTTGATATCTTGCCATTTTACCCCACTTTTTGCCTTTTCATACCAGAGATCACGTGACATGTGTCAAAATCGATTTTTAGGTTATCGGACATGCACAAACTTTTTCCAAGAATCTTTTTTCTAATACTCTAACAATAAACTTTTTTCCCATATGGTACATACTTTTTGCCGGTCACTGTATAACTCCCATTTTTATGAAATATCAATAATTTTGTTTCATTTTTTGCAGATACTTACCGAAGATATCATTTCACAGAAAATTTGTACCAGATGCTACCGGACATCCATAAACATGTATTATTTTCGTATAAAGGCAAGGAAAAACAATAATATTCTGAAGGTGATTATATTTATTAGGTACATAACATAAAGTTTATAAATATTCTGAATTCTTAAAAATTCAGTTGTCAAATAAAACTCTCCCATAATTTTATTATTGATTTAAAATTCTAAAACAATAAGATAGTACTTTACCTCATAAACACTCATGTATATGAGTTTACCTAACGCCACAGCCTGTTCGAGTAGAGGACAATATTTTAGTCTCTAACAACTACTTCCCTGGCTAATACCACGATGATCATTGATATAATAAATATCTGTCAGATGTAATTCAATGTCCGTCGTTATATTTGCCAGGGAAGTAGTTGTTTTCTGTCAGATGTTTGCCTCATATTTTCCACATGGTGGAAAAAAAATATCACATGTTCTACGGCTTCGTAAAATACCGGGTGTCCACGGAAAGTGGCTCGCCCTTATAACTTTTTTGGTTTTGCAGATATTGACATGAAATTTGGGGGATATGTATGAGACATAAAACTACATTTTTTGACAAGTGACTAAGATTCGTGCAACTTTGGTCTCACCGGAAGTGATGAAAACTTTTGATTTTTAAATGAGACACCCGGTATAATTTCACCTTTTTTGTCTCCATATGCACATCCCGGCCTAGTCCGGGAAGTACATACTTCCCGGATTAGGCCGAAAAAAAATTTTTTGATGAAATATTTCGGCGATTCTGATTCTTAATGGATGTGATTGTGAGTAAAACGTTGTATTGCATGCGTGTTTCAAATACATTTTATTCGCTTAAGAAATTCTTGCGCCAATAAAATGCCATCTAAAACATTTATAGAATAAATAACTATAACATTAACATAAACCTATTGCTTGAATAACAACCAACCCACTTCTAGTAAGCCACTGATAGCAATGTTTAAATAACGGGGATAGTTAGTCAATACCTGTGGAATTGGTATTGGAGCCAAACGCGAGTGCCATCTAGCGTAATTATTTGCTAACATGAATATGTGACGTCATTTTAATGCTGTACTGATGCGCCCACTACAAGAAATGTGGATATTGAGGAACTACAAGAATATTGTAGAAGGTTTCTACACGTAAACAAAACACTTCCTAAAGTTTCATTCTTTGCAATTTCAACACATCTTCATACATGTTTATACCATTTATTTTAAAGCAGTGGCAGCAGAGTTGGACTTGCCTAATGATCATGAAGAAGTTTTGAGGGCTATTTTGTTTGAACTTTTTATTGGATATTTTTCAGTCGAGCAAATTGTCTCTGTTAATTATTGAAAGTACAGTATAATTCAGGATTGAGTGACTATTTTTGTACTTACACAGTTCTTTTTGCAAAAGAACCTTAACACGGATAAGTTACACACAGACCTAACCTGAGCAAGCTAACCTGGTCATCAAATATCACTAGCTTCTTTAGTGGGTTCAGCGATGTCTTGTACTGTCTCTGGGATATATTGTAAAATACCTATTACTAGTTTATACAGGGACACAGGGTACTGCGATGTAGCCAAGTACATCTTTGAAGAAATCGCGCTGGTCATATTAAAAGGGATTGGAATTCACAGATTCGCATAACTAAACTGGTAGCCGCGAGCAATAACGCAAGCAAAGTAGCTTTTGTAAATATCCTTCTGGATGAGTTTACTGCAAATGTATCATCACTCAGGCACGGATCCAAAGAAGATATAAAGCATCTCTTAAAATGTGGTTTAGGCGAACCTGGTAGCTTGATTTCATATTCTGGCACCATACCTATTTTTGAGGTTAGAAAGGGGTGATTGAAGATTAGGGCTGTTTCGAAATATCAGTCTGAAATTAATTAAAGGCGATTACTTTGCAATAATGTTCAGTTGTAACCAGCTAGCTTTAAAATGATTTAAATTAAGTTCCACGTAATAACTAAACTAAAAAGTCAAAAGTGACATTTATATATTCCTGCCACCATTTACCGCTGTCCAAATTGCTTTTAATTATCAGTTATATATTTAAATCACTTTGCAAAATCCAAAACACAATATGACACAACAGAATAAATACTAACACATCTACTGAATCCACATTTCAAACTAACAACTAAATCACCACACCCCAAATATACCTACCTACTTTACGGTGTGACCCTAATTATAGCGGATACGGTCCATGAAACATCAGAAGAAATAATTTCTTGAATTGAACCATATTTCTTATTTTATTGGTCATTTTATAGTCATTGGTGCCGCCTACCTACTCTATTTACAATTCATCACATGATCCGCCATCTACTTTACGGAAATCCAACGTGACTGCCAAATTACGTATTCTGCCATTCAAGTTGCGACATGACTTGGATGCGAACACCACTGACGCCATCTACATGTCGCCTCCATTTGAATCCAATATTATTATATTGATCCCATAAGATTGACCAACTAAATACCAATAGAGCATTGTCAGCTGACGTCACAACATGACGATCATGGGGGGATAAACAAAGCATTTGACATTTGATGAAATGAATATTCGTTTTTTGTGGGTGTAAGTGGATAAGTGTGATTTTTATAAACTTTACAGACATTAAGTGATTCACATAGCCTTATGGAAAATGGGTTCAATGGCTTTGTTTTCGTTCAGTTCGGTTTGTTTGTCCCCCTATATGACATTGTTCCGCAACTGACATATTACGTCACTGACAGTGCTCTATTCCATTCCATTTAATTCAAGTTTATGGAGCAAAAATTCATAGGTCAAAAGCCTTGGGGAAGTCTGTATATTATATTGAATCAGAATTCACAAGTTGATTCAATATATACAGACTCATTCTGGAAAATACTGGAAAGTCAGGGAATCTCAGGGAATATGGGTGCATGGTCATGGAAAAGTCAGGGAAATGTCAGGAAATTTTACTCAAATAGTTCGAAATTCGGGAAATTTCAGAAGACATGCATTGGTATCAGAAACAACCTCCCAAAACCCAAATCAAACGCTAGACATTTTACAATGGCAATATAATTTTGTAGCGAACGGTGCACCTCTGGAGAGTCGCTGCGCTGGCGAATGACTATGCATACGGCTGTCAGACCTAAATCTCAGAAAATATAATATTGAACTAGTTCCTGTTCAATATTTGATACTTATAAAACTAAAAATACTTACTTGATTATTTTTTTTACCAGTATAACCTAAAAGAGTTTATTGTCTGTTCAGTTCATTACGTTTTTGAATATTTCAAATTTGTTTGGTATTAAGTAGTATTATACTAACTAATAAATGAAATGGTAACTAGAGTGTTGGGATGTTACTAAAAGTCATTGAATTTGAGGGAGATTAGTATGGAAAAACCTGGAAAGTCAGGGAGTTCACAAATTCTTTTTTGTGGCCACCCTGCGGAGACTTCAGGGTAGACCATGAATTTCAACTCAATAAACTTGAGTTATATGGAATTGTTGGCTTAGAATTGAAGTGGCGTTATTATTCAAGCAACAGTTTCAAATGTTACATACTACACAGAAAGCAATTCAATCTTCACAAACTTTATTTCAACTATTAGGACATTTTTCGCGAAGGTTTCAAAAGTGAACATCAAGGGTCTACCTTAGGCCCCCTTCTGTTCACTTTTACTTCCTCATGCAAATATAATATGTGAGTATCCGAGTACCCAAAATGTGTTTATCCCATTTCACATAACCCTTCTACGATATTTACGGAGAATCCGAATGTCATGGATATTTTAGTTGATATGAAATAATTATACTGAAGCAGGAATCAGTACCTTCTTTGGACCATATTCAACGATTTTAGACTAGTGAGACAAGTCTCACTTATACATGCCAAAGAAAAAACTGGGTTTTATTCCAGCCTCAGTTTTAAAGTCACCCATAATCCCGGCAATTTCTTCAGTAAATGTTGAAAATAATCGCTCATACACATCCTACATAAAAAACGAAGTATGTGATTTCAAGCTTGAGTTTTACGCTCCACAATAGTGTTATTAAACATATATACAGGATATGAATAAGCGATTATTTTCAACATTCACTGAAGAGAATTCCGGTTTTATGGGTAAGTTGATAATGAGGCAGGATTAAAACAAAGTTTTTTTTGGCATGTATAAGTGGGACCTGTGACACTACTCTAAAATTGTTACATATAGTCCAAAGAGGGTATGGGTTGCTGCTTTAGTATAATAATTCCTCATTTCCTAAATTACTCATGATTTTTGGATCATCCGCAAACATCACAGTGAAGTGCGACAAAACACATTGTAGGAACTCAAATACTCGCATATTATATTTACATGAGAAGGTAGGAGTCTTCAGAAACAATATGAACTTTTCCTTTTCCTTCTTCGATCATTTTTAGCAGGGTTATGACCAATCAAATATTCGGCTCCGCCTGAACTACCAGCGGCGTTAAGCATGAACCTGAAATTTGATGTCGACGTTCAATCACGTTTTCTGAGAAAATTAAATTGTCTTTCATATTGTTGAGTTGTTTGTTCGATAAATCACCCCTGGAATTTCGGAAAACAATTTTTTTTCGTATTTATCATGGTTCCAACAACTAGCATACCAAGTTTGGTAGTGCTACAATCGATCCTCGTCTCAAAACCCAATCGTACTGAATTATTGCTAGATTTGAAAGTCGCTGGAGAAGCGTAAATGTTTAGATACTTACAGTAATGCAATACAATGCATACTTGTATTCACTTTATGTGTTTTCATTTATGTTTTTACTCATTTACTTTTGGCACTGTTATATTTCTAATTTCTCATGTATTCCCAATTGTCCTTGGCCGTAAATAACAAATTATTCTCTACCTTCTCACGCCTGTCAGTTCAGTCATTGATTGCGAGATATACTTGGCCGAAACAAATCACTTTTTGGCATACTCGTTTTTCTACATCAATATTCAGTTTCATCTCAGGAATACCCACGAAACACCGACCCAAAAAGTTTGTTCTTTTCCGAAACTTTTTCCGCCCAGTCTACTTTTTCTGCCTCCTGCATTTTTCTATTTTTCGCACACCTTTGTATTATTAAATCATCACTTATAATCTGGAATTTTGTGGTGTAGATTGAAATATTTTTTTTTGTTTCAGGAAAGGTACGACAGATTACTCAAAACATTGTCTATGGAACATGAGATTCCTAAAGCTGAAATTGGTGTAACAATGGAAAAGAGAGTTGAACCTGAGATGAAAATCAAAGAAGTTATTGAATCAAATCACAGAATTCATCGAAGTGTAATAGATCTCTTTAAAAAATTCCCTCGGCTAAAACTACCTTCGCCTTGCCTGTCATATAATATTGAACCGTGCATTATATTGGAAAGGGATACAGTAGAGACTTTTCTGAAGAAAGAAATTAAGAATAAACAAATAAATGGCAGTTTGTCAAAAACTGATCACATAATTGCTGAAGGAAATACTTCACCAGCAGCTTTCGTTACTGATCCATTGCACATATCTTCCTTGCCCATTATCAGTACTGAAACAAATAGTGGGGAACAAATAGTGGGCAAGAAAATTATTGAAAACAATTCCATAGTCTCAGAAATTGTAGGTGACAATTCAAATAACGGTGACTCTGAATATGAATTGAATGTTATTGATAATATTACTGTCGAACCTAAAATAAGGAGACATACTGATAGTGAGTTATCGGATACCAAAATGGATTCTTCGTCATCTGGACCAGTTCCCAGGGAGAAACCAATAGGCGAATTCGCAGAGGGATTATGCATAGACAAGTCTATTCCTTTGCTCGTTTGCAGTATTTGTAATTCGGTACACGAAAATGTTAAAAAATTAGAACGTCATCAATTGAGGCATTTGCGCTGTCAGTTCTGCAGCTCAATGTTCAAAACAATACGCTCAATGGAGACACACATGAACAGTTCGTGTACAATCAAAAACATGATGAACTCTTTGCCATCAGTTAAACTGGAGAGAATTGAGTTGAATCAGAGAATGAGAACCAAATATCCAGGAGCTTTCATTGACTATCCTTCGACACCAAAGCTGCAGCTAATGCCTAGGTCACCAGACGAGACCACAGAATGCGAGGTATCAGTGAAGGATAAAAAAACGCTCGGTTCTAACGATGGTGATGGTGTTATAGAAGTTTTATCAGACGACGATATCACTTCACCACCTGGAAATTGTATATCTAGCAACACATCTGTACATAAAAAAGAAATAGTACCAGTTCGAAACATAACGCAAAGCAAAATAAAAAGTTTTTTCTTAGCAACGAACTCCACGACTACGGAAAGAGCACCATCGACTGTTCCTTCTATCATGTCAACCTCTTCCTCAGTTATTTCAACCACTCGTCCGGCCAGTTCTATCGCATCTTCAGTCGTTTCAGCCAATTCTCCGATCATTCCCAGTCGTCTTAGTTCTGCTCACATAGTCGAACCTGATATTAGAATTGGCAATAGTTCTGTTGTAGATAGAATTACCCCTGGACTGTGGGAAACGGAATACATTAAAAAAGTAATAACCGATAGTTCAGCATTGAACAAGGAAGGATTTTCTCATACAGACTTATCATGTAGTAGTTCTATCGCATCTTCAGTCGTTTCAGCCAATTCTGCGATCATTTCCACACGTATTAGTTCTGGTTACATAGTGGAACCTGATATAAGAATTGACAATAGTTCAGTTGTAGATAGAATTACCCCTGGACTGCGGGAAACGGAATCCGTTAAAAAAGTACTAACCGATAGTACAGCATTGAAAAAGGAAGAATTATTTCATACAGACTCATCATGTGGTACATCGATTTGTGCGACGAACTCCACGACTACGGAAAGGGCACCATCGACTGTTCCTTCTGTCATGTCAACCCCTTCCTCGGTTATTTCAACCACTCGTCCGGTCAGTTATATCGCATCTCCAGTCGTTTCGGCTACTTCTCCAGTCATTTCCAGGCGTCTTCGCTCTGCTTACATTGTAGAACCTGATATTAGAATTTACAATAGTACTGTTGTAGACAGAATCAGCCCAGGACTGCGAGAAATGCAATCCATCAAAAAAGTACTAACCGATAGTTCAGCATTAAGGAAGGAAGGATTCTCTCAGACAGACTTATCACGTAGTACATCGATTTGTGTAAATGAAAGCGATGGCATAATCGAGTTGAAAAATATGAGAGACTTGTTGGTTTTATATCGGATAGCCTTTTCATTCGAAAAGGGGGATTTCCAAGCTCGATACGATCATAATTCCATCAATTCCAAACCACAGCAGCCAAATAAACTTTGTCTTTGGAATGATTTGATTCCCGTCGATATAGAAGATGTGAGTGGATATAGTACCAATGAAGTTTCAGTTCAAGACAGAATTCCTGTAATTACTTCTGAAGTTGCGACTGAAAGCTATTCAATTCCTGGAATTACAGATAACTGCACCGAAACTAAGATAAATCCACTTGAGTTTTCGTTCTCTCCAGTAAAAAATCTACGAACGTATAGTAGAAACAATTGTTTCTCAACTCCGGTGACTTCTTCAAGTGGATCACCTAAAGTGAATGTTCATCACCAAGTGGTAACCCAGGATTCTGGAATTATCAATGAGGATCCGTGCTCAAAAAATCTGAAACACATATTTGTGAAAACGAATTCAGCTAAACAGCAATCAAATACTAACACGGTAAATTCCCCGACTGCATCGTATGTACAAATGTATCCTGAAAGCGTATCCACGACTCATTTACAATCTAATTGTCTCGTCGCCATAGATCCAATACCCGTTCACCCAGAAGCGGATATAGCTGTACTGCAGACAACGCCCATTTTTTCGTCTATTGATGACATGAGAAGTCCTCCTGTTAACCCATTTGGTATTCAAGATTTGACGATACCCACGACGAGTTGTTTGGCCAGTCCTATTTCCAAAGATAATGCCTCAAATGTTAGTTTTGCCGATTCGTTGAGATATAACCCACCTTATTATCTGATAGCACCAGAACCGGTGCCTAATACTGTGCCCATTACAATTGAGCCAAGTTCCAATGAAGCTGGTCCAGGTTTAGGTGGTATCAGAGTGAGGAGTCTGCGGGATCTGACGTGATTTTATGTGTATTTACTCTCTAGGTTTCATTCTTCGAAAGTATAGTTGCATGACAAAAATATTACTTGTCATAAAACTGAAATAAATCATTATTTTGTTTGAAAATGACTTTAAATTGTTTACCCAAATATGCTACATTTTGGCTAATCCATACATTATCATGGCTGGAATTACACTGCTTCAACAATTGGAAATGAAACGACTGAAATGGACGCTGTCTGCTGGCCATACACGCGGCACACGCCCTACTTAGCTGATTCGTTCATCTTCGTGAAGTTTCGTCGCGAAAAATTTCAGACAGGAATCTATTCTAGAACGACGGAAGTTATCTTCAAATCACTGAGAATCTTCCGTTCATATATACAGGATATAAGGATTATATGAAATTTACAGTAGAACTGAGCATATATCATGTATGCAATGCATTTTCAAATTACTATGCTAGAAATCTGCCTTTAGACGACGATTTCTAGTAGGATTTATTTTTTTGTAAGTATCGCAAAGGGTTTCTGTTTCAATGTAAGATACAGCGAATATTGAAATTTCATATACCTGGTATATGATATAGTTTTATAGGACCGTCGTTCTGAGTAATTTTTCCGTGTGGAAGTTCCGAGTCTAATGAGCAAGGATCACAGGTACCCAACCCGACAGCAAGTTACGAGTATCGAAAGTCCCAATTTTAATCTGTCATTAATTTTACACGACATATAGTTTGGCCTTAATTTAATAGACAGGTATCCTGTGCTTTCAAGTGAATGAATAAATTGATTAGAAATACTAATTACCTGATTGGTATCTGATGACTGATCGATTCTTTTAACAAACGGAAAATTAAGAAACAATTTAATTATATTTAATTTTTTCTAAGCCTTGTTAACTCGCCTAATAGGCATTTAACTCGCCTAACTGACCTTAAAACCTAATGACGATGGAGTAATTTTTTTTTCAAAAGTTGGGCGACTGCTGATTTTTTCATTCTTCCGTATCACATTTACTGCAGTCCTGATATTTATTTATAATTCAGTTAACTAATGCGTAAGATACAAATAACTTTCACAGGATTACTGTGCGGCTCTCCTGTAACCCCACCCGACGCATTAACGGACCACGTGTAAATGCGACATACCACACACAGCGCACGTCGATATCCCTTCCTCGAGTCAGTCGAGTCGAGGAGAAATTGTAATGCTCTCTCAACATAATAGCAAGCTATTCTTTACGCTCTCATGAAATCACCATACCCAAGATGAAAACTTTCCGATACTGTATAAGAGCTGCTCATAAATAGTTCTGTGTATGTTGCATCAGAGGTCATTATTTTTCTACAAAAAAAAGTGATTTTTTTTATTTATTCAAGGTAGTACTTGCACACTTCATATAATGTCATAATTAACAATAATTCATTCCTGGGCAAGCACTGTTTCTTAATCAATGGGTTCTTCATCTGGTTCTTCTAACCTAAAAACAATAAAAGTCGTTATACTAAAGAATGGAAATAGCACGTGTTTGTTTATACAGTGTGACCCTTTTAAAATGGAAGCACCCTTATAAAGCTTACATTTTTCAACGGATTTGAATGATTTTCTTTCGTTAGGTAGATATTCAAAAAGTCTACTAGGGCACCAAATTTCATGATTAAATTTCCATTTCCAGGGCCAACTAATCTTATTTTTCAAGGTCAAAAATCTAAAAAAATTAATAGCGATTTTTTTAGAGAAAATCTGACTACACCATTGGATTCGCATCATTTTCAAATGGTTTATATGTAAATTACGTTGAAATGCGCCAATCAATAAAAAAGTTAAAAGGAAATGAAATTTGAAAAATATGCCGTTTAATCAACCCACCAATTCAATTTCAGAACTCTTATCAAAATTCGGAAAACACCACTGTATTAAGGAGGTTTCGATATATCACTAGTCAAAATTTTATCGAAATCTGTAAATAAATAAAAAAGTTATAAGATAATAAAATTTGAAAAATATATTAATGGATTTTCAGGATAATGTCATTTTATCTTATAATTTTTATTTATCAACAGATTTCAATGAAATTATAGTCAGTAATATTTCGAGACACCCTCAATACAGTGGTGTAGTCAAAGTTTTGATTAAAGTTCTGAAATTGAATTGGTGGGTTAATTATACGGCATATTTTTCAAATTTCATTCCCTTATAACTTTTTTATTCATTGACGCATTTCAACGTAATTCACATATGAACCATTTGAAAATGTCGTGAATCCAGTGGTGTAGTCAGATTTTTCATAAAAAAATCGCTAGTAATTTTTCTAGATTTTTGACCTAGAAAAATAAAATTAGTTGGCCCTGGAAATGGATATTTATTCATGAAATTTGGTGTCCTAGTAGACTTCTATGGTGTCTTCTAGGGTGTCTACCTAACGAAACAAAAATCATTCCAATCGGTTGAAAAATGTAAGTTTTATAAGGGTGCTTCCATCTTAAATGGGTCACACTGTAAAAAGAATATAGACTCAAAATATTCAAAGATGCAATTTCTGCTATGATCATGTTATAAACGTTATACAGTGTGTCCATAAAGTTACCTTGGCTTTTGAACGGAGTGGATTTTGTTTTGAATTATTTTTGGTCAAATAGTAGTTCATGAGCTACTTTTTGAAGTAAAAAAAATGCCTACCCTTCAAAATGACGACAGGCGCTATTTCGAAAGTAATTTTTAAATGGGGGTCGAGTGATAGCTCATTCGAATTGCATTTTTATTTTTTATACGACTGCAAAATTTCACACAATTTTTTTTATTTTATTTAACAAATATATTTGGAGCACAAAAAACAATCTATTTGAAAACCGTAATTTTTTTGATTTTCATAATAAAAAAAGTTTAACCAGACATGGAATCGGCGAATTCTCGTTTGCGAGTCTTACTCTTTAACAAGGGGGAAACAACTAGTAATTTTTTGTACACCTAATGAGAAATTACTTGTAATGAAAAATAATGAAAAAAGTTTTAGGAACCTGGTTATTCTCTAAAAAGTTATTGAAGGGGCATAATATATATGATTTGACTATTTTGATTAGCGTAAATTATTCATGTAAATGTTTTCAATCGTACTCGAGAAAAAATGAGTACCGTAAGATGGGGTGAAATTGATTTTGTGGGGTGAATTTGATAATCCAACGGAACTTGTTTGAAATATTCAAATTAGGCGCCAAAAGTGATCTACGAACATCCGGCAAACGGTCATTGGAAAGAGAAACCATCAAATAGTATTGTGTTTACGTTGGTTCCTTCTACATGTTCCCTGTGATATTTTATGGGTAATTAAGAATAGAACACTGTCATTTAGTGCCAATTGACTCTGAAAAAATGTAAGTACTACTTTTTTGTTTTTGAGTAAATTATTTACCTCAAGTAGAATAAGTATTTGTTGTCTGTTGGTTAACCTTAGTTTACGAACATTTCGTTCATTTTGTGTCCATTCCGATACCACAAATAGTTTTATTGAATGGGGTCACTTTGATAACATTTTAGAGGTGACTTTGATTGCTATCAAAGTCACCCCATATTTTGAGGACAATTTTATATACCCAGCATTATTTGAATATTATTTTTTTTTCTATTACAGAGTTGATTGCAATAACAAAAATGGGACGTACCTACATACAAACATAAAATAGGCGGAAGGCGATATAAACATTACACACAAGATATACTTGAAAAGGCTCTAGAAAAAGTTGTAGAACAAGGATGGCCCATAAATAAAGCATCGAAACAATTTGATATTCCATTCGGAACTTTATACAATAAATATAAAGGTTTGCATGGTAATAAACCTGGTGGTCAAACTGCTTTCAGTGAAGAAGAAGAACGAGCTATTATCAGATCTGTAATTACTTGTAGCGACTGGGGATTTCCCTTAGGCATAGAAGACGTACAAATGATAACGAAATCCTTTTTGGATGGACAAGGGCGACAAATAACAAAGTTCAAGAACAACACTCCTGGGCGAGACTGGGTTTACTCCCTCTTGAAAAGGCATAATAATATACTTACCCAACGCCTGGCGTCGAACATAAAACGTTCTCGTGCAAATGTCTCCGGAGAAATCATCAAGGAATATTTAAAAAATTTGAAAAGTAGCATTGAAAATGTACCCCAAGCAAATATATTCAACTATGATGAGACTAACATGGCAGACGATCCGGGAAGAAAGCGTTGGTTATATCGAAGAGGAAAAAAATACCCAGAAAATATAATTAATCATTCGAAATCAGCAATCTCAATTATGTTTTGTGGCTCTGCTTCGGGTACTTTACTACCACCTTATGTTATTTATAAATCAGAGCACATGTGGGATAGGTGGACAGAAAATGGTCCCAAAGGTGCCCCTTGTTGTACCGAACGATGTTGTAGTTCTGGTTCTCGATATAACAGGACTAAGAGTGGATGGATAGAAGCAAGTTGTTTTACAGACTGGTTCAAAAGCACTTTCTTACCGCATGCTATCAGGTTGTCGGGTAAAAAAGTGCTCATTGGTGATAACTTATCCTCCCACTTCACGAACGAAGTGTTACAACTTTGCCATGAGAACAATATAGCCTTCGTTTGTCTACCGCCTAATTCTACACATTTGACACAACCGTTAGATGTTGCATTTTTCCGGCCGTTGAAAATCGCTTGGAGGTCCATATTGTTGAAGTGGAAAATGGAAAATCCAAAATTTTCATCACTGAAGAAGGAGATGTTTCCAATGTTGTTGAAAAATACTCTAGATAAAATGAATCAATCAGGCAACCATGCAGGGGCCGCTTTAGAGCACGATTTGAAAAGCGGTTTCGAAGCGGCTGGTGTATACCCATGCAATCCAGAAAGAATATTGAAAAAAATCCCAAATGAAAATAAAGAAAATGAACAATTTTCTGAGAATTATGAAAGCAATTTGGTCACATTTTTGAAGGAAAAACGGTACAATAGCACCCCCGTCCGAGGCCCGACGCGAAAAAAGACAAAGTTGAATGTTATAGCTGGAAAAAGTGTTTGTTGTCCAGAAGAATCAGACCTTGAAGATGTCGATGATATGCCAAACCTTACCGAGGATACATCAGGTGAGGTTTCAACAAATGATGCTCTGCACGAAGAAGTCGAATATATTTCCGTTGAACCCGATAATATTGAAGTGGGGACATTTCTTTTAGTGCGTGTATTATCAGGAAAAAGAAAATCGATCGGTTATCGGTATGTGTGCATTGTCCAAGAAGAACTAGAATATAGTGAATATCTTGTCCTAGGCTTAAAGTCTACTGATTCAGAAAAAACTGTTTTCAAGGAGGTCGAAAATGATACATTCACAGTATCTTTTGCTGATATAGTTGCAGTGCTGGGGAAACCAAAAATTGAAAGTTCTGGCACTCGTATAAAAAGATATATTTTTGACAAGTCAGTCGATGTGTTTGAAAGATAGAGGCTACCTTTGAAAACCATTCATCTTTTGTGTACTTTTTTACCTGTTCAGATTTTTTAAGTATTTCAGTTTTGAATAGGAAATTCCTTCTTTCAGTTTTTTTATGTAATGCTTAAAACCAAATAAACGTTTGTTCCTGAAGTTATGTTTTATTCCGCTGGGGAATCACAGTTTGTTCAAAAAAACATTTTATATATAGTAAAAAGATGTATATGAATGGGGTGACTTTGATAATACATTTAGCGAACATGGAATATCAATGTCACCCCTAAGCCGTACAAATTTGATACCAAAAATTTGTGAACCAATAAGTGAATGGCTGAATTTGATAACTCTTACGGACAATACGTGGACCATCAAACAAAAATATTGGCGCTATCAAATTCACCCCCATGTAAGTATCTCTTTGATAACGCTTTTATTATTTTTTTGTAATTTTTTGTGGCTATTTGAGTGATAAATAATCATATAATTGTCTTCCATATCACAGTCTGGATCATCTGCTATATTTCTTTCAACTGGAATCTTGATAAACTTCAATAAAATGTGAGAAAACTGAAAAAAACTATCAATTTAACCCCATCTTACGGTAATGAATTAATGAAAATATTATGATGTACACCTAATTAAAGAGTTGCTTCCCCCTCGCTCTTTACCAGTGGAGACAATTCTGCTTCTGGAAATATGTTGTATAATAATTTAAAAAAATTGTGTCTTATTATGATTTTGACCTTATGGCTATTGTCATAAAGAAAATAATTTTTATTTGAAAAATGATACCCTAAATTTTTTTTATTAGGTGAAATCTACATAAAAATCATAATCAATTCTTGCCCATAATGTATCCGGACCCCCGTTAGCCCTTTAGGGGTCAGGTAAAGTTTTCAATTCTATTATTGTAATAACGAAATTGAAAAACACTACCAGTCATTACAGGCAACATAATTAAGACTACCTATGGTCCCAGAACTATCAGTTATCAGGTAGGAGGGTGTATCCCATGCCATTAGTATAAATGAAATTCGGGGGTATATATATTTCTCCACTGCCCCCTCCTGGATAATTCATTTTTGAAAGATCTAGTGTGAGTTATAATTCGTGTGGTTTTTAATAATCTTGAAGGTTCAAATGGATGCCATAAACAATGTTTGCCGATTATGTTCGACCACAAATAATCTAGTGTGGGTTTTCGACCGGAATATAAATTGTGCCGAGAATGTAGATTTGGCGGACATGATATCAACCATTGCAGGAATTGAGGTAAGATTACCCTCTTTTATTTCATCACAAAAAAGAGTGTAGTGAAGACATAACACGCCTTCAGCATCTACATCATCCCATTATTTATGGAATATGACTTTATATTGTAAAACTTACAGATACACGCCAAGGATGTCATTTCACAGAAAATTTGCAACGAATGCTGCCAGACCATCATTAAAGTTGATCAGTTTCGTATCAAGGCCAGGAAAATCAATAAGGTTCTTATGGTGAGTACGTATTTTATTACGAACATTTCCTCGCTCAGGTTAACATATAAAGCATATGAGGTTATCGAGTATATCAAGCAATTTTTGTACAGAATATTAACCGTCATATTTTTACGAATCCTAGAATCCTACATGTTCAGGAATGCCAACTGGTACAGCTACCCCTTTCACTCGACGGCTACTAGTGTCCGTTGTTCGATTCACCCTTAGTGGGGAAGTGATCCAACTCTCACATAACATAAACATTAACTCTTCTATTTGCATCTGTCACTGCCAAAAATTATCATAGAGCTGATAAAAATATCGATGGAATTTCGATTTCGATATTCATCAGTATTTAAAAGACATTACAAATACATGTTCCTTTAATTTCTGATGGCATTTCCTACCGTAAATCTGTGATATTTGAAAGTCAACTTCAGTTACTGTGTTTATATTCAGCAGTGCTAAAACTATGTAAATTACACATTCGTTTCTAACAGAAACGAAAGGAAGGTAGAGGAGATCTGTTTTAATGCCATCTGTTCCTCGTCCGTATTTTCACAACTCGCTTATGGCTGGCTATTTACCCATTCTGATCCCGCACTATAAAAGTTGGCCTAGGCAGCTCCATATTTCGAGTAGAGGTAGGAGTCTCTGGTTGGAGAAGCATTAATTTCATTTATTCGGACATTCAGAGCTTTGCGCTCACGACTGTAAAAGATTCATGAAGTCCATTCTAAAAGAAACGAAAACGGTTTGTCATCGAAAACATTTTCCATACGAGGGAAATAATAAGTAGATCATCATCATTCGCAATTGAAGTAATTTTGAAATATATAGGTTTTCCTGGTGACTATATAGCAATCGATGCCAAAACACCAAAGAAAAAAAGTAATCTTTCGTAATGTTCTTACTGTTGGATCTCATCGGAATCGCATACATTGGATACGGAATTCAAAATACAGATTGTATTATCAAATCCTGAACCCAACTTTTTATATGGTACCGAATAAGATTATGTGTGTGTTTTATCCTCATTCAAAACTGAAAACTTATAGGAATTGCATACATTTAGATAAGGAATTACTGATCCAAACCATCACATCCTGATCCCACTGTTTCCCCAAGATACCAAATAAAATTGAATACGGAATTCCTGATACAGACCATCAAATCCTGAATTCACTTTCTTCATACGATACGATAAGATTATAAATTGTGAATTTCCACACATTTCTCATACCTTGACAGGCTTGTGAATGAGCATAAAGTATCGTTGTGATCGAAAGTGGAAAACCTCATCGAATCTTACAACAACCACTGCCTGATACAAACTCCTATGACATGTAACCGGGTATGCTTATAACTTACATCTACTTAAATAAATCCTCATTGAACCTTCCAAAAAGTGTATGTGCCAGGGTTACGTACTTGTATATTACAGACGTTCCAAGTAGATCCTTATAAATTATCATAATTAGTCTATATTTTTTCATGAGATTTCATCTGACATTTTTGGCAGGGATATATCATCAATTTCATACCGTCCCAGACCCAGAACATATACTGCTTTTTGCGGGTAGGTCAAGCATTTCAGCAGCTGCCACGATTCCAACTCTGTTCTTTCTCTCAAGCCTCAGGTGCTGATTTCCCCAGAAGATCCACTGCTTTTTTCTTATTCTTCCAATTCACATATCTCCAGGGGTCACTTCTAATATTATCGTATTGAATTCCAATTAGTTCGTTGGACTGAGAGCAGGTCGACCTAACGAGATTATAATTATATAATAATAAGATTATAATAAGCTACCTGAACTTTCCTACTGAGAAATATTTGACGAACCCATCTACTACCCAATCGGCACAAGGACGTTGAAATAACGTTGTGAAATGGCTGAAAACCGAACGTTTTTTTCGCGTGTAACAACGTTATATTAAACCAATTGCTCACTAATTATCGCTTTATTAACAATTCTTTTTGAATTAACGTAACGATTGTTAAACGTATATTTAACGAGTTGTTGAGGAAGTAACGTTGAAAATACATCTTTATAACGTATTCTTTCAACGTTGAAGATTACACTAAATTATTGACGTTTAAATTTTCAACCAGAAACGTTTATTTAACCTATGCCACGTTTATAACACGTTTGATAAACGTACGTGTGCCCATTGGGTAGGTTTTAGGTATAATGGTACATTGCATATGATTTCATTGGAACTTTCATTAAAAATATCAATAAATGCAAATCCGTAAAACAGTCTAAAGTTTTTGGCTAGATTAATTTCGGAATCTGAGCTAAATTTAGTGGTTCCGTTTCTGAATCCGCAAAAAGTTAAAATATTTGAACTTTGTCATGACTGTGTGACTGAAATGTTTTTTTGTTCCAGGAACGATACAATAAGTTGCTCAAAGCATTGTCTGCTGTATCAGTTGAAACCAAAACGACAGCGGAGCCAAATGTGGGCAAAATTCATCAAAGTGTCAAGAATGTTTTGAAACATTTTCCTCGGCTAGACCTACCTTCGACTTGATTGAACACTAATATTGAACCTTGCATTATATTGGAAAGGGATACGGTGGAGAATTTTTTAAAGAAAACAATTAAGAATAAACAAAAAATAGTCAGAATGAAACTTCACCAACACAGAATCGAAAGAATATCAAAAGCATCTATCGTCACTGATTGTTTACGAAACTCTTCTTCGTCCGTTACAAATACTATAAGTAGATGTGAGAGAAATTCTGTAGTAGAAGTTTCAAACAATGGTAATTCTGACTCTAGTATAACGGCCTGTAACGACCCTAAGAGAAGAAAACTCAGTAATAGTAATTGTATGGATTCGTCGTTTTCTGAACCACGTCCTAAGAGGATGCCAATAGGCGACTCTGCGGAGAAATTATGCCTGGAGAAGTCTTTACCATTGTTCATATGTAGTATTTGTGAGACCGTCCACAATAGTGCTCGAGCATTGAAAATACATCGTTTCAAGCATTTGCGGTGTCCGTTCTGCAAGTCGAAGTTCAGAACTATGGAATCAAAGGATGCACACATTAAGGGTATGTGTGCAGTTAAAAACATGGAGAGTTTACCATCAGTTGAACTACAGAAGATTGATTTAGATCTGAGAACGAGGAACAAATATCCAAAAGCTTTCAGTGACTATCCCTCAGTGTCAGATATCCAATTACGTCCTAGATCAACTGAAGACGAGGTAACAGGAATTAATAAAAAAGCTGTATACTGCAATGGTGGATGTAATGATGACGATGTAGACAATTTAGGTGATGACGATGGAAATAATGTATATAATACCATACACACCAGCGAAATAGGAATGAAACCGACAATCATTTCAACTCGTTCAGTCGTTCCAGCCACTTCTCTGGATGTTTCGAAACGTTCCAGTTCTGCTTTCATAGTAGAGCCTGATATAGCAATTGGAAATAGTACAGTGTTTGACAAATAGACAATATAGAAGTTATTAGAAAACTGCTGAGCGACGCTACAGTATTGGAGAAGGATGCGTCATCCCAGACAGAATCATCTTCCAGCGAATCACTCCGTGAAACTGATAGCGGTGATGCTATAGAGTTGAAGGATTTGAGAAATTTCTTGTTTTTGTATGATATACCTCTTATATTCAAAAAGGGAGATTTCCAAGCACGGTACAATTATAATTCTAATAGTTCCAAACCACAACAAGCGAAGAAACTTTGTTTGTGGAATGACTTGACACCCGTCGATGTGCAACTAGCCAAGAGATCTAGTGATAATGAAGATGCAGCACAAGACAGAATTCCTGTTATCACTAATGACGTTGCGACTAAGAGTTTTTCAACTCTTGGAGCTACAAGTAAGTCTACCGAACCCACGGCTAACACACCTACAAGCGGAAAAGGCGTGGTGCCATTTCCAAACATCACTCAGACGACAATCAACGGTGGATTTCCTTCAACAAAGTCCGCAGTAATGAGAAAAGTTTCTTCAGATTCCGTTTCTCCACCTATTTTTGCCATGACTCCATGCATATCAGCCAGTTCACCAGTCACGTCGGCATCTCCATCAGTTCTTTCACCCATTTCCCCGAACGTTCCGCCCACCATTTATAATTCCAGTAATTATTCTAGACCACAACAGCCAACCAGCAGCCAGCGACTTTGTCAACGGTATAACTTCAATCCATTAAATGAATCTAGTTATAATGAGGGTTCAGTTCGATACAAACTGCCTGTAGTCACTCCCGCAGTGACATCTAGAATTCTGCCAACTACTAAAAATGCTAGTTATTGTACTAAAACCGCGATACATCCAATTAATTCTCCATTCTTCACAGAACCAATCCAACCAACTTGTAGTAGCATCAATTATTTCCCAGCTCCAGTAAAATTTTCAAGTGGATTGTCCAGAGTTCATCACCAGATTGCATCTGCGAATTTTGAAGTTGCCAATAAGAATCCGTGCTCCAGACCCCTGAAATACACACGTGTGAGGATAAGTGTAGCTAAACAGCAATCGAATACTGCGGTGAATCGCTTCGCTCCGTCCAATATTCAAATGTATCTCGTCGCCAAAGACCCAACAACCGTTCAGTCTGAAGCGACCATTGCTGGATTGCAACCACCAATATCTAATTCTAATGACATGGGAAGTGCTAGTAATATTAACCAATTTGGTCCACCAAATTTGGCGAATCATTTTGTCAGTCACAGTTCCACGAATGATGCACCGAATATCAATGACGCCCAATTTATGTTATATAACCTGCAGAAATCAGTGACACAAATGCCTGATACGTTACCAAATTTTGTGCCCATTACAAGTGCATCTGGTTTCAGTGGAGCCAGTCCGGTTTTTGGTAGAATCAGGGTGAGAAATCTGCGAGAACTGATTTGATGTTATATTAAATGTATGAATAAATTATTATTTTGTTTAAAATCGACTTTTTTATTTGAGACTATCACTAGAGCATCCATGCACACTGCAAAAAAATCAAATTACAAATCTAAAAGCCCGACAGCGCCTGTTTTGAGCAAAACTGTCGCTTTGAACCACGTATCTATAACGTAGTAAGCCGAAATCCTATCAGTGCGGCTATGAACCGTGTTGGTTCAAGCTGTAGACATTTGATTTTTTTTTTTTTCACTATTAAATGGTCGTTTCTCCCGTCACAGCAAAAAATAGTGTATTATACACGAAAAAAATAATGGATTTTAGCTCTCGGTTTTTTGACTACCTCCACTTCGCGTCGGGAGACAACCTTCGAGGTAAAATCTAATACTTTTTCCCTTGTATGATAATCGCTATTTGTAATAATTACTAGGGAGGAAAGTGCAACTTTTTCTCCCGCAGGATGTAGTTTATTGCAAACATTATACAGTGACCGCCAAAAAGTATGTACCATATGGGAAAAAAGTTTATTATTAGAGTATTGGAAAAAAGATTCTTGGGAAAAGTTTGTGCATGTCCGATAACCTAAAAATCGATTTTGACACATGTCACGTGATCGCTGGTATGGCGGCAAATTGATAAAAATTACTATGAATAGGCAAAAAGTCGGGTAAAATGGCAAGATATCGAAAAAAGTTATTTGAAAAAGTTGCTTAGAATTCAATTTTATACATATATACAAAGTTTGAGAAAATTATGTGGGAACAGCAATTTTTTTTAAATAGTTTTCTAGTTGTAGAAAAATATCAAATTATATTCTTATGAATTGCTTGACCATACTGAAATATTTGTATTCCGATGATAATAACAAAACTTTCTCATTTTCTTCACCCCAGAGAGCACTAAATTGAAAAAATTGAATTTTGTCAGAACCCTTGCTGTTACATTGGTTCGTATCTAATAGATATATCACAATTCCACTATTATTGCGATGATAGGGAGATCCAAAAATATCGTGTTTTTCAGATTATAATCAATTTTTGATAATAATCGTGCACGAACGTTTCACTTCGCACATAATCTTAAAAATAGTGCGTCAAATTAAAGAGGCTTGAGTTTTCAACATTGCATGCGAAGTGAAACGCTCTGGCACGATTATCATCGAAACTTGATAATAATCTGGAAAACATCATGTTTCTGGAGTGTCATGTCATCACAATGGTCGTGGAATTCTGATATAACTGTTAGATACGAACCAATGTAACAGCCAGGGTTTTAACAAAATCCAATTTTTTTAATTTAGTGCTTACTAATTATCATTGAAATACAAATGTTTCAGTATGGTCAAGCTATTCATATGATAATAATTTGATATTTTTATACAGCTAGGAAAATATTAAAAAAAAAAATCTATTTTCAATTTTCTCTCATTATATTTTCAAACTTCGTATACCTATATGTATAAAATTTAATTCTAAGCAACTTTTTCAAATCACTTTTTTTGATATCTTGCCATTTTACCCCACTTTTTGCGTTCTCTTAGTAATTTTTTTCAATTTGCCGCCATACCAGCGATCACGTGACATGTGTCAAAATCGATTTTTAGGTTATCGGACATGCACAAGCTTTTCCCAAGAATCTTTTTTCTAATACTCTAATAATAAACTTTTTTCCCATATGGTACATACTTTTTGGCGGTCACTGTATATACAGTAAACATCCAAGGGAGGAAAAGGCACTTTACTCCCATGTAATACATATGATTTTTCCTCCTACCCACTTAATAAACCTTTTTTTGTAAATTTAAAACGCATCTCAACTGCTTTTGTCTAAATCGGACCTATACTTGCATGATGGAAAGTATAGACAATACAGTCATGTCCATCTGAGAATCTGCGGTGGTGCAATCTTGGGCTTGTAATCCGATGGTCCCGGGTTCAACTCCTGGCAATTGCAACTTTTTTTTTATTTTTAAGAACGTTATTTCACTTTTTTCTTGTTAGTGATTTGAATTATTGGACATTCAGATAGCTTATACATTTCGGATTGCTACATTGAGTGATTTTCTCATAAGTAATGTTATGTGCCTATTTGAATGAAGTGTCAGTCACTTTTTTCTAAGAGCTGCGCTTGTAGAAGAAATAATGTGTATATTTCGAGCACAAAGTGTCATTGTCGTTCTCCAAAGATTAATCTTTTTGTCGAGCGACAATCAATCACTTTACGCTCTAAATACACAAATAGCTATTAAAGAACTAAAGTAGAAGTAACATTCATGTTTGATTTTAACCAAAATACAGGATATATAAGATGTTCTAGAAGTTACGGAAACAATTATAATAGATTCACAAGTTTCATCGTTTACAACTTACTTGTAATGAGGGGAAGAAAAAGTACTTTTATTCCCTAGGGAGGAAAAGTATGAGTTTCCTCCCTGGTCTGAGGGAGAAAAGTGTGTACTTTCTATAGCGGTAGGAGGAAATAACTATTGTATTGTATGGTCATTTTATGGTCTATTGATTGGTATACAGGTAAATTCCAAAATCAACAAAACAACTAGAGTAGAAAATTTGATGAAGGCGGGGATAATGAGTGCGATTAACCATTCAGATATTTTGTCCTAATAGGATTAGAATAGAAGTAGTTCAATAGGTTTTTTGCTCCTGAAGATGCTTAATTTGTTGTCGAAACGCGCCGACTGAAACTGACGTAGGTTGGTGTTTCTACTTAGGAGGCTGATATTTTGTTGATCTTTGGCCGTCATTCTGCAATTCAAGAATTAGAAACTACCAAAACTACGTCAATTTCACTCGACGTGCGTATCGCCAAAAAAGTTAGCATTTTCAGGAACTCCAAGCCTGCCTACCTACTCATTTTATTCTTATATGATTGTTCAACTGCACTCCATTATTCTTGCTTACATCACATTTTTTACCTTACTTAAAATTGGAATTTGCCTTCTTTACTTATCATCCGGTATAAAGTACTTTCATTTATTTCACTAACAATATGAACTCCCACCTACTGCGATACAAGGTCCAATAAAAACGGTGTATCGATGATAGTACATAGTTTCTTCCTTTCGAGTCGGTAAAACCACGTCGTCATGGACAACCACTAATCCAAACAACAATAATATATTGTAGTAGATTTCACAAATTCACTCTAAAATAACGTATTTGGCTAACATAATAAATACAATGTTTCAATTACTTCAACGCCTTAACTAAACTTTATATCACAATTACTGGACTATTTTCTATTATTTATCTTCAGTAACAATGGGAATTTTCGACTTTTAATACTTGACTTCAGAATTAATTTTAACTTTCAATGTATTTCTACAGATTTCAATTAAACTTAAGAATATATATGTACATACAACTCGTTCTTCAAATTGTATCAGATAATTTTTATAAATTTAATCACTCAAAAGACAAACTCCTGTATTTTGAGGCAAAACCATTCAAACATTTTTCGACGAGTATGCTGGGATCGGTGGTCCCGTGCAATCGGATGTGAACCTTACTGTAAAATTGTAGGTAAGCTCCATCTATCAAAGAGAAGCCAAAGCTCATAAGCTATATCCACGTTTGTTGGGTAGAGATCTCTTTCAGTTAGCCAGGCTACAGAAAGTGATCTGGAGGTACCTAGCTCAAATCTGTTAGTTGGACTATTGCCTCATAGGTGGCAGCGCTAGTAAAGCTAAGAAATAACTGGACAGCCACATACGAATATTGCGTGACTGCGTGTTTAACATCCTAAGGATGAGGAATGCAAGCTCTCTCCAGACCCTAACATCCAAATCCAACACGTTTGGAAGATTAACTCAAACCACTGGTATGCCATACTTATACAAAAATCTCGCATTGAACAACGGAGCTAGTGTAGTTAACCATTGCATTGGTTGGAGATCATCTCGAGATTATCTCGCATTCAACAACCGGCCTTGAAGGAATCAAGGGATGAACTAAAGCATTCGTTTTCTAGACTTGAAAAATCGAGTGTATCATCAGCCTCTTAGGTAGACAAGGAGGAAAAAAAGGGAAACACGTCTTCTGAAAACCTGAAATCGTTCGAATACATGAATATCTGGAACCTTTTGGTATGAACAATTCAAGTCATAGAAACTGTCCAAAACACCACAACTACACTGATTTCACTAGACGCGCGTTTCACCAACAATGTAATTAAGCATCTCCAGGAGCTATAAAAACCTACTGAAACTACTTATTCTATGTTAATACTATTCGTACTACTTTATAAGTCTCACTCATTATCCCCTAGCTCCTAGCCCCTAGCCCCTAGCCCCTAGCTCTGTACGCGGTTGTTTTCTTTTGGAATGTATATGCTCCACTGTCTTATCGCCGTCTATAATCAGATTGACTACTGTGATAATTTGATTCAAAATTTAGATTTTACCTGTTATAAATTGATTTTATAGCTACTTTTTTTGGATTTAATATCATTGGGTCTTGAAAATTAATGATAAATTACTTCATTATGAAGAGAAAAACTTTCATTGTCCTATGTACTTGAACATATAGGCTGTTATTGGGCCATACTCCATTTTTCTAGTCTAGAAAATCAAACATTAGGAAAGCTTCATTTTTCACCTTTGGGTGTCTGGGGAATGCTTGCTCACTCCTCAAAATGCTATACATGCATTGCATGCAACAATTGCATTTACTCTCTTGTAATTTTGTTATCATTTGTAACTTTCAAGCTTCCACTAGTGCTGCCATCTATGAGGTAATAGCCCAACTAACAGAGCTTAGCTGGATAGGTCCGGATGGCTTCCTCTAGACTAGCAAACTGATACAGGTCTCTACTACAGTCGTATGGGTGTAGTTTACGGGCTTAGGCTTCTCTTCGATAGAGCTCACTTGCAATTTTACAGTAACATGTTCCCGAACGAATGCACTTGAGAGCTGGTAGTATCAACTCGAAAAAGTATATTGTGTGTCTAGTAGTAAAAGCATTACATTCCCGGACGCAAATAACTTTATCATAAATTGGAAATTTTTATAAATGTATAACAATTTTTTATTGATGTCAATCGTTGAGACGCCGGCAAAAATTTTCCCGGATCGTTTTCGATACGGGAAAGTTCGTTGCTTAGCAAAGGACTAAAATACTAATCAGCGAGCGTTTAATTAGCGTATTTTGGGGTCTGAAAATGCTCCAAGAAAGTGCGCATTCTTGACTGATTTCAGAAAAAAGTATTTACCGATAAGCCAAGTTAACACAAACGTCTAGGAGATGTTGCTTTCTTGATTATTATTTTAACAAAATTAGTTGCATTTAGACTGTTTCCACTCAGGGGTGGGATCTGTGTCCCATTGTCGATAGAAAAAGTGAGATGACATTATAATTGAATTCATGGGAGAGAAGGAGACAAAACTGTCGACAATAGAATTCTTTATATAGAATCCCACTCCAGTTATGCCAAATGTTATGAACTGTTCACAAAAATGTGTAGAAAATTGCTAAGCATATTAGAATGAATTTTGGTTTTATTGCGATGTTATCGGTAAAGAAGGAATTAGGTTGGTAACAAAGTTGAGCATGACAGTGACATGACATGACATGAGAGTTGTTCGTCGAGTCGAGAGTCAAGTAGAGTTTGTATTGGGTTGGCGCCATTATTTAAATACCTATTCTATACAGGGTGTAACATAAGTATGTTAAAATATTCAAGTGACGTATTCCTAAGAAAAAAGTCTAAATAAACTTGTGTCCGGAAATGTTTCGTTTCGGACATACAGGGTGTTGAAATTGAATTTTTTTGTACGTTTTTTAAAAATAACTTCTGCAAAAAATGTGTTATTTGCACAAAATTTGGTACTCGGGGTTTTTTTGACGTGGGAAATCATAATTTCGTATTATTTTTCATGTAACATCTAGAGGGCGCTGCGTATGCTGTCATTATTTATTTCAAATTGCCCTAACATTTTTGTCAGTAAACTTTTGGTACTTTTCATGAAAAAATCTGGTGGCGCAACACTGCGGCAACACTGTGAATCACAGTTAGGTTATTGAAGTTTTCAAGTAATTATTTCCCATAACCTAGTGAGTTTTTAAAACCAATAAAAGTGCTAAAGTTGATTACCTTAAGCTTGTGTACAGTACAAGCAACTAAACTCAAGTTTTCACGTTGAAGTTAACTCGAATCCGGACTTTGTACCCTGGAATCTCCCAGCGCTCAGGCCGACCTGCCTTGCGGAGTTGCCAGACTTCGAAGTTTTCCGGAGGAACACAGATATGCCCGTAGTGCATTTATAACAGAGAGATGTTAAGCAGCCCGGGGGGTGGAAACACCCCCGAGAAACTCCCAAAGAGCCTTCAGGGGATGAAACCCCAGCAAAGTATAAAAAGGATTATACTCGGAAGCCGAAAGCTGCTGAAAAATTGAAGATCACGGGGGACGGAGTTACTGCGCATGCGCTGAAGCGCACGTCGTCACAGGCGAGTAACACGTCCTCCAATAGCGAAAGTCTGAAGGAATCCAGGAGATATCAGCAGTTGGACCTCGATACGTCATTTAATTCCTTCAGAAAGCAGATAGATAGTCTAGGAAAGTCACCCCCAGACAAAAAAGCAAAAATGGGGTACGAGGAGTCTCGCGTACAGGAGATGCGGAACTTCTTTACCGGAGTCACTACTGGGGCCAAACCCAAACAGGCCCAGAACGATGCTAGTCTCCCCAAAATCCAAGGAAGAACAGTACGCATGTACGAGGTGAAGAAGGACGCGGAAGGGAACGACACCACCGACGATGTGAAGGCAAAGACCGCCCCCGCCCAGGAAAATGAGAAAAAAGGGGTAGTGAAAGCTACCACCCCCCCTGACAACGATAGATCCTCCACTGTGAAGAGTAAGACGCTCCTAGCAGAGTCCTGGGCGGAATACGCAAGTTCCCTCCCAAATCTACCCAGCCTCGAGAACGAGGCGCGGAATGTTCCCCAGAAAGAAACGTCTGATAAGAACGCTGAACCCCCGAAAGATCCCATGGGAGAAAATGCGAAGGAAGCTGACCTGTCTGCAAGCACGAGTGCCCAACAGGAATACCGTGATATCGCGAACTTTCAGTCGCAATATGAGACGATGGACACCAACCCCCCTCCCCCACCCCCCCTACCAGTAGTTCCTGCGGGAATTTCGATATTCTGTGCTGCTGTCAAGGAACAGCAACTACTCGACAAGCAGCGCAGAATAGAGAAGAAGGCTCAAATGCAGGAGAAAGATAGGCTGAAACTCCTGCAGAAGAGAAGGTCCTTCTCAGCAGCCTCTACGACATCCTCAGCCCCCCCCAGTAGTCCAGGGGGGAGCACCACTTCGGAGGATGAGCGACCTCCTGTGAATCCAGCCCGAGACGAAAGGGTGACCGAGCAGTTCTCACAAATTCAGGACCAACTTAAAAACATCGAGGAAAAGATACGTAGGAAGACAAATGAAAAAGTATCCCAGTTCTGCAAAGTCGCCAGGCCCATCCCTGAAGAGATAAAAGAATTCCCGTGGCTGAAAATCCGGGAAAGGGAAATACAGGAGGTCGCAGAACACTACCGAGAGCACTATACCAAACAAATGAAGGCTGAGAAGGACAACTTCCTCAAAATGTTGGAAATAGTAAAATCACCGAAAACCACCCCCAGACAAGGGGAAAAAGTCAAAGAAGATTTTACTGAGCCGAAGAAGAGAGGAAAAAAGAAGTTCGTTACCCTGAATCTGCAGGAGACTCCCATCCACAACTCCTTCGAGGTGCTTGATAGCCTCGACGAGAGTGAAGAAGGAGAAGAGCAGTCAAGCAGACAGGGAGATAACAAAAACAAGGGTGGGGGAAGGAAAAGAGCCACCGCCCAAAAAGGGAAGAAGAAGGCGCCTCCGGTAGAAAAAAACCGAACGAAGACAAAGAAGTGTCCACCCATCATCGTCGATGGCACGATAAAGTTGGACAACGCCACGAAGTCGATACTCCAGAAGGACATCAAGGGTGCTCTAGAGTATAAATACACCAACAAATCTTCACTGATCTATGCTAAATCGGCAGAGGACCACGAGAAGCTCAAGAGCACCCTGAAAGCCGCCGAAGTGGAGTATCATACGTTCACTCTACCGGAGGACAGAAAACACGCCTTTATCGTGAAGGGGCTGGACCATAGCCCGGAGATTGGAGACATTAAAGCGGACCTGGCCAGGCAAGGACTGGAAACCTTTGGGATCACGCCAATAACCAACACGGCGCGGCAGCTGTATATCGTCCAAACAGGCAAGAAGGTTACAGTCAACTTCCTGAACAGGAATATAAGGGCTGTAGATGGAGTGCTGGTAAAATGGGAGATCAAGCAGAACAACAGGGCAGTCACACAGTGTTTCAGATGCCAGGCTTGGGGACATGCCCAGTCTAACTGTACGAGAGCCATAAGGTGCATGAAGTGCGCAGAGAGTCACTGGTCCAGAGCATGCCCCAGGCCGAAAACCACGCCAGCGGTATGCTGCAACTGCGGTGGAGCCCACGTATCAAGCTCCACCCACTGCGAAGCATACCAACTCCATCTGGAGACCCAGGAGAAGCGCAAGGCCATGTCCGCCCCCGCCAAGCCGAGATATGTTCCAGCCCCTCCTGTAGAAGGAAACGCCTGGCAACGCAGAACCAGAGAGAAAGAAGATGCGAGCCAAAGCCAAGCAGAAAGAAGACCCGAAGCAAGAAGAGAAAGAAGACTGGAAGAGAGCCACAGGGTAAATATTCCCCCCACTCCTTCCCAACCCCTTCCCAACAATCCCCCCTGGCAGCAGAGGGCTAACCAGCGAACCCCCACTCTCACGGATAATGTGATGAGTAGGTTTATGGAGAGACATCAGACCATTGGAGGGATGGTAAACATCGAAGGCCTATTGCAGGCTATGGATGATATCATCGAGGGTCTGAGTAGGGCCCGGAATGGCAGCGAAAAATTCCTCGCCTTTTGGGGGGTGATGGACAATATCCAGAGGTACGGCTTATAGATGCCACTAAAGACATGCATGCTCAATGTGAACGGAATCCGCAGCAAGTACCATCTTGTTGCGGATTTCGTTCACAGACATCAGATCGACATATTGCTCCTGTCCGAGACGAAGCTCCGACAGGAACATAAGCTGAAATTCAGAGGATACACCACCATCCGAACCGACAGGCCCAACGCCGTGAGAGGAGGCGGAGTCGCGATCCTCGTGAGGACTAGTATACCGCATATAGTACTGCCTCCCAGGCAGAGCTCGATAGAGCACGCCGGCATCCAACTGGAAACGGGAGTCAAGATATATGCGGTATACAACCCCCCGGACAACCGTTTTACGGCATTGGATGTGGATAATCTCTGCAGCAGCGGGCATAAAGTGCTGCTAGCCGGGGACTTCAACGCGAAGAGTCCTCAGTGGAATCGGACCAGACACAATAATGCAATGGGAAAGACGCTCTGGGAGTATTCCCTGAACAACAATGTCGTTGTTGACTTTCCCGACACGCCCACGCATTTCCCCTGGAACGGAACCGATCCCTCCACCCTCGACCTGGTAGTAAACAAAAATGTCACAGATATTACGGAGCTAAGATCAGTCCCTGAGCTTATCTCGGACCACAACCCGGTGTTCTTTTCAGTCAAGGGAGGAAATAACTCCAAGAGGGCGAGAAAAGTATACGATTACTCCACTACTGACTGGAAGGAGTACCGGAGGGTGCTGAACGAGATGACAGTCATCACTCCGGATATACCGGAGAGGAGACTGGACGAAGAAGCTCAGAGGCTGATCGAAAACATCCAAGAAGCTCGGAAGCTCACTACCAGGAAGAAGGAGGTGGGAGAGGACAAGGAGCTTCTTCCAGACTACATCTCTGACTTAGTAAAACTCAAAAACAACGAGAGGAAAAAGTGGCAGGTTTCTCGAAACCCCACTCATAAAGAGAACATGCTGAGTCTGGGCAGGGAGATTAACGAACTGATCCAGACTCACAGAGATGAAGCCTGGAGGAGGAAACTTGAAAGTCTAAATGTGCACGACAGCTCCCTATGGCGGATGTCCAAACGTCTTCAAAAGAGATTCAAGGACATCCCGGCCGTAGAGAATGGTCGTGCACATGCGATGACCGAAAAGGGGAAAGCAGAGATGTTCGGTGAATATTTCCAGGATGCTTTCCGGACGGGTGCTGACTATATGCGCGAGCATGAGTCGGTTGCTAGGGAAGCCAAGAAATTCAGAGCCAAACCAAAAGAGATAATAGATAAAAGAACCTTCTCGAAGTTGATGACCAACTTCGGGGAGGTTCAGGATACTATAAAAAGGCTCCCTAGGAACAAAGCACCCGGCATAGATGGTGTTGATGCGATTCTACTGAGGAACCTCCCGAGGAAGTCCCTGGTACAATTGATTTATATCATTAATGCAATAATCAGGTGGCAGCACTACCCGCAATGCCTAAAGCAAGCAGAGATTATCCCTATCCTAAAACCGGGAAAGTCCGACGCGAGGGTCGAGAGTTACCGCCCGATCTCGCTGTTGAGCATTGTCGCGAAGTTGGTGGACAGGATCCTGCTGAAGAGATTTGTCGAACTTGAGGAAAGGCTCAACCTTATCCCGGAGGAACAGTTCGGCTTCCGAAAGGGGCATTCTACGTCCTCCCAGGTGGCCAGAATTGTCCACGGGGTAAGGGGGGCCTTCCAACAACGACATAACACGCTTATGATCCTGTTGGACATTAAGAAAGCTTTTGATACCGTCTGGACAGAGGGCATGGTTGTAAAGATGTTAAGAGCAGGCATGCCTGCTCATATGGTCAGGATTATCGACTCTTACCTGTTCAATAGGGCTTTTCGGGTGAAGGTGAATAACACCAGCTCATCAATGAAGCCGATCGGAGCTGGAGTGCCGCAGGGGTCGTGCCTGTCGCCGCTCTTGTATTCGCTATATACGTATGATTTCCCCATGTCCAACCTGGTGGACACGGCCATTTACGCAGATGACACCGCTCTATACACGCATTCAGAGCATAGCGTTGTGGCCGCGTCCAGGTTGAGAACACACTTGGAAAGGGCAGTCGTACCGTATATGGCGAGAAACAAAATTGAGCTAAATCCGGATAAAACAGAACTCATGACCTTCTCGAGGAGAGTGAAAGACGTATACCTACCCGGGGGGGTCAGGGTTCTGGGAAACCGGATGCACGAGTCCGACGCCGTGCGGTACCTGGGGGTACAGCTGGACAGGCGTCTGTTCCTACATAAACATGTCAACCTGGAGGTCCAGCGGGGAGCGGCGGCGCTCAAAAGAGTGTATCCGCTCATCGCTAGGGCCTCTAGGCTGAGCATGGAAAACAAAATATTACTTTACAAACAGGTCATAAGGCCAGCAATGACCTACGCCTGTCCAGTATTCTGCGGAGTCTCCAAAACCCAGATGGGGCGTTTGGAGGTGATGCAGAACAAAGTACTACGTATCGTCACGAATAGTGATAGATACATTCGGTTGGCCGACTTGCGTGGGCTGGCCAAAGTACCAAAAATCGAGGAATATATTAATAACCAAGCCGACAAATTCTATCGGCACTTCATTCGAGGAAGTCCTTTGACCAGGGATATAACATCTGTAAGAGAGCACCACGACATACCCTGGCGGTATGGGGGCTATATATACCAAACCCTGGATATTTTCCGGGAGATCCCCGAAGACGAGTAGAAACTCATTGACCGAGGTCACGATGTACACAACCGGTTTTTTCGTTGTTTTTCCGGACACTAGTCAGATCCTCAAACGATGATGAATCCAATCGCCTGATGGCTCTCTATGAAAATACTAGTTTCCCCTGCATGGATCACCAGGAGGCAAGGACTCAGCAGAAAGGTGACAAAGCCCATATCCGTGGAAGTGGCCCACACAACATCGTGGGGCCTGCCCTTCGGGCAGGTGAGTCATGGTTTCATCCCGCCCGCTGGACCACCAGAAGGGCAGGAGGGAAACCTCGCTCCGGGGAAAAACAATTCACAAAACTCCCTCCTTTACCCCTACCCTGTGGTATAGCGATAGTTTTAAATTGTTTTTATATATTTTCCTGTTTTATGTGTGCGGCCGTATTTTATATATTTCTATTAAATAAACGTTTTTTGCTTTTGCTTTTGCTTTGGTGGCGCACACCTGTCGTTCTGAGTCAGTTATTTTTAGTGAGTAGGGCAGTGAAATGCAATATATACTTCATATGAATAACCATTTTTTATTTTGAATGTGCATAATATCATCTTAGTTCCCAGAAGCTACGTGAAAAAGTTATAATAATAATAAACATTCCATTTCGTTGGTTATATTGTGCTTTCCGTTGATCAATGATCGATTATCTATCAATTCATGATTAATCGAAATCGAAATGTGCCCGGTTTTATGCATCATTTCATTTATCATCCATTTTTTTTGTCGACGGAAAAATATTGTAATCAATTTCGGTTACATTGTTTTAATGTCGATGAGTTGTTTCTATCGGGAAAGTAGGTGTAGGTACTAATTGCTATTATTGATGATGGAAGGTAAGCGAGTTAGTTACCTCCTCTGGGAAACAGCAGTTAAAAACTAGCGAATCGTCGATGTGACAACGAATTGGTGTCATTTTTGTCAACCCTTGCTGTTATCGGGCACCAAATTGTCCTCGGCTGGTAAAACTTAATCACCTCTTATGGAGTGTAATCTATTTTTTGGAAAAAGTTGACCCACTCTCGCTTGCTTAACGGCATTTTTTAATTAATTTAATCCGATTTTTTTTTTCACATGTCAAAATGTGATGTGTTTGGCATTGCAACCAATAATAGCAGCGTGTTATTCTGGCCAATCATTCGGTTTTATACTGATAAAATTCCTGGTCCTTGATAAAACGTTGTTTATCTTTGTACTGTTAAAACTATAAGGTTAACCGCGTCGATTCTATTGAACTGGCTCATATACAAGGTTAAAATGAAAGCTATCATGAAATAAAAATTACCTTATTATTAATAGTCATTCACTTTTCACTTTTTCAACACAATAATAACATAAACGACACGTTTCAATAAACACTCAAATTTCACACATGTAAATAGCTCATGAACATAACCAAGTTTATGGCAGATATCGCAAATGACGACTTACGTCGTGGACCAAATTGTAGCCGCTTGTAGACCGATATTCCTCAACTGAAATAAAGATGGCGTACGATTAATTTTTGTTAAATTCAATTTGTTTTTTGTGGCTTGAGACGAAACTGTTGTATGAAGATCTTCATACAATGACATAACGAATAATTTTATGTTCCTTGGCGCGATTTTCAATTCATAAGAGGAAATTTTCAATTATCAACCTTGTACTATGGAGAAGTGTGGCGCCATCTCTTGGTATCGTCAGAAAGCATTAGTAAGGCTTGCTTTAAACATCATTTCTAGATATCTATATCATTTGCACCGCGTAAGTGTCATATCTCTTCTGTATCATAGAAGGCCTATATCGTTGTTTGATATTTGAAATTTCGATCTTTGTTTTCAATAATTGTACATTTTCTAATGATTAAATTTTCTTCTTTTCTCTTCATGTCAATGAAATACTAATGAATTAAATTGTTCTTCCTTTGATTTGTTCAATAAATAATCTCTCCAAACCTACAACTCGTTCTTCAAATTTAATGAGATACATTTTCATTTTCAAAACACTTTTTTATTTTTAGGCAAAAGCATTCAAACAAACCGAATTAGATCAATCCGTTTGTTTTCATACTTTAGCCAAATAAAAAAGTTTTCGTGGAAAATAAAAATTGATCGAGAAAATTTGGAGGACTCGTGGTAATACCTTAGATTATTAAATTTTCCACGAATATTTTCATCTGAATATCCTACATTGACAACTTGCTGATTTAATTTTGAAAGATCAATAATGACCTTTTTACCGTGTCTTCTCGTCCCAAAACTTACCTGAATACCTATTAATCTGGTATTTCAGTTCGTTTCAACTCATGGATTTTTGTCGTTTCACTTCTGCATATTTATTAATTTTGAAAAATATAAAATATTTGTACACTCAGTATACCTATTGTGTAGATAATAAGTTTTTTTTAGAGATTACTTACCTGACTTTTCACACATCCATGGTATATCGGTAATAATATTTTCTTTTTTTAATTTCTCCGAAAACAAAAAGTAATATTCTTATCAATGAAATTATGTGATGGCAACCACTTTCGACGTTGTTCAATCACTGACTGATGACTGAAGCAGTGTTGCCAGCAAGTAAAATTTTAAATCACCAGATCTATGAAGCAAAAATCACCAGATTTGAAAAAATATCACCAGATTTGAGAATTTCGCAATGCGAGCTAAAAATGAAAAATAAGAGTTTTTCTAGGATATTGAGAACAAAAATAATAGAAAATTTGGAACAAAAAATATAATTAAATAAATTTTTAGACAATAAAAAAATAAACAGTAGGTACTCTCTTATAAATATTTGAGCTAAAACATACAAAAACAAAATATTTTGGTCATCAACTAGGTACTACTTTGTTTCATACATGTGATATTCACATTTATTTAGCATTTTATCACAAACTTGAAAGTTGTAACAATGTTTCCCATTGTTTGATATACACCTTTTAGAGTGGAGAATTCCACTGAGGGTATCAGAATTCAGCCGATTTCTGATTTTTGTTTTATTTATATTCACCTGACTGAAGATTCTCTCAACACAAGCACTGCTGTGTGGTAAGGTGAATATAAATGCAACCAATTGCATCAAATTGGGATATGCCTGGGTGCCATCACCCTTTTCCACTTTATTTACTTTTTGCCAAAATTTCAGCATATCTTCTTCATTCACATTTTGACAAATATCACTGTTCCTCAATAATCTCCATTCACGATCTAATGTATTTATATCAACAATGAACTTTTTCATAACTTTTGACATAATTAATGGTCCTAGTGAAGTAATTTTAGATATGTTTGGAGGGTGCAAAAAATTCATAAACTTCAATGCCTGGGCAAAATCTGAATTGAAAGGAAACCGTTTCATGATTTGGCTAATTAATTCTAAATAAAACTCCAGACATCTTTTTCTCAATTCAGATTTTTCTGTAGCATTGAATGCATTGCTAATAAATTTTGCTGTCAATTTTGGCCCCAAATATATATCATCTAGCTTTAAAAATAATCTTGGATTTTTATAGTCTATAACAGCTAAATCAACATTTTTCAAAAATTCAGGTTTAATATAAAATTCCAGGATTGTTTTAACGAGAGTAGTAATGGTATTATACAATAAATGTAATTTTGGTGTTTCAGACTGAAATTCTACATTTACATTAATTATGTAAGGTAAAATGAACTCCATAAATTCCAGGTAACATAAATTTATAGGATCACACAATCTATTGAAAATAATTTCAGATGCCTGTATCCTATCTACTAAATACTCTGACCGAAAATATAACTTCAAAGCTTCAAACTGTTCCACAACACGCTGAACAACTGATAACAAAGAAAGCCATCTAGTTTGGCAATTTTGTAATATTTTGTGTGGTTTTACTTCAACAAATTGTTGAAATTGTTTAAATTCCATTTTTCTTTTGAAGCTATATTGAAAATAAGTATATATATCTCTCACTAGATCTTCTGGAACCCTAGGTAATTTCAAACAAGCATAAGATGCACAGAGAGCTAGTGAATGACAAGTACATTTCACAACTACCAAATCAGGTACATCATTTTTTAATAAAGTTTGGATTGAGTGATTTCCACCCATCATAGTATTTGCACCATCAGCTCCAAAACCAATTAATCCAGTTCTAAAATTTATTTCATGACTATTGAAAAAATTGACAATTGCTTGATAAATACCATTTGCAGTAGCATCAGGAACAGGGATTAAAGCTAAAAATTGGTCATGTACAATTAAATTTTCCACAACTCTAGCAACAATTGCCAAGTTTTTGACGCAGGAATGGTCAGTCGATTCATCAATAAGAATGGAAAATTTAGTAGATTTCATTTTCTGAACTAATAAAGATTGTGAATAAGAACCCAAAACATTTTTAATAATAGCAGTGCATTTTGTGCGCTTCAAACTGATATCTTTGACAGCCTCAGGATGGTTGCTTGCTTCTTTAATCAATTCTGTCAGATGATCAACACTAGCTATAGCAATGTTATGCTCCACAATGAATGAGGCTAACCGTATTTCTAGTTCTTGTGTTTTTTTCTTTTGAGTTCGGTTGCTTGTGAAAAACCTCATTTTTGAGACTGGTTGCTGCAGTTTTACAGAAGAAGCTTTCTGCAGGTGTTTTCTCGTCTTTTCATGCTTTTGAACTGATGCAATTCCACCTTGCAAATCGGTGTTACAACATTTACAAAAAAAATAGTTGCTTCCCAATTTGCTGGGGTGAATCCATGAAAAATTCTTTTCCCACTTGGAATTGTATTTATGCTTATAATTCTTCCTCTGTTTGAGTATTTGTTTCGTTTCATTATCACCTCGGACTGTATCAGTATCTGATGAATCTGTATCCTCAGGAGAATTAACAACTTCTACAACAAAGTTAAATCATTAATTAGTCAGTTAGACTTGACCTTCCCAAATAATACCTGAAAAATCATCACCGCAATCCCCAGTACCCATACCCATAAATTCCATCTTTTTATTTTTTTTGTTCATTCTGATAATTTTGTTTACATTACAATTTACAAAGAAGATAGGTTAGGTTAGGTTTAACATTATTCTTCTGCTTCCTTTAATGGGCTATGAGGTTTAACATTTATTTAGGTTACGAACAGAGAAATGCCAAACAGACGAAGAAGAAGAAGTAACATGAAACAGAACAACATGAACACGGAATTATGCGGTTGAACATAAAATTCAAGGGCTATGCTGGCGAAAAGGGTAGCGCTCTTCTTCTGTCTGTCAATTTTTCATGAGAAATAAAAATCACCAGATTCCACAGCAAATTGAAAAATAATCACCAAATCACCAGATTGACAAGAAAATCACCAAAACTGGTGATAAATCACCAGCATTGGCAACACTGGACTGAAGTAAAATATAATTTCAAATTCATATTTCACTCCCAACACTGACCTGACAAACATGGCCGATTTCCGAACGCTACCCGAAACCTACCGATCACCTTCCCTTTGCGTCGCCTGACTCGCCTGTTCATTGTTGCAGTCATCGTCTTCATGAAACGAGTAGCTGTGGCGTTGGCCCCGCACCTGTCAGTTTTCGTCGATTGTTCAGTGTAGACGTACAGCGAAGCCACTACAAATATTATGTATGCTGTGAATTCAGGATTTTACGTGAATATTTACCGATAAAATGGCACTGATCACCAACGTTTGTCGATTGTGTTTAGTCACGGAAGATCTGATTTGGGTTTTCGACCGAAAGTTGCCTGGGATACACAATAACAGTCTCAAAGATATTATATTCGCCACCAGTGGAGTAGAGGTATGTACAGTTATATTTATGTACGAGGTAAAGTTGTCTAGTTTCTCTCGATAAAAATAGATTTGATAAGTGTATATGCGTAGAATGTTTAAGCGGCCTGTTGTTGAATATGGGGTCAAGCAGCAACAATTTGTATAAACGGAAAATGTTCGTAAACCACGTAGGAAATTCTTGTTTTATTATTCATATGTAGGAGGTGTTTTGTTAATTTCATAAAAAAAAAATCGGAAATATATTTTTCAAGTTAGTGTTTTAAGTGAATATATTCAGAAGCGTTCAGAAAGTGAAGATATTGTTTCACGACTTCTATACGAGTCGTGTTCAATAAGTTTCTCGAATAAGGTTTTACAGTGCGCAGACTCAGTAGTGGGATGACTCAAATTCTTATTGCACATGCGCATCTTGCGTCTCTGCAGATGTCGATGATTTGTTAACGATACCTATTTCGGGTTGTGAGAGTGCTGAAATAGTGCCAGTAGTTACGTGATCATGGAAGTTAAATTCAAGAGAATGTTTTGTGGAAAGTTCCTGAAATCTACCTATTTTCAGAATTGAATTTAGATCGTGTACAATTTTTTCTATCGTTTTGTGAATATAAACAAAAATGGTGAAAATTAGGGGCGTTTCAGTGTTTTGTATAATAATGATTGTGTCATAAATATCTTTTTTCAAATCTAAGGTGAATAAAAATGAAAGTGTTCTTAAAACAATGCTTATGCTGTCGTTTATGTAAAAGGTGTGTTCAAAAAGTTTAACCACGAATGATGAATATTTCCGAAATAACGTTCGATGAGAATAATATAAGAATTGAAAGTAATCGGAAGCTGAGACATTCTTATTTCATTGTTTACATACGAAGTGTGTTCAATAAGTTTCGTCACAAATGTGTTATTACATTCGGGTGAATATAGTGGTTTGGATTTAGTGTTCGTTGTTCCTGTACAAGGTGTGTTCGACAAGTGAATGATGATTTTGTAATTATGGTTCGATTCTATTCGAAATTGGTATGTGGTATGATTTTATTTTAATATTCAAAATGGCGAACGAGTTTTGTAATCATGGTCCGATTCCGTTGAAAATTGATGCGAGCTGACACCTATACATACAGAAAGAAATGAATACATATTCATCCTTATACAAACTGATAACTTTGCATGGCAAGCTTTTGAATCTGCTTCTCACAGAATAACCTACTCAACACATATGAAGCGTAAGTGCCTTTGAATAAGAGTTAGTCTTCAGGATTTTTTTTTTACTTCTAAATGTTTTGCTTTGTACTTGATTTTGTGATGTATAAAAACAATACTGTTCGGAACCTGGCCCATAAATGACAAAGGATGAATAAATCTCTCATTCGGATAACACGAAAATAGTGTTCAATCAGTGGTGAAAATGATGAAACAGTTATTTAGTGAAGCGGTGATGTGGTCAAATGGTTTTTTGGTGAGTAAGTATTGCTATTGCATAAATATTTCTCATGATACCTATTGTTCAAAACTTGACCCAACAGAAATGAAAGTGTTCGAAAACTGATGAATTCTTGTTTTGCTGTTTACATACAAGGTGTACCAATAATTTTTGTCACAAATTATATATTATTCGAATCAGTGCCTGGTGAATAGTGAAAGTGTAAAAACTGCAAAAATATCGATTTATTACTTATATACAAGGTGTGATCATTAATAAGGTTTATAGGTGATATATTTTCAATGGTACATACATCAATATTGCATGTGCACTTGTTGCAATTCAACAGATGTCGATGAAATACTGTGCAAGTTACAACACTAAAATAGTGGTACGATCTAGTGAAGAGGTAGTGACAGTGAAATATTTTATGCTTCGGCGTGTGAAATTTCAAATCAAACCACTGGCTAATAAGTTTCATAGCCAATAGTTTGGTGACAATATTCCGGATGTTGTTTTCGTGTTCTTTTTCTTCAATGTGGAAGTTTCTTCAGAAGAAGAACTATAAGTGAAAAAGAAAGTTACCGTGTCAGTGCATTTTCATTAATTTTAGATTTGAAATGATCATCGCAGTGAATAATTCATATTTTATATAATTAATTTGATTTTTTTATTATACCATTTTATTCAGTTTCAGTCAGAATCTAACGGTGTCAAACTATTGTGTATTCAAGGTTGTAGTTATTTTTTTAAATAAATAGTGATATCTTATGGGATGATTGGATTGATTCTGTGACATTCAAATTCTAACTATCAATAATCTGTATTTTTTGTGTCAGTACAATGTACATCGTCAACTTCCTATTATTTGCCTGGTGAGCTGAGAAATCTAAATTTTTAAGTAACTGTATTTTCTGCTGATTATTTTTCGTTTGAAGTAGTTGGCATTGTTTAGTTTATAAATCATTTTCATTTCATTTAGTTTTTTTTTTGCAGTGGATTTTTACTGGATATATATTGTTACATTTCTGGGCTCCTTGTTGGGTAACTGCCTTCATTAGCTCTGGCCAAAAAGTATCTTCATAAATTTAACCTACGAAGTTTCCAAAATCACTAACGACGCTTCCACTGATCCTCCAGTTAGTATCGGATAACGTCATATCCATTGAGGTTGTTTTCAAAGAGGGATCGAGGCCTCGGTATTCTGCTATCATTTCCACGTGATCAACCTTGGATTTGCTTTTTGGGGCATAGGAGGCTCTCCAGTTTCTCTGTAGTTTGGGGCACATACCTGTATTTTTCTTAGGTTGTTAGAACCAAATGTCTTCACCACTTCCTTCGCCTGGCTTGAACATTGTCCCTGTAGAGTTCCTGGCAAATCTGCTTTTCATGTTGTCACTGGAGGTTTGAAGATGATGCCTTTGATGAACTTTGTCTTCTGAATGTCTGGGTGGCATTCAAATAGTCGATTGCATCGCAATTTAATGTATGTCCCAATGGCTGACTCAATGTGGTACATTCGGAGGACTAGGGGTGGGCATTTCGAAAAGATAGAAGAAAAACTCTTTCCGTTCCTTTTTATTTTCAGAGATGAATATCTACAAGTACTGGCTGATGATCTTGTTATGCCGTTCATCCCTTTCATCTTATTGCGTCACTTTGCATTGACGTCTAAAATTTCCATCATTTTATACCATAACTCAGATTCGGAGTTTGTCTTTGATGTAATTCCATCAAAACTCCATGTCTGTCACATTTTTGAAAGACGTTTTGCCGTTCCTACCATCTGGTTTGGAATGGTTACAACTTCAGGTATTTACTATCATGTTTAGTAACAGAAAACGGCCCCACTTCTAGTTTTAGGTCCCTTCTTTGAAGAACATAGATCATATGTTATGCACCATTTTCAAGATCTCGATTATTTGGACTCCTTATTTCTTCTTTATCCAATTAATCAGATTTTTCTGGACTAACTCGTACGTAAATTGCAGCATTTCTTGCAACGCTCGTCATTGTAGAAGTTGACCTCTTTATTTTCAATAATTCAGGTACTCAACTCTCCAGACTCTCCTTCCAGTGGAGCCATAATGATGGTTTCAGAGTTTTTCGCATTGTGGATATCTTCCTCAACATAGATCTTCATCGTTTGAATTTGCTCATCGTTTCTGTTTCTAATGTAAGAATAAGGTCGTTCCTCTCCATGATACCCAGATCATTAACACAGTCATTCATTATTTCCGCAACCGCCATAGAATCTCTGACTAGTGTTTCCACAATTTGTGGTGTGGTTCGTCCCGTTTCAAAAACCATTTTACTTCTTATCGGATTTTTGCATGAGTAATTGACTGATCTTTGAGCTCCTGTATATTAGAAAGTTACATCTTTGATTTTCTATGTGACGTTGGACTAGTAGACTTTGTCCGTTTCCGTTAACTGTCGAAGACTTTGGGCGTTCTAGGTCTCCCTTTCAGTGTGGGTGACCATGTGAAGCATCCTCTGATGAAACGGCTATGTTGTTCTCTTCCTGAGCTCAGAGAGTTTAATCTCGATCTCGCTTCGTTGTTTGTGGACCAAGTACTATCTTTCCCTGGACTTCTGTATCTTGACCTTACCCAACAGAGATCCTCTGTGGGTGGCTAGTTTTTCATCAGTTTCTGTAGCGTTTCTTTCTTGTTTTCTTCAGAAGGAAGATGTTTGATATTTGCTGATATGGAATACAATACCTCATTCATTATCATCTCGCTCCTAGAAACATTTACTCAAAATTTTACTTCAACTAACTTAAGCCTTTCAATTATGCTTATAGTTTGAAGACGCCCTAGTCGAAGAGCTTGCTGCATATCAGAATAACTCAGACCATCGATGAGCACTTTGATTCGCTCAATGAACTACATGGGTGCTTGTGGAAAGGCCACATTGGAACGCACTACATCGGCTCATTCTCCTTTATGGTTTCGTGTCCTTGATCTTATCCAATCCTTCATTGAATTTCTTGTCCACCTCTCGTTAAACTTGTTCCTCTATTTTGAGATTTCGTACTATCTTGGACTTTTTGTGTTTTCCGGGTTAGTTTCACAGCACCCACTCCATAACTCTAGTCTCCTGTACCAGTCTGTAGATGTTCTTCACCGGTTGACTGTTGTATTCTTCGGGAGTTAGTTTGGGTTTTCCGAATATTGCTTGTCTAATGCCTTGCATTCTGCCCCTTTACCACATTGTCTTGAAGGAAAGTTCTCCGTTGTGCAGGTGTTCTCATTGGACTATGACCAGTGAGAAGGCACTGTTCTAACTTGATTCCTGCTCAACTTGAGTAGTTCTTCAGTCTTGTGTTTTGACGGTTCTTTAATGAATGTTTTCCCATGGTGCAAGAAAGGGTCTTCGTTCCGCTTCTCTCTTTGTTTTCGTTTGACCCAGTCCCAAATGCATCCTCAAAGGTCAGATTTATTAATCCCATCATCAACTCATCAGCTTTTTCATTGCCTTCGATACCACAGTGTCCTGGAACCCACATCAAAGTTAATTTGTTGTGTTCTGAGAGAACACGGAATTCTTCTCGGCATTCCCAAATATTTCAGGACCAGTTCCTTCCCTGGTTTTGGATGCGTCCGTATACCAGATCACCTCTCCAGATTTGCTCCTGATGTTGTCATCTGTTCACTCCCTTCGATCTTGTATAATAACCTCAAAGTTAATGTTGAAGAAGTACCTAGGAGTAATGTGGTTCGTTTGTTTCGTTTCGAGAATGTTGCCTCCTACTATATCCTTTAGCTTGTTGTGATCCGATCTTTTTCTCCCATGACTGTTATGTCAATCGGTGGGAGGTCCAACAATGCTCTATGGCTAATGTTAGTGTTGTTTTCATAGCCCCCGTTATACTAAGGTATCTTCACAAGTCTTTGTACCTTGCTCAACTCAGCCGAGGCTATTTTTTGTGTTATCTTTGTCCACCATACCAAAGATGCATATGTGATCAAGGTGTGTTAGCATGCGCAGTTAACTCAAAGAAAACAAGATACAAACACGACAAAGGTGCTAACGACAAGAACACAAGACTGCGCATGCTAACACAAGACCGTGCATACTAACACAACACTGCGTATGCCTAGCTGCCAACTTGTACGTTAACTTGCATCTTAGTTAACGTTCATATTCATGATTGCACTTCAGCTACGTAATAGCACTATCTAATTATCAGAATTATATCTGGGAATGAATTTCCACCCCTGAAATTCTTAGTACCTAATAACCAAACAGAATACTACCTGCTTACAATAAGTTTCTTAGTAAACATTCTCTTAATCATTATGACCAAAATTTAAGCTAATCGACTTACCTGTGAAATTGGATGCAGGGTGCCTGTAAATTATAATCACCTACCTGAAAATCTGCTTACACTTAATCCACTACCTCGTTATCTACCTCATCCCTCAGTATGGTCCACAAGCCAGGGGTGGGATTTTGTGTGCCATAGAATTCTATTGTCCATAGAAAAAGAGAGATGACATTATGGTTAAATTAATGAGAGAGAAAGAGACAAAACTGTCGACAATAGAATTCTATGGTACACAAAATCCCACCCCGGGTGCTGATTTCAGTCAGTCATTTCCTGTCGGACGATAACTTGTGAAATGCTTCGGAGAGGTGTGTAATCAAGCCTCGTGAAAGTCAACTGCGGTTCTGTGGGTGGGTTGAGCAGTGGCAGCCTCATATTCGCGTAAAAAGTCAGTCATTGAAAATTTGTTAAATGATAGTCAACACAATACTTTAAAGAAAAAAAATAGATGGCTATAAGGTGGTGGATTATGTCAGCTAGCGGATTTCCGTGAATTATAATTTTGTTTAGCTCCTTTTGTGCCTTAAACGATGAAGGAAATCAGAATTTCAAATATGCACTAGGTAGAGCTCAAACGAATGAACAAATTTCTAACGAACCGTTTTTACGAAAAATGGGGGAAAAGTTCTCATTTGTTAAAATATCAAATATTTCGAAAACGACTGCAATTTTTCTTATTTTATTAGATAACTTTTTTGATCGACTTCAAAAAAACATAAAAAATGTAACATTTTTTTCAGTAAATCAACAGTGCAAGAAATATTTAAAGAAATTGAAAAAATCGATATATCTCACGAACTAACGAAAAAATTAGTTTTTTTTTCAAAAAAAATACCTCTCAACGAACTCTACTGACCCTCGAGAATGGTTTATTCAAATTCACTAACAGAGCGGGAAAAATGAAATAAAAAAAAAGTACGAACATATATCATTGTACTCAGTTAGTGCTTCCGAATATGTTGTGAACGGTTGCAGATTTTCAAATTTCACATAGGTCCTTTATAATTCGTTTTTAAGAAATCTACAAAAAATGCTAATGAATTTTTTCCGTAATATCAATAGTCCGGGTAATATTTAACAAAAAAAAACGAAACATCGCAATATTGACCGTACTAATGGAAGTAATGAAAAAATATAAACTGCATAGACTTCACACTAGAAGAGCATTCGATGCGTCTAAACCATTTTTTCCAACTCGATTATAAAGTGGAATAATTACAGAAATTGAAAAAAAAACTTTAAAATTTGTAGTTTTATTTCCCTTGAACAGGACTACAAAAAGGTTAAATCAAGTTTTTCCATTACTTCAAAAGCAAATGAGAAAACAGTTGCTAAACTTGAAGATATGTTCAATTTATGTTAAAAAAAAAGAATAGCCAATATCTCGAAAACCAAACAGAATATCGAGAAATATATAAACAGTTGAAACCTGCAATAGCTGTTATAAACATAGCGAATAATGAGAGGTTTTGTTGTGGGGAATTTATCCCACTTATACAGGGTGTATCTGTATCTGAATTTCACGTCAACAACGAAACTCGAACGGACGATAACGGTAGCCCAAATACCATCAGGCCTGTAGTGCATAGTACTTTCAAAACTCTCGGTCTCAAAGGGTTGAGAAATATTGGCAACACTTGCTTCATGAACTGTGCTATTCAGTGTTTATCGAACACAAGATGGTTATCGGGGTATTTGAATAGAGACGCCTACACAAGTGATTTAAACACAAACATATCTAGAAATGAAGCTTTAATCACAGCTGCTGAGGTGATCAAGGAACTTTGGTCAGAAAATTCGTCAGATCGAGTTGTAAATACTGTCTCCTTGAAAATTCAATTCCAAAGATTGGCTCCTCGTTTCATCGGTTATGCCCAGGAAGATGGTCAGGAGTTCTTAAGATGCCTTTACATGAAGACGTGAATAGAGTAACGAAAAAGCCAAAACCATTATGGCAGAGATAGATGAGAAATTAAGTGACAGTGAGAAGGCTCAAGAGTCATGGTCAAGATATTTAAAAACGGACAATTCCAAAATTGTTGATACCTTGTTGGTCTGTTAAAATCTACATTGAAATGTACTCATCGTGGTCAATGTTAAGTATCCTTCGATCCATTATGGGACCGTTCTTTATTATGGATACCTCAAAGAGGAGGCCAATCAGGACTTTCACATTGTTTGGATTCATTCAGAAAGGAAGAAACTTTGGATGGTGACGAGAAGCCGACATGTGCGAAGTGCAAGATGAGAAGGAAGTGCATGAAATCTTTAGTAATTCGAAAATGCCCAAAAATTTTAGTATTGCATTTGAAGCGTTTTTCTCTAACAGATAGATTTCAAGGAAAATTGAATGTCACCATTGATTTTCCTTTAGATGGATTGGATATGAGTAATTATGCAGCAGAAAATGTAGCTCCTTGTCGTTATAGTCTGTATGCATTGTCTAATCATAGTGGGACTACCTATAGCGGACACTACACAGCCTACTAAACATCCATATGCGAGAACGTGGCATGAGTATAATGATTCAAATGTGTCCCCAATTCCATTTAAATCCCTCGTGAAAGGACCACGCACACTCCTTATGCAAAAAGTCTTTCGGTCAAAATTTCCAAATTTTTAGTATGTTGTTGAACTCTGCTTCCTGAACAAAAGTTACCATATGCACATAAAAATTCTATGTATAGTTTACGAGATACAGAGTGTTGAAGTTGTAAGATAGAACTTTCAGGCCATTATTGGCTGAACTTTATTACTGGGAATATCACAAAATTATTGTTGGATTTTCGATCTACACCATACTACTATACTTGGCCAGTGCAATGGTATGCTTTTTAAGCATTTTTTAACCTATATCTCACATGACAGTGAAACCTCACTGAAGAATGTGGCCAAATTGTTCAATATTCCGATAGCAGATATTATTTTTATATTTGTTAGTATTCACCAATTCCATTAGCGTGATTTTCATTGATTTCATGGTAAAGGAACTTTCCGTTTTCATTTCAAAGTATGAAGGAAGAAAGAATCAATATTGAATTTGTCCATAGTGTGAATTCATATAGTTACATTAGTATTTTAAGTAAATACCTATATACTGACCGACCCCGTATTTCTTACTTTCGACTAGCCCTATTTAAATAGTTATTCAGTATACTCTCAGTGGGAAAAAAGTTGGGAGCTACTTTGTGAGGAATTAGTTTGAATTATCCTTCAAATGAATAATCATACGATCGGATTTTCAGCATCTCCATCCATTAATTGAAAACTAGACATAGAAAATTCCTGTATTTTTCACAGAAGTTCATGTGATATATCCCCTATACAATGTGAAGAAATAAGGAAAATTGACCAGTTAGTTTTTTTATACAGGGAATTTCGCAAATTTCTGGTAATATTAGTCTCGTGTATTCTTAAGTCACACTGTATAATATTCAAAATTTACGTCCTGTCAAGTGGCTACATGGCACATATAACTGGTGCACTGAATTGATATAATCATGTAATCCAAAGAATATATAACAGATACACTTATACTTTCAATCTCCCCTGTATATTTAAAGAAAAATCATATTTTTTGGAATCATTCAATCTTATCGGATATACTGAACACAGAAAATTCAATTTTCATACGATCTGACTCATGACGTTGATGCTCCATTCTGAAATTATTTTCATTTTGTGTAACTCGGAAAAAGTCATGATTTACCCTGTATACAGTTTTAAAAAATGCTTGAAAAACAACATACTAAAAATTTGGAAAATTTGACCGAAAGACTTTTTGCATAAGGAGTGTGCGTGGTCCTTTATTATTATGTGATTCTTATTACTATCATCAATGCATTAGTAATTTTGGAAAATATAGCAAAACCTTTCAGACTGTAAGAACGCGGAAGTATTCACATAAGTGGCGTAGCGCACCCATAAAATGCGACTGTGCAGATATTAGTAGCTGAACGCTGTTTTTTGCTTATAGCCGTCTCCGGGTGTTCATCAAAACATTTATCCTAAGAATTCAACTATAAGCGTAACCAGCGCTCTTTTTTGGGGACCATCGGCACTATCATAGCAACGTGTACGTAAGTCCAGGCTGGCAACGGCCGGGGCATCGTCACGCATACCTGTCCTGCCATCCTCTCCTCCTGACCTTTCCTGTCCCTAGCCAGGGGAAGTCAAGTCCTGAGAAAGTAGTTTTTTGTTGAGTAAGGGCCATGAAATGCTAGGTACATTTTATGATTGTTAAAAATTTCTTTGTTATTTGTTATTACGAATCTCCTATGTTTTCGTAGAAAACCTCTCAAAAGCTGAGCTTGTCCGAGCAAGGGAGACCCGAGACCTACAGCTTGAAAAGTGGATTCCGAACCACTTACTTTAGCTCCGTGATGGCGGTGAGGATCGGAACCCGGGCCGCCTGGGTGAGAACGAAAGCTCTTAACACCTCGATCACTTCGCTATATGTAAAACCATTGTTTTTTTTTCAATACCTGTGCAGATATGGGCCCTGTGGAGGTGACTGGATCGAATTCATCAGATGAGATTTTTATTTTTTATTTTCATACCAATTCTTTATTTTTGGAATTAGCTATTGAGTAATAGTTATTTATGATACAAGTGTTAAAAGTGGCATTTTATTTTGTGAGAATATTGCGAAACGAGCGTTAGCGAGTGGAGCAACCCCAAGAGCAAAATAAAATCACTTTTAACATATATATCATACAAATTTTTTTGTACAACAGTTACTGCTAGTAAAAAAAAACAAAAAAAATATAAGATCGATAAGGATTCGAACACACGATCTTTGGGTTTCAAGGATAACTGACAGATACTTCAAATATAATGAACCCATTGAACCCCAACGCATTTTATTTATGAATGTCATTATTTGTCAGTGATGAAGGACCTTCGACAGTTGGAATGAATACTACTTCGTTTGTAACTTCAAAAGGAATTAGTATTACCAATTGCTCAAACGGCCAAATACATGTGTGAACTTTTATAAATGATTCCTTTTGAGTAGGTGTGTTCTATTTATAATATCTGATTGAAGTGTTTCTATTAGAGAGATATATATTACTGAGTATCCATCATCTCATCTGTCATTTTACTTTTAACACATTTTACTTTTAAAAGTATTTTTAACACTAGTGTTAAAAGTGATTTTGTGAAAACGTCAGTTTTTAGTTCATGTGTCAATGAATTAAAAACGTAATTTTTAATGACAATTGTACAAAAAATATATTCCTTGTCTGAATGATGGTTTTCGGGTTCTTAGACCGACGTTTATTGTTTTGGCATTTTCAAGAGAGATGTTTACAGTTACTCCGTTCACTCCGTTCACTGTTTGAACGGAGAAACTGTAAAACATCTCCCTTGAAAATCCCAACCACACGTGTTGGCAGGATTGCTCCTCCTAAAAAATTGTGTGTACCAGAAAGTGAAATAAAGTTGTACTAGATTTGAGGCAATTGTACTGAAAACACGAAATAAGCGGGATAATAAAGAAATGGTAATAATTCTGACAGCTTTGATGACATATGACAGTGAAAATCTAACAATAAGTGGTTTGAGTTCATTGGTAATGACACCACAGAATAGAAAAACGTTACATAAACAATAACAATTAGCAGTGAAGTTTCAATATTTTAGACCAGCATCCCTCACAAACATGGTACAGGTCTACCTGTCACCTACTCCTTAAAATTTCAAAATTCAACCTTCCAACAAAATGTACTAAATATAGGAAAGGGCAAGATGGATAGAAACCCTGGTGGATTGCCTGATTCGCTTTTGTTTCACCCAAAGTTGTTAATGCTGCAATAAGATGGGATTAGCTTTCCCGTTGTCAGTAGATGGCGCATTATCAAAAAATAGCCGAGTTTACAACATTCCGAAGTACTGAGTCATATTTATTTTCGAATATTTGAAATTTGACTGTTTATGACTTGATCTTGATTCACCTATTCCAAATTCAGAGAAAAATATCAATGTCTATAGATAATACTGAGCAAAAGTTTTCAATAAGTACCTATCTTTGTTAAATATGTTCGAGGTGTTTTCTATGAAAATGTCTAAATGCATGATTTTCAATATTTTTTATTGAACTATAAGTTATACAAAATCATAGTTAGTGAACTAATTATCAAGCTGGTTTTTGTATTAAAGACGCTACACACTTAATACTTACTATTGAAGGTAGGGTTAAGATCCTTGTTTTGTTGTTTAAGCGAAATCACGCTCAAAATATCTGCACATGAACTTGCCCGTACATATCACATATCCAACTAGTTAATTTAAAATTACTGTTCTGATTTTTGATGAAATAAGCACGTTAAACATGTTATGTCTCATTATTTAACAAAATTGAATAAATACGAAATGTAAACATGTCATGACAATTGTCCAACGTCATCATGACAAGTATTCATTTATCAATCTGTAATGACTTTACCGCCATCTACGAACGATCGTGAAGCTAATCCGATCTAATAAAATATGAAGAACCACGTAGGCCGTACCTTCCCAGTTTCGGTAGGCCGATTTCACAGGTATAAATGAACGCACCAGGGTTTCTATCCATCTTGGGAAAGGGGTACTGGCAGTACTAGACTATCAATGATTGTACTGAATCGAGTACAATTGTACTGACTAGGACAACCCTGCGTGTTGGCGAAACGTCGAGTACATCGCACAATAAAGAGTTATGGCAAACTTGCAGAATGTTTACCGTATACGTTATACCTTAGCGTCGATGTAAGGTATGCGTAAAAATAAGAGTTATTTCAGTTGCTTGGAAGGGTGTCATGCCAAGTATCATCATATTTACTATATTAATATCAAAAAATAAACTAGCATCACTAATACACGTTATTCCAATTTTATCTTTAGATCAACTCACAACTACACCTCCTCTCAGAATAATCTTGATAATCTATCTCTGATTCTGATTTAACTTATCACGGAACAATAAAATTGCAAACAAAGAACACCAAATATGTGTAACGTATAAGGTTTAAAGCTTATCCTTATTCCTTAGCCAACGTACGACGTCATACCTTAAAAATGTTTGTTTACTGCTGCGCATGCGCAGATGTCATTCTAAGGCATACCGTATAGCCCAATGATGTAAATAACTCTCTAATAACCGTCTGCTAAGAACCCGAAAAACCATAATAGAGCACTGTCAGCTGACGTTACAACATGACGGTGATCAGCTGATGGGGGGACAAACAAAGAATTTGGTTAGTGGTTGATTGTGATTTTTTTGAACCTAACTAAATTTAGTGATCCAATTATTAATACTCTTTTTTCAGATGAGAAATCGTATAACTTTATTAACAACTTCGCTGTTAGTTTTGCGATCTTTGACAATAAATATCTACTAGTAATACAAAACTTTTTGCCTTTCATAACATCCTCCAGTGTTGCCTTCAATGTTAACTGTAAATCACAAGCATTTTTTTGTTCTACATATTTTGGGTCGGTACATGGTCCGGATGTTCGGAACGATCTGACTAGTATGTCTCTGTACTCTAGCAGTTTCTACCTGTATCTGCCTTGTTAGTAAAGAAGAAAATTTGGAAATTTCAAGTGCTCGTCTGGATCGGATCGGTTATTACAACCCATATAACAGCACAAGTCTTCATGATTTATGTCCTCAAATCTAAAAGAGAAAACTGTTTTTTTTTATATTTATCATTTAGTTTATTTTCATGTTGCTAGCAGCTGTTAGCCTGTAGTCCGGGTGTTTTCAAAATAAAATGTTTTTTTTCTTCTATGAAATTGAACCATTGATTGAACTGATAACCCCCTCCAGAAAAAAATCTTGGGTAAGCCACTGAACACCTCTACAGACTTATGCGCTCAATTCAGACTATACACAACGAATTAATAGTCACTGAAATGCCAAGAACGTGTGTTCGCAGAAAATCCATAAAAAGGACACGTGGACATTACTTCTGCATATTTTTCATTAACTCTGAAATTTATTGAATATTTGAACTCTGCCTTCTTGAACATTCAGTATATCAGATGATATTTTTTTTAAAGATTACTCACCTGACTTTTGGCAACGATCTTTCCTTTCTTAATTTCTGTGAAAACAAAAATTAATATTCTTGTCAATGAAATTACGAGGCGGCAACCAATGCAATGAAATAAATCAATTTTCGTTGTTGTTCAGCCAATGACTGAATTAAAACAGAATTTAAATATCAAATTTTACTCCCAACATTGACCCGACGAATATGGTCGACACCCGAACGCTACCCGAAACCTACCGATCACTTTCCCTTTGCGTCACCAACCTCATTGTTGCAGCCGTCGTCCCCATAGAATGAACCGCGAACGGCCCGTTCTGTTTCCGTTGAATGTGAGTGTAGACCTCGGTGTCGACGTTCAGCGAACAGCGAGGCCGTCGTGAATATTATGTATGTTGTGAATTCAAGATTCTACGTGAATATTTACCGTTAAAATGGCACTGATTACCAACGTTTGTCGATTGTGTTTAGTCATGGAAGACCTGATTTGGGTTTTCGACCGAAAGTTGCCTGGAATACACAATAACAGCCTCAAAGATATTATATTCGCCACCAGTGGAGTAGAGGTATGTCCCACTTTTATTCAAGTACGATATTAAAATAAACCTATGTGCGTAGTAGGTATGTACAAACAAAAAACGTTCGTAAACCGAGAAATTCTTGTGTTATCGTTCATGAGGAGGTGTTTTGGAAATTTGATAAAATAATTGAAAATATATTTTTCAAGTCAGTGTTCAAAGTGAAGAGAAACGGAAGTGTTCAGAAAGTGAGATATTCTTGTTTCACGACAGTCTCGTACGAGGTGTGTTCAGCAAGTTTCTCGAGTAAGGGTTTACAGTGCGCAGACTCAGTAGTCGTACGACTGAAATTCTTATTGCACATGCGCATCTTGCGTGATTAATTCATGAAGTTAACGATATTTCGGGTTGTGAAAGTTCTGAAATAGTTACATGATCAATATTTTGTAGAAAATTCCCAAAATCTACCTACTTACTAATTTCAGAATTAAATTTACATCGTGTGGTGCGCAAATGTTTTTTATTGTTTTGTTCCAGAGTACTTCACGTGAATATAATAAAAATGGTGAAAATTAGGTGCGTTACTGTTTCAGTGTTTTGAAAATATTTTGTGTCATAAATGATATATTTTTCAAATCCAAGGTGAATATAAATAAAAAGTGTCCTTGAAAAAATTCTTGTCGTCGTTTACAAGGTGTGTTCAAAAGTTTCACAACGATTGATGAATTTTTTTCGAAATAACTTTCGATGAGAATAATTGAAAGTATTAGGAAACTGAGACATTCTTATTTCATTGTTTACATACGAGGTGTGTTCAATAAGTTTCGTCACAAATGTATTATTCAAATCCGATGAGTAGTGTTGAGTGTATGGATTTAGTGATCGTTGTTTCTGTACAAGGTGTGTTAAAAAGTGAATGATGGTTTTCCGTCCGGAGTTTCTTTGTTAATATATGTGCTGAATTATTGGTTTTGAATCAGCTACAGTGAATAAAGGCAAGAATATTTAGAAACTGCGTAACCCTATCGAAAATGATATACAGTGCTAGTCAAAAGTCCCCTCCCCCCTCGTATCTTTTGAACGGGGTTGGATTTTTCTTTGAAATTTGTTTCGGCAGTCCGCCATTTTGAAAGATTTTTTAAATGGCATAGTGGGTCGAGTAATACCTCATTCGAAACGTCTTTCAATTTTCTATATGACACCAAAATTTAAAACGAAAATATTAACCCAAAACAAAATGGTGGTACATAATATTTATTGAGTAACCCCATCCCTGTTAAATTTTGAACGGATGAATTTGAAAACAAAAAAAATCTATTTTTTAAAATGGCGTAATGCCGCCATTTTGAAAGATTTTTTGAAATATCATTGGGGATCGAGTGATACCTCATTTGAATCGTCTTTAAATTTTTTATAAGACAATGGACTATCAGACAAAAATATTTTATCAAAACAAAATGGCGGCACACAATGTTGGAGCTCTGCTATGAGGATCCTTTCGAAACCAACTAGTTTTCTGTACTAGCAGGCAGATAACGTAGCAAACTGAATAATAATAAAGGTTCTTCATAGCAGAACTCTAACGTTATGTAACGCTATTTTGTTTTGTATGAATATTTTTGTCTGAAATTTTATCGTATAATCGTATCGAAAATTTGAAGACGATTCAAATGAGGTATTACTCGACCCCCAATGAGATTTTTTTTTGTTGTCAAAAAATTGTTTATGAACTATTATTCAACTTTATAAAAATTCAAATGAAACTTCTACCTAATCAGTTCAAAAGTTAACAGGGGTTTGCTGTGGATTAATATTTTCATTTCAAATTCTGCTGTCACATAGAAAATTTAAAGACGTTTCGAATGGCATTAAAAAAATCAGATAATTTGTTTTGGTGTCAAATAAATAGCGTATGAACGACAATTTGAACAAAACAAATTTCAAAACAATTCCAATCCGTTCAAAAGATACGAGGGGAAAGGGATTTTTGACTAGCAATGTATTATTTGAATGAAAGTTCATAGTGAATAGTGACGGAAGTGTCATGATGGATACCTGTATATGTACGAGGTGTGTTCAATAAAAAGTTTCGTCATAAGTGATTGTAAATCAGTGATCAATGATGAAAAGTAATGAAATTTTTATAAGAGGATGAACAAAATGACTGGTCCAAGATGACGGACGAGTTTTGTAATTATTTTTCGATTCTATTCAAAATTGATTCGTGGTAGTTTTATCGGTCAGGGTTTACAAATTCTTTGATAAAATTCAAGATAGTGGATGAGTTTTGAAATTATGGTTCGATTCTATTCTAAATTGGTATCTGGTGATTTTTCAAAATGTTGAACGACTGTGTGATCTTAACCCGATTTCATTCAAAATGATATATTAATCAAATCAAGGTTCATAATAGTAAATAGTGATGGAAGGGGTAGGGCTCTGATAGATATGCATATGTACGAGGCGTGCTCAATAAAAATATTTGTCAAGAGTGATTGTTATTTTATTATTTTTACAAGCTTTCATTCAACGTTATCTATACGTTTTGGTGTGAAAACTGATGAATTTTTGTTTTGCTGCTTACTTACAGGGTGCTCCAATTATTATTGTTTCGAATCAGTGCCTGGTGAATTGTGATGAAAGTATAGTATGCAGGATTGCGAGGTGTCTTCGAAATACGTAATAGATGATATATTTTCAATGGGACGTTCAGGTAATACACGGGCAGGGAAGATTAGGTATGTACTTGTTGCAACTTAACAGATGTAAATGAAATACCGTGCAACCAACACAACATTACTTTATCGTTTGTAAAGACAATATCATTAGCTCTGTGCAAAAATCATTTTCACAACCTTAACCTACGACGTTTCCAACGCTTCCACTGATCACCAGGTATGTAAACCTGGCTTCTTCTCTTCCAGTTTAGTGTCTTCCGGATATCGTCATATCCATTGAGGTTGTTCTTTTTGAACTGATTCGAGGGATCGTGGCCTCGATATTCCGTTAAGCCTTGGGTTTGCTTCTTGGAGTGAGCCGGTGGCGGTATACTAGTATTACTTTATGACGACATGGGAGGCTGCCCAATTTCTCTGTTTGATTTTCGGAGACGACCATCTGCAAGTACTGGCTGATAATCTTATGGCATTTAACCATTGCATCGGATTGCGTTACTTAGAATTCACGTAGGAAATGTTCATCATTTCATGCCATATGTAACTCAGATTCGGAATCTGTCCTTGATCAGAATGTTATTACATCAAAACTCCATGTATGTCTGTCACATATATGAAAGCCGCTGCCTTCTGGTTCAACAAAAGCACGTGAACACTGAACTTGAACAGAGTCGTATTATGCTTGTTAACCTTGTGAAATGAATTTTAAAATTCATACATATTTCATATACTTTTTCAACATTTCGTTTTGTGTCACGTCAGTTGATGTTCTAACGACCAATAGCGTTGCGAAAATTGGCACATTAGTTGACATCCACCAATGTGAACAAGCTGCAAGCATGCATTGTTCACTGTTAACATCGTCCGTATTTGCCTCGGTATTTACAATGTGAGTATACTATAGAAACTTTTTCGAAAGGTTCTCAATGGATATATTATATATTTCCTCTTCCAGTATTGGGTCCCGTCTTTAAAGACGTGTTCTACACCATTCGTCAACATCTCGATTCTTCTGACTCTTTATTTCTTATAGCGCATTGATCAATTTTATAAGTAACCTTGGACTAGTAGACATTTCCATTTCTGTTTCATTTCGAGATCAAGACCTTGGACGAAATTCTTTTGTAAGGTATTCTAGGTCTCCTTTTTTGTGTGGGACACCGCGTGAAGCCTGATGAAACGACTGTGTTTTTCTCTTCCTGAGCTCTGAGAGTTTGATATTGATCTCGCTTCGTTGTTTGTGATCCAAGACCTATCTCTCCTTGGACTTGGAATATGTTTGATTATTGCTGATATGGAATCCAATACCTTATTTATTATCACCTCGCGCCTGGAAAAATTTCCCCAAAATTTAACTTCCTTGTATTTCTTGATGTATTTTTCGAATTCCAATTATGCTTTTAGTGTCCAGCTCATGTTTTGAAGACGCCTAAGTCAAAAACCTTGTTGCATTCCAGTATCTTTCAGACTCAATGAACTCCTTGGGTGCTTGTGGATAGGCCACATTGAGTCGCACTACATCGGGCCATAATCTTTTATGGTTTAGTGGGTTTTTCACTGATAGAAGAGATTTCCAGCACCTCCTTGACCTTATCCACTTCTTCGTTGAATTTCTTGTACATCTCTCCTTACTCGATTTTTGATGTCTTGAACCCTCTTGTTTACTTGACCTCCTGAGCTTTTTGTACTATTTGGATTTTTTGCAGAAGTTCACCATGTTGTAATTGCTGGGCTAACCGGAACCCTTGCTTCTATTGATCTGGTTTTCTTCTCATTCCGAAATGTTAGAGAAGCTCTTTCTGTTCTCTTTTTGAGTTTCTCCTACGACGTTTTCAGAATTATTAACGATGCTTCCAGGTCTGTAAAACCGACTTTTTCTCCTCCAGATTAATTTCTTCCGGATAATGTCATATCCATTGAGATTGTTCTTGAACAAATTTGAGGTATTCTGCAAACCTCTCCACGTGATCAGTCTTGGGTTTGCTTGTTGAGGTGAGCCGGATGCGGTATACTAGTTCATTGATGACTACATAGGTGTCCAATTTCTCTGTAGTTTGGGTCAAATTCCTTAATTTCTCCGAGGTCGTTATGGTTGATATCGATAGGGTACGTACGGTGGACCCGTGCTCGGCATTTCGAAGAGATAAAACTCATTCAGTTCTTTTTTATTTTCGAAAATGATCATCTGCAGGTACTGGCTGATGATATTATTATGTCTTTCAACCAGTTATTCTGATTGCGTCACGTGACGGAAAATAAAAAAAGAAAAGCTACCGAAATTACCTTTCATTCTTATTTCGGAAGGCTCAGACCTGATGAAAATAATTAGTGCTCAAAATCTGAAATTGATCATAAACCAAAATAAAAAAATTAAGATCACGGTGGAATAGAAAAATGATATCAAAATTAACTTATTCCAAATCAAGGCGATCCATCAGACAGAGAATCACAATTTATTGAACATATCTAAAAAATAATGGGATGTTATCGACCGTTTAGTCGAATAAATAAGGAATTTAGATTTTGTTCTATATAGATGTCAGATTCCTGTGATATTCAGAGTATTTACTTTACGTTTTATATGAATCTTTGTATCTTAAATGGTATCATTCAATAAAAAATTACATATTCATATATTTGTATAGTGTGTTCTGTGATTCACTTCTTCAGTTCAACATGTAGAAAGAAAACGCTTCACAGAATCATTATATAAAATGATATCGACCGATTTTTTTTTAATATGTGTGTGGGGTTGGTTTCCTCCCATCTCCATGCCTATAAGTCAATTGTGTGAATTTACGCCTGAAATAAATTCGCATAGGTCCCTATGCATGTTGAAATCTCTGTCCTAGGTCCACAATTGTATAGGTACATCAAACCCCAGCACCTGGGGGTGTTTTCGAACCATCTTTGAACTAACGGTTTTCTGCACTAAGTAGTTCCTCCTTTCGGAAGACGCATTTGTCTCTATCTGGAATGAGGACGGTATAAGGCAGGTGATGATTGACTGTTGGAGGCATTATACCGGAGATCATTCCCAGAACGCTGCGACTTCAGCTCCATATAAGCTGTTGTGCGCATCTAGCAATACGCACAACTCTGTATGTTGTCCATCTAGCCCCTCTTTCTAGACGAATATGGAGAGGAGGTAAGTCTAGAAGGATTTCCAAAGCTGCTCCGGCGATCGCCAGACAGGCATGTCTTTGTATACTAAAGAGCTTTGCTTGGGCAGTCCGCTATGAAGATATCGGCCACCAAGTGATCCCTTTACATGAGCTCATTGGTCTAATTTTCATCTTATATATTCTCTTGATTCGTTTTGGACCTATACCCCAAGATTTTCCACAAATTCTTCGGCATGTCCATAAGGATAATTTTGCTTTGAGAACAACCTTCCTGGATGATACTAGATATTTTGCTTCCGATGCAAATGTAATAACATCACCATTGAATGATGGTGGATTTAAATCTTCTAGTTCCCTCTTCCTGGTGGAACAGCCTTGCTGCAATTTACAGTCATCTGTTCCCTCTGGCATTAACTTTGTTCAATGCTTTCATTTTAATTTTTGTTCGAAAATATGAACAGGATATTCATAAAATCTGTTGTGGAATCATTTGCTGCTGAAAGACATACTTTAGTCGCTATTTTCCATCGTTCCTCTTGGGAGGTATTCATGTGGAAAAGGGGAACATTCTCCATGAAAATTGAAAAATGGAAAATATTATTGGACATTGAACTGCATCTGATAGATATTATGAAAAGACTCTAACTGACAAGAAGAAATCTGAAAGTGAAAATTCGGATTTTTATTCAGATTTTTCAATTTATGGAGAATGTTCCTTTGTTCAGCTTGCATTTTAATTTGTCCCTCTTTTAAAAGGCTGTCAAATATATTTTTCTATAAAAGGTCGAATAAGTTTTATGTTGTTGAGTTAAAAATTTCATAAACTGTCAAATGTCAAAAGTTGACGTAACTTATGGTGGATTTATGGTCAAGTTTTAGGTCGTAAATAATAAGTCGGAAGTTTTGAGTAATAGTCAGAAGTCTTGAGGAAAAAAATTACCATTCATGCCCAAGTCTTAAAGACTGTCATATCATAAAGAAATGTGTTATTGGTCAATTTTGCACAGTCTGAGAATTTTATAATCAAACTAATGAACATCACAAAACAAATAACTTATATTTAACAACAAATAACATTCAAAACTCGAATATTATTATTCTTCTTGACAGATGACAGCATTTACTGAAAGTTATTTCCTCTTGACGCATGCGTATTAAAAATTAGTATCGGTTAGGGATGATCATGAGGAATCCAACGATACCAGATTTGATGGTGTTATCTCCAATGACTACCATAGCTCAATGAGTGGGAGAGAGAGTTGGATAGACCCGCCAGAAAAAGTTTTCTCTCCCACTCACCCTATCGGGATTGTGGTAACACCCAGTGTTGCCAGCAAGTAAAATTTTAAATCACCAGATCTATGAAGCAAAAATCACCAGATTTGAAAAAATATCACCAGATTTGAGAATTTCGCAATGCGAGCTAAAAATGAAAAATAAGAGTTTTTCTAGGATATTGAGAACAAAAATAATAGAAAATTTGGAACAAAAAATATAATTAAATAAATTTTTAGACAATAAAAAAATAAACAGTAGGTACTCTCTTATAAATATTTGAGCTAAAACATACAAAAACAAAATATTTTGGTCATCAACTAGGTACTACTTTGTTTCATACATGTGATATTCACATTTATTTAGCATTTTATCACAAACTTGAAAGTTGTAACAATGTTTCCCATTGTTTGATATACACCTTTTAGAGTGGAGAATTCCACTGAGGGTATCAGAATTCAGCCGATTTCTGATTTTTGTTTTATTTATATTCACCTGACTGAAGATTCTCTCAACACAAGCACTGCTGTGTGGTAAGGTGAATATAAATGCAACCAATTGCATCAAATTGGGATATGCCTGGGTGCCATCACCCTTTTCCACTTTATTTACTTTTTGCCAAAATTTCAGCATATCTTCTTCATTCACATTTTGACAAATATCACTGTTCCTCAATAATCTCCATTCACGATCTAATGTATTTATATCAACAATGAACTTTTTCATAACTTTTGACATAATTAATGGTCCTAGTGAAGTAATTTTAGATATGTTTGGAGGGTGCAAAAAATTCATAAACTTCAATGCCTGGGCAAAATCTGAATTGAAAGGAAACCGTTTCATGATTTGGCTAATTAATTCTAAATAAAACTCCAGACATCTTTTTCTCAATTCAGATTTTTCTGTAGCATTGAATGCATTGCTAATAAATTTTGCTGTCAATTTTGGCCCCAAATATATATCATCTAGCTTTAAAAATAATCTTGGATTTTTATAGTCTATAACAGCTAAATCAACATTTTTCAAAAATTCAGGTTTAATATAAAATTCCAGGATTGTTTTAACGAGAGTAGTAATGGTATTATACAATAAATGTAATTTTGGTGTTTCAGACTGAAATTCTACATTTACATTAATTATGTAAGGTAAAATGAACTCCATAAATTCCAGGTAACATAAATTTATAGGATCACACAATCTATTGAAAATAATTTCAGATGCCTGTATCCTATCTACTAAATACTCTGACCGAAAATATAACTTCAAAGCTTCAAACTGTTCCACAACACGCTGAACAACTGATAACAAAGAAAGCCATCTAGTTTGGCAATTTTGTAATATTTTGTGTGGTTTTACTTCAACAAATTGTTGAAATTGTTTAAATTCCATTTTTCTTTTGAAGCTATATTGAAAATAAGTATATATATCTCTCACTAGATCTTCTGGAACCCTAGGTAATTTCAAACAAGCATAAGATGCACAGAGAGCTAGTGAATGACAAGTACATTTCACAACTACCAAATCAGGTACATCATTTTTTAATAAAGTTTGGATTGAGTGATTTCCACCCATCATAGTATTTGCACCATCAGCTCCAAAACCAATTAATCCAGTTCTAAAATTTATTTCATGACTATTGAAAAAATTGACAATTGCTTGATAAATACCATTTGCAGTAGCATCAGGAACAGGGATTAAAGCTAAAAATTGGTCATGTACAATTAAATTTTCCACAACTCTAGCAACAATTGCCAAGTTTTTGACGCAGGAATGGTCAGTCGATTCATCAATAAGAATGGAAAATTTAGTAGATTTCATTTTCTGAACTAATAAAGATTGTGAATAAGAACCCAAAACATTTTTAATAATAGCAGTGCATTTTGTGCGCTTCAAACTGATATCTTTGACAGCCTCAGGATGGTTGCTTGCTTCTTTAATCAATTCTGTCAGATGATCAACACTAGCTATAGCAATGTTATGCTCCACAATGAATGAGGCTAACCGTATTTCTAGTTCTTGTGTTTTTTTCTTTTGAGTTCGGTTGCTTGTGAAAAACCTCATTTTTGAGACTGGTTGCTGCAGTTTTACAGAAGAAGCTTTCTGCAGGTGTTTTCTCGTCTTTTCATGCTTTTGAACTGATGCAATTCCACCTTGCAAATCGGTGTTACAACATTTACAAAAAAAATAGTTGCTTCCCAATTTGCTGGGGTGAATCCATGAAAAATTCTTTTCCCACTTGGAATTGTATTTATGCTTATAATTCTTCCTCTGTTTGAGTATTTGTTTCGTTTCATTATCACCTCGGACTGTATCAGTATCTGATGAATCTGTATCCTCAGGAGAATTAACAACTTCTACAACAAAGTTAAATCATTAATTAGTCAGTTAGACTTGACCTTCCCAAATAATACCTGAAAAATCATCACCGCAATCCCCAGTACCCATACCCATAAATTCCATCTTTTTATTTTTTTTGTTCATTCTGATAATTTTGTTTACATTACAATTTACAAAGAAGATAGGTTAGGTTAGGTTTAACATTATTCTTCTGCTTCCTTTAATGGGCTATGAGGTTTAACATTTATTTAGGTTACGAACAGAGAAATGCCAAACAGACGAAGAAGAAGAAGTAACATGAAACAGAACAACATGAACACGGAATTATGCGGTTGAACATAAAATTCAAGGGCTATGCTGGCGAAAAGGGTAGCGCTCTTCTTCTGTCTGTCAATTTTTCATGAGAAATAAAAATCACCAGATTCCACAGCAAATTGAAAAATAATCACCAAATCACCAGATTGACAAGAAAATCACCAAAACTGGTGATAAATCACCAGCATTGGCAACACTGGTAACACCTCGGGGAGTGGTGTTTAGCGTATGCGAAGCATACCAAACAATATTCCATGGAATAAAAATCCAACGGAGACCGATCGGCATATGTGTCACGTGGGTCTTAAGAGTCACCATATGCCCTCAAATGTGTTTGACCCACGCGGGAGCGCTAATTATTTTGCTTGTTTATCGATCATTAATTTATATTCATAACTGGCAAAACCCTAGAGAGCATACGTTATAAAATCATTACATTACACTTTTTGGCAGTGGGCTGACGGATTATCTTGTTGTTTCTGAATAGGTATTATCTGGCAATCATCGCAGTACTTATTTTTGCCTCTTTAGATTGAATTCCACTGAACAAGAGATGAATATACCTATTTGAATTCAAGTGATGAATACTCTGTACTAGCGGTTTCCATGGTAGGCAGGGCATCGTCTAGAGGACCTCATCTGTTTTGGCCCGGTTCGTGTCCTTTTTCGGCTACCGTCGTCAACAAGATGTTCGGGGGGGGGGAGGGTCTTAGTTCCTTCCTAATCCCATTGATGAGGCCAAAAGTGAGCTATCTAGTCACTCTGGCTTCTAAGTTGCTATTTAAGCAACTTCTTTGATTCTTCCTTCGTAGGTATGGTCTCCTCATTAGCCATGATGTATCTCGACTTCTTTTCCATTCTAAACACTCCCCGTCTGCCTGAACGAATTCATTCATTAGCCACTTTACTGATATTATTGTTAAAATTTGTTGAAATTGTTTTTTCCGTTAACCAGCTGTCGTCTCCTTACGAACCATACTTTCAATCATCATCAATCAGAATTTTCATATTTTTAGGTTCAGCCGATCGTATTGAAAATATCTAAAACAGAAACTTCAATTTTTTTCATACCCACTGAAATAATTAAATTTTTTTGTAACTGAGTAAACCATCAACCCTGTATATTTAAAAAAAATCTAGAATACATACTGTTGTCCTGTACGAGTTTGGTGCTATTGCGTTGATATTTTGTAATATTTCTGTGATATTACCCGCAATATAGTTCAGTCAACACTTACTGGTCTCAAAGTGACATTTCTTAACTTAACACCCTGTATCTCGTTAACGATACACAGGAATTTTTTGGTCCTTGGTAACTTTTTGTCAGAAGGAGTAGTTTAACAACATCAATTCGAAATTTGACCGGAAGACTTTTTGCATGCGTCAATTATGCCTGATCCTTCAAACTTTAATGATAAAAAAAATGTGACCCTCCCGCGCTCTATGGTTGAGTTGTATCTAACGAGATCGTTTGTTTTAATTAAAAATCTCATACCTACGTTTTCAACTTCTCAATAAGCCCTGTCACGCTTCCACTTAGTCCCTTTAGTCTTTAGCAAACTCAAAATTGACCGATTTCAAACTACAGTTCAGATACCTATACGAATAATCTGTAGATATTTTGCGCCGCCAAAGTGCAATGTTTACGGCACGCCCAGTCTCCAAACAGTCGTTGTTTTCCTAGCAACGGCACGTAGTTGACGATGACCTTCTCAGCCGATATTATTTACGATATTATGTTTACCGCTGATGACGTTTGCTGAATTTGTTTGTTTACTGTTTACTTTGTCTTTGTCAATTTTGAAAAGTTGTCATGTTAGAAATGGATTTACTGCAAAGTGAGGATGAATTGATGCAATCAACACCACCTGAGATAAGAGACCAGGCGCGAGATGTGGAATTTAACCTTTTACCGGAAAAATCAAGAACTGTATATGAACTCACATACAGCAGATTCATGGAATATAGACAGAAGAAAAATATAGGATCTTTCTCTGAAAATGTGCTGATTGTCTATTTTTCCGATCTTTCAAAGAAAATGAAGCCTTCAACGTTATGGTCTACCTATTCGATGTTGAAAGCTACCCTGAACATAAAAAATAACATTGATTTGGCAAAATACCTGAAGTTACGGGCTTTTTTGAAACGCCAGTCAGACGGTTTCCATGCAACAAAATCCCGAGTTTTTCAAAGAGAAGAAATCGAGAAATTTTTATCAGATGCCCCAGATGAACTGTATTTGTGTACGAAGGTAGGAATATATTGAAAATGATGTTTGATGTACCATGTATTACGCCATGTAGACATAAACTAGCCACTTCGATACTTGATCTTAAAGTCTAACTACAAATTTCGAAAAATAAATTCAAAACTGTAGGAATGACTTTCATATATTTCCCGCGGAAAGTATATAAAGCAAACAGACGTAAAACGGAAAACCGGACGTATTATTGTATCATGTTCACGGAGTATATAAAATGTGTTCTGTTTTTGTCCAGAAAATAAGACATTGTTTCGTTTTATCTGGTTTATTTCCCAACCGCAATGGCAATGATTTTTAGCGGAAATTTTCCTCGAGATGCATTTATTTTACTTATCCATTTCCCAGAGGCTAATCCAGAGGCAGATCTGAGATTTTCTCAACGGAAAAGTAAACGGATATTCGATGTGGATGGATTTTTCGGGCTGAAAATTCCTTTGGAAGGTTAACTGAAAGATGTTACTCTTTGAACGTTTCCATTCGATATGTTTTCTATTTTTCTTTCTAGGTGGCGTTCCTGACATGTTGGGAAATCCGACAACTGCAGGATTGCTGAAGCGGAAGCTTGACTTTCTAAGATGAGGTTGCATTTTTCAAAGTATTTTTTGGCAATGTCTGATATAGTCTGCGCTATCGCAAAAGTAAGCACCATACAGTCAACTTTATTACTGATTATTACTGTTAATATTCAAAATTTATAAGCAATTCAATGTAAGCTTTACCATGGAATTCCTAAGGTAGTTTTTTACTCTTTTTAAAGTTGAGAATGACCCTTTATGATGCCGCCGCGCGCAGCCGCCAAATAATAAATTGCAATTGTCAGATTCAACCCGGTCACTGTTTTTTTTTTCACAGCATATGACAATAACATTACGATACGATCACGATACGATCACGATACGATCACGATACGATTACGATACGATTACGATACGATTACGATACGGTTACGATACGGTTACGATACGATTACGATACGATTACGATACGATTACGATACGATTACGATACGATTACGATACGATTCAAGAGATGTAAGAAAGAGGTTGAATACTGGTATGCTTTCTATTAATTAATACACGAATATCATCGCAATTCAAATATCTCTCTGTTATCGGTTCCAAACTAGCTTGTGGTAACCTGTATACTAAAGCATAATCCAACTTTGACTCTCACGTATTTGCAAATACTGGCGATATATCGCTTTCACCTCCTTTTTGGTTATTTTCTTCGGCACTTTATGTCTGAACAAGGAATTCAACTCTACTAGGAAAAATCAGGAGTAACTGAAGACAATGAGATGAAGAAGAAGAAGAAAAATATAGTATCTTTCTCTGAAAATGTGCTGATCTTTCAAAGAAAATGAAGCCTTCAACGTTATGGTCTACCTATTCGACGTTGAAAGCTACCCTGAACATAAAAAATAACATTGATTTGGCAAAATACCTGAAGTTACGGGCTTTTTTGAAACGCCAGTCAGACGGTTTCCATGCAAAAAAATCCCGAGTTTTTCAAAGAGAAGAAATCGAGAAATGTTTATCAGATGCCCCAGATGAACTGTATTTGTGTACGAAGGTAGGAATATATTGAAAATGATCTATTATGAATTAAAGAACTAATTTTCAACTTATATTTTAGGTTGTACTTATTGTTGCAGTCGCTGGGGCTTGTAGATGTGATGAGCTTTTGCAAATGAAAACAGATGATATAAATGATATGGGCGACAAATTGCTAATTATGCTACCAAATACTAAGACCAAAATATCAAGATCTTTTGTAGTAACGGAATATTTAAGCGTTTACAGAAAATATGCAGCCTCCAGACCCTTGAATTTAAATAATCGGCGTGTCTTCTATAAGTATGCGAACGGTAAAGCACATCATCAATTCATTGGCATTCACAAATTCGGTAAAATGCCAGAAGAAATTGCTACTTTTCTGGGACTATCCCATGCGAAAGAGTATACCAGAACTTCAGAACTTCGGCCACGTTGCTGGTGCATTCTGGTGGCGACATAACAATGTTGAAGCAACATGGAGGATGGAAGTCTTCCGCTGTCGCGGAGGGCTATATTGAGGACTCGCTAGCTAATAAGTCGAACATCGGCAATAAAATATTTTCTGGCGTTTCCGGAGTATCAAGTGTTGATACTAAAGTTGTTAATTTTACTGGAAAGGAGGGAAGTGGACAGAGTTCAATTGTATTAAATAATTGTTCACAATTCACCATAAATATATCTGATAAATAAAAATTTCGTGTTGTAGTTTGTAGTTTTCAATGCAATAAAACCAGTTTATTATCATCAGCATCATTTTGAGTTTTCTTAATTTCATTGTCAATTTTAATAATCAGTTTGATTTAAATTATTACTTGGAAGGTTGCCTAGCAACGAACTTTTTCTGCCAAGGCAGTAAAAGTGGACTTTTTCTGCCTAGGCATTAAAAGTACAACTTCTACGCCTGCCAAGTGTGTTTAATGTCATTTGGAGAAAAATTATATTTTTCAGTTTTATCAGTAGGTACAATAAAAAAAAGAATCCATATTAGGTACGTCGTATGTAAAAATTCTTTAGTTAGGTAGGTATAATTTGTGACGAAATGTTAGGTTTTAAAATGCTTCCGTCATTGAAAAAAAATTCCACGACAAAAAACTGAATTTCAACATACGATATTGACTGTATCTTTATGATTTTTTCAAAAATATTTCCGTGTAGTGGCATACTCAGATTGATCTGAATTTTTCTATTGTGAGGTAGGTACCTAGATAGAACTTGAATTTACAGGGTGACAATTTAAAAAGGTACAATCGGGAATATTTCAAGAGCGATAGAATTATGCGCGCTTGACAATATTATATAAGAAAAATGTTAAAATTGTTTTTCTACGTTCATGCAAAAAACAAAACTTTATTGAACTATATTTGGTGGAAAAACTGGTACTTTATTGCACTCATCTGTCATTCTACTATAGCGTTCTGTCATCATGACAGACATAAACTTTCAAATTGACACCAAATTTAGGCCATTTTCTGTGAGATTGTATTACGTTTTAAATAGTTGCATGTTTCATCATATTCATTACATAATGGACTATGAAATTACTAGAAAATGCAATTTGTTAAAAATAAAATTATTTCCTTCGAATATCAACTGAATTACACAAAATGTTTTTGAATTACTTTTAGCAGATAGATTTAAACAAACAATGTCTTCCTTACAGTTTAGTGCCACCTAAATGAAACATTTTCTGGTTTTTGCATGAACGTAGAAAAAATATTGTATGAAACTCGTGCAAAAAGTGTTTACTCGGCCTGATGGCCTCGTCGGACAATTTCACGTCGAGTGCAATAAACACCTACTTTTTGCACTTGTTGCATAAATAACTATTTTTCCGTTAAACTACTGTCGCCCCCCTACCTACGAAAGGCAGCCCTCAAAAGTGGAAACTTGTGCGAGCGAAGGATTAATGAGGTCTTACCCTTCAATTCCTAGTACGATCCGAGGAGAATAAGTCTCGAAAAGAGGTCGTCCGTAAGTCATCTAACCAAACCACAACCTGGCCCTGCGTTGCTTGGCTTCAGATGTCGATGACCCGCGCCCTACCAGCTACTGAAATAAATATAAATTTTCTATACCAATGCGATTTTTAAGTAGTTTTACTTTTCCGCACGGCATGAGGAAAACTGTAACTTTGCGCACGCAAATGTATGCTGGAAAGTACTACTTTGCGCACGCTCGTAGGAAAAGTATCGTTTTCTACGACCACAAGGAAATATGCCCGTTTTATGTGCTTTACCGATCAAGGAAGTAGGCCGATTGTAAAACACTTTTTCTACATCGCAAACTGTACTCTAATGATCATTTCAGCATAGGATATTTCATTTCCCACGACTTTCATGACAGTCTAGTGGACTGTCATTTTTATGATCATAAATAATATTAAATCGAATCAAGTTTGTTAACGTTAATTGACGTTAATTTGACATTTCACAACCGCATTTACAAACTTCATTAAAAAAAAATGAGTAATCGAAAATGAGTAGTAATAGTGAGGATGATTTGACATTGACACAGCTATTGATTGATGACAATCGAATTCTATTTTTTCGAATAGTTAGCACGAAGTTTCTATAGCAGTTAATTTCATTATATTATTATGTGAGCTCGTAGCAGCGAGTGAAGAGTGAGGGAACGTTTAGGTTTTGGAAAGTGGGGGTGAGGGTTCAAATCCTACATAAACCACATTTTTTTTTTTAATCGATTAGTGTTCTATTTTTGTTATAATTTTCAATATTTGTATCTTCAGTTCCTTTTTTAGGTTGATTTGTTTATGATTCAGATGGTCGTAGAAAAAGTATAGTGTACAATTTGCATGAAATGACCCATTTCGCACTCGTAGGTATATGAACTATTCATATACCTACTCGTGGGAAATGTATGCCATTTCATGCTCATTGTACAATATACTATTTCGTGTGAGAAAGCATCAACATTTTTTTTACATGCGCATTAAAAAAAAAATTGTGTGTTATTCTAGTGCGGAAAAAATTCACTTGAAAAAACTGTGGCGCGCGGGAAAATGGCACTTCTTAAACTAAATTGTGTGCGGATATACATATGGTGAATCACGCAAGCTCGTAGAAAATTGTTTTTTACTAGCGTGCGGAACTCATTTTAGTTTTGAGTCACTTTTCCGCGGAAAAGTAGATTTGTTTAGTTTTTGCGGATTATACTGACATTTAAATATTGCGTCGCAGAAGGTTAAAATAGAAAACTTACCAAGTATGCTTGTATAGTTTAATATATATTTAATAATAAATGTTCTTTATGTTAACTTTTGGGTGATTTTTAGGAAAATATTTAAAAAAAAATTGCTATTTTCAATTTTCTCTCATTATCTTTTCAAACTTTGTATATGTGAATAAAATTCAATTCTAAGCAACTTTTTCAAATAACTTTTTTTGATATCTTGCCATTTTACCCCACTTTTTGCCTTTTCATAGTAATTTTTTTCAATTTGCCGCCATACCAGCGATCACGTGACATGTGTCAAAATCGATTTTTAGGTTATCGGACATGCACAAACTTTTCCCAAGAATCTTTTTTCTAATACTCTAATAATTCATTTTTTTCCCATATGGTACATACTTTTTGGCGGTCACTGTATACAGGGCATTCTATTTGAAAAATCAAAGTAACCACTACTTTATAGTAGAAGCAGCAACGCCGTATGGTCTAAAATAATGTATGTAGATAATGTTATTTTATACATACTGTCAAATTTTCAGATTGATCCGTTGTCTGGTTTGCCACAAATGTCTAATTAACGCTCATCGTGAAAAGCTTTTCCAATCCAACTTCCAATTGAAAATATTTTTTGAAAATCCTAATTTTACTTGCATCGATCCAAAATTCCTTGAATATTGTTTTTTCACATTTTTTTTGTTACAGATTTATCAAAAAGACATGATTTCGCAAAAAATATGTTCGAAATGCTGCCAGATTTCCATGAAGATGTTCCAATTTCGGGAGCAGTCTTTGAAAAACGACAGGATTCTCAAGGTAAATATCAACCTTGACGTTTTAGACCGTCAGCTAGTGACAGATTTAGGTGCCCCATTTTCGCATACAAGCCTCGAATAGGGTTGAAAAGTATATCGATTTGGAGTAAAATGAAGATATTTTTACGAGTGGCTCCTGGGGATAACATACCGAGAATTCGATTTTTCAGAACAGTGCTTATTTGTTGCCCTCGTGTTTCTATTGACGGTACGAAACTACAGAGGGTGAGTTGTTAGGTTGCCTTAAGGAAAAAAGTTCCTATGAACATATGTCCGGAGTTGCTTCGTTTCTGAGATACAAAGGCGTTTGAAAAAAAAATCAATGCCCTGTATTTCAGAAAAGAAGCAACTCCGAACATATGTTTATAAAAACTTTTTTTCTCAAAACGACTTAATACGACATAATATTCGTAGGAGGGAACAGAAGTTTTTTGACACATGTTTGCCCCGAGAGGGTAACAACTAGGCAGAATTTTCTACACCATAATTGAATATCATGTACTGGTAAAGTACTGAAAAAGTGAGTACTGAATTAAGTACTAAAAAGATACTTATAGTGATAATGAGTGTACTGACATACTGAACATGTACTGAACATGCACTGAATGACGTACTGAAAAGTACTGAAAGAGTGAGGTACTGAAGAGATACTTGTGTTGATAATGGGTGTACTCAAATACTGAAAATTCTGAGATGTACACCTACTGAAAGAAGTTGTTACCCCCCTCGGTTTGCCTCAAATTTTCCACTTTGTGAGATCGTGTGGAGAGAAGAGGATTGACTTGCCGAGATTATTCGTTTAATTTATTTTTCGTCAACCGTTCATTTATGATGTATTTCAAGGCACTCAAAAAAATTATATGCAACCCAACATACATTGCTCTAATACATTTTATATTGGTTAGTACTATCATTAATATTTGTTAATTCTGAAATAAAATTTCAGAAAATCTTCAATACACCAGTTGTCACTTGCAATCATATAAAGTCACGTGGCGTAATGGTAACGTTGGCCAGACAGCCGAGAGATGTGACAGTGAGGTCGACAGTTCAAACCGACATGAGAGCTATTTTTTATTTTTTTTAATAAAACTACCACTGAGGAAAATTAAAAAATCTTTGATTGTTCCAATGTCCACTATTTATCATAATGCGATATGTGCGGGAGGCTCATTGTATCATATATTTTGTTCAGGTATGATGAAACTTACAAGATAAATTGTACACATAATAAACATGAGTTCTATAATTTTTTTCTGAAAACAGCAAATGATAAGTACATATCACCAGCCTTCCAGTACCTCATGAAACGTTTTCTCAAAAGCGGAAAAATCAACAATTGAATTAGGTATTGCGCCATCATTTATTGGAGAATTGTTTCTGAATCTGTATATTCAACTGATAAAGGAAACATTTTTTCTATTGAAATCTCAATACCATTCTTTCAAATTCTATATTACAAATGAAATATTAGTACGAATGAGATATATTATTATTATATTTATTTTAATTTTTCAGAACCAATATGCAGAATTACTGAAAAATGCGAAGATTAAACTCAAGATTCCTAATACAGACATAACAATTACAGCGGATACAAAAAGAGAGGAGACGAAAAAAGAGGAAACAAAAAAAGAGGAAACAAAAAAAGAGGAGACAAAAAAAGAAGAAGTAAAAAATGAGACCAGTATCGCAAGGTACAGAATTCATCCTAGCGTAACAGCCCTTTTCAAAGATAATCCCCAAATAAGACTGCCATCAGTATGCCTAAAATCAAATATAGCTCCATGTGTATCTTTAGAAATGGACGCAGTGGAAAAATATTTCCGAAATCGGAGATTGAGTATACAGAAATTTTCTCAGCTGGCATTGAAGAATACTAGGAAGGTGGCGAAAAAAAAAGGTTCTGCCAAACCTATAAGCAAGCCAAAAACTTCTGAAATTCCAAAAATATCTTTAGTTAGTAGTAGCAAAAGTGTTGACCCCTTGCAAATAGTTTCTACTAGGGCCAATGTGAAATTGGGATCTACCAAAGAAAACACAGATAAACTTCTTCCTGTTAACATGAAAAATTATCCAGAAAAAAGTTATAAAATAGTCAATGTATCGAAAATAGTTAATGTATCAAAAATAGTTGCCCAAGATAATTCCAAATCATCAGATTCAGATTCGAGTATACGACGAAAACCAGCTCGACTGAAAAGAAAACTGTCTACGGATGATTCATCCACAGAATCAGAACCTAAAAAACCTGCATTCATTGAATCCTTGGGTCTGTCGCCTAAAATTAAACCAAATGGTGATTCCACGGGTACATTGTATGTTGATAATAATAAGTCTGTACCATTATTCATATGTGATATCTGTAACTCAGTGCAGTACAATGCTAAAGATCTGAAAAGACATATGCTGAAACATCTGCGATGCCAGTTTTGCAAATTAAAGTTTAAATCGATAGATTTTAAAAGCAGTCACATTGAAAAATATTGCAGGATAAAAAATATGATGAACAACTTACCTGCAGTTGATTTAGAAAAAATTGAATTCAAGTTGAAAATGCGACGTGAATATCCAGAAGCTTTTTCTAGCTTCCCTTTGTTACCTGGACTGGAATTGGATAAGAAAAATGACTCTGATGATTTTAATGACGAAAAGTCGACTTCCGATGAATCGGAAAAGAAAAACGATTCTGAAAATGATCTTAACAAAAAACAATCAACGTCTGTTGAAAAAACTGTTCCCGAATCCCCAGATATTATTGAAATAACTTCTGATGATGAAGATTCCACCCAACCGCCAGCAACTGAACCCACCACGGTAGTTAGTGGAACCTTGGTCGGATCTTCTAAGGAAAAGGAATGCTCTACAGGTGTTTCGTCTGCATTTTCTGTATATCCTTCGCCTGCATCCATTCACAATACCGTTACAAAGGTTCTTAACAAAACTCCTGCTACCCCTGTTATAAACACTCCGGTGTCTACTGGGATTCCAGTTGCGTGTACTACAACACTTCTAAACTCGACTACAAGGAATCTTTCAGAGTCGATCAATCCAAGAAAACATGCCCCACTCACCCTTCAAAATAATTTGGCTACGGATTTGGAACCGAACAGTTCATCACATGTAGTGAAACCGGAAATTGTTATCAGCAATGTACCGATCTTACCGATCTTAGACAAGTTTGATCCCAAAGCAACGGATACGAACGTAGTGAAACACCTTTTACTTCAACTTGGGCGGTTACAATCCGACGAAACTACCCAAACTGAATTGCCGTCGACTGATTCAATAATTGTAAATAAAGCGAACCGTACTATTGAACTGAAGAATCTGAGGTACCTGTTGCTAATATACAAGATACCTGTTCGAATCAATAAAGGCGATTTCAAAATATCTTACAAGTATGAAGTACCTGCTGTTCGAGAAAAGAAGCTGTGTCTTTGGAACGACTTGAAGGCTATTGATTTAAAGGGCACTAATGATAATGTCGATACAGTTTCTTCAAGAACTGCCGCCTCTCTGATTACTGACAGTGAAAGCAAAACAACGGCAGCAGCCTCATTTAAAAGCAACATTGGTGTTACAGTTCAGCACACGCCAAATATCACCAATCAGACTGCTACAGTAATGAGTTCTAGTCAGAATAACACTAACTTCTCTGAATCTTCAGGAATTGATACCCTGAACACTAGAATCGCCATCACAAGTCCTTCTGCACCTTCTGTAATGAGCTGCATTCAAAGGCCAAGTATTTCATACACTCCAAATGATACTAGTATTACCTCCAACCCAGGTTCAGTAATCTCTGTTAGTGCCGATACTGGAAACGCAGCAATTAGTATTCCCGTTTCTTTAGAAGTGAGCGACACCCAAACGCCTAGTATTTCATCTACAACAAATAGTACCAACACTTCCGGTCCACCAGTATTTTCCATCAACACCATTAATAATGATGCTGGAGGACACGTTACAGTCAAACCGCAGGCCATTTCATTGAATACAAACAGCTGTAGTACTCCTGGCCCACCAGAATTTTCCACTAATACCATCAGTACCGGCGCGGAAAATGCTGTTATTAGAACCATCTGCATCCAACCACAGAATATTTCATTTGTTTCAAAGAGTCCTAGCGTATCCAGCCCATCAGCATGTTCCATCAACAACATTGATGCGAACGCTGGGAACACCACCGCATGTACTTCAACCTCGTCAGGAATAGGTTGCATCCTAGCGTCATCAAGTATTCCAGAAATGAGCTGCATCCAACCGCCGAACATTTCATTCAATCCAAACAGTTCCAGCATCTCCAGCCCATCAGCATTTTCCACCAACAACGTCAATTCCATCGTTGAAAACACTACCACCGGTACTTCTATGTCTTCAGTGATAGGCTGCAACCTACCATCATCAAGTACTCCAGAAATGAGCTTTATCCAACCGCCGAATATTTCATTTAATCCAACTAGTTCTAGCATCTCCAACTCATCAGCTGTTTCAACAAACAACATCAATACCATCGCTGGAAACACTACCATTGTTACCTCTGGCTCTTCTGGGATAAGCAGCATCGTACCATCATCGAATACTTTTAGTTTTCCAACCCCAACTTCAGTTCATCAAATCGCCCTGACCAGTGTCAATACAGCTTGTATCCCTAGCCAAACCGTATCGAACACTCATTCTAATATCAATCCATCTTGCGAGAGTAGTGTGGCAGTGAACGTTTCTTTTACAGTGCAGGACGCTTTACCACCCAGTACGTCGTTAACGCCTACTATCGCACCTCTAATGCCTATCGGTACCCCGCTAACTCCTATCAGTGCCCCGTTGACTCCCGTCAATGACTCTTTGACGCCCGTCAGTAACTTTTTGACGCCCGTCAGTAACTTTTTGACGCCCGTTAGTAACTCGTTGACGCCCATCAGTAAGTCGTTGACGCCTGTCAGTAACTCGTTGACGCCCGTCAGTAACTCGTTGAGGCCCGTCAGTAACTCGTTGACGCCCATCAGTAAGTCGTTGACGCCTGTCAGTAACTCGTTGACGCTCTTCAGTAATTCGTTGACGCCCGTCAGTAACTCGTTGACACCTGTCAGTAACTTGTTGACGCCCATCAGTGCCCTCTCAGATAGTGCTCCAACATTATCCTCGAATGTTTTGCCCGCTGCAACTGTAACTGAATCGAATAGTGTTCCAGTACCTGGCAGAATCGGAATAAGAGTAAAAAATTTGTGTGAGCTCACATAATGTGTATATATTTTATAGACTGAAGCGGTGAATCCTTTAAATGTTGAGATTTTGTTTTTGTTATAAATTTGAAAATATAAATTTGTATTACTTTTTTATAGGAGTTATTTTTATTTCTTTGCCGTCTGCCTTTTTTTTTAAATAATATTTTATGCAAACGTGAAAGACGTTGGGAACCGAAATACTTTGAGTTGGTGTAATTCGATCTGGCAATACTAAACAGGTCAAATTCCTCTACTACCTACCAAAGATATGTCACAACAGACGTACTATTTTCGTAGCCAACAGCGACCAATTGTGTTTCTTGTTGAAACGTACGTTCATAGTGGACATACATCTTCCAAGAACTGGACGGATGAATCAACCAAAGGGTTATTTAAAAATATTTCGAAGGGACCAAGACTCATTATATTTAAATCAGGCACAAAATCAGGGGATTATCATTCAGACATGAATTCTGAAAATTATGGTTAATGGTTACGAGAGAAGTTGATCCCAAATTTACCCGTGAATTCGATAGTCGTCACCGATAATGCTCCATGCCGTAAAATTCAAATTAATCCAGCCCCCAACACAAATTCTAGGAAGGCTGATATGGGTGCAAGAAAAAAGCATAATGTTCACCCCTAACATGCTCAAACCCGAATTATACGAGTCGATCAAGGCAAATAAAAAGCATCATATTAGATACAAATTGGATGAGATTTTGCTTGAACATGGACATAACGTTTTGCGACTTCCACCCTACCATCCGGATTTGAATCCCATTGAATTCATTTGGGCTACTGTCGAAAACAACTTGTCCCAAAAGAATGTAACTTTTAAGTTGGAAGATGTGAGGGAACTGGCGGAACACGAGTGTGATCAAATCACTTCCGAGGAATGGCAAAAGCGTTGCCGACATGTAGTAGATATATAGCGGTAATATTGGGAAAATGAAACATTCACAGACTTTCCAACCAGTTATTATAAATTTAAATGACGATAGCAGCAGTGAAGATGAAGAAAATTTGTATTCACTTAGTGACTGATAAAAGTTTATTTTTTGATAAGTGTATCATTTTTTATAACATTTTAATGAACTGTACTACTACCTACGATACTAAATAAAATATGACAAGAAATTACAAAGCAGTTATGTTCCATTTGCTACCCTAATTAAAACTAATTATAGGTACGACACTGGCCGGCAAAGGGCTTATCGTAATACAATAGTAACTTAGTGGGTAGAGTCTATACCCGCGCGATCGCTCGTCATCACGTTTGACCCTTACAGTAGTTAAGTTAACAAATTTTCTCAGTCGTTCTCGCTCACACATATACTGCATTCGCATTCGTACCAACTTCTGTATGACAGGGTGTCAGAGCCAACGAAAGTACCTAGCCCAAATAACATTCGGATTTTCATACATACAACATACTATAACGTAAACGAAACATTATAAATGTACAACTTTCAATGTGTCTGATAGGGGGAGTTTCCACCAAACAGAGGGTCTGTCCACTAAGCAAGAAACATACCCGGGAGGCGATAACAATAATGTCCTAAAAATGTCGAGGGCGAACAACAGACGTCCCTAGGACATCCTCCTGTTACCATTCTCTACGACCAAATGACGTTTCGGAACATCCCTATTAAGTCTTCTAGGACGTTATAGTATGTTATGGGAACAACTTGAGGCTGTATTCGAAAGTCTCCTGGTGATCACAAAAGCCTTTTTAGGCCCCTTTGAGGCGTTCACAATAATGCCCTAAAAATGTCGAGGGCGAACCAAAAGACGTCCCTAGGACATCCTCCTGTTACCGTTCTCTACGACCAAATGACGTTTCGGAACATCCCTATTAAGTCTTCTAGGACGTTATAGTATGTTATGGGAACAACTTGAGGCTGTATTCGAAAGTCTCCTGGTCATCACAAAAGCCTTTATAGGCCCCTTTGAGGCGTTCACAATAATGTCCTAAAAATGTCGAGGGCGAACCAAAAGACGTCCCTAGGACATCCTCCTGTTACCGTTCTCTACGACCAAATGACGTTTCGGAACATCCCTATTAAGTCTTCTAGGACGTTATAGTATGTTATGGGAACAACTTGAGGCTGTATTCGAAAGTCTCCTGGTCATCACAAAAGCCTTTTTAGGCCCCTTTGAGGCGTTCACAATAATGTCCTAAAAATGTCGAGGGCGAACCAAAAGACGTCCCTAGGACATCCTCCTGTTACCGTTCTCTACGACCAAATGACGTTTCGGAACATCCCTATTAAGTCTTCTAGGACGTTATAGTATGTTATGGGAACAACTTGAGGCTGTATTCGAAAGTCTCCTGGTCATCACAAAAGCCTTTTTAGGCCCCTTTGAGGCGTTCACAATAATGTCCTAAAAATGTCGAGGGCGAACCAAAAGACGTCCCTAGGACATCCTCCTGTTACCGTTCTCTACGACCAAATGACGTTTCGGAACATTCCTATTAAGTCTTCTAGGACGTTATAGTATGTTATGGGAACAGCAATGTATTCGAAAGTCTCCTGGTCATCACAAAAGCCTTTTTAGGCACCTTTGACATAATGGGTGGTATGAATAAAACCTAGCAAAAGCTTTTACTATAGGTTTGTCTCTCATTAATTGAAAAAATTGATAGATCTGTTTCAAGAAATCTAAGTAAAAGCAATTGCTTATGGTTTATTCATTTGACCCATTGTCCTAAAAATGTCGAGCGCGAACCTAAAGACGTCATGCAACGAAAAAAAATAAAACAATGTTGTCTATTTTTTTCTTATATAATATCGACCCTGATATAGAAGAAATAAAACTTTATTCTCATTGCCGGATACTAATAATTTAGTAACATTAGTAACAAACCTTCGATCGCTGGTTTCATAGACCTAAGGAAAGCCTTTGACACCGTATTGTTTTGCGAAGACAAAAACTGGTTTGGCCTAAAACTAGAACACGATCTAGATCAAATTATTTCATGGTTCGACTACAGATTCTTATCAATAAATTTTGATAAAACACATTATTTACCACTGAGCAGTTATGCAACATCCTTTCCAAAATATGAATAGAAAATTTCCGATAGAGCAGCTATCAAGGCTATCAAACCTACAAACATAATAAAATATCTTGGCATATTTCTGGATAACCATCTTAGATGGAACCACCACATGGATTACTTAGTTAAAAAACTACGTTGTATACTCTACAAATTCAAAAGAATCACAAACGTGCTCAATCATAAATAGAAAATCATTCTTTATAAAAGTTTAGTGGAGTATCCAAAACTTATCTACGTCTTAAGGTCCTCCAAAAAAGATTCCTACGGTGCATCCTGCAGAAAAGATATAACTACCCTAGCGACCTTCTTTACTTAGAATGTGAAATATTTGGCCTCCTACAGCTATATTATATCAATATTATTGTTGTACAATATAAAAATAAAAATGAACTAATCACGTTTCGCCGAAATCACAGATTACGCTTATCTAGGGCCAAAACTATACAGTCTCTTACCGGATGAGTTAAGATGCGAAACTAACTACAATAAGTTCAAGATACAAATAATAGTAATTTATGTATCAAGTGAGTAAAGTGAAAAAAAAAAACACTTTACTCACGAGTTTCATACGGTATTTTTTCTACAACTGTCAAAAAAAATAACCAATTCATATTTTTTTGCAAATATGAAATGAATTTGGTATATTTTTATTGATTCATTATTCGAACAAAGTTCGAAGAGTATGCTGGAGAGTTGAGTTTCAAACAAATGAAACGAATAATTTCGACAGAGTCGAAATCCCTTTCTCTTCATACTATTCCGCAAAATGGAAAATTTGAAGCGAATATTGAAATAACATTTTCATCGAGGTCAATATTATTATTAATGTTGACTTGACTTTCGAATAACTAGTCCATCGACGTACCTTTTCATTTTCTTAGATTTGTATTCAAAATAAATAAACAATCCTCGTGAAGCAACGAATAACTTTTTCTTTCTTTGAACTATGTCAAAGAAATCTCATATTTGCACTATCCACGATTTTCTCCGTTCAATCTTCATCACTTTTCATTTCTACTTGAATTAAATGTATAGTTATCAAGAATTCGTTATCTGGATAGATGCCCAATTTCACAAATTTCATTAATTATTGTTGTCAACTAGTTTTTGACGGCCAAACAGCCATAGCTACCTTGGATTACCTAGTGTAGATTAGGTCCCATAGTTCCTTAGAGGTATATGCTATTATTTTGAATATATTCGCCGCGATAGTTTGGAATTTTGATAATACTTATTTAATAGTAAGAATGCTAAGAATATTATTGGTGAAACATTTGTATATCAGATATTTATAGGTTAGTTAATGAAAACGAGAACTGGGTTTATGACAGGATTTTGTTATTATTCGGATCTGTCACTGTTGTTGCATGAATCTGTCGGTTGTCTAGCAACAACTGTTAAAAAAAGTGCACTTTTTTTACGCTTTTCCTTTTAATAATGAAATCGTATGTTAATAGTGAAATATTGTAATACTTTACGCACACAAACCACACAAAAAAAGTGGCCCTTTTTTGACAGTTGTAGAAAAAGTCATTTATTATACACACTCCTCGAGCAGAAATAAATAGACAAATAGAAACCGAAACTGAATTACTACCCAAACATATTTGATACCTTCATAGTAATATATATTTTTTATTTTTGTAACCTTGTACTTATTTTAACAGGTATAATTTAGTTATATACACTTATTTTATTATATTATATTTTATATTCCATATTAATTACCTACTTACTATTTCTTTCATGTTAATTAGTTTGTATATCCCTGCACACAGGCAGATTATTCTGCCTCGTAAGGTGTATCTTATTTATCTCTTTTCTCCTCAATCTGCTGTACTTATAATGTTTTCATAAAAAATGCTCTGGAAGAGAGACTGAATAAATTTTGAATTACTAACGTAACATTCGTGTTTCAAATATTCAAAAAATAATACAGTATTATGATCTTGCTATTCTTGCTCATACATAATAAAGTTATGGCTTTGCAACTGGTTGAAACAAAAAACCCACTAGTTAACACAATATCATAATGAGGTTTTATTTAAAAGCACATTGAAAGGGTTATTCATTAAAATATCACTGAATAAACTGTTATTTATTTTTGAACTACTACAATAAGTAATATTTGTCATAATTCGAAATGTTAACAGTCATAGTCATGCCCCTAAAACACTGGTATGTGAAAATTCATTACTAATAAAGTTTTATGTGTACTGTATGCTATAAATAACATTGAACAACAATTCAGGCGTCTACACGATATCAATCTTACATTTTACAATCTTGCTTTTCTCAAACATAACAGATATAAAGTTTCTACGCCGCTCAGAAGTGAAGCACCAATGAAGAGCCCCGCTGTTCCTCCGATCGAGACTGTGAATAGACAGCATATTTAGTTATATGCTACATTTTATGTAAGTAATTCAATCATATAAAACAGATACAGACTCTCGTCTATAAAAGAAGGAAACAATATATATAATATAAATAATCCTAGAAGAACTAATACACTAATAATATGTGCGACAACCTAAAGGTGCGTACATACAACAAAACTTCGTACCGTATCACCGACGTGCAACAATAGTTTGATACGCATCGAAAGACGCGTCCACACTGGAGCAACATTTTCCAACATAATACAACAAAAACTTGTTACAACATAAAATGTTTATATTTGTTGGAATATGTTGTGTTGCGTTACATACAGTTGGTGTTGCGATTCAACATAAGTTGTAGTATGTTGCATAAATCCGTTTTTAGCGGTAAAGATCAAAGGATAATATGAAACAAAGTGAAACATTTGTCAGCATTGCTTCGATGTGGACGGATTGTTGCGAGTTGAGACCTGTTGCAAATTGAGTGACTAGACAGTAGACAGACCGCTGCGTCTCAGTGTTCTGCTTAGTATTTTATTATAAAAAGTGCCTTTGCGTGAATTTTTAGGTTTTCGTGATGGCGTTTAAGTGGACTTCGGAGAATTGTTTAAATTTAATTGACAATTATAGACAACATCCATGTATTTGGAATCCTAAAAATGTTAAATATAAATGCAGAGAATCAACTTAGTACTTCTGGTACTATCTTTGAGATAGCTTGTTTCGAAATCTTAAATAAATACATCAAGCTGCTGTAGGAATCTCCAGTTGCCAGAAAGTGCAATGTTACAGCTAATCGTTCTTGTGGAGGTATAGCCTTTCTACAGTTTGTATCTGCTTTTCTAATCACTGGTGCAATTTTTTGCAGCAAAAATTCCATATCTGAACTACTCATGAGCAAAAAATTTTTGAAGCACCCATCGGTTCGAAGTTCTAATAAAACGTCATATTTCTTTGAATCCGATAATAATTCCTGTCCACCATACTCTTCCCTATTCTTCAAACTTGGACGGACCCAACATTTACGCTTCCGTTTTCGTGAATCACCACACAAAATTAGAGAGCACGCGTTAGCAGTTAATAAGTCTTCCTCCATCATGTCACAAAACTACAGCAGTGTGGACAGAATGTTGTACTCAACTGAATTTGAGATTCGACAAGTGCAAACATTCATTAACATTGTTGCACTAGTGACGACAGTTTGTTTTATGTCAATGTTTAATGAATTTAAACATTTAGCAACTTGTTGCAACATAAAATTGCTACAAGTTGCCACATGTTGCTCCAGTGTAGACGTAGCTGAAGATAGCGGTGTGTCAGCAATATAGCGTATCAATACATCGTCGCGTATCTCATAAACGGAACATTCTGCCGTTCCGTATTTACTGAAGATCCTGATCCTGATCCTGATCTGCCAATGTGTTCTCTTTTATAAAATAAAATGTAGGGCGTCTCCAAAGGCTCCAATAAATTCAAGACATCGTCAGAACATTCAGTGACACAACTATCATCAAACTTAAACCAGTCCGTTTTTTCTTTGGCCAATGAGTAATAATGACCACATTCAACGCCAGAACTACAGTGGACACTGACTGAATAAAGATTTTAATAGTGGTCCGCTAGATTAAGGTGTTCATCTATTTCGAACTTTCGTAAGAGTTTGGTGCTTCTGCCGGTCGAGTCGTGTTTGAAGAGCATCAGTGTTATTATTAGATTGACTGGTGCCTCAGCTATACTTATTATCTCATAATTGTTAGTCAGTTTGGCGCATATTCGGCAATACAGCCGATCATCACCAGTTAAAAGTTCTATTTCTAGATGATGACACAGTAAAGCTTTGCACGACTGGTTATCAGTCATATCAGGAAATGCCAGTTGAAGCTCCAGAAAGTCACTAACTCTTGAATATGAACTACAACAAAAGATCCACAAACATTAGACAAGATAGATTGTACGGAACCATTCAATCCAGAGCGGTCAGGAGTATTGATTTTGTTATTTTTCTGCTTACGAACAGTATTCAACAAGAACCCCAAGAATTCGGAACAATCCTCTTGTCCTAACGAGTATCTAGTGGACTTCAAAGACTCCAAGAAATCGGTTGGTGAAAAAGATGATAATTTCTTACGAAACTGTAGCTGCATAAATAGGTGTTTGAGTTTTGAGAATAATAAGTAGGAAACATTCTCGTTCATCGTTAAAATCTCGTTCTTGAAATTCTTCGTCATGAATAACCCTTGTAAAATGCTGTTCATGTAGCAAGTGTTTCCCAAATTATCCAATCCAATTTTCTTCGCAAGACTTTCAGGAAAACCATTACTTCGTCAAAAAAAATAGGAAAAGGCGCAGAGAAAGACGCTGGTAGCAGACAAGTAGTATACTAGTAGAAATGTGTACAGTGGAAATCATTTACTGTTGGATTAAAAATTTCAGGAAACTAGTGGTCTTTACAAAAAAATTACCAGGACTTACTTGATTAATTCAATTAGACCAAAAATAGCTCAAAAAGATACTAGATGGAGATCGGCAATTTCTGTCCAAGAAAGGTTGGCAGTAACAATTCGGTTTCTGGCGACTGGCGATTCTTTCACCAGTCCACAATACCTTTTTGAAATTCACTTATTCAAACCATTTTCAGTTTTGGATTTCTCTCACCTAATTGCCGACAGATAAACATTAATTTTTTTGCATCCATCTACTGTTGCCCGAAACTCTACAGCAGTTTCTTACCAAACATCCCAGCCAACCATGCGATACAAGGAAAATGTAAAGGCTACCTCGCATTATGACGTGCTACATCGCATTTGAAGTCACAAACATGTATCCATACATTGAGGCAATGTGAAAATGTCCGCTTCAAGGAAAAGCATTGTGATGTCTTTCAGACATGAAATGCGACGTCACATAGAAAGTCACTAACAGGTGTTATACAAGTCCACATTTCATATCACAAATAGGTCACACTGTGATATCAACTGTTTCTCATAGTTTCCTAGATCTCGATTTTCTCTACATACTATACAACACACTATTTAATACAACCACTTTGTTTGAACCTAGAAAACAATTTTCACCAACTTACATTCATCCAAACTTCCGACAGGCATTTGCGTACAACACCAGACTATTTGCATCTTCATATAAGAGCAGTTAACATCATATTCTTTCTCGAAATTCAAATGCCAAAACTCTCATCCAAAGATTATCATCGTTCGATAAACACAAGATTCGAACGCCGATTTCTAGGTTATTTTCGCTTATGAAACAACGCGCAACACCGTCTCGTCGAGAAAAATTTTCGTCCCATACATGCCTAAATGTGATATCGCGACTTGGCAGATTTGTTTACGTCGAATAGGTGTGGCTTGATGAATGTTGCTGCCACATCACATTTTTTCCTGTTTGTGATGTGTTATTGTGACTGTAACATCAAATAGAAGTCGAATATAGGTAGAGACTGAACTTCGCATTGGTGCAACATTGTTACATCACATAATTCTTGATGTCACACGATGGTTGGCTGAGATCATGTTTCATTACTTTAATGTAATATTTGAGAAGTTTTGTTTCCCACAAAATAGAAGTCGAATATAGGTAGAGACTGAACTTCGCATTGGTGCAACATTGTTACATCACATAATTCTTGATGTCACACGATGGTTGGCTGAGATCATATTTCATTATTTTAATGTAATATTTGAGAAGTTTTGTTTCCCACAAAATAGAAGTCGAATATAGGTAGAGACTGAACTTCGCATTGGTGCAACATTGTTACATCACATAATTCTTGATGTCACACGATGGTTGGCTGAGATCATGTTTCATTATTTTAATGTAATATTTGAGAAGTTTTGTTTCCCACAAAATCTCTTTATTACGATAACTGTTTATGAAGTCGATGGTAGATTCTTCCGTCCACTTCATAATAGCAATGTCTTCAACTGAATGAATAAAACGAAAAATAAATCGCAACTGTGTAACGCTGATCTGTCCAGACATTCGAACAATTGGTGCAACATTAGTGCGTATCATCGACAACCGATGGACGCGTCGATGTTACTATGTTAGGAGGCGTGAAGAGCGACGCGCCTGGCATGTGGACTGCGGAGTGCCACGCCGATCGCGTGTCTGGACGCTAGCAATCTCACGGCCTGTTGATTGACAAGTCGGGTGTGATTCGCGCCGCGCCGTGAACTGTGCACCCCAGTCTCGCCACTCCGCACGCGGCGTGTTTCCTTCGAACTGTGTAAATTTACCGACAATCGACGGGACATGACACTCCGCCCGAAACGTGGAGTGTCAGTTCACACGCAGGCGACACTCCAGACGCATCGTAATGGTTTCTTTACGGTGTTACGTTGTCACGTAGTGCCGTCCAAACTTGTTTCGCGACGACCGACGCCGACGTTACGATACGAAGTTTTGTTATATGCCTGTACGCACTTTAAGCAAGCAAATAGTGATCCTATAGTTCATTTTAACATAGAATAAATTCCTTTGTATTTACATTACATTATTCTTGAAATAGAGTATAATCCTAAATTTTCAGACATAATGATACCATATTGCAGACTGGAGAAAGAGAAGTGAGATAGAAGGTGGGTGCAAGAGAAATAGAGATATGTAAGCGATGAGCTCTGGGAGGCAACTAAGAAAAAGAAGCTTCATCATTTACCAACTAAGTCCAGAGTTGTCCTCACAACGATTCTTTTGAATCTTGAGGTCGGCAAGGATTGCATTTTTATATTGATTTCGCTCTGAGCGGTCCTCAATCTGAAAAAAAATTGTAATTCAATAATGCTAACCTGTTCTGAATTTCAACTTGTCTTTATTGCATCACATTACCTGTTGAAACAAAATTGGAATGTCGGGTAATAACTTGGAAACCGTTGAAGATTCTTATTGTCAATTGAAAGGTGAAATACAAAAAACTGGGATAATGGATTTCCTGCCTGATTAGGCTACAATTTTGTAGCGGGAAAACATGGAAGCCAAAACAGGACAATGGGAAGACTTGGGTCGAAAGATAATTCATAATCTATATTTTACGATTTGAAAGTAAACTACCCAGCAAACACATAACATCTCCTCAATAACTCAGTTTGACAAACGCATCAAATCTCAAAAGATATATATTACTTATTGAAATGTCGACAAGATATTCTTGTAATGTACGGAAATATAATTGCGATGTTGCCTTGATGTACATATTCATATTTCAGTAAAAAGCACCTAGCGAATATATTGGGTATTACAACAAACTGAAACTAAAATATATTTTCAATAGCCGGAGACACAAAAGAGAATAGTGTACAGAAACCATTTAAAAAATAACACAATTTTCATAAATAAGTTGTATTCTCTAAATTGAAGATTATTAATAAATATATACAATCAAAATTTCATATCCTACGTACATTACAGCATTTACGTCTTAAATGTGACATCGCATTGATGTAACAATGTGACATCGCATTGATGTAACAATGTGATATCGTCGTTGAACCTCGATGTTACATTTTAGATGTCGGGAAGATGGTTGTTTTCTGCGTATAGTAATAGCTTGATGAGAAACCTGGTCAAATCATCCAGGTATATCGAAAACTACAGCAAAAGACGGTCATATTTCAATTAAGCCTGACTGCCGAAGTAAGTGACCAAGGCAAGTAATCACTAATATCGATTTATACGTACCCTTTTGTATCAGTTACCACCTTATATTCGGGTTCTATACATGAGGGTAAACAGTCACAAACAAGACCAAGTTTGTCCATCCCTGTGCCCTTGGCATGTAAACGGTTAACTGTTTCTATAATGATAAAATAATGTTTACATCTGTATTTTATAAAAAAATAACTTAGGTACCGAAATTATCAGTTAGACACTTCAATCCCTCGATATCACAGTAGTGTAGTTTATCTGAAAAAATGAAAATTAACATTTGTGTCAACAGGTCTCAGAAAATATTTTTTGGTATTAAATTGCATTAAATTTAAAATGAAATGACACAGCCATGTGTCGTTCGCATGACTTCCATTAAATCATTTATAAAACAGTCGTCAATTTCAGACCAAAAAATCAAAAAATTGTAAGACAAAAAATATTTTTTTCTACAAAAGGTTCGCGCATTGACGACAATATGCGAAGTGACATTTTTTTTCATTTTCCTTCGTGTTGTCCAACTCGGCCTAACGGCCTCGTCGAACAATTTCACGTCGAGTGCAATAAACACTTACTTTTTGCACTTGTTGCATAAATAACTATTAATGTTACCTGTAGCGAGAGATGTTTTATTTTTCACATTTAATAACGTATCCGTCTCACATTTAACACTTTAAAAATAATTTGACGTGCCTGACCCTTGATAACTGGCTTTTGTTAGGCGATGACATTTTTTCAAAGGCATCACAAAAATTATTCAGACAATGCCAAACGCCAGCAGTATTGGAGGACAAGTAATGATACGCCTCTGTACAGAGCATTTATATGTCTTGCTAGAGCTGTAGTGGGCGTCACATTGAAAATGAGTTTTCCTACGCTTTTCCGCACCATTTTACGTTTTGAAAGTTGTACTTTTCCGCACTATTTTTATTTTTCCGTACTATTTTTATTTTTCCGTACGATTTTTACTTTTCTGTGCGATTTTTGTATTGTTGAAAATGGAGATATTTAAGACTAACTAAATGATCTATGTAACTATTTTGTCTTATTAGTCATTTTGTAGCATTATTATAAAAAAATTGTTTATTAAAAACCTTGTTTTTTCATGAATAAGATGGACAAAAACACTCGTAGGAAAAATATTGTACCTAACTATTACGGAAAATATCTTTTCGCACTTGTTAGGTAAATAACTATTGTGCGCATGGGGGCGGGCTCGTCATCACGTTTGGCGTTTACAGTAATGACTTTGACAAGTAATACCTTCAGCTTCATTTATATCAATTTTTAGGTTATGAAACATTTTGAATATTATTGTTGTCTGTTTATTCGGTAACTTAGTTCGCCCACAAGCAACTTAGAATTGAATAGCGGAACGAATTATCATAAAGGAAGGGTAAGAAAACAGACTTCAATCCAGGCAAATTTTGAGAAATGGCAACAAGCAGCGGAAAAACGTAATAAGTAACACGGAATGTATCGACTGTTAACATCCTCGGCAAATGCGACAAGCCTCGGCTTGTACTCTCTCACCTCAAATGTTAACAAGTCCTTTACATTCCGTGTTACTTAAGTAACTATTATTAAATTAATGAACATAATTATTATTTACGGCAATATGTCACAAGACTTGTGAAATGTGTTGGGTACATTCAGGCAACTGTCAAGAAGGACCATGCAGGGGTGGGATTCTATGTACCATAGAATTCTATTGTCGACAGTTTTGTCTCTTTATCTCCCATGAATTCAACCATAATGTCATCTCACTTTTTCTATCGGCACTAGAATTCTATGGTACACAGAATCCCACCCCAGTTTATTTGCAAAAGGAACGAAGCAGGTTTATGACATAAACGTCAGGTTGACAGACTTCATGTTTATTATTCATTAGTTGCAACTATTGAAGAATTCACTTTGTTTACTCGATCAAATTTCAAATAATAACTTGGTTGGTTCGTGAAATTATCTCAATAAATACGACTCGTGCTTACGATACAATCGATAATTCTGTCAGAAATCTTTAACTCGATCAAATTGTTACCAAGCAATTTCATCTCGTTGATTTCTGACAGAATTATCTCGATCAAATTGCTTTGAGGTAACACCACGAGTCTCGATCTCGTTGATTTCTGACAGAATTATTGATAGTATTGCGACCACCCGTGGTATTACCCCCGACAATTTCACTCACTATATGAAAGTCGCGTCTCCTGCGATATGAGGACCAATCAGAATGGGATTTCGCGAAAGTACACGCTTCCTTTCGCTTCCTTTCTTTCCGATCCGGAAAGACCACGTCGTCAAGTCAACCACAAATATAAACAGCAATGATACATCTTGTAATCTAGTATGACATAAACGTCAGGTTGACAGACTTCATGTTTATTATTCATTAGTTGCAACTATTGAAGAATTCACTTTGTTTACTCGATCAAATTTCAAATAATAACTTGGTTGGTTCGTGAAATTATCTCAATAAATACGACTCGTGCTCACAATACAATCGATAATTCTGTCAGAAATCTTTAACTCGATCAAATTCTTTTGATCCTACGGGACTCGTGGTGATACCAAGCAATTTGATCTCGTTGATTTCTGACAGAATTATCGATAGTATTGCGACCACTCGTGGTATTACCCCCGATAATTCAACTCATGTATAAAATCGTCCATAAGAAACGTCAGTTTTGGCAGTTTGATATGGGATAAATAGGAACGTAACTGTTTGCAAGTGGATAAACTTATTTACCTTCACCACGGCAACAACTAATAATTGTCGTATGACTTTATTGAATCCGACGCTGTACCCAAGGACGCGTTGCTATCAACAAAGCCAAATGACAACAAATTTTCATACTTTTTGTTACGTTGTTGTAACGTTGGATTTGGTAGTGCAACTACTCAAATAATAAATTCTGCAATAGACAACGCCACTCCAAAAAACACCAAAAAAACCAAATCATCAATTTGAAGGCAGTTTAAATTATTTTGTCGAGAAAAGGGGTATGAACTATTACCTTCAACGTCGCAGCCGGAAATCTCATATTGGCAGATTGGGCGTATAATATGAAGAAATCAGACGGAAATGACTACAAGGAGTGCGTAGTTGAAAAATATTCTATGGATTATAAGATTGTGTTTGACCCATTCAAAGATGTGACATTTCAAGCCGCTAGAAACGCTAAAAATGCTAAACGCAAGCAACTGCAGAGCAATTTAGATAAAAGAAGACAAGGTTCTATAGCATTAAGTAAAGAAGAAGTTATAAAAATGGCAGAGCAGTGAGATGAAAATACTCCAATGGGACTTAAAAAAAAACTTTTTCATATCGCCGCTTTTGAATTAGTCTGGAGAGGTGGTGAAAGTGCGCAGTGTAAAATGTATTATTTCAAAGTCGAAAAATACAATAATGGAACATTGACAGGCAGAGAGGAGTACAACACGGTCTTTTCTAAAACAGCTCAAGGTGGAGATAAAAGGTGCAGTGAAAGTAAGTGGTTGACTACAAATAAAGAAAATCCGAACGTGTGTCCTGTAAGATTGTTGAAAATGCTTCTAGAAAAACGAAACAAACATATTTCTTCAGATAGATTGTTTCTAACACCAAATCCGTTTTGGAAAAATGAAAATGCCAAGGTATGGTAGAAAAACGTGCCCACTGGTGTAGACGAAATTTCAAAGTGGACCAGAATTTCTACAGAAAAAATTGGTCTAGATCTGAAACATAAAATTACTTATCACTCCCATAGGGCTAGCACTATTTCTACTCTTGCCAAAGCAGGAGTCTCAGAACAACAAATTATCAAGCTGACCGGACATTCGAACGCCAATTCTCTGAAACCATACCTTCAGTTAGACTCACAGCATCATTTCACTTTAGTGACAAATCTAAGAGAGGAAAATAATTAAATTCAGCAGTCTTCTTCGGGTAGGATTGTATACCAAAACTGTACTTTCACTAATTGTACATTTGAATAATATTTCCTGTTAAATGTACTTTTTGTTCAATGAATTACCTATTGATTTTAATAAATTATGTTCTATTCACTTTTGTTTAATAATTCATTTATTTGATTCGTTAAGTTATCTCAACTAAATACCACTCGAGGTTTTGTTTTCATCGTATAAACTTTAATTTTGTTCCACTCAAACTTGGTAGCTTGTAATATGACTCGACCAAATAACATTAGATAAAATTATTTCACCTTTGGTGTCGTGATTTTATCATGTTATTTGCTCTCGTCAATTACCAAAGCAACCAAGTTTTCGTGCAAAATGAAAGTTTATCCGATAAAATAAAAACCTCTTGTGGTATTACCCCCGAATAAATTTTGACAGATGAGAAAATTAATCAGGAAAATATGGAAGGTAACTTACTGTATTTTGGCATTAAATGATGTGTGCAATTACACAGTGCAATATGATTATCTGCATGACATTGTACAACACATGTAGAGTAACTATAATAGTCGTGCACCAGTAGTTCGTCATTTTCGGAAGGAAATTTGCATTTTCGTTTATAAACCGGTAAATCCTTTATATTTCCGTCATTGTTTATCTCGATTACCTAAAAAAACAAAATGAGAATTATTTCATCTATCCTACAAAAAATACTGAACAATCCTTCAATACAAAATCGTTGATGAAACTTTGGAACATGCATCATTTCAAATGAACAGACTTACATTTATAGAAATATTGAATGCTTCTCCCAACATGACATCTTTTCTTTGATCTGGATCTGAGTTTATGAAGGGAACATCTTCCGGTGCATGAAAATATACCTTAAAATTTTTTATTTGAAATATTACAAAATTTTCGTATTTAAAAATGATACTTTTTATAAAAAATATACCTACTCTGATATCTTCGTTGGTTCGTATCCAAAGTTCCCCTGGTCCTGTTTTTCTATTCATTGTTAAATCTATTTTAGGGCCGTTATATTTCCTAAAAAAACATAAAAATACTGATCATACAAATTAGTTGAAAGGGGGGAACATTTTCCATGAAAGTTGAAAAATGAAAAATGTTAATTATTTGTAATATCCAACAGAAAACAACTACTTCCCGGCTAAAGCCACAATGGACATTGAACTACATCTGATAGATATTGTGAAAAGACTAACTGAAAAAGGTAAATCTGAAAGTAATAATTTGCATCTTCATTCAGATAGTTGATTTTTTTATTTTCCCTAGCTTCATTGAAAATTCATTAAATAAATTAGATAGGGAGAATGTTATTAAAAAATATCACTCACAGAAATCGTTCATTTCATTGAAGCAAGGTTCGCTTCTCTTGAATTCAATCCATAATAAATTTTGGTCGACGAAAATCTATTTCGCTTTGCCAAGCTCATCAGGGAGATTGATAGAATTGGAAAGCAGGCTCTTCAGAAGCAATTATACACATAACGGATGGAAATGATGGAAATATTTCTTCTGCGGTAACACTTTGAAATATTTCCATCATTTCCATCCTTGATGTGTATAATTGCTTCTGAAGAGTCTGCTTTTCAATTCTATCAATCTCCCTGAGGAGCTTGGCTAAGCGAAATAGATTTTCGTCGACCAAAATGTATTAGGGATTGAATTCAAGAGAAGCGAACCTTGCTTCAATGAAATTAACGATTTCTATGAGTGATATTTTGTAATAATATTCTCCCTATCTAATTAATTTAATGAATCTTCAATGAAAACTAGAGAAAATAAAAAAATCAACTATCTGAATGAAAATGCGAATTTTCACTTTCAGATTTTTTCTGTTAAGAGTCTTTTCTCAATTTCTATCAGATGTAGTTCAATGTCCAGCGTGGCTTTAGCCGGGGAAGTAGTTGTTTTGTGTTAGATATTACAAATAAATCACATTTTTCAATTTTTATGGAGAATGTGCCCCTTTTCAACATAAATACCTCCCAAGAGGTTATGTTGAACGATGGAAAATAGCGACTGAAGTTTGTGCTTTAGCCGCAGATGATTCCATAACAGATTTTATGAATATCCTATTCATATTGTCGAACAAAAAAGACAAATTAGTATATTTATCCAACAGCTCTGTCCTTATTTGGAATTCTATATTATTTTTAGTCGTTTTGTGAAAGTTATAGCACAACATCTAATTCGAGTTTTTTAAACTGAGGTTATAGTTCTTCATTTTGTTGTTTTAGTGAGGAATCACACTGATCGACCAGGACCGACCGTCCGCGACCACCTACGACCAAAAGTGTAGATCAATAAAAACTTTCAAAGTCACACTGATCGACCATCCACGACCGACCACTAGAATAATTTTGTAAATCTGACATTAATTTGACATTCGAAAGGTTATGTGAATTGTCTGTTCATTTATTGAAAATAAGTTAAATTCATAATATCAATAGTTTTGCTTTAAATTCTGTTCTCTATTGAGCGTGGACTGTAAGGTTTTAGAAATGAAGTTGAAGTTTTAAGCGAAAGATTGGCAGACAATTTTGTGGCTTACCGTTTTCTATGATTGGCGTGATCTTCTGGGCCGGTCGGCACTTCTGCGTTTCTCTTGAAGATTCAGGATTGTTCTTTTTCTCGAGTTCAAGTTTAATAGGCACACACGTTTCTAATAGCGGCAATTTTCTTTCGTTCACTTTCCATCAAAAACTGTTCTGTCACACAAAAAAAAATTACTTGTTGTCTTCTTTCTTTTTTTTTGTTTCTAATGTACTGAGTGCAAAAGTATGTGGAACCAACAAATATAAATCTGCCTTTCATAAACGCGGCAAAATAATAAATATTTTTACAAGAAGTCAATTCTCAAAATCGAACAATGAGCAGTAATGATACTGAAGAAGAACGAATTATGATCATGTACTATTTTTATAAACAACGAATGAAGAAAGTTAAAAAAAATATGTGGGTTAGAGAACTTTATTCAAACCGAGAACAAGAGGGAGATTTTCATACGATCTACATTTTATTTTTCTGGTAGGAAATATACCTATTTACATGAGTTTTGTTGTAGTCAAAAGTTGATCATAAATGTGTATCAAAATGACATTACGTCATGATAGTGTGACACCGACCAAAATTTCCAGCAGACTACAATTTCGAACATAGTCTTTGAAAAAGGGTCGAGGACGGTCAATGACGATTATACAGTGTGAGTTGTGCGATAAGAATATACGTGTTGGAAATTTTGGTCGTAGGTGGACGGTCGCGGACGGTCGGTCCTAGTCGATCAGTGTGATTCCTGGCTTAAAGTGTTTCGACATTGGTCGGCACAGGTGGCGATATCAAAGAGTACTCAGTACTCTTTGGTCCGGAAGTGTAAAGGTCAAAGGTGTGGAATTCCTCATTGATTTCTTCGACTTGTTAAGTTTGCCTGGATCCGCCTTAATAATTCCGCCTAACAAATTAGACCGTCAGCTAGTGACAGATTTAGGTGCCCCATTTTCGCATACAAGCCTCGAATAGGGCTGAAAAGTATATCGATTTGGAGTAAAATGAAGATATTTTTACGACTGGCTCCTGGGGATAACATACCGAGAATTCGATTTTTCAGAAAAGTGCTTATTTGTTTCCCTCGTGTTTCTATTTACGGTACGAAACTACTATCGTTAAGTCGTTTTGAGAGAAAAAGTTTTTATGAACATATGTTCGGAGTTGCTTCTTTTCTGAGATGCAGGGCATTGATTTTTTTTTCAAACGCCTTTGTATCTCAGAAACGAAGCAACTCCGGACATATGTTCATAGGAACTTTTTTCCTTAAGGCGACTTAACGAATCACCCTCTGTAGTTTCGTACCGCAAATAGAAGCATGAGGGAAACAAATAAGCACTGTTCTGAAAAATCGAATTCTCGGTATGTTATCCCCAGGAGCCACTCGTAAAAATATCTTCATTTTACTTCAAATCGATATACTTTTCAACCCTATTCGAGGCTTGCACCTAAATCTGTCACTAGCTGACGGTTGTAATAAAACACATTAGTGCCTATATCACTTGACTCCATCATCACCCGGTACATCGAAATTTTAATCCTGATGCGCTCCCAAATCGTTTTATCGGTAGCAAACACCGTAGAAACATTTCGTTCAACAAAAACAACTTTAAGCTTTTTTAACCGAAGTACGCGAGACATTTATTCACTTTTCTCGGCTCATTTCATCGACCAGAGCACAGCTGATTTTTCACTTACGAATTCAGTTTGATATTAATATTGTCGAATGGTTTTAATGTTCATCCATAAAGTTTTACTTTGTGGAAACTGCGCCTGCAATTGTTTCAGGTGGGTAGTGGTATTATTTCTATGTTAATTTATTATACAGTATGCTCGTATTTTGGAAGCATTTCAGCACTTGTTATTTCTACCTTAGTTAAATGTGCAATTGTTTCAGACTGTTTTTCGCCGCCTAAAATTGTAATAAAATTTCCATAACCAGGAGAAGAGTTTTCCTTTTCGAATCCACTTTATTTGATATAAAACCTGAGAGAAAATTGCTTTTTTACACGGTCTAAATTACTAATGAACATAATTGAAAAATATGATTGAGATATGTTTTAAAATTATACCATACCAAATGTCCCAGCATCGAATTACTCTTACTTTGTATGCAGTGAATTCAACGAGTAACAAAATCCGTATTCTGTTTCAAGAGGAAGGATTTCATCGCAACAACTGAAATTGATATCATTCCATTTACATGATAATATCATCCGGTTGCACTTTTTTCTATACTGAAATGAAAAAAAAAAACTGTTGGTAAAGTGGTGGACTGCCTGAAGATTATTGAAAGGATAACATTCACAAAATTCAACGAAGCCAAAGTTTCTCCTTTGAAAATGATTATTTTGCCAAAAAAAGATTTTCAGCTCAAAATGAATAATTTTGGCTTTGGTTGCAGTCGACAGTGGCGCAGCCAGGGGGGGCCTTCGGGGCTGCAGCCCACCCAAGCCACCAAATTACCACCGGTATTTATAACATCCGTACTGATGAATTGTATGTTTAGCCCCCCCCCCCCAAACAGTAATCCTAATTTAATCCAAATAACATTCCTTTCTGGGACAAGTACTGAATAATTTGAAGTATCTCGTTTCTCAAACTCATCTTTTTACAAGCTTTTAACTTACTCTGTACGTATGTTCTATCCTTCTGTCTGTCTTACCGGTTTATAACTTGCAATCCACTTAGTGAAAAACATGGGATCATCGAATAATATAATTCAAAAAAGTTTACCCCCCTGAGAACGAGTGCGACAAGGTGTCTTATAGAACGTGTTTCATATAGGTACTATTTTATCTATTTGGCATTTTTTTGTAGCTTTTTATTAAAAAAAATTGGATTTAACGGTCTTTAGCCCTTAGTATAAGAAACTTATATCGCTAGATGGCAGTTCATGTTCGAACTGCCATTTCCAGCTTGTCAACTTTCGCGCGGTACAGGACCGAATTAAGTATTTCGGTGATTGTTTTTCCTATTCGCTTTCCTGGTAATCTGAAAATTTGTACGAGCATTTGAGATTAAATATTGCGGTCCAATCACAGAATGAATCGAAAATTGAAAGTAAAATAAAAAAACTGAAAATCTGTAGAATATGAAGCGTTAAAAATAGTAGGTATAATTGATTAACGGGCGGAAACTATTTCGATGATGTTTTTAATGAGAATTTTGGGAAGAAAAGTGTACAACAAAAAGTTATACCGATGGTCTCACCTAGAATACTGGATAAAAGCTAATGACATGCATGCAGCATAAATATACAGTGCTGGTGTATGAAGTCTTTATCGTATTTTATTTTTTGAAGGTTTTGATGCATTGTAATATTTTTTCAGATTTTTCGATTCAAAATTGGTATGAGAGGGTTTTCGGGGGTGGAGATTAGGAATCGTTTGTTGAAATTAATAAATTCAAGATGGCGGACGAGATTTGCGATTATAGTCGGATTCGATTCAGAATTCGTATGTGTGGGTTTTCGGTGTAGGAGATAGTTAATCTTTTTTTTGGAGCTGCTACTTCCAATTCTGTAATGTTCGCAAAAATAACATGATATCCGAACCCAAAAGCATCAATTCAGAATGATATCGAATCAGTAATCACGATACTCGTCCAACAGGAGCCGCCATCTTAAATTTTTCTCAATCTGAAAATGTCATGATGTATTTATTTATTTATTTATAAACATGTATACATGCACACACAAACACACCTACACGCACCCACCCCCACACACAGAAAACAAGTTGTATAAAAACTAGTAATTTTTTAAATTATATTTTTTTGAATTCCCACCCGACCAGTGAATTTTATATTTTCCCGAATTTTGGAATATATCCACAAATAGTTGCATCATCGGTAGAGTTCATATCCAAATAAGTTAGAGAAAACAATTTCGAGTAAGTTAAATGGAATGTACTTTCATTTAATATCATAACCGATAGTTAATAGCTCCGAAATCCGACCCTGTGCCAGAACTTGTATGATCCCTCTCTCCACGTTTCACGTTATCAGCCGTATAGGAGAAGCAACGTGAGGTGCGTAAAGAAATTCAGTTCTATTTTGGATTCAAGAATTGTAATTAATAATTAATTTTCACTATAGTCGACGGCTGAAACATTCCTTTATAGCTTGACGGTTATAAAATTGGCTATTTCCCAATTCGAATGGAATAATGCAAGGAAATTCATTTCGCAAAAACAACACTTTTTTGTGAAATTATTCACAAATAAACCAAATTGTGTAAGAGGAAAACGAGACCGACATTCCATCAAGTAATTGATAGACTTCAATAATACAAGGAAACATCATAAAAATATTCGTTCATTTTGATGGTGGCACTGATCAAAAATGCACAAAAATGGGAAGAAATATCCTTTTCATTCAGTTAATACTTTCAAAATATTTTTTTTGTTATTTTTATCTATATACACTCATACATTCCTTCATCAATCAGAAGAAAGAAATCGTTTCCGTCCCCCTTTTTTTCAGGGATGCAGACCCTTAATATTAATAAATAATATCAGAAATATCGGGTTGGTAACATTGACAAAATATTTAAAATTTCTAGGAGGCTGTCAGGTAATTCATATGTTCACATAAATTATTTAAATATCAGTGAATTACCTTTTTTTAAATGACTGATGAAGACAACTCAAAAGTTGCACCCCTCCTGAATTGAGAGTAATAATTGCTCAAACGGCTGTGAATGATTTGTTGGCCAAAAAATCTCGTTCAGTTTACGAAAAGGAACCCCATCCCTCTTTTCTGACGTTCATCTGACAGTTGATGTTACCAATCTCGTCGAAAAAATTTAAAATGCGTATCGAAATAATAGCTATTTATGATACAAGTTGGTAAAGTAGGACTTTTTTGTATGAGCGTGAAGTTTGTTGAATGAGACGCCGCCGAGTTATCATACAAAGTTTTTTCTTAGACAGTTATTATATTGCCAAATTGTAGCAATTCCCAAGTAGCTCACCAATATTGGAACAATATTGGTACAATATTGTGAAAATATTGACAAAATATTCAAATAATAATATTGGCGAGAAAAATAATGTGAACATTCGGCGATATTGGTCCAATATTTAAAAAATAATATTGGCCTAATATTCTCGAAGCAATATTGGCCTCAAAATGTTAGGCAATATTACTACAATATCGCTGTCGCACACTTACATTGGAATAATATTGGTAAAATATTGGCAAAATATTAAAACGTAATATTGGCGAGATAAAGTTATAATTATTTCGGGATATTGGCACAATATCACTTGGACATTATATAAATAATATTAGTGAAATATCGAGGAAGCAATATTGGCCCCAAAATATTTAGGGATATTGGTACAATATCATTTGCATATATTGGTAAAATATTCAAAGTGAATATGTTGCCTTGGAAACATTGATGAAATATTTCCAAAAAATGTCGAATAATTTAAAAATTCTACAATTTCGTTTCTACTTCAATTTACAACTGAGTAGATTGACTTGTAAACGCATTGTGATAAGCCTTATTTGATATATGTTACTATGATTCAGCTGTTGTTCCATATGTGGGGCCACCTAGCGGTTTCTTACCCAAGTTTAATCATCATTCATTTCAATATTGTTTATTGAATATTCGGCCAATATTCAAATTTCAATCCTAGTGATAAATGTATTTTGTAATGAAAAGGGGAACATTCTCTTCCACAATAGATTTTATGAATTTCCTATTCATATTTTCGAACTAAAATCAAAATATTTTGTAATATTGTATCAATATTGTTTTTCAAATATTGGCGTAAGGTTTTCGTAACAATCAACATAGGGTAAATATCATTTTTAGAATATGGCTTGAATAATATTCCACCGATGTGCTTTCAAACTTGGATATACAATATTGTTTTTAATGTCTAAAATCGATGAGAGTAATATTGAAATCGCAATATTGGAGCTAGATGCTGGAAACAATATGTAGGCAATATCGCTCTATCGATATTGGTGAAAATTATTGTACTAACTATGACCCAATATTTCATGAAACAATATACATTCAGAACAGGAAATTTCCGCGCTCTTTTTAGTGCGGAAAAAACATTTGAGTGCGGAAATAGTAATTTACGTAACAAGTCCGGAAAAAACTGTTTTCGGACGTGTTGCGTACACAATTTTTTCGAAAACCGTGTGAAATAACAAATCGAGACACATTTATTTATTATATGTCTTGGTAGAAGAAAATTTCGAACATTGTAATTCTTATTTTTATTAAACACTGAAATTGGAACAAAAGATAGGTACTAACAGAAACATTCTGATTCTTATTTATATTGATATTTATATTAAAATTTGAGCATTTCCCGGACTAGTCCGGGATGTGATACTTTCTCAAAGAAAAATCGTCCTGGTAGTAGGTACTTCCCGGACGGTTGCCGAAAAAGTAGATTTGTTTAGTTTTTGTGGATTATACTGACATTTAAATATGGCGTCGCAGAAGGTTAAAATAGAAAGCTTACTAAGTCGTTCGGCTATCTGCAATCGCGTGCGGAAAAGTATCACTTTCCGCACTTGTTAGGTAAACTACTATTTCAGAAGCTTGAGACGTGAAATTTCATCGCATTTGAAATAAATCCTCGAGCTTTTGAGAAAAGATTTGATTTGTTTTAATTTTTTTATTTTCATATAGGTAATAAATTTTATTTTTTACTTTTTAGTTCAATAGAAATAAATAAAAGCCTGTTTTTAAAAATATTTTCCAAGTTTATTTTATTCAAGCTCACCTTCTCTATCTTTTCTGTGAAATTCATCGATTTGCATGACTTGCAGTTAGAATTGCACGAATAACAGCTTCCAGTAAAATATACCAAATCAATAATAAATTGCTTCTGCAGATCAATTTCATCTTTATCAAAGTGTTCGTTTCTGAAAAAAAATTATCAGTTATATGAGTCAACTTAGTTTGATTGATTATTTATTTTTTTCTACGTTCATGCAAAAAACAAAACTTTATTGAACTATATTTGGTGGAAAAACTGTCTCTTTATTGCACTCATCTGTCATTCTACTATAGCGTTCTGTAATCATGACACACACAAAACTTTAAAATCGACGCCAAATTGACGAGTTTCATACAGTATTTCTTCTACAACTGTCAAAAAAAAAACCAATTCATATTTTTTTGCAAATATGAAATAAATTTGGCATATTTTTATTGATTCATTATTCGAACAAAGTTTGAAGAGTATGCCGGAGAGTTGAGTTTTAAACAAATGAAACAAATAATTTCGACAGAGTCGAAATCCCTTTCTCTTCACACTATCCCGCAAAATGGAAAATTTGAAGCGAATATTAAAATAACATATTCATCGAGGTCAATATTATTATTATTAACTAGTCCATCGAAGTGACTTTTCATTTTCTTAGATTTGTATTCAAAATAAATTAACAATCCTCGTGAAGCAACGAATACCTTTTTCTTTCTTTGAACTATGTCAAGAAAATCTCATATTTGCACTATCCACGATTTTCTCTATTCAATCTTCATCACTTTTCATTTCTACTTAAATTAAATTTATAGTTATCAAGAATTCGTTATCTGGATAGATGCCCAATTTCACAAATTTCATTAATTATTTTTATCAACTAGTTTCTGACGGCCAAACAGCCATAGTTACCTTGGATTACCTAGTGTAGATTAGGTCCAATAGTTCATTAGAGGTATATGCTATTATTTTGAATATATTCGCCGCGATAGTTTGGAATTTTGATAATACTTATTTTATAGTAAGAATGCTAAGAATATTATTGGTGAAACATTTGTATATCAGATATATATAGGTTATTATTAGTTGCCAAAGATAATGAGAACTAGCTTCATGACAGGATTTCGTTATTATTCGGATCTGTTACTGTTGTTGCATGAAACTGTCGGTTGCCTAGCAACAACCGTTAAAATAAGTGCACATTTTTTACGCTTTTGCGTTTAATAATGAAATCGTATGTTGATAGTGAAATATTGTAATACTTTACGCACACAAACCACACAAAAAAAGTGGACTTTTTTGACAGTTGTGGAAAAAAGGGTTTTTGAATTTTTTTAATTATGGTATTTGATTCAGAAAAAAAAAGAATTGGAGTAGAATTCAAACACTAGCTATTTTAGCGCGAACGATTACCGGCATTTTATTCGACGAATAGAGATGACGTCAAAGTCTCTCCATATATTGCACGTCTGGAATCAAAACAAAGTGTGCCTTCCCATTAAATTTAACTGAATAGTTTTGAAAGACGTTTTAATCGGGTGTACCTACAAAAATTGGGAACAACTCTTTCTCGTGCAGAAAACATTCTCAAGGACAAACGTTTGTAGAACAATACTGATGACTTCAGGCCCGCGAAAATATGGCGTTTGAATCTATCCCAATTTGGAATAGTTTTGAAGTGAATTGTTGTCGATATGATATAGATTAAAAGGTTCTTGGTATGATTTTACATGCATCGTATATGAGGCCATTATTTGCAAAACTTGCTATTTGCTCGGGAGCATTTTTTTGGGAAATAAAAAAAACGTTTAACAGCTTAGTGGTGTTTTCTGAAAATAAAGTGATTTATAAATGTTGCTTTAAGCTTTTAGGAGTGGAATTAAGAACTTTGCAGCCTAAAATATTTACAGCTTTGTTTAAAAAATATATAATTGCAAATAGCCCGTTTTGCAAATAATTGTATAGTAAAAAAAAGTAAAAAACCTCTTCGTCCTTTTCCGCATGGATGAGGTTCAACAAACAGAATATTTTCACCTACAACTCTATAATAATTGTAAAACACTATCTCTTTTGCTTTGTCTCGTTTGAATACAAACTACTGAACTACGTTTCTTATAAAACAATCACTGTGGGATAAATGTTCCTCAAGCCAGTTTTGCAATACAGAATTTTCTTTCTCGTGGAAACCAGAACAGAAAAAGCAAAGAGCAAGTTTTGCACATAACTATAATTTTCTCGATAGTATTTGCATGCTAAAGAAAGGGCTTTGGTAAATTCTGATTTTATCATTCGATTCCTCTGTGAAATTTGAAAGAAACTCAATGAAAAAAACAGTTTTGGAGATTTTGTCGAATAGCGAGTTTTGCAAATAATGGCCTCATATACAGATAAGATCATTTTTTATTGCAGTGTAACTCCCTATATTATTAAAACTTGAATATTTTTGTTTAGTTTCATTTCACCTAATTAACATAACAATAACATACCCAAAATGAACCATTTTTGAGTCATTCGATTTTCTTTAGAAGAAGTGACAGATGCATGCTCTCGAACACACATCATTTTTACGTGAATTAACATTCAAGAAAAATTTGTCGTGAGTCAATCATGAATATTGTAGGCTGAACACGCATCGTTTTCACATCCATGTTATTGAAGGTTGATTCAATTCTATTAAGCCCTAGTTCACTATATCCAAAACATAATTTTGGAAATATTCCATTATAATACTAGTACAGTAACCACAGAGAAATGTAAGCCACGAGTGAAAAATGAATCGTAGCACTTTGAAATTTGGCACATGACTTCTTGACATCATGTATTGTTAGAAAAAAAAAATTATTCACCAAAAAATCAGGGGTGGAACCCAAAAAAAAATGTATTTAAAAATTACAATTTTTTTTGCTGTTGTTTCAGAAAGCATAAGATTTATCGAAAAACAATTTCAACAAGGCGAATCATAATTCAATTCTCCACAAGAAATATACTTAGTAATTTCTCACAAAATGCGCTCGTTTTCTCAGAAAACCAGATTGAATCCCGATATCGAATTTCAGGCTTGCGTTAACCCGCCACTGCAATTTCCGGCAGTGCCGAAAATTAGATTTGTTATGATTTTGAAAAGAAAAAGTGCTTATCGTTCCTGAAGACTTCTACTTCCTCATGCAAATATAACATGTGAGTATCTGAGTACCCAAAATGTGTTTTATCCAGCTTCACATAACTCTTCTACGATATTTACGGAGGATCCGAAAGTCATGGATATTTTAGTGGATATGAAATAATTATAATGAAGCAGGAATCAGTACCCTCTTTGAACCATATGCAACGATTTTAGACAAGTGAGACAAGTCTCACTTATACATGCCAAAGAAAAAATTGGGTTTTACTCCTGCCTCCAGTTTTCAACTCATCCATAATCCCGGCAGTTTCTTCAGTAAATGTTGAAAATAATCGCTCATACACATTCTACATAAAAAATTAATTATGTGATTTCAAGCTTGAGGTTTGCACTTCACAATAGTATTATTAAACATATATGCAGGATATGAATAAGCGATTATTTTCAACATTTACTGAAGAGAATGCAGGTGTTAAGGGTAAGTTGAAATTGAGGCAGGAGTAAAACAAAGTTTTTTTTTTGGCATGTATAAGTGGGACCTGTCACACAAAAATTGTTGCATATAGTCCAAAGAGAGTATGGGTTGCTGCTTTAGTTTAATAATTCCAAATTTACTTAATTATTCATGATTTTCCGCAAACATCTCCGTGAAGTGCTTTAAAACACATTTTAGATACTCAAATACTCGCATATTATATTCGCATGAGAAGGTATAGGAGTCTTCAGAAACGATATGAACTTTTCCTTCTCCTTCTCCGATCATTTTTAGCAGAGTTATGACCAATCAAATTTCAGCAAACTTTCAGCGGCAGGTAAGGGTTAACCTGAAATTTGATGTCGGCGTTCAATCACGTTTTCTGAGAAAACGAGCGCATTTCATAAAAAATTACCGGGAATAATTTTTGTGGAAAATTGAATTGTTTTTCACCTTGTTGAGTTGTTTTTCCGATAAATCATATACTTTCCAACAAAAAAAAAATATTTGTTCCACCCCTGGAATTTTGGTAAACAATTTTTTTTTAGTGTTTGTCAAGGTTTCAACAACTAGCATACCAAGTTTGGTGGTGCTACAATCGATCCTCGCCTCAAAACCCAATCGTACTGGATTATATTCAATTCTGCATACTTGCTTAAATTGTTAATATTTCTAGTAGGCTGCTGTCCACAAATGATGCAACAAATGACTTTCGAACTTTATGTTTTCATGCTGCAAGAACATCGTTGAGAACAGTGCATTGAATCAAAAGAAAATAACAGTAATTGGTATTATTTTTTTCTTCCTTCGTTTTAGAATCATAGGCCTATCAAACAGCCCTCGTCGCATCTCGTTATAGCATGAAAACAATAATAGAAAACGTATTCAATTCTTACTCAAACCATTCGGGTTCTGATCCAGCAATAGGGCATAATGTAACTGCAGGAAATGTTGTATTCCATTCCAAATAAGTGGTTTCAGTAACAAAACTCACTGACTTCTCTTCGAACGCTTTATACGAATTTTTGAAGACTAGTAACATTATTCCAAAATTCAGAATGAAGATAATGATCCAAAATATTCTGAAATATTTTATTTTTATCTGATTTACTGTTTCTTAAGCAGTGGCACCAGCAGAATATACAACATCGAGAAAAACTTTAATAAACATTATTAAAACTTAATGGTGAGTTTATAAAACAAGTAAAATAAAATATGAAATAAAATAAAATAATATAAAAAGATAAAACTGCACCACACCCATAACAAGTTCATACAGAAAATAAAATAAGAGAAGTAAAATAAAACATGGTTATCTTTTATTCTATTTTTCTCATTGCATTATTTATTATTTATATTGCCAATATTGAAAATCGCCATTAAACTTCTGTAGCCTAGTAAAGATACCATTAGAGGACGGATATTTATTATAAGATTAATGATGGCAAGGTGGATTATTAATTAATGAATGAAGCAAGGCACTGTCGATTTAAAATTAGATCATTGAATAGAAATAGGAAAAGGCTAGTGCTTTTGAAGTGGTGGCAATATAAAATTCCAAATTTTGATTGGCAGGTTTTTATTTCTTATATTATTTCACTCTGCTGTATAAACACTCCAAAAATTATTACTTTCCATCTTACTTTATTTTATTTCTTATTTTACGTGCTGTATAAACTCACCATAAGTATTGGTAATCAATAAAAGCACCTGTATTTGGGTCTCACTTTAATTGCCACTAGGAAAAAAAAAGACCCAGACAGTGTTTAATTGCCACTATCAAACTAAAATTCAAATATAAAGTAGTGCTACCTACTATCAAATAAAGTACTTATAGTAGTATAGAACAATATTTTTTGAAGAAAAAAATTTGTTTGCATCTCATCACTATAGATACAAAAACAACTATTTTGTCAACAAAAATAACTATTTTCTACAAACGTCAAAAAATGACAAGGTTCGCGCATTGATAACAATATTCGAAGTGACACTTTTTTTCATTTAGCTTCGATACTATCACACCGTGCGCGAAGTAAAGTGCGAAATACCTATTTCGCACACTGCATGTAAACTATATGGAATTTTCATATTCTAATCCTATATAGTCCTCAATCAAGCGAAAATCCAAGAAATCATTTATTTCTGAATGTTCAACAATAATTAATTAATTAATTAATTTATACTACCAATTTTTTTTGACGTTTCCAGAAAAAAATTGTTTGCATCTTTTGCACGAAATACTTTGGTGATCTCGACTATCTAAAAAAAATCAGTTCTCGATCACCAAAGTGGCATTTCGTTGTTAAGACTGGAGAAATTTATCGGTCAAAAACCGAGTAGCTATGGATTTTATGGAGATAATTTCTTGTATTAGCTACTTCTCGAAATTTGTGGCAATCCAGCCAAAGATGAAAGGCACTAGAGCACAAAAAAAGTTTTCAAAACATTGAAGTCATTATTTTGTTTAATACGAAAACCGAAACAATTATCATTTCATAGGTAATAGTATATCACACGTAACAAGTGTTTTAAAAGGCATATTACGCTTTACAAAACGCATTGCTTACTATACTTTACCTACGGCCATATACAGTGTGCCGTTTCCGAGATCCAGAAATTCATATTTTTATTATGAGTGAAATTACCTTTTTTAATAAGAGACTCCTATATAGATGAACTTGAGTAGCAATACCTCATCTAAATACAAAATTTAATCCAAATCGTTGAAGCCGTTTTCGAGATAAAAAAATTCACATTATTATTATTATTATTGTAATGTAAAATCGCCTTTTTCTCAAAGAGACGCCTATATACAGAGACCGCCAAAAAGTATGTACCATATGGTAAAAAAGTTTATTATTAGAGTATTAAAAAAAATATTCTTGGGAAAAGTTTGTGCATGTCCAATAACCTAAAACTCGATTTTGACATAAATATCGCTGGTATGGCGCAAATTGAAAAAAATTACTATGAATAGGCAAAAAGTCGGGTAAAATGGCAAGATATCGAAAAAAGTAATTTGAAAAATTTGCTTAGAATCAACCAGTAACCAATGTAACAGCCAGGGTTTTGACAAAATCCATTTTTTTTAAATTTAGTGCTTACTACTGGTGTGGAGAAAATGAGAAAATTTTGTCATTCTCACTGAAATACAAATGTTTCAGTATGGTCAAGCTATTCATAAGATAATAATTTGATATTTTCATACAGCTAGGAAAATATTTAAAAAAATAGCTATTTTCAATTTTCTGTCATTATCTTTTCAAACTTTGTATATGTGTATAAAATTTAATTTTAAGCAACTTCTTGAATAACTTTTTTTTGATATCTTGCCATTTTACCCCACTTTTTGCCTTTTCATAGTAATTTTTTTCAATTTGCCGCCATACCAGCGATCACGTGACATGTGTCAAAATCGATTTTTAGGTTATCGGTTATCGGGCATGTACAAACTTTTCCCAAGAATCTTTTTCCAATACTCTAATAATAAACTTTTTCCCATATGGTACATACTTTTTGGCGGTTACTATAAAAAACACAAAACTTTATCTAAATACAAAATTTGATCCAAATCATTACAGCCGTTTCCGAGATCCAAAAATTCATATTATCACTATTATTATAAGTAAAATCACATTTTTTCATGAAAAGCGCCCATATAGATGAACTTGAGTAGCAATACCTCATCTAAATACAAAATTTGATCCAAATCGTTGAAGCCGTTTTCGATGCACAAAAATTATCAGTATTAAAGGTGGCCTTCCATACCAGCTTTCAGCTTCAACTTCTTTTGAGAGAAGTGCTGCTATTTCTATATGACCATTTCCACAATGGCATAAAAACGCTGCGTTTTACGTCAACTGTCAAATAAATTTTTTCAATTGGTAATTAATTTAATTGTTAGTTCTTGACAAAAACACCGAAGAACAGTTTGACAACACTTCCTAATTCATTTGGTTTAGGTTATATGGCTTATATTATTTTTTTATATGTCTATAAAAGGGGATGACAACATTCATAAACAAAGATAGTCAACTTGACGCTAAAAGTGAAACTAGAACCAACAAATAGCGGCATGACCTTGAAAAACCAGCAGCTAATTTTAAAGTACTCTGATTGGTTAGAGACAAGAAGCCAGCGGCAAAAAGCTGGTGTGGAAGGCCGGCTTAACGCGCTTTTACGGATAAACTTAAAAAGTAAAACCCTATCTACATACAAAATTTCTCCCAAATCGATTGAGCCGTTTCCGAGATATACCAAACTGTGCGTTTTGTTTACGAAAACTGTGCGATTTGTTTACCATGAATAAGGAGCTATTTACTGAGGCTGTGAGTCGTGTGTTTTTGCCTATTTTCTGCAGTGGCCGTAGGTAAATTAGATGTAAGTATCCCCATGATATTTCAAGCATGTGTTTTGTTATCCATTATTTCTATGGGTACTTACTTAACAATCCAAGAATTATGTTCGTCTGATACATATTTCAATCCGTGTAAATTAGAGGTCTCTCCATAATATTTCAAGCGATTCATCATGTTTTTCTTTTAGTTGAGACTTCAGTTCCCCGAAAATTTGAAGACAGTGAGTTTCATTTGGTGAAATGCGAGATTAATGTCATCATGATAAAACTATTATTTCTTTTCTTATATTCAACAATGGAGCTTTTACATATAGATAATCAATGTTGATATCAATCTTTTAACCGCTTTACCTATTACATGTTTTTGGCATGAAAGTATTTCGAATGAAGAATGATAATCGATACAAATTACCCCATCAGGAAGCTTTCCCACGGTGTTTGACGTCCAGAATACCGAATTTGGGGTAGAGCAAATTTCGAATATGCTACTGACACGTTATCAAAATATCATAGGCACGGTTGCAATTTTTCATTATCAGTTTATAAATGATTGTCGATAATTGACCTACTGTATTTATTTAACATCGAAAAGACACTCCTAAAACGATGGACCCTGTATGTGAAATTGCAACTGCGATATCTTAAAAAAAAGATGTCACAGATATATTTGCTTCTGAACATTGCAGCGATGCAACATATGTGATATTGCAGCCGTGACCTCATCACGGAATCTAGATGTCATGTCACAGATGTATTTGTTTTTGTACATCAGAACGAAGCAACGTTTGTGACATTGCAGTGTTACCTCATTGCGATATCTCAGAGATGACATGTTACAAATGTGTTTGCTGGGATGGGATTAATTTTCGGTGCGCCACACAGATTTACTGCCAGTAAAAATCCGAAACCAACCCCTGAAAGAAAATGGGACAAAACCCACTGCACTCATATTATTTTCAATTAAAAATAAAGAATTTCTAGGTACAATAGACATATATAATATATAGAAATATGTTAAGAGAGCATTACAATTTCTCCTCGACTCACTCGAGGAAGAGATATCGACGTGCGCTTTTGTACGTTGTGTCGCAATGCCACGTGACCCGTTGATGCGTGGGGTGGGGTAACAGGAGAGACGCACAGTAATGCGTCTTTCTTGTTTATGTGGGATTATCATACCATTGCGTTCTTTGTTGCTCGCGTAGATTTTTGTCTATACCCCAGATGAATTGTTTCCGATACTGTACATCTAACAAAACTATTGTGATTTCGTACGTACGATTCTATGAATATTCTGAATTCGTGTATGAATACCAACAACAAACACTACAGTTCGCATATGGTCTATTATAAGCACTCTTTTAGGTTTTTATCCGATGATAAAAACTAAAAAACTAAGAAATGTCAACAAGTCGTTATATGGTAAACAATGGTCGATTCTTTGAACATCCCTACTGATCCTTCTGTAGAATCGCTCGTTTCGATAAGAACGCGCATTGAAAACTTCTGGCAACTGCGCAACACGGGCATCTTCGCCCTTCGGCTGTAACTCAGAGTAATAAAAGACATAGAGATGCCCTGCCTATACCTACACAAATACCTGTTTTGAAGTGAACATGAACTATCCTTTTCTATACAATTTGCGGGTGAGGGGGTGACGGGTGGTGAAATGTTAACAGTTTGTTTACATATAGAGTAAAATGACAACTTGATACGAATGAAATGAGCGAAACTACCCGAATGAATACGGACTTAACATGTTTAATGACCTCGCTTGTAAACAAACAAAGTTATGTTGACTTCAAGACAAGGATGGAGAAGGCATCTCTATGGTCTTTATTACTCTGAGGGTTGTAATCAGCGTTGCCAGAAGTGGTACATTATACCACATGTGGAACATTCTAGGCGTTGAAAGTACAGTGGTACTACATCCTCGAAAATGGTTGAAAAGTGGTACAATTGTATAATTTCAAAGTCACGATACTCAAGTCTATGCCAACTGTCAAATGCCAATTGATTGAGTTAATAGCCGTTTTCGATTGGCGTTTGGTTCTGGTAGCGGTACTGTTAATGACGTCATAGTGAATAATGAAACGAATGTGTTGATTGATTACCGCAACCACTAACCAACACATTCGTTTCACTATGACGTCATCAACAGTACCAGAAAGTAAACCGCTGTCATTTTTATGTCAACCGCTACCAGAACCAAACGCCAATCGAAAACGGCTAATGTCAACGTTCGATTGGATTAGGTTTGTTTATTTTTGCCTGTAATAAAGCTGCTCTAAACAACTATTCTAACACTATTACTATCACTCGTAATTTTCATTTCTTTCTCTTTTGAAAATAGCTGCCAAGTAGATCAGAATTACTGTCATATCAACACCAATATTGAGAAAGTATAGTTTGGGATTTAAAAATGAAAAAAAAAATCCATTTTAGATACGTAATAAATATTATGAAACTATGGGGCTTTGGAGCTTGTCAGAGCAAATACTTTATTTACGTTTTATTGGCCGGTGATGAGCAATGTGCATGCGCTCAAACCTCACAGCGGTCATGTTCATGTTCTGTGAAATTAACACAGACCTCATAAAGATCTGTGGAAATTAATAAAACAATAGGAGAGTAAATCGACCGATGGTGTCGCTACTATCGCTAGAAAAATGGTGACTTTAGCAGTATTTGTTTGTTTACATTTGTTTTCGTGAAAATATGAAATCATCGTTATTTGTAGATTCGTTCAATTTTATCGGATTTGTCTCATTATTGTAATCCCCTCGATTAGTTTTTCATATCTTTCAAGTGTAAGATTGAAGTCTTAATCAAAATATCGAAGTAAAGAATAACTGTGATATTTTTACAGGTTAAGTTGTACATAAACAAAAAACAGCTGACAAGCACGTGCTATCCTTTGCTCGACAGATTCAAATATTTCCCGACAGGGGTCGTGACCTAATGCTAAACTCTCCAATAGTTGGTGCGCATTCGCATTTGTTCTCATAGATTGGAATTGGTAGTATTGGGGGCTTGTATGTAATCTGTGTACATTCACATTCTTTAAGTTAAAATCTTCCTGGGAACAGTGGCAACACTGGCTGTAATGACAAATGACATCAGTATATTTTCATTTTTGATATTTTGTAATTTTCACAAAAAGAAAATTTTTATAGCTTTTAACCGAATAGCAACATGTGATGCTTGTTTTTAAAGTGATAACTGGCTAATTTTGAAAATGATTGAAAAATGTAGATTATGTTCGTCATCCACTGCATTGATAAATCTAACCTCTGGAAAATACCGACAAAATAGAGATTACATTCGAAAACTTATTGCAATTACAACTAGTATACAGGTGAGATAAAAATAATACGAAACACTATAAAATGGGGAAATCGATGAATTTTCTGTACTAGTTCAGGCCAATTATTTTGACTTGTTTTTTAGTTTTTGAAAATGTTGATTGGTAATTTCATAATAGAAGAGGTATATTGAAAGTCTCTGGGTTAAAGTTATGTTGTTAGGTTCTACACTATTTGATACCTACTCAATAACTGCAATATCAGGAATTCAAATCAAGCTATCAAGCATGTTGAAGAAAGCCTCTTCAGAAACAATTCCTTCTTATTCGTAAATTAACTGTTAATCTTACAGATTTAAGTACTCTGTTTTTATGTAGTTTATTCTGCTTTAGCTTTAGGTAAGCTTTGTCTATATGTTCTTTGACAAAAAGCAAATGTGAATGAATATATTTCGCTAATATACAACTAACTAATATACAACTTTTTGAACTATTCTAAACTCTAAAAAATGCATAAGTAGCTTCTGTAGTGTCCATAAATACTAATTATAATAAAAATACTGTTTAGAAGTCTCCCTGTTACAGTTTTACTCAAAAATTAATAAACTTATTCAGGTGAAAGTCTGCAGGAACATAGTTTTCATACCTTGAAATAACATAGGATTAGAGCCCTTCAAAAAAGATCAGTTTCAAGGTGTTGTTTTTTTTTATGGATTGCGATAACAATCAAATTCTGTTCAACTTTACTATATCAAGTTTCGATCAAATCAAACTTGGGGTATATTTACAGTGTTCCAAAATTAAATTTTTCCATAAAAGTTTATTTGTTAATACCAAGATTCTACAAGTTCAATATAATAACAAAATACCAGCAGGAAATTCAACAAAATAAATTCTATTGAAATGACAATGAGATTGATAAATAAAACATGTAATAGGAATGTTTTTTTTATCTGCGGAAAGCCTTTGACACCCTAAATATTAAATTCATCATTCACAAGTTTGAGAAGCTTGGAATTTGGAATCAGAGGAATTCCATTCAGCTTCATTAAGTCCTTCCTAAGCAAACGTAAGCTAAGGATCAAAGTGACACATAGTATGTCTGAAGAGTATGAAATTACTCCATGAATTGGGATTACAAATTTTCTCCATTTCGTGAATTATCTACGAATCTTTATTACAGAGGGCAAGATCGTAATGTATGCTGATGACATTTTTCTGATTGTATGGACAAAATGCTGAAGAGGTTGTAATTAAAACTGGCAATATACCAAGACTGGTCCTTTAAAAATGTCTTTATCTTGAATATGGCGAAAACTGAATGCATTTACTTTTCACAAAAAAAAAAAATACCACTTGATAATTTAAAGAACAAATCACCCACAAAATTTTTGGATACTAGAATTGCTAACCACTTATGTTAGGAACTCCAAATAGACCATGTATGCAATAAGCTAAAAAGTTCCTACTTTGCAATTTGACAGCTTAAAAGTACATTTAACATAAAACACTTGATAAATGTGTACTATGCCCTATCATTCTCAGAATGCATATAATGTTATCGCTTGGGGAGCAGAAACATGAGTACATTGAGTATTTGTGCTGCAAAAAAGGCTGTATTGTTTTATATAATAAAATACCCGCTGACAATTCAAAATCTATGAGGAAATTCCAACAAGACCTTAAAGACTTTTTTATCAGTAATTCTTTTTATACTGTTGAAGAATATACAGGGTGTATTTTAAATAATGTGATTCCATGTCAACATTATATGAAAAAAAGTTCATATCAATATGTGTCGTTTCTGAGTAATAGAGTGTCAATATTTTAACAAACAATCGGTTTTTCATGAATTACTCAAACTTCTCCAAGTCGATTCTGATCAAACTTCGTATTTTTGTTAGTAGTGAATTTTAATTTCAGTGGCGTCGCAGTTGGTTCCCCGTTACTCAGAAACGAAGCAAGTTAGGACACACGTTTATATGAACTTTTTTTCTTAAAATGTGATAAGGAATCACCTCCTGAAATTAACGACATCATTTAAGATACACCCTGTATAAAATTTAATGAGTCTACTTTAATAACTTGTGTTTTATTGTTTCACTTGTGATGTATATTAGATATAAGTATATTTGCCACAAAAGTCACTTTGATTACTTACAAGCTTTTATTCAGTTTCACCTGTTCAAATTCATATGATGGCGAACAAGGCCCTTGTAATAACCATTCTTTATCAGAAATCCATAGATTAATGCGTATCAACTAAAAAGCAGAAAATAATGTATTAATAAATAGTTATTTATGCAACAAGTGCAAAAAGTAGGTGTTTATTGAAACTAGGTCTTCTTGAAAGAACGTTTCAGCTGTGGTTCAGTATCAGTTGTGGTATTAGACGGGGAAGTAGTTGTTTTCTCTCAGATGTTTGCCTCATATTTTCCACATGATGGAAATATTTGGAGAGAAGGGTACTTCGACATTATCGATTTTACTATTTCATTTATTTGATACTCTCCGGCAAAAATTCTTGAACTTGGTTACATGGAGCACCTTTAATTTTGTCTATATTGTAATTGTGCATTATATCTGTTATCCAGGGTATTAGCCAGGGGAGTAGTTGTTTTCTGACAGGTATTTGCCATAATAAGCTTTCGTCGTAAGTGTATATGGGTGTAAAAAGGGGGAACCAGCGGTCGTAAACGACTATCGTTCAATTATATTGTTAATACTCAGTGAACAAAAATAGCTTCAAGAAGATTAACAATGTGTGACTTGTATGAAGCAAGAGAACTGAAATATCGTATTAAAACTCCAAAATTCAGACTTTCAAGTTGGAAAAATAAAATTCGGACTTTGAAGTCGGAAAAACAAAATTCCTACTTCAAAGTCGGAATTTCCGAGTTTAAATTCGGAATTCCCGAGTTTAAAGTCGGATTTTCCGAGTTTAAAGTCGGAATTCCCGAGTTTAAAGTCGGAATTCCCGAGTTTAAAGTCGGAATTCCCGAGTTTAAAGTTGGAATTCCCGAGTTTAAAGTCGGAATTCCCGAGTTTAAAGTCGGAATTCCCGAGTTTAAAGTCGGAATTCCCGAGTTTAAAGTCGGAATTCCCGAGTTTAAAGTCGGAATTTCCGAGTTTAAATTCGGAAAAATAAAATTCCTACTTTAAAGTCGGAAATTCTGTGTTTGAAGTCAGAAAAATAAAAAAAAACTATATGACCCTTAGACGCTTTCGTACATTTGAATAAAAGTTTTTCTATAAATTTTTTTTATATTATTTTATTGTTTAATTTAATTTTTTCGTTCTTATAGAGTAGAGTAATTTATTTGACCACTTCATATACATTTATGGCAAGTCATATGCATTTACTAAGTCTTATATTTAAATTCTCAAAATGAGGAAAAAGTTTTCAAAACGATTTTTGTAATCACTGATCAGAGGTCTACAGCCAGCGCAAATCGCGCTGAAACACTGCCGGCGGGCAGACACGCTGTGGCCTGGAGAATCAAACCAGTGCCTCCCAAACAAAGGTAACTGAAAGCGATTCCATAAAATTTCATAAAAATTTCGTGAATTTTTTATATTATCACCTAGGTATAAGATGTACTATTTTATCAAGATGACTCGGACGTTTTTTTTTTTTTACCATGGAATTGACAATTTCGGAGCGTAGGACTTGGAACACCTACCATTCAATTTGTGCCATTTGTGGGACAATATGACCATTCAATTATACAAATATTAACCAAGCAACAAGCAACGGTAAAAAAATCTGCTGGTTACTAATGGGGGACTCTTCAGTCCTACAATCCATTTTGTAGGGCAAACGTTTTTTCGAGTACTTTGGCGAATTATCTCGAGGTTCAACTGAAAAACTAACTGTTATTAATGACTTTTTTGCACTCACCAAATCGACATGATGGACGCCTGCGCAGTTTATTAGCTACCACTATCGAGAAATTTCGTAGAGGAAAAAGTTGGGCGTCTCGGCAAAATCTTCATTTTCAGTCTGTTATTAATCATTTTTGAAAATAGGCGTGGGATCCTGGTCTACAAGATTCATTAATTTTTGTCATAAACTTGCAATTTATCTGTTTTTTTTTTATTGCAGTTCGAGAAAAATGAAGCCCTCAGTCTCATTTGTATCTCATGTATGGTACAAATTTATAATTTCTATCTATTTCGAACGAGGTCGCTTCAAAACGAAAAAAAATTAGAGGTAAAAATATTATAAGAGAATTAATCTTTTCGCTTATGCCTCTTTTTTTTAGGAGCTATCTAGAGAACATGAAACGGCCAGTAGCCGAAACAACAAAGTTGCCATTCCTGATCTGTGTGACATCACAATACCAGATGTTGAAGATTTAAAAAATGTCTTGCTGCCTTGGATACGATCTAAACTAAGTCTAATGCTATGTAGTGAGTATGATAACAGCTTCTTATCGGAAAGTGATACGTCTAAAAAAACAGAGGTGGACAGGAGCTCCGAAATAAGTACTCAAACAACAGCTTCAACAGTTGTTATGATTGATGAACAGGTCCAGGCTGGCCCACCGGCAACCTGGAATGTTAGTTGTCAAACATTCCTAAAAACAGCAGACGAAAAAATACAGTGCTGTCTCCGTACATCTACCGCTGATGTCTTTTCACAAACTGATTTGAAATACGAAGATCGGGGGACTCAGTCTTTCAACATTTTCGAGACCAAAGATCAAGGCGTCCAGTGTGAAATTCTTGAATCAGTCGAACCTACAATGAAAATTGAAACTTGTGATTCTGACTGTTTGAAAAATGTACTTCCAAGTGTTACCGATATCGAAAAGAAAACGTTGGAGGAAAGTGCCACAGTCAAAGACTTCACACTCTTGACTGCGCTTTGTTTGAAGTCTAGGGACAGCATTAATCAGGAAAAAGTCGCGAATGTTTCTCCTCAGCGAGACACGAGACAAGCTAGGCTCAAGCAAGCTAGTGTCTCTCCTCATAGTCCCAGTTGGGAAAAGGTAAATGCCAATACGGAAAGGGTAACTGTAGAAAATAATATAAATGGAAGCGAAAAATCATCAGTGAAATTGGGTAATGAACCTGACAAGAGAGAAGAGGAAACAGTCTTGCTTGTTCTAGAAAACGAGTTGGGTGGGAAGAAAACCGAGTGTAGTGAAAGTGCAAAACAAATTGGTGATGTTTCAAAGGCCGTTGAAATTAAAACAAACCAATCAGACTCTAAAAAGTTGAGTTCTGGAACGTTTTCACTGAGTAAATCTCGAATAAACCGAGCGAATAAGGAAACTGTTGAAGGCGATGCAAAATGTCCAAAAACTCCAAACAGGAAAGAGTGTGTTGATTCAGGTAAAAATGAACACATCCGGGATGTTATTTTACCACAGTGTTTGAAATTCGACTCTCCTAGATCTTCTAAATTACTAGATGTTAAGAACAAAGTACAGTACGTAAAAATTTGTAAAGAATGTGACCATACAATGTATTCAAAAAGCGAAGTAGTTTTACATAGAAAATCTCACATGCGATGCCCCATGTGTAAAAAGAGATTCACCAGTATAGTGAAGACAAAGACGCACATGAGTTTGGAATGCGATGAGAAAATGTCTTCGATGACTCCTGTCGTCGAGTTGGATAAAATTAAGATACCACATGATACCTTGGAAAGTCTCAAGAAAGAATCGATTGAGATGAATTCGCCCAACAAAAGGAGAAGAAATCACATCCTAATGTCTCCTGGAAAAAAATTCAAAGGATGAAAATATCCTTACATTTTTTGTCATTATTTGGTTAGCTCTATTCTAGAATTCTGGGGGTGTGAAATATCAACCAAATATTTGATTATAGAATGGTGTTTTCAAGAGCAACTGACCATATTCATCTCCACCATATTCGTGTGACCTAAGATGGATGACAATTGCAAGATAGATGAGTCCTTCATTAGTTTCAAAGTAAAATCGAAATATGTTGAAACGTCGTATATTATATTGAGTTTGAAGGTAATACAGATATTTCTACAGATTTCGGCTGTTTATTCTATAGACTGATTGGAACAGTTTTATAACCAACAATTTTTTTCTTTTGTTGACTGCCTTTTTTACACCAAAAACAAAATAAAAAATAATCTTGAGCTGTGAAAAGTTGAATGTGGTCAGGTGGACGCTTTTTGCAGAAAGGAACCTATAATTGCAAATTTCTGATTTTTTGTGAATACATGCTAGATAATGATTGATTTTTATGATTGTAAAAGTTGTTTCATTTTTGTAAAAGGCGTCCATTTGATGATATTCAGCGAATGGATTCATTTTTGTGCGGTTTTGACATCAGGAACTACTGTCAAAAAAGAACTCATTGGAAAGTATCAAAGCATATGGTTTGAAAATGAGCAGGAATATGGTAATACCAATCCTAAGTTTACCATCTTTGTTTTCAACATCTACTAAAATTCAATGCTTAAAAAAAACATTTTTCTACAATTGTCAAAAAAAGTTCACTTTAATAACAAAATCCTGTCATAAAGCCATTTCTCATTTTCTTTGGCAACTAATAACCTATAAATATCTGATATACAAATGTTTCACCAATAATATTCTTAGCATTCTTACTATTAAATAAGTATTATCAAAATTCCAAACTATCGCGGCGAATATATTCAAAATAATAGCATATACCTCTAAGGAACTATTGGACCTAATCTACACTAGGTAATCCAAGGTAGTTATGGCTGTTTGGCCGTCAGAAACTAGTTGACAACAATAATTAATGAAATTTGTGAAATTGGACATCTATCCAGATAACGAATTCTTGATAACTATAAATTTAATTTAAGTAGAAATGAAAAGTGATGAAGATTGAACGGAGAAAACCGTGGATAGTGCAAATATGAGATTTCCTTGACATAGTGCAAAGAAAGAAAAAGGTATTCGTTGCTTCACGAGGATTGTTTATTTATTTTGAATACAAATCTAAGAAAATGAAAAGTTACTTTGATGGATTTGTTATTCGAAAGTCAAGCAACATTAATAACAATGATATTGACCTCCATGAATATGTTATTTCAATATTCGCTTCAAATTTTCCATTTTGCGAGATAGTGTGAAGAGAAAGGAATTTCGACTCTGTCGAAATTATTCGTTTCATTTGTTTGAAACTCAACCCTCCGGCATACTCTTCGAACTTTGTTCGAATAATGAATCAATAAAAATATGCTAAATTCATTTCATACTTGCAAAAAAATATGAATTATAATTTTTTTTGACAGTTGCAGAAAAAATACTGTATGAAACTCGTGAGTAAAGTGTTTTTTTTTACTCGTCGTGCGTCAACATTTCCTACTTGTAAAAAAAGTATCACTTTACTCAATACATAAATTACTATTATAACTACTTACTTTTCCTGCCAAGACTACCTATATAGTCTACTCAGCAATGAACTCTGGTAATATCGACATTTTTCGTATATTACAATGACTAGCAGATTTTTAGAAATATACATATCCTTTATTTGACTATAAAAATAAACAATAATAATTTGTTCACTAAAAAATAAAATATAATGTTCTAGTAATTTTGAACCTGTTGAGAGAGTTGAGTATATTCATTTATGACTTCCATCTTCTTGAAATTTGTGTGGTTATGTTTCACTGTGTTTCAACTACTTCTTTCCACAGTCCACATCAGGTGAACATTGCCAAGTTCCCAAAGGCTTACCTTGTTTGAATACACGTTTTTTATACTACACGCCGGGCGGACTGAAGGCTCTGTTGGTTTAGATGTAACAACCTCTTTAAATTTCCTTCTGAACCATTGTTCTTCCGTATGTAATATTCCCGCATTCTTCCGTTGAATTTGGTTATGTTGTTTCCATACATGGTCTGCGAAATCGGATTTTGACGTGCCACCTCATGATGTACAAAAGGCCACATTCGCATGGGACCTCTTAAATGCAATAATTCAGACAGGGCACAAAACCCTATGAAAATGACTAGTATATAACTATTCTTGGGGGATAATTACCCCCTATATCGAAGCCCTTGAAGGCAATACACCATTTTTGTTATAAGATCTTATGATAAATACAGGGTGTTTCAAAATTCAATTCAAATATTTTGGGGACATATTCCTGGGGTCAAATTAAGACTTTTTTTTCCATAAAAAGGGGTCGGAACCGCTTTCTTTCTGATATACAGGATGTTATCTTAGGAATATTATATGTATGAGTATCCTCTATATATCTACTTACTCATAAAAATGGTCCCTTGACTTTTTTCGTGCGGCGAACAGTTTTCAATTTGAAAAGCCAAATGTATTTGATTGAGACTAATAGAAATTAGCATAGGTACAAGCAAATGAAGACCTTTCATTTTTTAAATCGATAAATATTTACAGGGACGCCACTGATGAAGATTAAGAAACCTTTATCATGGAATAATTGTATTTTTATGGGTACTTTGTATGTACCAAATTTTTAAAAAGAAGCCAAAGCGGTTTCGGAGATATTGAAGAATACTTGATTGTTTTGTTAAATTTTATCGTCCTATGTTTCAGAAATAACGCGGTTGCGAACCCATCTTTATATGAAAGAAAAAAGACTTATTTTGACCCAAGGAATACGCCCTTAAAATATTTGTATTGAATATTGAAACACCCTGTATAGGCTAGAGAAAATAACTTTCGTCTTGAAAAGGAACATTCTCAATTGAAATTGAAAATTTTGATTTTTTTGTAATATCTAACAGAAAACAACTACTTTCCCGGCTAAAGACACGCTGGACAATGGACAACATCTGATATACAGGGTGACCCAGGGTTAAACTGCCAAACGTTATTATAGATTTTTTGATGTTTTCTTCATATAAACATGTGTCCCAATTTTCTTCGTTTTAAATATACAGGGTGTCAAAGTTAAAAAATAAAATGTTAATTCTAAGTACAATAAAATAAGCCTTTTATCACCGCAAATAAGCATGCAAAGTTTAATCAAAATCAGCCGAAAGATTTTTGAGATATGAATAAAAAACTGATTTTTTTTAAACTATGACGCCCTGTATCTCGAAAACGAAGCAAGTTGGGACACAAGCTTACATGAAGAAAACATCTTATTTTCACCTAAAAAACAGATACTGAACGTTTGGCGGTTTAACCCTGGGTCACCCTGTATATTGTAAAAGACTGAGAAGAAAAAATCTGAAAGTTATTTTTTTTAATTACCTCTAGTTTTCACTGAAAATTCAAATAAATAATTGAGATAGGGAGAATGTGGTCCAAACGAATTTATGATTATTTTTCAAGAGAGTAATGGGTGCAATTACTGCACTGAAATTGGGGACAAATTTTCGATACCATGAAGCCATAACTATTTTTCGGCATGATTCTGATACATTTTTGGACTTTCTCTGTATCAACGTGTAACCCCTATCGATCCACGACTCACCCCAGGTAATTAATTTGTTTCCTACAAAATCAACATTTCTTCCTATTGAGGAATAAAATGATATGTAACAATAAACAGTGTGGCTTAGTTCGAAAAATCTTGATCTAAAAACAGACCGGGTGTTCCACAAGGATCACGCTTAGGACCACTGCTGTTCAACCTTTTTATTAATAATAATAATAATAATACTCCCTCATAAACACTCGTAGAGTGTACCCAAAGGCATAGCCTGTGCGGGTAGAGGGCGACGTTCCGGGGCGACTTACTGATTTTTGGTAGCGTATTCACTTTTCAGCTGCAGGAAAACCCGGAAAACCTACAGCATCACCTCATGATCTACTGCTTTCAAGAAAGTGAAGCTTTGCTATTTGCTGATGACTTAATAGTTATTTGTGCCACTTTTCCTCAAGCAGGATGTAGTTTACATCCAGTAGTAAACATCTAAGGGAGGAAAAGGCACTTTACTCTCATGTAATACGTATGATTTTTCCTGCTTCCCACTTATTGAACCTTTTTTTGTAAATTCAAAACTAATTTCAACTGCTTTTGTCTAAAACGGACCTATACACCTACCTATACATGATGGAAAGTATAGACAATACAGTCATGTCCATCTGAAAATCTGCGGTGGTGCAATGGCTAGCGTCTTGAGCTTGTAATTCGAAGGTCCCGGGTTCAGCTCCTGGCAATTACAACTTTTTTTTTTATACATTTTGGATTGCTATTGAGTGATTTTCTCATAAGTAATATTATGTGCCTATTTGAATGAAGTGTCGATCATTTTTTTTCTAAGAGCTGCGCTTGTAGAAAAAATAATGTGTGTATTTCGAGCACACAGTTTCATTGTCGTTCTCCAAAGATTAATCTTTTTGTCGAGCGACAATCAATCACTTTGCGCTCTAAATACACAAATAGCTAGTAACTGTACTGTTCACATAATGTACCTTAGAACCACTATATTGTATGGTGGTATTAACTTCTATTAATTACTACTGTAATACTTCTACTTGAATTGGGCTTGCCCCGTTTATATAAATAACAGGTCATAAGGACAGATATGTCACGTATCGACAGTCACATGAAATGAAAAGATCCAAAGTAGTCTATAAATGCCACCAATCTAGCTTCTGGATAATCATACAAAGGAATCAATAAAAACCTCATTCTTTTAGCTGTAATATATTTCACAATAGATCTCCAGTCTCACAATAGTAAATTTCATTGTAAAAGTTTTACAAATACAATAACAAAAATATCAGTACAACAAAACGGCGGCAAGTAAAAAATAATCAGTTGGTGTTCATTTGAAAATGTTACAATAGACAGATATCGATTCTCGTAAACTTGATTGACTAGTAATGCCATCTTTCATTACAAGCTGCGCTTAAACTATTTTAATTTTTCAAAAATTAAACATTCAGATCGTGGAAAGATCAATGTGATGTCTATCTTACAATAAAAGAAACATTAATCGGATTTTGGGAACGAGACATACGAGTTTTGGAGGCGGCAACATTCCAATACCTGCTCAAAGTCAATCTCTTATTTGTCCATATTCAAATTTGGCACCATACAATGTATGAAATCATATTAGACTTGAATCTAATTACCTTCATTAATGAAGTGTTCCTACTTCATACCAATTCGCGTATTTCAAGGTAATAATCTATTGGAGATATTTAAGTTAAAATTTCAATGTGGCATCAACATACATTATTGACCGAATAGATCAACAATAGATGAATAGATGTGGAGATATTTTAAAATTTCGTTCATTTATTTCCGTGGATAAAATAATGTCCATAATACTTGGGAAGTAAGTTGCTAAACTTACGGAAATTAAAATATACTTCTGTAATTTCAAATAAGAAATGCTTTCAGCGAAAAAATTTCAGGGAGATGCGACCGAACATTTTTCATTAACTGAATTTAACAAAAAAAAACTCGTTCTTACACAAATTGCAACAATTTGTATCTAGATCTACATCAGTTACCATTTGTATCATTTTATTGCCAACTAGGCTCATGACAGAAATCAGGAGGCATTTTTTAGCAAAAGTTCTCCTTACAAAGTGAACAATTTTTTTTGTTCTGAATATTATGCATTCTATGCTATCATTTATGGATCTTTGACCCATTTTCACCAAGACGTATTGTCATTGTTTATTTGCTTCAATTCAAGTAACGCCACATTTTTATGAAAAATCAATTTTTTTTGTTGCTAGTTTTGGTGTGAATAAAAGTATTTTTCCTGGCATCATAAAACTGGTAACATTGCTGTACCCATTGGCTGTAATAAGTCTACAACCTAATTCAATATGAATATTAAATTTATGCTGACTCCTTTTATACAGGGTGTAACCTAAGTACGTTAAAATATGCAAGTGTCGTATTCCTGAGACAATTTTAAGAAAAAACTTTAAATAATGACAGCGTACGCAGCGCCCTCTAGATGTTACATGAAAAATAATAAGAAATTATGATTTCCCACGTCAAAAAAACCCCGGGTACCAAATTTCGTGCAAATAACTTAATTTTTGCAAGTTATTTTTAAAAAGCGTACAAAAAAATTCAATTTCAACACCCTGTATGTCCGAAACGAAGCATTTCCGGACACAAGTTTATATAGACTTTTTTTCTTAAAATTGTCTCAGGAATACTTCACTTAAATATTTTAACATACTTATGTTACACCCTGTATATCCATCAACAAGTTCTACTGTCCATATATTTATTTAGACTCTAAATATTAGGTAACTTGTCAATGCAGATTTAGATTTAAAACAACAATGGAAACCCAACAGAATTGGACAAGAAAGAATGTAGTAAGAGAACCAAGAAAGAATGTAGTAAGAGGACCAAGAAAGTAAAGGACCCCGCAAAATCCTGATGGAAAATGGCTCTCGGCTAAATTCCATGAATTTTTGGTATGTTGTAGATTTTGACTTCCTCGGCAAAAGTGACCATGGGCACAAAAAAATCGGCCGACAAGTTTTCAAGATACAGGGTGTCAGAGATGAAAAGATTTTTGCTAAAATTTTTTTACAATAGGTCTCATGCATGTTTTTCCTATTTGTTCCAATAAATTATACCATCCATTCAAATACTGGGAAAATAAGATAGCTGCCAAAAATATCAATACTTAACAAGAATAAAAATGATTGAAAAATAGTGGAAATTCAAACGATTGTCTTTTGGCGGTAGGGTGTGATGTCAAAATACTGTCAACAAAGCTTATCCAAAGAAAACATAGTTTCGGTAGGTTTGCAGTAACTCAATAATAAAAAGATAATAATCAACCACTTGAAAATTCTAGATAGACTGATCAACGACAAGTCAATACCATGAAAAATACATTTTGTTTACATGAACTTTGACGTCATACTGAGGCGCGCGTTTTACCAAATTCAAATTTGCTTCACATTTTAAAATCTGGATTGTTTAAAACTTTCAAAGGTTATAATTAAATGAAACAATGTTTAATGATTTAATAACAAAAGTAGATGGTGCACACAAAAATTCCAGTGATTTTGTGATACATGCATGTGACCTATTCCAAGAATTGACAAAACGCCTTTTTATTTTGCGAATTCCATGCCTCAATAATGGTTCAATGTCACCTTGATCTCGAATCCATTATACTTTTTCATTTTATGCTCTGCAACAGGGTGGACAAAGAAAAATCCCATTTTATAATTTTATACCAACGAAGAATATAGCCAGGATGAACTCGCTCAATCTCTACCAATTCAGTTCAGATGAGAAAATATTTTATAAGATTTTTGTGAAATGTTGGGTTTCTGCAAAATAGGAGATATTTTCCAAACAAACCGACGAAAAATTAGGAGGGATATTTGGCATACAATCAACAAATTAACGGCGAAGGTCGGTATTATACTTCCCAGAATTCTACAAGAAATTCCGCGATAATAAATATCTACGTTCTGCGGACATTCATTCAATAAAATAATTCTGAATGTATTCGAATATATTTCACACAAAATTATAACTGAATGTAAATAAAACACTTTTGAAGACAAGCTTTCATTTAACATGTATAGAAGATATTGCAGTTTTGGAATAAGTACCGCACTAATAATCTAGTTCAAATATTTTCAAACAAGAATTGCTCAAAAATAGAGCTCATTTCGGCCTTCGATGCAGTACATATTATGAGGTATAAATAAAATCTGTACACTCAAAAGTATGTTGCAGACAAATGAATCTGGAGACCTATGCTGAAATTGATAACAATATCTTGGATTCCTCAAACCGTACATTGTGTAACCGATTCTTTTCCGAAATACAGGGTATTTATTGAAACAAAAAACAGCATTGTTCTAAGAAAAGTGGACTGATGAACATTTTTACTTATCCTGTATCATGAAATGACTGAAATGACTGTGATGTTATCAAGAATGAAGAATGTTTGATATATTATTGACATGCTCTCCCTTATCTGAACTAAAAATCTAGTGGTTGACGTACCTTTATTTTCGAACCACCCTGTATGAAAAATAATATAATTTAGCTTTGGTTGAGATTGAGGAAGTTCATCATGCCTGTATTGAATATTCATTTCTCATTAAAGAACTCGCACTGGTTGGAATGAAATTATTTGAATGAATGTATGTTCACCCTGTTGTAGAGCACAAAACGAAAAAGTGTAATGGATACGAGATCAAGGTGACATTGTACCATCATTGAGGCATGGTATTAGCAGAATAAATAGGTGTTTTGTTAATTTTTAGAATTGTTGAAAATTCTCAGCAAAAAGCTTACTTTTCATATTTTTGACATCTAGTCGGCCGATTTTGTTGCGCCCATATACACTTTTGCCGAGGGAATCAAAATCTACAACATACCAAAAATTCATGGAATTTAGCCGAGAGCCATTTTCCATAAGAATTTTGCGAGGTCCTTTATTCACGCCAACAAAACAAATACTTTCCAAGGTTTTATTAGTTTTTTGAAATGAATAAAATTTGCACTGATAAATTCCAAATACCTTCACCATCCCCAATACCATTGCAGAATCAATAAAATGAAAAGGGATAAGTTTTAATATATATTTGAAAAAATCTAACAAAACAATTTATACTAGTTATAAAATCATTCACTAGTGTCCCATTTGAACCCTCACACAATCAACAGTTTTATGATGCCAGTTAAGAATGTACAGTTTTCTAGGCAAAGTCTCACACATACAACTTCTTCAATAATAAAAAAAACTATCCTCTCAGAAAAGAGCGATGTTCAATAATCTCACTTTGTATGCTACATATCTTATATACAGGGTGTTCCATATAAAACTGCGCGGGCAAATATCTGGAAAATTAAAGAGGATATCTATATTTAGTGAAAGCAGATGTTTTTAATGTCAAAGGGTCCTCTTCTTTACGTAGAAATTCATCAATGGGCGTCATCCTTTAGGACGTCACGACACCGACGCAATTTTTTTGAATGGCACTTTGGATTTTTTAATGCCTCTTGCGATTCTGCATCAAATTTCGAATTCAGCCATATAGCACACTTATAGTTTCCCTTGAATCCTGATGCACCACAGCAACTTTATGGCATAATATAAAGAAGGCCATGAAAGCGTCAAAATAAATGCAATAATACGAGTATTCATCGATCCGTCAGAAAACCTGTCAAATTTTAAGTGTATTCAGTTTTGGGTCGGTTTTTTATGAAATCGAAAAATGATTCAATTTTCGAATACAGAATACATATGATAATACCGGCTGCCCGTATTTCGAGCTCCACAATGGGGATCTCAGTTATTATAAGAGATACGAGGTCGGTTAAATTAGGGCAAAGTTACGCATTTTCATGCTGAACAATTATCTGAAAGAAAATTTAACGTGTAATTTTTAGTTTTCGAATTATTGGAAAAAAACGGAAATTTGTAATTTTCGTTTTTATTTTTTCAATCGAAAACCAAAAGAACTAGACGTTTTTAACTAGGACGTCCTTAAGGCACTTTTTTACAAGGAATCTAAATCTGTCATCGTATTTTCCAAGGCATTCTTGATGCCAGAGGTACAACACTCAAATTTGGTTTTTCTTATGAGCGCCATATTGGATTTTTGCATTTTTGAAAAGTATTTTTTTTCCTGATTACAACGATGTATCACACAGTATGATCGAATCTTACATCCTGATCAAAATTAGGAAAAAGTCGTTTTTGCGAAGAGTGCTTTGGAAAGAACGCCAACAATTTTGTTTAACAAACTAAAATTTGACAGTTCAGATAAATATTCGAGCGGAATTTCTGAATTCTTTCAAGTTCTAATGCCATTTTCAAATGAAGAAAAACGTCAGATTTATTACGCCTCTCATCGAAATGCGCAAATTACGTCCGAAACGTATTTCCAGCGGTATCCAGAGAGAGAGCAACCATCTCAGAATTATTTTCTATTGCTCCATAGGAATTTAGCCGATTATGGTTCATTTCTAAAGCCTAGACGAAGGTACAACGATAGAGAGAATGTAAATGAGAGCAGTTTTGCAAGCGGTGAGTGAAATAGAAAAAAATTAACTAGGATTTTAATCTTTTTCCTTTAGGTTCAAGATAATCGGTCCGTGTCCCCACGGGAAGTTGCAACAAATCTTGGCATATCGCATCAAGTGGTGTGGAGGATATTAAAGAAACACAAATATCGTCCATTCAAAATTCACATCATCCAAGTTCTCCATCCCGGAGATGCTGAACCAGTTGTAGCAGAATCCAAATTTTTTGCGTAATGTAATATTTACAGATGAATGCAAATTCACAAACATGGGTATGTTCAATCGACACAATGAACACATTTGGTCCATTGAGAATCCACATGGACATCAAGAACGGCGGCCACAAGTACGCTTCGGCGTAAATGTATGGGTCGGTTTATTGGACGACACAATAATTATAATAATATAAAGAGAATTTGAATGCCGATCGATATTTAAATTTTTTGAGGACCTTCCTTACGGATTACTTTGACAACAACATTCGTCTCAACAGGGCCGATCCTAGGGTGTCGGCCGCCCGCGTGCAAAGACCTAATGTGACGCCCCTCTAAATGTTTTTTCGTATTTTGACTAATACTTAACGTTGACGTTTCAAACTCATCTTATGTTTAGTTCAAAGCTATCACTCCAACCGATGTCACTGTATTGTCCTAGAAGGAACTAGTTCCAGTGCAATGCCATTACCTCGAGGAGTTCCCCAGGGCTCTATATTACGCCTGCACCTGTTTTTACTGTACACTATGGATCTGAAAGAATTCTCTGGTGAATGTTATATACATCAGTTTTTTGACTACATTCAAGCGTATAAACGTTTCAATAAAGATAATGCTGATATAGTCATTACAATAAAAATCACAAATGATATATTTGATAGAGTTCATGCCACAGATGAAGTGGTAATGAGTGGTGTGAATAGTGAGCCCTGTAGAACAATAAAAAAATTGGGACTACTCGTTGACGATGATTACGGTTTAAAACACACATTAAACAAATATTTATTGAGAAATCTTTACCGTAACAGGATAATTCTAAACAAAGATTTGATGAAACTTTAATTTTGAGTCACTTAAACTATGGCGATTAGATTTATGGACCGTGCCTCGATATTCGAACATCGGCTAGAATTCAAAACTCATATATATTCGTTTCACTTGTTTTTTGAGAATGCAAGACCACGTAACTCCATTTATAGCGGAACAAGGATGACTTAATATGCTGGACCGAAGGAATTTTCACTTTGCATGTTTTGTCCATAAAGTTTTAGAAAAAAGAACTCCCGGAACTCCTTTGTATACTTATTACAAAAAAATGACATATCGGTCGTTTGTTCATGATGTAAATACCAGAAATAGGAATCTTCTTGTAATACACAGGCATACAACTGCTTGTTCAATTGTATATGTAGACATTTTTTTATATGTAACTGGTACTATTTTATTATTAGTATTATTATCTGCCTGTATAATAGTAAAAAGTGAAACATTAATAAAAATGACACTAAGGTAAAACGCGATTATAAAAAATGCAAATAAAAATAATAGTTAGGTACCTCTAGCGCTGTTGAAGAAGTAGGTTTACCATTATTATTTTTTTTTTTTCTTTGGTGTGTTGGCATCGACTACTATGGTTATTAGCCACATTTACCATTATTATTATGTTTTTTGTTTAGAAAAGTGAGATTATGGGTTATTCATCTCTATTCCTGTTAAAAATGTTAGAACAAATTATATAAAATAAATAACGACTCTTAGCGCTGGGTAAAAATGAAAACCTTAAAAAAACGCTCAGAAACACCCTGTACAACATTTCAATCACAAATCTAATCAAAAGCTTTTTTTTCACTAATTCTTAATATTTCTTTACACTTATCATTATTTGATTACCAGTATGATTGTGTAATGTGTATTATCTTAAATCAAAATTGAATGAACATATTGAAATGATATAGTAGTTTTTCTCATATCCCTTATATATACTGGTAAAGTAACAGAAAAAAATATGCCGATGCCGCATCCCTTCAACAAAGGAGACCACTAAAATAAAGTTTGTTTTGACCATTGAACTGCGCGCTGTGTGCCGATCGTGAACTATATGGGGCCTGCGGCCGCCCCTTGTTTGTCGCGCCTTCGTGCGGGGCACGCGCTGCACACCTGCTAGGATCGGCCCTGCGTCTCAACCCGCTGAATACCCTCTGGTTCCAGCAAGACGGAACACCGCCGCATAATGCTAGAAGAATTGCTGAGTGTTTGTCAGAAATGTTTCCCGGTAAGGTAATTTCGAACAACGGAGACATACGTTGGCCAGCGCGGTCACCTGATATTTCTCCGCTGGATTATTATTTATTGGTTTTTAAAACCGTACCCATCGATATTGATGAACTGAGAAGAACCCTAATCACCACTATAAGGACTAAGATAAGAAGACGGGACATATCGCGAGCTATTCATAATCTGCGGAAACGAGTAGAATTGTGTTTAGAAGTGTAAGGTGAAGTATTCGAGCATCTTTTATAACTTTGTTTTGTTTTGCGTAAAATAAACTTCTAGCTTATCACGTCGTTCCTAATTCAAAATCTTAGTTTTTAGGTAGGTAAGCTTGATGGAAATGTGAACGTTCCAGATCAAAATTCAATTGAACTATCAAAATTTAGTTTGTTAAACAAAAGTGTTTGGCATTCTTTCCAAAGCACTCTTCGCAAAAACGATTTTTTCCTAATTTTGATCAGGATGTAAGATTCGATCATACTGTGTGATCATTGTAATCAGGAAAAAAACCAAATTTGAGTGTTGTAACTCTGGCATCAAGAATGCCTTGGAAAATACCATGACAGATTTAGATTCCTTGTAAAAAAGTGCCTTAAGGACGTCCTAGTTAAAAACGTCTAGTTCTTTTGGTTTTCGCTTGACAAAATAAAAACGAAAATTACAAATTTCCGTTTTTTCCAATAATTCTAAAACTAAAAATTACACATCAAATTTTCTTTCAGATAATTGTTCAGCATGAAAATGCACAATTTGCCCTAATTTAACCGACCTCGTATCTCTTATAATAACTGAGATCCCCATGGTGGAGCTCGAAATACGGGCACCCGGTATATGTATTTATGGCGAAGCAAGAAGGAATGAAAAGCATTCTAAAACTAAACCATTTTTCAATTTTATGAAAAACCGGCAGAAAACTTAATACATTTCCGTAAAATCTGACAAGTTTTCTCACAGATCGATGAATAATCGAATTATTGCATTCATTTTGACGCTTTCATGGCCCTCTTTATATTATGCCATAAAGTTGCTGTGTTGCATCAGTATTTAAGGGAAACTATGAGTGTGCTATATGGCTGAATTCAGAATTTGATGCAAGAGGTATTAAAAAAATCCGGGGTGCCGTTCAAAAAAGTTGGCGTCGGTGTCGCGACGCCCTAACGGATGACGCCCAATGATGAATATCTACGTAAAGAAGAGGACCTTTCGACATCAAAAACATCTGCCTTCACGAAATATAGATATCTTCTGTAATTTTCCAGATATTTGCCCGCGGAGTTTTATAAGGGACACCCTGTATAGTGCAGAGAAAGATTACGATAGTGCTCCTAACAAATTTTATTGCCTACAAAATCTTTAAAATATAGGGCGAGACACTAAAATAAAAAGTAAATTTTAACTAAAACAAAATATCAACAAACTAGAAACCACAGAATATCTAAATGGAGTTAAATATAAAAATGACAACCAATAACAGACTCCTGGACGTTATAACGAGTATTCACTGAAATATTCTAGACTGGCAACGAGGCGTAATGCATGTTATTGGTTCTTTCACTGTAACTTCTCGTTTAATCAACTCTCTGTTCATTAACATTTGCCACGGACTTCAATGAGTGGCAAATTCATATAACCCAATTCAGTACTCAAAATAACGCCATTTTCGAATGGCTCACCCTATACTGATAGTTGAATATATGCTATCCAAGAGAAAAAGACAGAACAAAAGTTCTGAAAATGAATTTAGAACATAACAACACTGGCTTGACGGATGGTTCTTTATTGCACTAGGATTAATTTTATAATCTTTCTGATCAAAAGAATTTATAAAACGAAATATAACACAACCTTGATGAAATAATATTTGTGAAAGAAAAATCTGGGCTTTGCAGTGCAGGCATTGTGAAATTTGTGCTATTCAAAATATAATTTTATAAACTGCGGTCATTGGTATTCGAAATGAAAGCTACTCATGTCAGCAATATAAGAACTCTAGGACTTATTTCAGCACAAGTTTTACAATACTTTCATCCGTTGAAATAGGCACCAATCATATTGGACAATTTCTAGTTTTCATAACAAAAAATCCACGTCAATTTATAAAAATATTAAAGATCGATTTAACACGTAACACATTCGTGGACAGATTTGCTATAGCCGTCATGAGCGCTGCTACACGCCTGCTATAGTCGTTATGAGCGCTGCGACGCGCCTGCTATAGCCGTCATGGGCGCTGCGATACGCCTGCTATAGCCGTCATGGGCGCTGCGACACGCCTGCTATAGTCGTCATGAGCGCTGCGACACGCCTGCTATAGCCGTCATGAGCGCTGCGACACGCCTGCTGTAGTCGTCATGAGCGCTGCGACACGCCGGCTATAGCCGTCATGAGCGCTGCGACGCGCCTGCTATAGCCGTCATGGGCGCTGCGATACGCCTGCTATAGCCGTCATGAGCGCTGCGACACGCCTGCTATAGCCGTCATGAGCGCTGCGACATGCCTGCTATAGCCGTGATGGGCGCTGCGACGCGCCTGCTATAGCCGTCATGAGCGCTGCGACATGCCTGCTATAGTCGTCATGAGCGCCGCGACACGCCGGCTATAGCCGTCATGAGCGCCGCGACACGCCTGCTATAGCCGTCATGAGCGCTGCGACACGCCTGCTATAGTCGTCATGAGCGCTGCGACACGCCTGCTATAGCCGTCATGAGCGCTGCGACACGCCTGCTGTAGTCGTCATGAGCGCTGCGACACGCCGGCTATAGCCGTCATGAGCGCTGCGACGCGCCTGCTATAGCCGTCATGGGCGCTGCGATACGCCTGCTATAGTCGTTATGAGCGCTGCGACACGCCTGCTATAGTCGTTATGAGCGCTGCGACGCGCCTGCTATAGCCGTCATGGGCGCTGCGATACGCCTGCTATAGCCGTCATGAGCGCTGCCACGCGCCTGCTATAGCAGTCATTTCATATTGTTCCGAACCGTCCCCAGCAGACCTGAAATACGTGTCATTCATATGACAATCTTCAACGTGTGTCCCAGTATACAAGGGAAAACGGTATTTTGATAGCGTGTGACTGTCCGAAATGTTTTTTTTTTTTTTCGAGTTTTTATTCTATAATCAGAGTGCTACAAATCATCATAATATTCTTCTGCTTCTAAGGAAAATGTTTTGGAAAAATGTCTTGTCTAGTTTGAAAGTTGACATATTTACGTTTTTCTTTAATTAGCACTAGTATATCGTCTGCTATATTTTGTGGCATTGTTCTTTCGTTTTTTTTTTTGTGAAGGTTGTAGCAGGTCCCTCACAGTTTTTTGTGTAGTGGGACTGAACTGCTATAGCCGTCATCTGTTTTTTGTCAAAAAGTACGAAACAAAAATTTTTATTTCATACAATTCGTCACATTTGGACTAAAATAAACTCAATTCTGTAAAAAAAATAGGTGATGATTTCTTGACGTCTTTCGAACTCCTTCTGTTCACGAATGTGTTAAGTCTGTTGAATTATTCAAAAGGGCCATTCAGCAATCATGGCATAGTTTCAAATATTTTTTTTTATATAAACTGACATTTATTTTGTTCAAAGTTCTAAATAAAACAATTCCATTGCAAAATAATTCACCCAAATACAGAAATTTACTTTTTTTATTGACACAAAATTCAATTTGGTAATTTCAACGGATAAGCAACCTTTCAATAGTAAATGCAATAAAACGGATAAAAAAAATAAACATTTTAATAATAATAAATAGGTACAAACCAGCGAATAATATTGAAATAAAGTCCAGATGAAAACTTTTCTTTTACTAAAATAAATAATATCACTTTCCTGACATATTATCAACCAATTTTTTTCGTGATATTCCATTGCTCAATTTGAAAAATCATAGCTCTATTGTTATTTCATTATTATTGAGTTTCAACTTATTTATGAATATCATCTATTTTGTTGAACGTTAACATAAATTAATTCCTTCCACCTTTTTGGTGAACATGTCCTTTCTCAAATCAGGTTATACAAAAGAAACAAAAAATCAAATTGTTGGTATCGTCTCTTTGTCAAAGAACGTCTCACAAGAGTTATAAGTTTTACTTCAACTTTGACATTAGTTAACTTAAAAAGACGACGATGAATAACTAGGACTAGATTCAGAAACCCCAATCAACTTTTTTTTTTTTGATTATTTACTCGGTTTGGGGTATCTGTCCGAAATTGAAAGAAATCAAACAATTTTGTTTAACCTATTGTAGTTCGCATTTTTTAAATGTAACTACAACCTCTACCAAAATGCGTAACCTCCTTCTGAACTTCCAGCAAGAAATGAGTTTTTCTTTTGTCCTAGAGCGACTTGATGGCCTGCCATAGCTGCTAATTGAGCGGCTGATGGAGGCACGCCAGGGGGCTGTGGTGGTAGTACCTGCTGCCCCAGTCCATCGAAACGTGCTCCACCATCGTACCCATTCTGAAAATTAAAAAAAAAATCAGAGATCGGGACAATTGCTAGAATCAAGTAAAAAATAAATTAGGAATAGTTATAATAATTTAGTAACTGCTTTGACCAGGTTTATGAAAGGCTATAATATTAGCAATCACATTGGGCACTTTTGGGGGGGGGGGGGTTATGATACTGCCAGGAGAGATGGAAAAGAACTGACCACCACTTACAAGGCTCGATTTCCAAGAAAATTTGAAAGGTGAAAACCGTATCTTGATATAGAGAAACACCCCCACCAAAATCCAAGTTCCGTAACAGGTAATAAATACTATTTTTCCTTAAAATATAGCTTTGAGCTCTATACAAGCCATTGAGAAATTATTGCAACTTTTTTACTTTATCAACTCTTCAATGAATATATGCTACTTTTTATTTGTAACTTTCAAATTTTCCGAACGTATACTTTTGATGAAGAACAATCATTGACATTGAGGAGATACGAGGTAATGTATAGATATAAATTCATTTTCTTTCACCATTCCACTCCGTATAACAACAGCCAGAAAAACAAGAGCAGAAAGAAGAAAATTTATACCAGAAAATATCTCAGACAGATAATGTTCATTTACTGACTTTTGTTCATTTCAATATCAATGTATTTGTGAATTTGTAGATATGCCCTGATGAAATAGATTGTGAAATATAAGAAGGCGAAACAAATGAAAATGATAAACAGAGTCAGACTGAAATAACCACTGAAGACTTCACCCAGCTTTTACAAAAGGCAAAATGCAGATGCATCCATTAGAATTATGAGCAACTTGATCCTCCATTGCTCATGTTCATTTACTAAGAAAGAGGTTGCCTTCGTCAAAAATATAGAATTTTGTTCCTATATCCCTACTTTCAACTATTCCACTGGGTAATACCACGACTGGTATTGAATTATGTTCAACATATACTTGTGCAATATACCTCATTGCAGAAGAAATAATTGTAAGAGCTCCCTGTAACCAAACAGCAGAATTTTGTTTTGATTCGGACAGGGGGACTTTGAAGCCATCTGTTCCCCGTCCGAATAATCCCATCATTCCGTCAGATATCTGATTGAATCTCTTAACCCGGAGGTTCGGAGTGCTTCTTGATCTTCTCGCCAGGTGGAGCGGCTTACACCCGTTTCATCAGCGTGAGACCAGATTGGCCAAAATGATGGAATGATTCGGACGGGGAACAGACGGCTTCAAAGCTGTCTGTAATGATGACGAGGCAAGAACCTCGAAACTAGTCTGCAGGTGCCCCCTGTTTGAATCAAAACAAAATTCAGCTATTTGGTTACAGGGAGCACTTGAAATTGTTTCCTTTGCAATGAAGTATATGTTGGACATAATTCAATACCCGTCGTGGTATTAGCCAAGAAGTAGTTGTTTTCTGACAGGTATTTGCCACAATTAGCCTATGATGTAGGTGTATATGGGAGTAAAACGGGTAAAACATCGATCGTTATCAAACAATCTCCCAAAAGAACTCGGAGAGCTTTGTGTTCAGATATCTGAATAAACTTTTGGCTAAAAAACCAAACACAAACAATAATTCTTGTGTTCCTCTAAGCGGAGAACCTTTTACGAGGTCTGTGGAACTTGGGATTGCACTTATACAATGTTGCCAAGTCTTATTTTGATGAGCGTGACGTCACGCAACCACTTTTTTCTTTATTTTAGAGAAACTGGCAGTCAGAAAAAAAGAAATGAACATTCACGAGTTTTATCTATACACTTTCTAATTATAGCCCCTCATAGGTTTTGAAAAGGTCCATTGAAGACAGCAATTTTGAACACAGGACGAAAATATATATCATGAATATCTTCGAATTACTTATATTTCAGCAAACACTACCAATTAACTTACAGGTATCATAATAGTGGGCCTCAGTTGTGCTGGTTGCATGGCATAAGAGTAGGCACCTAGAGATGGATAATACTGCATAGGGGCATATGTTGGATATCCCAAATAGGTTGGATAGCCAGTGGCGTACATGGTTCCTGGAGGGTACATCTGAAAAAAATCATTTTCTCATATGTAGTGGAAAATATAGACAAACTTGATACAGAAAATGTTACACCATCAAGTACAGAACATACAGGGTGCAATCGGTAAATATTCGGTTATAAAGAACCATCGGATTAAAAAAAAATGGAACTTACAAATTTCGGTCTCCTCTACAAAAAATCCAAATGAAATTTTTGGCGGTCACGACTATTTTCACCATTTGACAGATCGAATTTCTGTTATTAAAAATTCACAAAATATGCCTATTTTTCATCAAAACACCACAAACGCCCTTATTTATTTGTTTTCAGTACTTTTTTTCAGAAAAAACTACCACTTTTTAAAAAATTCACCGTTCTTCAAAACGTTGACAAATAATGAAACTTTCATTTTCCAACACTGAATTTTTGGTGTTTTTTAGATATCACTATTGGTGATATGAGTATGATATTGTTCTTGCGTCGACTCTCGTGAGATCTCGGCTCACATCGTCTTTTCGAATTCAAAAATCAAATTTAATGAAATAATTGAGTTTAAGGGCGAGCGAAGCGAGCCTAACAAAGGCGAGCGCAGCGAGCACCTATGTTTTAGCTTAGGTATGTTAGGTTAGGTTAGGTTAGGTAGGGTAGGTTAGGTTAGGTAGGGTAGGTAAGGTAAGGTAGGTTAGGTAAGGTAGGGTAGGCTAGGTAAGGTAGGTTCGGTAGGGTAGGTTAGGTAAGGTAGGTTGGTTAGTTAGGGTAGGTTAGTTGGGTGGGTTAGGTTGTTTTCCCTTCTTTTGCATTAAAAGAAGTTAGATTACACCCTGTATTTTGTTGAAGAATGAAATACTCACGTGTTGACCAACTATTGCAGCTGGATGGGTCAATGCTTGATCATATGTTGGAGGAGGGCCTTGGGGATAAATCTGAGTCTGTCCAGGAATCATATAAGGATTACCTTGCATACCGGGCATGACTGAAACAAACAGTTTTCAAATTAAACATTCTTCATTCAAAGTGAAGAACTGACAAATGAGTCTTATGCAGTTTTTTCATAGAGGAGTATAACATAAAATAATTATATATTCCACTAAGCAAGGAAGTGTTATCCAGAACAGCCCGATTTTGGTATCAATTATATTTTTTATTCGTTTTTTTATATTATTTCCCATATTGCCTAGTGAAAACTAGTTCAAAATGAAAGGTGTATAGCATCATTTCGATATTGAATTCAATTTACGAAAAATTATCATATTGGTTCAAAATAGAGTGGATAAAAGTTTTAACAGCTAAATAAAAAAATCAAATATGTAATGTGAGTTTGAATACGAATTGTATTATAGTTGAAATGAAGGAAATTGGCTTCCCAGTTAGAGTTTACTGGAAACTGACAATTAAAGAAAAAATACACCACAAACAGCTGAAGCAAACAAAAACATCATATTAATGAACATGCTTCCTCCCAATTGCATAAATACGATTTTACATCAACAATAACGAATTCATCTGTTCTCATGAATGAGATTGGAGGTGGTCTTCGGAAAATAATACAGCAATAATTCCTAATTTCATTTGTGAAAATTGAAATTGTATCATGTGAGATATTGTAATAACAAAGTTTTCAGAATAGTGCCAAGCAGTATTAAAAGACGATATTATTTGAAAACTGCTCACCTTCACGAAGAATAGACGACACTACTTGCCGGAAGACCATTAATAATAATAATGAAAAATGGATTATATAATCCAATCTTCCGCAAAAAAAAACCTATAGGTAATTTGACGGCAAGTATTATCGCTTTTTTTTTTTTGTTTGTTATTTATAATCCAGTACGATTGGGTTTTGAGACGAGAATCGATTGTAGCACCACCAAACTTGGTATGCTAGTTGTTGGAACCATGATAAACAAAAAAAAATTGTTTATTGAAATTCCAGGGGTGGATCCTTTTTTTTCGTTTAAAAATAAATAATTAGATCTTTGTTGTAATATTGGAAAGTATATGATTTATCGGCAAAACAACTCAACGGGGTGAAAAACAATTCAATTTTCCACAAAAATTATCCCAGATAATTTCTTGTGAAATGCGCTCGTTTTCTCAGAAAACGTGATTGAACGCCGACATCAAATTTCAGGTTCACGCTTACCGCCGCTGAAAGTTCTGGCGGAGCCGAATATTTGATTGGTCATAACTTTGCTAAAAATTATCGGAGAAGGGCAAGGAAAAGTTCTACCTTCTCATGCAAATATAATATTCGAGTATTTGGGTACCTAAAATGTGTTTTGTCGCACTTCACGGAGATGTTTGCCGATGATCCGAATATCATGAATAATTTAGTAAATATGGAATTATTATACTGAAGCAGCAACCCATACCCTCTTTGGATTATATGCAACAATTTAAGAGTAGTGTGACAGGTCCCACTTATACCTACCCTGCCTCATTTTCAACTTACCCATAAAACCGGCATTCTCTTCAGTAAATGTTGAAAATAATCGCTTATTCATATCCTGCATAATAACACTATTGTGAAGTGCAAACCTCAAGCTTGAAATCACATTCTTCATTTTTTATGTAGAATGTGTATGAGCGATTATTTTCAACATTTACTGAGGAAATTGCCGGGATTATGGGTGAGTTGAAAACTGAGGCAGGAGTAAAACCCAGTTTTTTCCTTTGCATGTATAAGTGAGACTTGTTTCACTAGTCTAAAGCATTGCATATGGTCCAAAGAGGGTACTGGTTCCTGCTTCAATAAAATTATTTCATATCAACTATAATATCCATGACATTCGGATCCTCCGTAAATATCGTAGAAGGGTTATGTGAAGTGGGATAAAACACATTTTGGGTACTCACTCACACGATATATTTGCATGAGGAAGAACAGAAATCTTCAGGAACAATATACACTTTTTCTTTTCTTTCTACTATAATTTTTAGCAAAGTTATAACAAATCTAATTTTCAGCCCTGATTTGATATCGGAATTCAATCAGGTTTTCTGAGAAAACGAGCGCATTTTGTGAAAAATTACTAAGTGTATTTCTTGTGGAGAATTTAATTATCTTTCGCTTTTTTGAAATTTTTTCTTGATAAATCTTATACTTTCCGAAACAACAGCAAAAAAAAATTATAATATTTTTAAATAATTTTTTTTTGGATTCCACCCCTGATTTTTTGGTAAACAATTTTTTTTCCAACAATACATGATGTCAAGAAGTCGTGTGCCGAGTTTGAAAGTGCTACGATTCATTCTTCACTTGTGGCTTACATTTGTCTGTGGTTACTATACTATTAATACAATATGAAATGAGGTTGTGTAATAAACAATAATAATAAACGACTTTATTGACATCATATAATACATACCAAATAAAATTACCTCAGAGATAGTTTAACGACAAAAAAGCGAATTTCAATATTGTTAACTCCTGCGTTCACATTTAAGAGTGGTCACGTTTTTGACCGAATTGCCCCAACAAGTTAGAAACAAAAGCGACATAAAGGAACTGAATGGACATATTATTATATGGTCTGGTATAGGAGTTCATTGCTTGGATGTCAAATTTAATACTGCTCTTCTTAAATTACCTGTCCAGTAACTCTCTAATGACAAAAAATTTGTTTTTATTTTTTCGTAATGTTTTTTTAGATTAATGTCAATTATTAAAAAATACAATATAATGCTTCCTTTCACATACTTTGGAGTAATGTCATACGAGGCGCATAGACTTACCACCATACGGCTGTGAAGTAGGCATTGGGGGGTTAGCCTGTGGGGGTTGTGGGGTAAAAGATGGCCCAGTCGATTGAGGAGGACCAGCACCACCAATAGCTGCAAAGTCAATAAAAGGGGTCGAGTTTATTTACAATTTATACACAGGCTGAAAAGATGCAAACCAAACTCAAAAAATGATCAGTTACTGTTTAGTGAAGTTATAGAAAATTTCCAAAATTTCAAGAAGTCCTTTGTGAGGTGTGATAAAATTTGATACTTGAAGTGTTTCACTTTATTCATTCAAAAAAAAAAACGAAGTCTTCAGTTTAGAAGTGGTGGTTTGCACCAATTTTTCATATTATTTTTAGTTCCGAATTTTTCAAGCATACTTTGTACAAAAAACCGAATTATTGATTTTGAATATTTGTTCTCGTGAACTAAAAAGAATGACATTTTTTGTAGATACATTTTTTATACAGTGACCGCCAAAAAGTATGTACCATATGGGAAAAAACTTTATTATTAGAGTATTGGAAAAAATATTCTTGGGAAAAGTTTGTGCAAGTCCGATAACCTGAAAATCGATTTTGACACATGTCACGTGATCGCTGGTATGGCGGCAAATTGAAAAAAAATACTATGAAAAGGCAAAAAGTGGGGTAAAATGGCAAGATATCAAAAAAAGTTATTTCAAAGAGTTGCTTAGAATTGAATTTTAGCTCTGGCTGCTAACATAATACAAAATTCTCACAGAATATCTGCTAAACATGTAGTGGGTTTGAACATTTATGTTTGTCATGATGACAGCACGTTGAAATTGAATGACAGATGAGTGCAATAAAAACTTTATTGCACTAGTGCAATAAAGAACTTCTTTTTCCACTAAATATAGTTCGATAAAGTTTTGCTTTTTGCATCAACGTAGAAAAAAAACATTATACATTCTTGTATTATCTAGAAGCAGCTTTAATAACCTGAATCACATAAATTTTGGTCTATAAGTCGCAACGGATTTTTCAGTTGTCAGACATACAGGAATGAACTGCCATTGGAGTTTTTCAGAAATTTCAATAACATTTTTTTTTCCTATATGTAGCTAACTTTATGGCGGACACTATATTTATATATATAAATATTTATTAATTTTTTTTTACCGACAGCAAAAAATAATGAATTAAAAATATCAAAGTGAAACACCCTAGAGAGTTGAGAACGGAGAAATATTTCAAATAGCGTTTTTTATGAATATAAACATATGCCTAAGATAAGTATATAGATAAATATCCACAAAATACCCTAAACTTGTACATTTTCAAAATATGTATCCTCATTTATATTCATATTATTTTATTTCCTATTATTATCACATGCAACATGTGGAAAGATTTATTATGCTCAAAAAAATCACACAAATACCACACAAAATTTCAAAATAAAAATAATTAATTATGTTCACTGAACATTGATTAAAAAATAAAATTGAATTATGTTCAAGTGTTTGGCAAAATAAATCTTTTCTTATTAAAATCATGCAAACTAAAAATAAAATTGAGAATATATTTCATATAGGGACTAATTTCACCATCGTGTAGTAATTGTAGGAAATTATAAACAATTATTCATTTGAACATAATTCGCGTTCAACGAAATATATTCTCATAGCAAAAAAACAAATTAGCATGCCAAAATAAAATAAATTAATTAAAAAATACGGAATAAAGAGAGGTTTTAACATTGGTAATAGGATATGATATTTATAACAAACAGCGTAAAAACCTCTCTGTAATGCCATTTCATCTAGTAAAAAGCTTGTATAAATAAGTGAGCCATGTTTTTATTTTACTTCCGGTTATTAGCTGTGTATACAAATAAAAAAATACAACTGATTAACAAAATAGAGAATTTTCGAAATGTATTGCAAAATTTTGATACTTGAAACAAGTTATGAAAAATTACCAAAACTTTCTTATGGAATACTTTATTGTAATTTACACTTTTCTTCAGGATTGTATAAAAAAATCTACATGCCTTATATTCTACAAACTACGCATGCAATAAATTAGAGATTCAAAATGAATGATGAGTTTGTTAACAAAACCAATTTAAAAAAAAACGTAGGTCAAAGGCTCATTCGATAACATTGTTATATTACAAGACATTTTGAATCACTTTGGAAATATATTCATGATGTTTGGAGAAAACAATTTTAAGGGGGTCAATAATAATACGAGTATTTGGAAGATGCTAACCGCATTTCAAATAAAATAATTTAATAAACAAGATCAGTTTTACAGAAAAGGAAAATCAATATTAAAACAAATATAATAGTAATTTATGTATCAAGTGAGTAAAGTGATACCTTACTAAAAAAAAACACTTTACTCACGAGTTTCATACAGTATTTTTTCTACAACTGTCAAAAAAAATAACCAATTCATATTTTTTTGCAAATATGAAATGAATTTGGCATATTTTTATTGATTCATTATTCGAACAAAGTTCGAAGAGTATGCCGGAGAGTTGAGTTTCAAACAAATGAAACGAATAATTTCGACAGAGTCGAAATCCCTTTCTCTTCACACTATCCTGCAAAATGCAAAATTTGAAGTGAATATTAAAATAACATATTCATCGAGGTCAATATTATTATTATTAATGTTGACTTGACTTTTGAATAACTAGTCCATCGAAGTAACTTTTCATTTTCTTAGATTTGTATTCAAAATCAATAAACAATCCTCGTGAAGCAACGAATACCTTTTTCTTTCTTTGAACTATGTCAAGGAAATCTCATATTTGCACTATCCATGATTTTCTCCGTTCAATCCTCATCACTTTTCATTTCTATTCAAATTAAATTTATAGTTATCACGAATTCGTTATCTGAATAGATGTCCAATTTCACAAATTTCATTAATTATTGTTATCAACTAGTTTCTGACCAATTTCTGACGGCCAAACAGCCACAGCTACCTTGGATTACCTAGTGTAGATTAGGTCCAATAGTTCCTTAGAGGTATATGCTATTATTTTGAATATATTTGCCGCGATAGTTTCGAATTTGATAATACTTATTTAATAGTATGTTAAGAATATTATTGGTGAAACATTTGTATATCAGATATTTATAGGTTATTAGTTGCCAAAGAAAATGAGAACTGGCTTTATGACAGGATTTCGTTATTATTCAGATCTGTCACTGTTGTTGCATGAAACTGTCGGTTGCCTAGCAACAGCCGTTAAAAAAGTGCGCTTTTTTACGCCTTTCCGTTTAATAATGAAATCGTATGTTGATAGTGCAATATTGTAATACTTTACGCACACAAACCACACAAAAAAGTGGACTTTTTTTGAGAGTTGTAGAAAAATCTATTTTTGGTACTTTCAATAACTTAGGTTTGAGAGCATGAACTGTTAAGGGATTTTCAACTCCAGTTGGATTATTTCTAACAAATATCGTGTGAAAACACCTGCCTAGATTATATGAAGAAGTATTTGATATTTTGGATTATTGACATTTAACATTTGAGTTTTCTCAAATCATCATGAATCAGGAGTCTTTAAACTAGTGAAGGGTTACTTATTCTAAATTAGTCACATATTAATAATAATAAATGGTTCAAAACATTATAAATACAAAAAACCCCGTTGACCTGTGTTGCAAAGTATTCTATACCTATCAAATGCTAGAAATTTCTGAACAAAATACCTACATACAAATGGACCATTTTTTCCAAACCAACAGAAACTGGTTGGCTGCCAATCTGACAAAATCTCAATCCACAGTACATGGCAATGGAAAAAACCATCTGAATCTTCTCACCATTCGATAGGTAAAGATTTTTCAATAATAGTATTAGCGACGTAGATGTGCTGCAGCAGTATAGCCAACATTGTAGCAAACACCGGGTGATTCCAGTAGGTTTACCACCCTACTCCCACACATAACAAAAAATACGTAACAATGTAAAAGTTTTGAATAACGATAAGAATTAGACAAATCGAACTTTTTTATGTTATTAGTAGTGGAAGGTTTGATGCTGAACAATTTGATACAATTCACTGCTTCAAAGGACTTCAAAAGACCCCGCACAAATCAAATGCCGTAGTTTATACCCTTCTGATCAAAAGTCTCCATTGGCCCGAGACCTAAAAATGGACAGTTTTTCAAGTATCGAAGGTCAAAAGTTGCAACCAGTACAGATCTCCCAAGCGATCACATTTGATTGACCCTGTATAATGGCGATGATTTTGTTTAGTTTTGACAGGAATAATAACAATTTTTGAATTGTCAATAAATGTCAAGTTTCTACAAAAGCTAATGTTTTGAAGATTCTTTTACTCGCATTATTTGGAATAATATGGCTTTTAGAAACATTATTATTTGTCACGAGTGTAATGGGTGATTTACCCCGAGACTCATGACTCGAATAGATACAGAAGAAAATGCCGACAAATGTGAAATCGCCATACGCAGACGAGAGGGGTCGAATAGACCACCTGTTGTATGTCATGCCTAATACAAGAATAATCTGCTAACTGTAATCAGTCAATAAAAAATGAAATAATATCTGTGGAATAAGTTCCAGCTATCATTTCATTTTTATTGACTGATTACAGTTAGCACCAGAGCTGTCCAAAAGCACAGCGCTTAGTGCTCGTGGAAGCACTCAAAGCACTTTTGTGCTCCTAAGCACTGTGCTCCCGAGCACTTTTCTAATTATATGCTTAGTGCTCCGAAGCCTTCAACAACAGGGCTTAGGGCTTAGTAATCTCAGTGCTCCGGAGTCCTTTTTGGGATTACTAAGCACTAAGCCTTTCCATATAAATGAATCTTGTTGGAACATGAAGTCGCGGCATATGATACCCGGCGGCACCCCCACCAAAAACAAACTCTTGTTCACGTCCTCATGCAAAATTTCTTTGACGAGAGTCAAAATATATCTGGATATCATTTCGTTAGGGTGACATTTGGTATCTTGGTACAGGGAACTTCTTATATGTGAAGAGGAAACCATGTGCGGCCCATTTCGATTTGATTTTGATTTAGATATTTTCTTTTTCAAATTGTGGGAGGTTAAACACACAAAAAACGATATCAAGGAAACCACAAAACTAAACATTTAATCAACATTCCTATTGTATTCAAACCAAATTGTGTAACAAGTGTTGTAAACGTCCTTTATCTAAGTTTCGAAAAGTGAATTATGAACGCCAGTTTTTTCAAAACTGTCACTTGAGACAAGTGAAAATGAGTTGTGTAATATTCAATTCCGTCGACCGTTCGTTTATGATGTATTTTAACGCACTAAAAATCGTTGATTAATGACCCCTGTTAATGAATGATTTTCTATTAATCAACGATTTGCTTATATGCAACCCAACATACATTGATCTGATACATTTTATATTGGTTAGTACTATCTGTCATTATTTCTTTGTCAATTTTCAAATAAAATTTGAGAGACTCTTCAATACACCAGTAGTTGTCACCAAAAATTAAAGAAGTCGTGGCGTAATGGTAAGTCAGACAGCCGAGAGGAGATACTGAGGTCGATAGTTCAAACCTACACAAGCGCAAATTTTTTTTTGTTCTTTTTTTTTATTTCAATTTGAAAAAATAAAATAAAACTACCCCGATGAAAAATTAAACTATCTTTGAGTTGATATAAAAAGGAAATAGTGATTGTTTTTTATCGTATCGTTGAATAAGTAAACATTAAAAGTAAGATATATCTATTTTTGAAAACTACGGTCGACGGAAAAGTTTTGTAACAAACTCGTGAATTAAACAAACATTAACGCGCTCGCTCCGCTCACACGTTAAATTATCTCGATTGTTAATCGCCCTTATTAATACACTTGTTCGTTAAATAACCATTTCCGTCGACCGTTCATTTACGATGTATTTTAACGCACTAAAAATCGTTGATTAATGACCCCTGTTAATGAATGATTTTCTATTAATCAACGATTTACTTATATGCAACCCCACGTACATTGCTCCAATACATAGTATACTTATATAGTGGCCTGTGGCGTAGGCAACCATATACTTACCTGCTAAAACATTTATTTTGAAATCAAGCAGCTGTGTTAGTACTCTCTGTCATTATTAATTTTATTGTTGTAATTTCTTAAAATTCAATGAGTTTCAATGGTTGTACAATTTCTAATATCAATATTTATAATAATAAAATTGAAAATTAAAAGTAAGATATTTTTATTTTTGAGAAGTATGGTCGACGGAAAAGTTCTGTGAAAAAATATTCAGAAAACATTCAATATACCAGTTGTCAGTAACGTTAATAGGTAGTCACGCAGCCGGCTGGTAAAATGCTCGTGTGAGACTTGAGGTCGAGGGTTCAAGACCCAAATGGAATCATATTTTATTTTATTTTTTGAAAATTACATCCAACGGAAAAGTTTTGCAACGAACTCGTGAATCAAAATGGCTCACGCGTTAAATTAACTCAATTGTTAATCGCCCTTATTAACACACTTGTTCGTTAAATAACCATTAACCAACTAGTTGTTTAATGAAATAGAATAAGAAACTAATAATTTTATCTTTGAAAATATTCAAAACAGGATTTGCTGCGTCATATCTAACTTTAGATTTTTGTGGTATTAATAATTCATTTTATGCTTTATTTGCCGATTCTTCTGTATCAGACGCTATTTCGTCGGAACAACTACTCATTTTTGACACAAGTCTGACACGTTTGATATTGCTTATTAAATATTCATTCTGACAAGTGCCAATGCCACTGTCCCATATCAGGAGAAAACCATTGTATTATATTCATGAAATTATATCATTAGATAAAATTTTGTACGAAATACGTTATGAAAAGATGTATTTGTTCGACTCGCGTAATTTGCAAAACTCACTCACTCCGTTCGCTCGTTTTGGCAAATATTACACTCATCGAACAATATCGGTCTTTTCATAACTGATTACGTAAATAACTATTCAGTAACGAGTATTTTAATCACGAGTACAGCATATTAGCGGAACGCGTGTGTAATAAATAAGTATCTCAGGAAGTTTATAAAAGCTTTACGATATCTTTTTTATCACAACAGTTTCAATTGACAGGTCAAGACCTACTGTGTTAGCAGTGTTTGTAATCACTGAAACCAAACAGTAACTTCACAGTAATTTTCACAAATTGTTCAAATATAGGAGAACAGCAAACGAAACGAAATGGAAAAGTAAGGTTATTTCTTCTTTTTCTACGATTGTTTGTTTCACTCCAGGGTCTCACTTACTCACTTCTGCACGAAACCAAAAACTAAACAAAATCATCACAATTATACAGGGTCAAAATCAAATGTGATCGCTTGGAAAATCTGCACTAGTTGCAACTTTTGACCTTCGATACCTAAAAACTGTCCATTTTTAGGTCTCGGGCCAATGGAGACTTTTGATCAGAAGGGTAAAACTACCACTTATCCAAATTTCAGCAAATTTGACAAAATAATTTTGAGTTTATTTCACTACAAAACAAATTTTTACACAATTTTAACAACAAATCCCACTAATTGATAACTTTTCAAATATTTACAGGAAGTATAAGTGAGCAACTTTCATTGCAAATATGAAACTGAAGGGTCTCCAATCAGTGCTGTGGCCCTTCCATGCACTATTAATCAACATTCAATACTTATTTCAGTTCTGATACTAAAATTTCTTGAAAAATACCGTATAAATGAAAAAATTAATTATAATTCAAGATAATTTCAGTGTATTCAATTTACTTATACAGGGTGGTCCGGCGAAAACGAAGCAAGGCCGATATTTCATATTTCTCATACGCAGAAAAACAAACGCTGGGACCCGTCGATTTTTATTGCGAGGAGGACATCTTTTGCGCATATTCTCAACTTTGTCACTTCAAGCCACTCGGAGGGGTTAATTCCAACCCTTAAATCTTTAATGGGAGTAGGGTTCATTTGATACCGCATTTTGAAGGTCATCGAATTCTCTTTCCGACGTTTTTTAATGTTTTTAATTTGATGCAGTAGTTCTTGAGATAACAAGTTTAGAACAATCATCGGCTGAGAATCTAAAGTTACGTTTGTTTCACTTTCAGCATTAAGTATTTCTCATCTTACCTACAAGATGAGAAATAATGTACGGGTTTTATCTAAGAATGACTCTTTTTTGTTTGGTAAAATCCTATCCTGGCTAACTATAATGAGGAATAATTCAAAGTCAGTTTTTTAATACATCAAAAACACGCATCTCATTTGCATTTTTAAACGGCAGGTAGTATAATATTTTATGCTTGCAAATCATAAAATCATTAAAGTAATTTTAGTATATTTTTTACAAAATTATTAGTGAAACATCATGGTCCAAGAGCCCGATACAAAAAAGCTGGACTATCGAGTTATGTAATGTAAGTACTTACTAGGACCATTATGGAAGTCATATCCTGTCAGACCAGAAATGCTGCACAAAACATGACAAGTGGTGTGGCCAGGTTTTTAAAACTAAGAATGAGAATGCCAAGCAAAACATGTGAAAACAAATTGGGTTTTTTCTGGAAATAAAAAATGTATTACCGACTCTTGGTACACCCTGTACAGCTGTAGGTCTGGCAGGATATAATTTTTACATTATATTAAAAAAATTTCTCATCTGGTAACTCGATAGGCCAGCTTTTTGCAGCGTGCTCCTGGACTATTAGTAGTTATTGCTGCTATGGAATTCGGTGCTTTTGTAAGAAATACGAAAAACTCAATTTTTTCTCAAACCATTGCCATGAACACAATTCTAACAATTCGTTAAAAGTTGATACGAATTCATGTAAATGTTGACTTGTCAGTTTATTAACAATGATTTCTCGAGAACTACTGCATCAAATTCCAAAAACTGGAAAGCGTTGGAAAGAGAATTCAATTACCTTCAAAAAGTGTTGGAGGTAACCCCTCCGAGTGGTTTGAAGTGACAAAATTGAGAATATGCGCAAAAGATGTCCCCCTTGTACTAAAAATCAACGAGTCCAAGCGAGCGATAAATATAAAATATCGGCCTTGTTTCGTTTTCGCTGGGCCACCCTGTATGTAATTTAACTACCTAATAGTTTTCAATTCACATTACTCACCAAGTAGTTCTCATTACTGGTCTTCCTTAGAATTCATTTTCATCCGAGGTTGTTTGAAAAACTGACATGTAAATTAATCATATTAAATTGTTTTATTTGTGACCACTCTAAATTAGATAATTCATAAACGCACGTTAACTACGAGCAAACGTTATTCCGCTCAGTTACTAGTTCTAGAAAAGTTTGACTTTGCCAAATATAGCCGATGAACTAGTGAATATATATTTTTTAATATTCACTGTGTTGATATACTTGGATGTTGCCTATGAATATGGATTCGTCACAAAGTCACTTTCTTTGCTACCATCATTTTGAGAAAAACATCAAATCTCTATTCTTCATTTGTTTAATTTTGAAAGAATTTAAATTTGCGACTTTTTATATACGTGTATTATACAGTGCGGCTTTTAATAGCCCCCCCCCTTGTTAACTTTCGAAGTAGAAACATGACTAAAAAACCGTTTCGAGGGTTTCACCAATAGTACTTTTTGAAATAAAAAATATGGTAATTGCTCAATAGGGGGCGCAGGGGGTCCATCGACTCAAAATTTTTAAATGGCATGAGGGGTCAAGTGGCACATCGTTGAAAAGAGAATTCAATTCCCTTTACAACCATCTAAATATCTTTGACTTTTGTCTATAATTTTTTTCCCAATATCGATTTTTATGCCTTTCGAAATGTTTAAGTTAATGTGCCCCCAGCGCCATCTGTCGAGTAATTGCAATGTTTTTTCTCTCAAAAAGTAGTATCGGTAATACCCTTCAAAAAATTTTTGGTTTCATTATTCCACATCAAACCGTTGCCATTTAAAAAATTTGAGTCGATGCCCCCCCCGCGCCCCTTATTGAGCAATCACCATACTTTTTATTTCAAAAAGTAGTATTGGTGAAACCCTCGAAACGGTTTTTTTTTTCATGTTTCTACGTCGAACCGTTCAAAAGTTAACAGGGGGGGGGATATTAAAAGCCGCACTGTGTAACATCCACATTATCAGATTGTTTTTTCCAATCTAAAGTAAAAGGATCTGAAACACAATTTCATTATTTTAAAGCAAAAACCAGTTCTCAACTGGCTGTAACTTAAAATCGAGGGGAAAACAACTCTTTACGCTTTCTTACACGAAACGTATTTTTTTTTTGTGATGTATTCCTTCTCCTTATTTGAGATGATCTCGGACCTGCACGCATGTAGAGTTTATTATTGTTTTGAAATAGTTATTTACCTAACAAGTGCGGAAAGTAGTACTTTTCCGTAAGAGTTAGGTACAATATTTTTCCTACGAGTATTTTTGTCTATCTTATTTATGAAAAAATAAGGTTTTTAATAAACACGTTTTTATAAAAATGCTACAAAATGACTAATAAGACAGAATAGTTACATAGATCATTTAGTTAGTCCTCAATATCCTCATTTTCAACAATACAAAAATCGTGCGGAAAAGTAAAAATCGTACGGAAAAGTAAAAATCGTGCGGGAAAGTAACTTTTCCGCACGATTTTAAATCGTACGGAAAAGTACAACTTTCAACACGAAAAATCGTGCGGAAAAGTAATTTTTCCGCACGCTCGTAGGAAAACTTTTTTCCTTCCTTATGTTCACAAGAGAGAACATTTGACAACGCCCGAAAAAGTTCAATGATAGATCATATGACTTCAGTCCCTTGTGTTATTAAACTTGTGAGATTTTCAAAAGGTAATTATTTTTGTATAAAAGCCTTACCTTCTTAACATGCTTAAAAGCATGGTGCTCTTCACAATATCCAAATTGGGAATAAATTGGGAGCTACTTAATCTGACTAAATATGCCCAAAATGAATCTATAGATATAATGTTAAGGTCTGTTAACACAGACTGTACAGAGACAGAGAGTTCTTTGATTCTTTGATAAAATCATTTAAAATCCTTGGAAAAAATTGTAATTATTTTTTATTTTTGAATATATTAGGATTAGTTGTGTTGTACCAACATAAATAATAGGTATGATTTTGTAACACTCTTTAAACAATGGCGATAATAATAATACCCCCTCAAAAAGAATTGTATGAGTGTACTCCTAGTGCAATAGAGGACAGTAATTTTATTACAATTTGACATATCGCTTCTGGGCGACTCACTTTTCAGCTGCAGCGAAATCCGGAAAAGCCAAAGCCGTTAATAAATAAACAGATAATTTTTACTTCCTACTCATGTTTTTATGGCTATCACAAGAAAAATAATAGTGTATTCAAAGCCAATGTATAATTTACCGCCTCATTATCACGATAATCTTTATTATACTGTGCTTTTGTTTCATTCCATTTGCCAAATTTTAAATTTGCCGCCAAATTTTTTCGTTTCTAGGTTGTCGCAACTGACTATTGCTAAACAACTGTCACTTTATTAGTGATCATTTATTAGCGTCGTTCAGTATAAGTGAGTAGCATTTTGAATCTTTCCATAAACCTTGCACGTATCACCTTCGAAATTATTAAGTTATCACAGCTCTGGAATAATTTGAAGGTACTAAAGCAAGCCTCGGTGCTACCACATGTAGAAATTTGGGTCTAATTTTTATGTTCAGGTGGGTTACAAATTCAGTACTATTTGGTTTTGAGACGAAGATCGATTGTAGCACTACCAAACTTGGTATGCTAGTGGTTGGAACCATGATAAACAAGAAAAAAAATTGTTTACTAAAATTCCAGGAGTGGAACACATTTTTTTTTCATTTAAAAATAAATAAATAGATTTTTTCTGTAATCTTGGAAAGTATATGATTTATCGAAAAAACAACTCAACAAGGTGAAAGACTTTTTTATTAAGAAATGCGCGTGTTTTCTCAGAAAACGTGATTGAACGCTGACAACAACTTTCAGGTTCACGCTCACCGCCGCTGAAAGTTCTGGCGGAGCCGAATATTTGATTGGTCACAACTCTGCTGAAAATGATCGGAGAAGAAAACGGAAAAGTTCATATCGTTTCTGAAGACTCCTACTTTCTTATGCAAATATAATATGCAAATATTTGAGTATCTAAAATGTGTTTTGTCGCACTTCACGGAGATGTTTGCGTATGATCAGAACATCATGCATAATTTAGTAAATATGGAATTATTATACTGAAGCAGCAACCCATACCCTCTTTGGACTATATGCAACAATTTAAAAGTAGTGTGACAGGTCCATCTTATACATGCCAAAAAAAAACTTTCTTTTTCTCCTGCCTCATTTTCAACTTACCCATAAAACCGACATTATCTTCAGTAAATGTTGAAAATAATCGCTTATTCATATCCTGCGTATATGTTTAATAACACTATTGTGAAGTGCAGACCTCAAGCTTGAAATCACATACTTCATTTTTCATGTAGGATGTGTATGAGCGATTATTTTCAACATTTACTGAAGAAATTGCCGGGATTATGGGTGAGTTGAAAACTGAGGCAGGAGTAAAACCCAGTTTTTTCTTTGACATGTTTAAGTGAGACGTATCTCACTAGTCTAAAATCGTTGCATACGGTCCAAAGAGAGTACTGATACCTGCTTCAGTATAACTATTTCATATCAACTAAAATATCCTTGACTTTTGGATTCTCCGTAAATATCGTAGAAGAGTTATGTGAAGTGGGACAAAACACATTTTGGGTACTCAGATACTCACATGTTATATTTGCATGAGGAAGTACAAATCTTCAGGAACGATATGCACTTTTTCTTTTCCTTCTACTATAATTTTTAGAAAAGTTATGACATATCTAATTTTCGGCCCTGCCGGAAATTGCAGTGGCGGCTAAACGAGCCTGAAATTTGAAATCGGAATTCAATCAGGTTTTCTGAGAAAACAAGTGCATTTTGTGAGAAATTACTAAGTATATTTCTTGTGGATACTTTCCGAAAAAACAACAAAAAAATTATAATTTTTTTAAATGAAAATTGGTTTGGGTTCCACCCCTGATATTTTGGTAAACAATATTTTTTCTAATAATAAATGATGTCAAGAAGTCATGTGCCGAGTTTCAAAGTGCTACGATTCATTCTTCACTTATGACTTACATTTGTCTGTGGTTACTGTACTATACAGGATTGAATGAATGTATAATTATTTATGGCGTTCATAATTATGGTAGTTGGTTCCCCCATGAATATTTTTATAAACCATTTTTATCACTTTTCGGTCAATCAACAAATAATTTCAATTGATGGTTTTAAATTGATTAATTTTTCAAATGTTTGCTCATAAATGAGTTGAAATAAATGGATTTCTAAATTTATATTATGAATTATCGTCAATTTATAAAAAAAAATCTTGACTCATATCAAACCAATTGATTCAGCTGAGTTTCTTTCTATATTGTCAGATATAACATTTTTCCACTTACCACATGTAATGGTTTAAGCACATTACTTATCAGAAATTGTAGAATTGTTACATATTTTTTGATTTTCATGCAGTGAATTTATAGACCACAAAATGTCTAAATGTAAATGTTGGACCACTGATAATATTTTTACATCTTCAGCTACAGTAACTGTTGCAACTCCGCATTCATCCTCAAAAACTACGAGTATGATATCATAATAAGCAAAGATTGGCAAATCCATCAACTCAACTTGGTTTGTAAAAACGTTTTCTAGTTTTTACATAAAAAGAATGCAAAAACTTTTGTTTAAAAATGTTTTTTTAAGTGGTTTTGTTTGAATTTCGAGTAAAAACTTCAAAGAGAAAAATATGAGAATGTTAATGTTCCCCTAACAAAATTAATAATGACAAAAGACAGAATGTGTCACACAATAAAAATTTTGTTGGTAGTGACTGAAATGATGACATAAATTACAATTTTTATTTTTGTGGTTTATATCTGCATATTATAGGTTATGATTCAAAAATTGCTCAAAATTTATTTTAAAAAAACAAAATAAATGGATTTAAAAACTAAAACTTCCACACAATCATATACAATAGAAATATCATTAAAAATGGCATGACAAATGCCTATTTCAAACAAATTCCTAGATTCCATCGTCTTCAGGTGAGTAATGATAAGTTTTCAAAGGCTCACAATTGTTTAAATACCATGGTTAAGATGCCTAAAAACCCTGGTATGACGAACGACTCATACCTGCAGAACTGTGGAATAAAATGCGAGACATTCGCCAACTTGATTAATGTGAAAACAAATGAACTAGTTGTATGCTTTCCGAATGTTTCGCAATACTTTCGTGTGTCGATTTTCTTCTTAGGGTGAGTTTCCATGAATAGAAATTTAAAGTATTGCGTATGACTATAATATATATAATCTTTATTCAATTTTTGTTGAAATACAACTAACTAGAATTACCTATAATGCATTTTATATAGGAGTCTTGAAATTTAGGGGTACTGTCAACGACTCAATCCTATGAAGACGCCATCTCTGGATCCAAGTACAGAAGCACACCACTAATTCATTTGTTTTGTCTTCAAAATAATCTAAACAAAATCGAATCAGTCGATACACCAGGGTTTTTAGACATTTTAACCATGGGAATCTTGATCACTACATCTTTTTCAATTGTAATTCAGAAAGTATAAGATGTATTTCAGAAAGTATAAGTTGTAATTCAGAATAATAAATTGTAATTCAGAAAACATTAAATGAAATTCAGATCGTTGAAATGAAATTGAGAAACTGTTTCTTGTAATACAGATATCAAGAACAATCCGTATGTTTTCTCCTAGAGAACCGGAAGTATCCAAATATCAAGTCTTCTATTATTTATGGCAAGATCAAGAAAATCAAAACCTTGTCATTCCAGATTTGAAAACGTTCTGGACGGAACTGAGGCAAGTCTTCTTCGTTTGAGTTCGTACTTCCCAATTTTAAACCTGATCGAAACAATATGGTCAAAATGAAGGACATGGTCAAAATGAAGGACATGGTCAAAATGAAGGACATGGTCAAAATGAAGGACCATGTCAAAGTAAATCATCAATTTCCCTAAGTTGCAGGTCTGGGTGTTAGAGAATAACGGCTTGTGTATCTTGAGCACATCATTGACCAGGCAAAAGATACAATATGTAGTTGGAGGTGATTATGATACCAATCACAATGCTGCAGCTTTGACGGGTGTGAAGTTATCCACATCCACAAATGTACACTGAGAAAAAGTTAACTTTGTTGGTAACATTTTTTTTTCTTACTTGAATGACGAATTATACATTTCTCAATGGCTCCATCATATTTAAAAGGTTGATTACCATGGGATATGAGTATTAGGGTAATTTTTTATGATATGAGAGAGGGCGAAATGAGAGTGATAATAATTAAATGAATAAATTTTGTATTAAGAGGGCCTTGTAGAATATTTTTTATGGCAGATTTGTTTTTAGGAGGCTAGACTACATATTTGTAGGTATATCAATTCATTTGTAGCCCCGTCGGAGGGGGTGTGATTGGGGAGAGTTTTTCGAAAAAAATCAATTTTCTAGGAAAACGACATTGTAGAGTTTTTTAGATGAGATATTCTTTTTCAGGAGGTTAGAATACATAGCTGTGGGTATATGACTTCATTTGTAGAGGGGGTGTGATGGGGGAGAGTTTGTCGAAAAAAATAAATTTCCTAGGAAAACGACATTGTAGAGTTTTTTAGATGAGATATTCTTTTTCAGGAGGTTAGAATACATAGCTGTGGGTATATGACTTCATTTGTAGCCCCGTCGGAGGCGGTGTTATGGGGGAGAGATTGTCGAAAAAAATCAATTTTCTAGGAAAACGACATTGTAGAGTTTTTTAGATGAGATATTCTTTTTCAGGAGGTTGAAATACATAGCTAAGGGTATATCAATTCATTTGTAGCCCCGTCGGAGGGGGTGTGATTGGGGAGAGTTTGACGAAAAAAATCAATTTTCTAGGAAAACGTCATTGTAGAGTTTTTTAGATGAGATATTCTTTTTCAGGAGGTTGGAATACATAGCTGTGGGTATATGAATTCATTTGTAGCCCCGTCGCAGGGGGTGTGATTGGGGAGAGTTTGACGAAAAAAATCAATTTTCTAGGAAAACGTCATTGTAGAGTTTTTTAGATGAGATATTCTTTTTCAGGAGGTTGAAATACATACCTGAGGGTATATCAATTCATTTGTAGCCCCGTCGCAGGGGGTGTGATGGGGGAGAGTTTGTCGAAAAAAATCAATTTTCTAGGAAAACAACATTGTAGAGTTTTTTAGATGAGATATTCTTTTTCAGGAGGTTAGTATACATAGCTGTGGGTATATGAATTCATTTGTAGCCCCGTCGGAGGGGTGTTATGGGGGAGAGTTTGTAGAAAAAAATCAATTTTCTAGGAAAACGACATTGTAGAGTTTTTTAGATGAGATATTCTTTTTCAGGAGGTTGAAATACATACCTGAGGGTATATCAATTCATTTGTAGCCCCGTCGGAGGGGGTGTGATTGGGGAGAGTTTTTCGAAAAAAATCAATTTTCTAGGAAAACGACATTGTAGAGTTTTTTAGATGAGATATTCTTTTTCAGGAGGTTAGAATACATAGCTGTGGGTATATGACTTCATTTGTAGCCCCGTCAGAGGGGGTGTGATGGGGGAGAGTTTGTCGAAAAAAATAAATTTCCTAGGAAAACGACATTGTAGAGTTTTTTAGATGAGATATTCTTTTTCAGGAGGTTAGAATACATAGCTGTGGGTATATGACTTCATTTGTAGCCCCGTCGGAGGCGGTGTTATGGAGGAGAGATTGTCGAAAAAAATCAATTTTCTAGGAAAACGACATTGTAGAGTTTTTTAGATGAGATATTCTTTTTCAGGAGGTTGAAATACATAGCCAAGGGTATATCAATTCATTTGTAGCCCCGTCGGAGGGGGTGTGATTGGGGAGAGTTTGACGAAAAAAATCAATTTTCTAGGAAAACGTCATTGTAGAGTTTTTTAGATGAGATATTCTTTTTCAGGAGGTTGGAATACATAGCTGTGGGTATATGAATTCATTTGTAGCCCCGTCGGAGGGGGTGAGATGGGGGAGAGTTTGTCGAAAAAAATCAATTGTCTAGGAAAACTACATTGTAGAGTTTGATGTATATTGTGTATACAGAGAGGGCCAAAAGTCCGTCGGCTCCCCTGTAACTTCTTTATTTAACATACTACAAAAAATGTTAAATACATAAGTTGTAGGGTTTCTCTCCCCCATCACACCCCCTCCGACGGGGCTACAAATGAATTGATATACCCTCAGGTATGTATTTCAACCTCCTGAAAAAGAATATCTCATCTAAAAAACTCTACAATGTCGTTTTCCTAGAAAATTGATTTTTTTCTACAAACTCTCCCCCATAACACCCCTCCGACGGGGCTACAAATGAATTCATATACCCACAGCTATGTATACTAACCTCCTGAAAAAGAATATCTCATCTAAAAAACTCTACAATGTTGTTTTCCTAGAAAATTGATTTTTTTCGACAAACTCTCCCCCATCACACCCCCTGCGACGGGGCTACAAATGAATTGATATACCCTCAGGTATGTATTTCAACCTCCTGAAAAAGAATATCCAATTTAAAAAACTCTACAATGTCGTTTTCCTAGGAAATTTATTTTTTTCGACAAACTCTCCCCCATCACACCCCCTCCGACGGGGCTACAAATGAATTGATACACCCTCAGGTATGTATTTCAACCTCCTGAAAAAGAATATCCAATTTAAAAAACTCTACAATGTCGTTTTCCTAGGAAATTAATTTTTTTCGACAAACTCTCCCCAATCACACCCCCTCCGACGGCGCTACAAATGAATTGATATACCTACAAATATGTAGTCTAGCCTCCTGAAAACAAATCTGCCATAAAAAATATTCTACAAGGCCCTCTTAATACAAAATTTATTCATTTAATTAATATCACTCTCATTTCGCCCTCTTTCATATCATAAAAAATTACCCTAATACTCATATCCTATGGTTATCACCCTTTTAAATATGATGGAGCCATTGAGAAATGTCTAATTCGTCATTCAAGCAAGAAAACAAGATGTTACCAACAAAGTTAACTTTTTCTCAGTGTACATTTGTGGATGTGGATAACTTCACACCCGTGCAGCTTTGGAACTTCAAGACATACCCGTTCGCCGATGAATATATTAACTAGGTACATATGTTGATGTTCACTAAAGAATAATTCGTTTGAAGGTTGATGACGATGTAGGAACCTCAGATATCTGAACACAAAGCTCAGAGTTTTCTGGGAGATCGTTTAAGAAACGATAGTCGTTGCCAATCAATATTTTACCCTTTTTACTCCCATCAACCTACAATGCTGTATAGTCTAGTTCCTAAATTGTAGATAGTGACTCATATGTTGTACGGTTCATAATTCATATGAAGCAGGGCAAGAAATGGAACAGATATCAGCTAGGTACTTAGGTTTTAAATCAAGTTGAACTTTGCCACTTTCTAACATCCCCCCGCACTTTCAAATCTCGTAAAATCCCAAAAATGTACGATGAGTCACTATCTACAATTTAGGAACTAGACTATAGGCTATTATGGCAAATACTGATACAAACCTCTATAGAAAGAGGTATAAATCTGAAATGCAAGTAATCAAATAAATAATTCATTGTTATTATATTTTTACTTTTAACCCATGATTTCTGAATTACAAGTGATGGTTTCTGATTTACAATTCACTAATCCTGAAATTCAATTTACAGTTTTGAATTACAAGTTATGTTGAGTTTATATAGCAAGTAAAATAAAATAATAAATAAAATGAAGTAATATAAAAAGATAAAACTGCACAACACCCATAACAAGTTCATACAGAAAATAAAATAAGAGAAGTAAAATAAAACCTGGTTAACTTTTATTTTATTTTTCTCATTGGCCCATTAAACTTCTGTAGCCTAGTAAAGATGCCATTAGAGGACGGATATTTATTATAAAATTAATGATGGCAACGGTGGATTATTTAATGAATGAAGCAAGGCACTGTCGATTTAAAATAAGACCTTTGAATAGAAATAGGAAAAGGCTGAGAGTTTTTGAAGTGGTGCCAATATAAAATTCCAAATTTTGATTGGCAGCTTCTTATTTCTTATATTATTTTACTCTGCTGCAAAAATTATTACTTTACATCTTAATTTATTTTATTTCTTATTTTATATTACTTACTGTATAAACTCACCATTACATTTTCAGGGGTAATATAATAAGTGGTATGATTATTACCGATAATTTTTTGGAATATTAATCAATTGCAATCCCAAAGCTAAAAATTCAACGAGTCCGCAGGACAAGTTGTATTTTCTTGTATTGGGATTGCCAATTAATTGATATTCCAAAAAATTATAGGTTTTTAATCATACCACGAATTATATTTAGGACGACAATATATCGATTTGAAATAAAGAAAAATCGTGTCACCTGGTAATTGATGCTTTACTTTTAGCCGTATTTAACGGAATACTCTTTTCCACGACCTCATCTATAATACCAATGGACTTTTGTCCCCAACGATCGCTCATATTGATAAATAAAGATAACTAGTCAAAACACATAAATTTGACGTTTATTGGGGATTCAACATTAGATGCCAGCGCCAAAGTGGCAAAAATGGAACTACTCTCGAGTACATTATGTCAACAGAAGAACTGAATATTCACCATTCATATGTACCAGAAGTTCATCACTTATCAATTATAATTACAGGTTCAACAAAATGCACATAAATAATAGCCAAAATTTTGGGAATTTTGACGAAAACAATAATTTCAATGCACTTATCTATAGTGTCAAAACTTGAATCCAGAGGGAGTATCCCTTATGTTGAATTCCCAATAATGTAAATCATTATTTTCACTTGACAGGTAGTAAAACAGAAACTAAGCAGGTTTATCACCGTGAAAATACAGCGACACGCTGTATTTTCACTGTAGTTCCGATTCTATTGCCTGAATTTCGAAATTTGAAATCTACTGATTGGTTGTTAAGCAAGGAAATATAGTCTGAATTACATTTTACTATTCTGAATTTCAAGTTACACTTATTGAATTACATGTGAAAAAGGGTGTAGTAATCAAGAATACCATGGCCTTTGCATAATTGTCAGTACTGAGCTGAAGACGACTGCGGATAGAAGGAATTCAAACATTGTGAACAACACAAATTATAAGATGATAGTCCGATATAAATGTACTCAAGTTATATTACTTCTAAAATCTCAAAAAAACCGATGTGTGTTCAGACAGGAGAAGGAAGCAGCTTTGAAAAATCTGACAGCTCCAAGTTAGCGAAATATTAGAAAGAGAACCCCTAGATCAAATACTGATAGAGAAAACCCCACCAACTTCATTAATGAAAATATTCCTGATAAACACACGGAGTGTATCCAGAGACAAAGTCTATTTGGGTAGATTTGCATTTGCAGTTATTATAAAAATGTTGGGCACAGGTCTATGAGAGATATGATTCAATGGTGGTATCAGGTAGTAGTTGTTTTTCTAATAGGTACTTGCTAACGATATTTCTTAAGTACAGGACTGTGCAGTAGGCAAGGATTTATAATCCATTTGATCATTCCCAGCTAAAACTCATCAAACCCGTTATCGTCGAAGTCGTAGAAAAACGTCATTATTGTGCAGTCAAACCAGGAATAAACTTTTATTTTACATTACCTGAAAGGTTCAAAATGTGAACCATTCAGTTCAATGCAGAAGTATACGAGATTTTCGAACTGTCTTCTCACATTTCTTAACATTTCTGGAGTCACTGTACGACACTTATCTAAAATTCTTCTGCGTAGATCATCAAGTGAATTGGGTTTTGTGATATAAACTTTGGATTTCAAATGTCCCCGTTGAAAGAAGTCTAATGTTAACAGATCAGGAGATCTAGCAGGCCATTCTATTGGTCCTCATCTTCCAATCCATCTACAGGTTTGTGTGATTGATGACTTGTTTATTTTGTGGAAATTCATGATCACTTTGATGAAACGAAAGAACACTCTTTTGTCTTATTTCCACTAGATTTTTATTGTTACGACCGGTTTCGTGTTTTATCTCATTAAAAACTAACTAATACAATTGAACTCTAAGCCTAGTTATATAGGAAGTTTGCAGGTAGGCTGGATGGAGAGGTAATTAAGAGAACAAGGGTGAAACAATATAAACTTAAACCCTGGAGGTGACGGAAATTACCTGGGTTGTCAAATTTATAAATTCAAAATCGAGTTGCTCGTTGAGGGTTCTAAATTTCGGGTTTTTAATTGATTTATTAATTTCCATGGCTTCCAACAGATTCATTGTCTTCCCTTTATTACATGTGTGTAGAATTTTGAGGTTATCTTTACTTATCTTGTGTTTGGATTCTTGTAGATGTTCGTACATTGTTGATTTTTTGTCTAAACCGACGTGTTCACGGAACCTTACGTCAAAATTTCTACCGGTTTGGCCTGTATATACTGCAGAGCATTCCCCGCATTCTAATCTATATATCCCTGATTTTTTCATTCTGTTCTCGTTTAGTCTATAGTCTATATCACACAGCCCAATTCTCTTGATACACAGCAAAATTTTAGATGAATATTGTACAATAACTCCAAAAATGTTAAGAAACGTGCGAAGACAATACAATTCAAAAATCGTTTATACTTCTCTATGGAACTGAATGGTTCACATTTCAAACCTTTCACAACATTTCAGGTATTAAAAAATAAACATATCTTGATAATACTTATAATCCAGTACGATTGGGTTTTGAGACGAGGATCGATTGTAGTACCACTAAATTTGGTGTGCTAGTTGTTGGAACCTGATAAAAACGAAAAAAAAATAGTTTACCGAAATTCCAAGGGTGGAACATATTTTTTTTTTGTTTACAAATAAATAAATAGATTTTTGTTGTAATCTTTGAAAGTATATGATTTATCGAAAAAGCAACTCAACAAGGGGAAAGACTTTTCTTAAGAAATGCGCTCGTTTTCTCAGAAAACGTGATTGAACGCAGACATCAAATTTCAGGTTCACGCTTACCCACTGCTGGAAGTTCTGGCGGTGCCGAATATTTGATTGGTCATAACTCTGCTAAAAATGATCGGAGAAGAAAAAGGAAATGTTCATATCGTTTCTGAAGACTCCTACCTCCTCATGCAAATATAATTTGCTAGTATTTGAGTACCTAAAATGTGTTTTGTCGCACTTCACGGAGATGTTTGAGGATGATTTGAAAATCATGAATAATTTAGTGAATATGGAATTATTATAAAGCAACAACCCATACCCTCTTTGGGCTATATACAACAATTTTAGAGTAGTATGACAGATCCCACTTATACATGATAAAAAAAAAGCTTTGTTTTACTCCTGCCTAATATATGAAATAATTATACTGAAGCAGGAATCAGTACCCTTTTTGGACCATATGCAACAATTTTAGACTAGTGAGATAAGTCTCACTTATACATGCCAAAGAAAAAACTGGGTTTTACTCCTGCCTCAGTTTTAAACTCACCATAAAACCGGCATTCTCTTCAGTAAATGTTGAAAATAATCGCTTATTCATATCCTACATATATGTTTAATAACACTATTGTGAAGCGCAAACCTCGAACTTGAAATCACATACTTCATTTTTTATGTAGGATGTGTATGAGCCATTATTTTCAACATTCACTGAAGAAATTGCCGGGATTATGGGTGAGTTTAAAACTGAGGCAGGAGTAAAACCCAGTTTTTTCTTTGGCATGTATAAGTGAGACTTATCTCACTAGTCTAAAATCGTTGCATATGGTCGAAAAAGGGTACTGATTCCTGCTTTAGTATAATTATTTCATATCAACTAAAATATCCATTACTATCAGATCCTCCGTAAATATTGTAGAAGGGTTATGTGAAGTGGGATAAAACACATTTTGGGTACTCAGATACTCACATATTATATTTGCATGAGGAAGTAGAAGTTTTCAGGAACGATACACACTTTTTCTTTTCCTTCTACTATAATTTTTAGCAAAGTTATGACAAATCTAATTTTCGGCCCTGCCTGAAATTTTATATCGGAATTCAATCAAGTTTTCTGAGAAAACGAATGCATTTTTTGAGAAATTACTAGGTATATTTCTTGTGGAGAATGGAATTATCTTTCACCTTGTTGAAATTGTTTCTTGATAAATCTTATACTTTCTGAAATAGCAAAAAAAATATTAATTTTTTTAAATAATTTCCAACCCTGATTTTTTGGAAAACTATTTTTTTTCCAACAATACATGATGTCAAGAAGTCATGTACCGAGTTTCAAAGTGCTACGATTCATTCTTCACTTGTAGCTTACATTTGTCTGTCGTTACTGTACTATTAGTTTTAGTTAAAAATTCCACAACACTCGATCGATTCTTAATTGCATTACACTGTACACTGATGTATTTGTGATCCTACTGAAAATTCTAAAGTAGGGGTTGCTGGGGATGAGGGGGTTGAAAGCACAATGATGACGTATTTGGTGGACAGGTCTGAGCGATTTTCAATTTTTATAAGACTTCAGAGATTAAGTGGGTGACAAGTTTCAGCTGGGACACACTGTATTTATTTATTGGCATTATGTTAAGTATTGTCAGTCAGGGCTCCACCAATGATCATCTTGTTTAAGGTAACTTTTCATCGTCATAATGCCTACTCTTAGACAAAGGATTTAGCCTAGTGTAAATATCACCTGTATGTATCTTACTTTTCTCCTCAGAGTTTCATCATAATTTTTAGGTTACTTTAGGTTAATTTTTATTTTGTAAAATTGTGTGTGTTGGCACACCATGACTCATGACTCATAAACAAGTAAAGGTCACTTCTGTATTATATCAATGATCTGAACTAAACTCACCAAACTTCAAGAAGGTATATACTATCCAAAAATAGAAGGAATGCTGGCTAAATATAAGTATCCAAGCAAATTAGTATAACGCAAAGGAAACCATCTGTTCAATAGGAACTTCTGATTTGTTTTTAATATAGGTAAGTGTAGAATAAATGCAGAGTTACAAACAATTCCCAACCAAAAAAATCTAGTGAAGGTAAATCGTTGAGCAAGTATTTAACCAACAAGCATATCAGCCACTGTATAACACATGAAAATAAATAGGTACTGTTTTTTTCGAAGTCCATATCCAGGGTTGCACTGCTCATCCTCCTCTGGAGATTTTATACCAGGTGCTGGAAGTAACATAACGTTCATGATCATCTCGCCCTCCTAAATGTAATATAAATTAAAATCCCTAATACTGCAGTGGTTATGTAGGACAAGGCTATGAAAAAAGGCACAGGGGAGAATGAGTTAGAACATCTAGCGAGTATGTAGGTTACCCAGTTAGAGAGAGATAACCTAACTGTTAGTATTGATTCAAACATCCTGCATAATTATGCAATTTTAATGAATTTTCGCCCAATTCTTCCTCCGCAATTACACATAGCTCGAGTAGAAACGAAAATAATTTTCAACATATTCATTGAATAAGCGTCTATTGAACGATTATCCTTCAGCAATGTACCTATTTTTATGTTTCACCTATCCACCATCTTTCGTCGGGGATAAATCATCTTACCTTTCTTGTCGGACATTCTTTTTAACTTTACTTTAACGTTGTAACACAAAATACGACAACAAACACGTTGGCCAGCAAAAAACAATTACACTACACCTTTCCTCAATTTTCAACTCAAATCTCAAACAAAAGTCAAAAAATTGTGAGAATTTAGATAAGGAAAGCACGGTAACCTGATGACGGTGTGGTCTGTGATGACGGTCGAGTACCACGGGATGAACAGAGACGGAAAATCTCAGCCCAAAAATTACTTCCTCCTTTCCTGCGCCAGCGCGACGAACTCCATATTCTGCCGCAGTCAAGGACACTTGTGTTGGTGGTGGAAGGGTGGAGTAAAAAAAATAATATGGTAATAATTTTGATGAATTTGTTGAGAAAAATATAATATGAAATGTGATTGGATCTTTTTTCTACTATTCCATCTGAGCTAGTATAGTAATGAAACTAATGAAGATGAAGATGAAAGAGACAACCGCGAATCCATATGGTGATATAAAATAAACCGGCAGAGGCGTAACAAGGATTTTTTCCTACTTGAATAGGGAGTTTTTAGGCCATTAAAATAACGTTGGAAAATAACAGCTTTTGTAGTTATAACAATAACAATAAAGATAATATAGGATAATAAGGATAAAGACTGGTTGATTTTAAAGAGTTTTCAGAACGTAGAGGAAGACAACGTTAAAATCCGTTAAGAAACTAAACACAACCTATGAGTTTTGACGTTAGCAAAAGGTCATTTTGTTGATGTACTTCTTTAAAATAGAGACAAATATTGAAATTGAAATTGTCATAAGAAGGGGGCAGAGGAGTATAAATACAAATGTGATAAAGATGTCGCTATTTATTTTGCCTCCCCTCATTTCCCTTACTGCGCATTCGAACAAATAACGATAACAACAAAACTCGTTACTTTAAAGTGGCCTAAAAACTCTCTAATAAGAAATCCGAAGGCTTTGGGCGAATAATTTGAAGAAAAAAAAAATAGAGGAATATTCGAAATGATAACATGTGCCCAGCCAAGGCGAGTTTTTCCATTTTTCTTAATGATTGAATCTCGTTGCCGGCTGGGAGAATAGCCTTCTACGATTCACTGTTGCGTTGAAAATTAACAGAACTGCTCCTAAAGTGGAGTAATGCCGGGTTCATATGCTAGCTTTTTGTATATAGTTGAGCTTACAGCGCATTGTTTTCCGATTGATCACTGAATGACACAGAACGACATATTCTCAGTCAGCGGCTAATCAAAAAAAATAATACAATACGCCATAAGCGAGAGCTATCATGTGTACCGGGCGCAAGGAGTTAGGCTGGATTTTCATGCATACGATATCCGACGATCCGATGGAACAAAAATGTTCTGATTGGTTGGAAAAATGCCCTGATTGGTTGATTTGTTGTCACACCTACCAATTCAACCAATCAAAACATTTTCGTACCATCGGATCGTCGGATATCGTATGCATGAAAATCCGGCCTTAGTGACACAGCCTACCCAGAACACGTGGCTAATGACCGTAGCAGTCGTTGCCAACACAACAAAATAAAAAACATGGTGTGTTGAAAAAAACATTCATTTTCCAAGATGGTGACTCCAAGATAGCGGAGGAGATTTGTGCATGATTATTCAAATTTGATATTTGAGGGTTTTTGAGGTCGGAAATTTTGAATATTTTGTCAGAATTCATGAATTCAAAATGGCGGACGATTTTTGTGATTGAAGTTCGATTCGATTCTAAATTGGTATTTGGAAGTTCTCGGGGTCGGAGATTTTGCATTTGTTGTCAAAATTTATGAATTCACAATGGAAACTCCAAGATAGCGGAATAGTTTTATGAGTATGTCCCGCTACGATTCGTATGTCGCAGATTGTGATTTTTTTCTCAAAATTCATAATTCCAATATGGCGGACGAGCTTTGTAATTATGACCCGGTTCTCTACAAAACTGATATATGGGGGTATTTGGGGTCGAAGATAATGAGTGAATTTGAATTGGTGGGTTGATTAAACGGTATATTTTTCAAATTTTATGTCCTCATAACTTTTGTACTGATTATAACGCATTTCAACGTAAATCACAAATAAACCATTTGAAAATGTCGCGAATCCAATGGTTTTTTAGAATTTTCACCTTGAAAAATAAGATTATTTGGCCCTGGAAATTGTGATTTATTTTATTTTGTATATATATATATTTATAGTATTAAAAAAAACATCCCAATCGGTTGAAAAATTTAAGTTTCAGGATACTTACATACTAAATGGATCGTATGTGTAATGTAGGTTGAGTGAGCAACTACTGGGTCCGAGAATCATATGTGTCCTGAGCAGACGGAGTGAACAAAGGATGGCCGACCTCTGCATTCGTACGGCTATGATTTTTGCTGGTATGATTTCTAGATTAGAGAGCAGCGTGCCCATCATTCTTTCAAGGACCCTTATAATCAGAACCACACCAGAGTACCTCTCGATATTTGGTCCGTTTTTCCTCCTCTTTTTGGACGATGTTCGTTTCGCCCAGAGCCGAAAACTCTATGGCGAAAATAGTCCTAATTTTATGGTCGAGGAGGATTACATCAGGCTTATTTGCTTGTATTTGTCTGAGGGTGGGGAATGGAGTAGTTCCAATAAATTCGGCACTTCTCATTCTCCACAACGGACTCAATATCCCCCGGAGCATAAGGCAACACCGGTGTCTCGTCTATACCATACGAGTGTCGTAGATGGTAGTACAACACTACGCGCCGCGTTATGTTATATTATTATAGGCCATTATAGACCGCAAAAGCTTGACAAGCAGACAGACAAATGTATTCTGTTTTCAGGAGCTCCACGACACGCTCTGCATCTAGTGTCGGGGACCTCTATACCCACCACGCGACTACGGTAGACCACAGGGACCCTATTCTCAAATGTCGAATACCCTATGTCGCATGTGACAAGATATTTCTACCACTTTTCTCGACGAAGCATTAAAAAGAGATAGAGATACTTTGTCGCATGCGACATACGGTAGTCGACATTTGAGAATCGAGCCCCAGGGTGTGACACCATCCTGGCAGGCCATTATGAATCCCTCGGTCTCCGACTTCTCCTCACTTGACCTGAGAAAAGCGTAGGTCAGATTTTTGGATTAGCCAAGGTCTTCGATGTTCTTGAAGAAGACACCATATGCATTGGCTTCTCCTTATGCCGCTGCAGGAGTACTCCAGTCTCTGGAGCTTTAATGTAAGCCTTCTGCTGAACGGGCTCCAACTCGGTGACAGAGTTTGGATTAAACTCCACGGCCTCCCTGCTGTCTGGGAAAGTACAAACGTGGAACGGACGATTTAGCATTCAAGCTTCTAGTGAGATGCATCATTTTGCGAGTTTTCACGTCGAGCTATCGCAACTCCTTTTATGAGTCCATTTCACCACTCTAAAGGAGTAGAGTAAGATCGGAATGGCAAGCATATTAGTGGCAGCAACTTTGTTCAGAACCTCGGCAGAACTTATTTTGTTATCTGTGCTGGCATTTGGCAACGGAATCACAGATACAGATAACAGAAAACATTCTGTGATCCGTGTTGAGATGACAATTGACAAATGGCATTTGACATTGACATATCTCGATTTAAAGTGGAAAGTAGGTAAGTAAAGTAAGTAGGGTCTCCGATGAAAATTGCTTAATATTTTTGTATTTTGAAAATGTCTGGCTCACTTACGGGACTCATATCACATACAAGAAAAGTACAGAGCTTATATAAGCGAGCACTGAGATCCCTGGAAGATTTTTATGATAGAAGGTGATCTACCTTTTTTTTAATTAGTGAGGTTAGATTATGTAATTGTTTTCTTTGTAGAGAGGTTTACCATTATCATGCAGCTTTTATGAGGGCAAGGTTTGACAAAAACAAAAATATAACTGATACTAGGGTGGCAAAAGAGCTCATAATGAAAGGAGAGGAGGAATTGTTTGAAAATCAGCATTGGCAACCAAAAAAATGTAAGAGGATCACTAACTTTGGCATGATAAAATGAAATGTTCCTTTCTTCAATTGTTCGAGTTCACTAGGAAAGTTTTTGGCCCTAGTTCAATTCTCCACACAAAGATCAAATGTTTTTAAGAGACATACGTTTCAACCCAAGCAGATATATTAGCCTCAATTAAAAATCAGAAAAATAGAAGATATTGGCTTTGGTTCATCAAATTGAGACACAAAAATCCAGCTTCAGCTACTCCTAACTGATAAATTCAGAAAGAGCACTATGCTTTATGTCATCTTGACCTAACAATAGCATCGTTCATTAAGAAGTTACCTACTCTGATTGCTATACTTGATTGAAGTTGATATTTTCAAAAGAGCAAGTCAAATGAAGTATAAGTGTTAGAGAGAGATGAACATATGTGAAAGTGATCTCTATCAACTAGAGCAGTCTTCAATGAACAGGCCTAATAATTAGTGGGTGATGTTTTTTTTTGCATTTCATAATTTAAAACTGGAAGATCACTTTTGAAATCGTTGAAAATCATATTATAATTCAAGGCAGAACTAAACTTTTTCAATATGTTTTCAGTCGCAGACTCCCCTGGTGGCGTGGCATACGCAAGAGTAGTTGAACCCCCAGATTGGGTAGTGGATTATTGGCACCCCCTGGAAAAAGCACAATATCCTGAATATTTTGCTCGTCGTGAACAAAGGAAGATAGAATATGTGAAAATGTGGGAGCAGAAATATGGAAAACAATCGACCTTCAATCCTCCTCACTAAACGGCTTCATATACGTATAAAAATAAACAGAAACCAATTTGTAGTTTATATCCATTAAATATTCAATTAACATTTGCAAATATTCACCAATTTCTCGTTTATTCAATCACTTGAAATCATAGAGCATTCGTGTTTCCATTTTGGTTTGTTTTCTATCAGAAGTAAGGTAAAAACAATATAATTTTGTTTCGCCTGACATTAACTTTTCTGGCTTCATAATTAAATTATAACAAATCAACGGTTGTCAAAGTTATGACACTAAGGTAAAAAACGAATAAAATTTCCACAAAATTTATTGTTTTTGCGACATGTTTCGATACACACTATCTTTTTCAAGCGAATGTAGTACATTAAACTATTCTTCATTGAAATTACTTAAATACCTTTTTTTACCCATTAACATAATTAGGGACTACCTATAATTATCGCTAATACCTAGAATCATACAATTGACATAACAATGAACCTACCTGGAAATCTCAAAACATAGCTACTACTTAATTGAATAAATTTAACAAAGGGGAACCGTTTAGGTCTAGTTGATCATTCAATAAACAAGATGAATTTTTCAATTTATTAATTTCTAAGAATTCTAAATAATTAAGCCTAATGCCCTTATTTTCCACATGAAGAATTTCGAAGTTTTCATCGAAGTCATGGCCTTCCTCCAAAATATGATGAGTGTGCTTTATTGTTTATATAATTCATACGGTGTTCACGTATGCGGCTTTTAAATGGTCTACCTGTCTGGCCGATATATACTTTGGAGCAAGATCCACAATTCAATTTATAAACTCCTGATTTTTCAGATTTCTGCGTTTTATCTTTGTTATTCTGATATAACTTGCTAATGGTCAAAATGACTTGAGACAGATCACGATCACACATTTTATAAAGATACTGAGTCAGTGAGTTGTTGGTTGTACCTACAAAAACGCTAAAATGAAGCCAGTGAGCGCAAAATTTCAATTTCAGTGAATTTGTTACTTTCTTTTTCATTGACCTGAATTATTATTACATACTGGTCATATTTGGTACTAATTCCATATGAGGTGTTACACTCAGTAGAATTAATTTATAGGGCCTTATAGGATGGTCTTCGATTGATATGAGATTCGGCATAGTTTAAGTGTAGATGAAACCTCTGGATCCGGAGCCAGATCTTATTATAACTATCAGATTTGCGCAAATTTTCTTTCATCTCTAGCTCAGAGGTGGTCTTAGGTTATTGGTCATATTTAATGAAATTATTTGATTCTTTTCTTTATTTAGATATCTGAACACAGATCAGAGTTCCTCTGGGAGATTGTTAAGTAGCAATATAGCCGTTATACCGACCGATGTTTCACACTTTTCTATTAGGATTCACTTACAATGCATGTAGGCTATTATGGCGAACACTTATCGGTAAACAATTACTTCCGCGGCTAATACTGCGACGGGTACTGAATTATATCTCGATGCGGAGTGTTCATGATCTCGCCACAGATAAAAAATTAAAACACACAACAAGTGAAGGTGCGTTTTTTTTATTGTGAATTCCTAAATTCAAAGATAGTTCTTGACTATTACGAAACAGGAATTTAAAAAATTAATTGAAAATAGACGATTAAAAACTGATTTTTCTACTACTTTTTCTTTTCAAGTGCCCATCTTCTGATTTTTCCAGCAAAACTTAAAAAAAAACATGAATGAACATATTTCAATCGTACAGACGCCGAGAATTGACCTTATGCTTGGTTTTCACAACGGCGGATTGCGGATTATTTTTTTTTCCTACGAGCGTACGGAAAAGTAACTTTTCCGCACGATTTTTCGTTTTGAAAGTTGTACTTTTCCGTACGATTTAAAATAGTGCGGAAAAGTTACTTTTCCGCACGATTTTTACTTTTCCGTACGATTTTTACTTTTCCGCACGATTTTTGTATTGTTGAAAATGATGATAGGACTAACTAAATGATCTATGTAACTATTCTGTCTTATTAGTCATTTTGTAGCATTATTATAAAAACTTGTTTATTAAAAATCTTGTTTTTTCATAAATAAGGTGGACAAAAACACTCGTAGGAAAAATATTGTACCTAACTCTTACGGAAAATGTCTTTTCCGCCCTTAACGGCTTGCCCGAACTCAGCTCCGCGTCGTTCGTGCAACTTCCTTCGCGTGCGAAAAAGTACTTCTTTCCGCACTTGTTAGGTAAATATCTATAGCGGATGGTATGCGATCAGTTGAAATAACTAGGTTTAATCATTATAATTAAGAGGCCATGAACGCGATCACATAATTTAAGGGTAAAAGAGTCAACTGACAACTCAAAAACGGTTCGTCGTATCAATTTCAAACAAGAACAGGCTTCTAGACGACGTTTGATTCTATGTAACTATGTCCGCGGCAGCACCTCACTATGCTTTTCATAGATAGTCAAAGTAGCTGCAAGATCGATCAAAATTTGAAGCAATCTTTTTCCCATCGAAATGAATTTGGTATCAAAAGAAAGGTGAAACGTTGATCTATTTACGTGCTGTAAGGTTTTTTGAACTTATTTGTTCATTTACCTAAAAAATTGCTTCAACGTAACTGCATTTTTGGGACATTTTTAGGATTTTTTTTGTGAAAAAGTGGACTGAAAATTCAATTTCCATTAAAGCACGTACGTAGAATTAAATGTCCTTTAGAAGCCTATCCTTGTCTGAAATCGATAAGATGAACCATTTTCGAGTTATCAATTGACTATTATTTTACCCGCCTATAAAGCGTCCAAATTGTTATCACGCTCATATGGTCTCAATAATTGACTAGATTCAACTCAAATTCAAAACGCCTCATTTTTATTAACACCAGTAGGTTCATTCGTTATTTGTATCAAGGTGTAGTGTGGAGTAGATTAATTTACACCACATTTTGAATCGAGCGTAGCTGATTGCAGTTCAAACAAAGGAATGTATCAAATTAATTTGCAAACGAATGCCAAAATCGAGTGTAAATTACACCAGGTGTAGGAAAGTGCTACACCTGGATGCAAACGAATGAACCTAGTATTTGAACTGCGAAAGTTTGTGAGTTAGAATTAAACTCCGCTATCTGCCGTTGTGAAAACCATAGAAATATAAAATATAATATACAGACTGTACTGTCTGTATATTATAATTACCTTTCTATGGTGAAAACTCAGCTTTGGCTAAGCGCCACATCAGATGCGACCCTAGTGGCTGCCAACTGAGGAAACAGTTTTGTCTCTGTCTGTGGATTCAACCATATCATCTCACTTATTCTGTAGAATTCTATGATCACATCCAAACATGGCGCTTAAACCCATCAATCACAGACATAAGGAAATTAAACAATAGACTATTGGGATTTCAACATTAGATGCCAGCGCCAAAGTGGAAAAAATTGAACTACTCTCGAGTACATTATGTCAACAGAAGAACAGAATATTCACCATTTATATGTACCAGAAATTCATCACTTATCAATGATGATAACAAGTTCAACAAAATGCACATAAACAATAGCCAAAATCTTGGGAATTTTGACGAAAACAATAATTTCAATGTACTTATCTATAGTGTCAAAAATTGACACCAGAGGAAGTATCCCTTATGTTGAATTCCCAATTGTTTAAATTTCATGTCACAGACACACTTGCATAGGACATAACGAATTCCTCCAATCAAAATGCGAATATCTGACGTTATTGGTATTTTGATTGACTGAACTCCGTTATATACCCATGCCATGTTCTATGCAAGTGTGTCTGTGATGGCCTCAGAGTAATAAAGGACATAGAGTGGCCTTTTCCATCCTTGTCTTGAAGGCAATTGGGTTAATTCTGTTTCTCATTAGCAAGATTGTTACCATAGCAAGCCAATTTTCACAGCAAAATATATCTCAAAGGTTTGAAAAAATATCGGTGGGAGATGTTGCTGCCACATCATCTCCTGCCATAAAGCAATGTAGATATCAAGCCTTCTACAAAATTGAGATATATTTTACTGTGAAAATTGTCTTGCTATAGTAACAATCTTGCTAATCAGAAACAGAGTTGACCCGAATATAACTTTGTTTGTTTACAAGCGAGGGCCTTATAGATGTTAGTCCGTATTCAATCGGGTAGTTTCGTGTATGCCCGCTCATTTCATTCGGATCATATTGTCATTCTTCGTTTGTATTATGATCCTTACTCTGAGTGTAAACAAACTGTTCATAACGTATCACCACCTGTCACCCTCCTCGTCAACAAATTGTAGGTATAAAAAAGTTCATGTTTTATGTTCACTTCAAAATAGGTATTTGTGTAGGTATAGACATGGCATCTCTATGTCTTTTATTGCTCTGAGGTTATGGCTGTCGCGACTTAACGTTAAATAATTTGACAGGTTGACACACAAAAGTAAAAATCCGTAAGAAATTTAATTTTTGTTCATATCATCATGAAAACTTTGATTCATATATCTGGAAACATCCAGAAATTCACAAAACTGAAGCTGTATTCGTTCCGACTTACATACGAAAATAGTCCTAGTAAATGTAAATCGTTTTAAGACCTGGCGACATTTATAGGGTACCATGGAATCTCCATTTAAACTGGAAAATATCAGCTCCAGAACCAATTACATCTATCAAGCAGAATGAGACAGTTCAATCATTCCGGAAGCGGAATCACAGCAAAAAACGCAGCTTATCTGTTTTAAAGTTGACAGATGTCAGGTTTGCGATGTGCCTTCAGAGTAATAAAAGACATAGAGATGCCCTTCCTATACCTAAACAAATAACTGTTTTGAAGTGAACATGAACTATCCTTTTCTATACAATTTGTAGGCGAGGGTAGTGACGGGTGGTGAAATGTTATGGACAATTTGTTTACATATGGAGTAAGAAGGACCATAATACAAACAAAGAACAACTTGATCCGAATGAAATGAGCGGGCATACACGAAACTACCCGATGAATACTGACTTAACATGTATAAGGCCCTCGCTTGCAAACAAAGTTATGTTGCCTTCAAGACAAGGATGGAAAAGCCATCTCTATGGTCTTTTATTACTCTGAGGATGTGCCCAACTTCTGAAAATTTTCACCACCATTTTTTCGAAAAATTGAAAATGGAACAAATCTCTTTTAAAAAAATTGATAGAATATGGTCAGAGAAGGTACGAGGTATTACACAAAAAATTTTGTTGGTGTAAGTCTTGGGTGCTGGTCGCACTGAAATACAGAAATCGTAAAGTAGTGTCACTAGTGGAAGTTGGGGATGTTGGGGTTGGAGGTTTGCACTTAAGCACTAGTCACCAAATTAATGAAGGCACACCATTGGTCAGTTTATCATTGATGACTAGTGTTTTGTATTTAACGTTTCGACAGAAGACAGATTTGACATTCCGAGTTTATTGTAAAGGTTAAAACACATTCATTCTTTGCTTTGTTCCTACATTTTTCTGAATCATGTCGGAAAACAGAGAAGAAATTCTAGCAGATTTTCAAGTGAGTTAAACACCTGTTTCTAAAATAACATATATTCAATATCTTGGTACAGAATATCGTAATTGTTATTGTCAATATCCTTCTGTAATTTAACCAATGTTTACAGGCTTGCACTGGTATTGAAGACCTTGCAGAGGCTATGTACCACCTAAACGAAAGCGACTGGGATTTATTGGTAAGTATTTAGACTTGCACCAAATTTGATATCTTATTCTAAATATTTCCCAGCGTGCTGTTAGCAGAGTTGTACCTCAGGATACCCAAAGTTTCAAGGTAAATGTAGATCCTGATGTGATGGTAGTAGAAGATGATTCTGGCACTGATATGGTAGAAGAAGCCAATAATATGGATCAATCAGCATCCACGACAAGTGCACGTACCCATGATAATAATCTGCCCTCAACATCTGCGGGAAATGGAAGTGTAAAGATGTACAAATTCAATATCCAGTACTGTGATAGGATAGTTAAACTTGAACTTCCCGAAAATGGAACAGTTAGTAAGTGTTTAGTGTGTTCTGAAATATCCCCTTTATGTTTCGAATATTGAGTTTTGTGCTCAAAAGGTGTTGAAGTTATCTCATATGCATCAAACTAATAGTTACGGATATATTATTTCTATGTTTGACAATTGTAGTGCACTAAAAGAATGCTTACGTTTAGAATACAGAATTATCATTACCAAAATGTTTTGAATGATTACATCTTTTTCTCCAAGTACTTACAAAAAATTACACAGCCTAATAATGGTAGAATTATATTCCAATTTTTGTAAATTAACATCCAGGACATATTTATATGACAACTTATAATGTTTATTTTAAAAAATGCTACAACTATTTGTATGGAAGTAATTACAACATATTGTAATAAAATGACGTCATAAAATGATATTTAAAGAAATCCCCAATACAATAGGATTCTAGATCTACAAGTATCTTTTTGCTGTTTTTATTTTTAAATTGATTGTTACTAGCAGAATTTCTTACAAGTACTGGTAATTTGTTAGAAAATTTGATTGCCATATCTCAGAGGGAGATTTTTCAGTAAGTCTTAATATATGATATGGATAAGTGAGGTCCTGCCTTCTAGTGTTGTATTTGTGTTCTGTGGCACTTAAATTAAAAAGTTCACGAATTTTAAACAAATACATCAAACGCTCAAAAATGTACAGAACATACATAACCAGTCATGATTATTCTCATTACTCTTTTTGGAATAATAAAAATATTCTATATGTATTCTTATTAGAGGACCAAAAATTATTCCGTATCTCATGAGTGTTTCAATATTTATGACACAACACTGGTTTGTTTCAATACATATTTAGAACACTCATATTCAAAATATGACAAATTAAATTTGTTTTAACTTTTTTCTCAACTTTTCATTCAAATGCACTTTTTCTTCAAATCTCAACCAAGATTCATATGAAACGTTCAGGTTGCTTCAGGATATAATTGGTTTTACCTCTTCAATATTAAAACCCCAACATTTCTTTAAACAATTGAAAATTACCAAATTACCGCAAATTTTCAATTTTTTTTTTCTGACCCAGCTATTGAACAAATGTATAAAATAAATGTATATACTCATCGAAAAAATGCTTTGAGATGAAATGGTCAAGAAAATGTTACGATAACTGTTTAGAATCCACTTTCTGTCACTCATTGATTTGTGGTTGATATTCATGTTCAGGAAATATTTCTATTTTCTATTAGGCAAACAAAGAACCCAAACCAAAACTTCAACTGTCATATAACTGATTATAGCAGTTGCATCCAAGTATTATAGACACAAAAACATGAAATCTGAAGTGGACAGTAACCTTATTTACATGTTTCTGACTAGTTGGCCATCATCAGTAATGTACAGCCAAGTGTACTAATGTTGATAACTTGGTTGTATGCAGAATAAACAGAATCTAGCCTTGGAAGCACCTTAATGATATCCGATTTCAGAATGATAAACATGAAATGATGAAATTTAGCAAGACTATTCTCAAGTTTCAACGCGGTTTTATCACAATACCTGATTTTCCATTTAGGAACATGTATGAGTATGTTTGTTGGGAAATTAAATGAATATTGTATTTATTTTGTAGTATTTTGTAGAAATCGTTTTACATTGTATTTTTTTTTATTTTAGATGATCTGAAGATGATGTTACAAAGAGAAATTAAAGTTGCCCCTTGTAGACAAATGCTTTCCAGTTGGGCTAGAATAGCCAGATATGAAAACATGCCAATTTCAAAATTAATGTTACCAGAAGAAAATTCTCTTCACCTTTCTGTGAAAGAAAGTGATGGAGGTTTTCAGGCGGAGGAAGAGTGAGTATTAGAAATCTTTACATAATCGTACAAAAAATCATTTACAACTTGTCATCAAGTCACCCTGCGGCACATAATATAGTGGTGATGTTTCCTCTCATCTGAGCTAATGTATAGATGGGAGGGAGTATCACCATTGTAGTTTATAATTATTGAATAATTTCAATTGATTTTAACATTATTAAATTAATTGAGCTTCATCTATAAGTTTTAACAACTTCTTGTCTTCAGAAAAATTATATTTTGACTTTGACTAAAGAATGATCCAAAATATATACCAAACGTATTCCCTAATGCAATTTCAATTTGAAAGAAAACAGCACATTCTCAATAAATAATACTTTAATTTAAAGAATAGATATTCAAAATTAAGAATTAATTATGCAGATATTGAATGAAATCTGTTTCAAAACTTTTTACAGTATTAGAATCCTTGATGGCATTTGGTAAATTATTAAAATACTGCTAATCCCAATGACTTTGTTTCTTCGAAATTTCCAAGATTCCCAAACAATGGAGTGTTTGAGAGATACATCCGAATTTCCTCATTATTTTTCAACAATTAGTGTATCAGGATTGTTATCCATCCGATTTTTGATTTGAAACCATCAATGGATTCGTCGTGAAAAGTAGAATCTAAGGAATGCCTGTCTGAAAGATGAATATAGTGATATTTAAAATTTCAAACCGACATCGGCGTAAAAATGTGTGTATAATATTTTATCCTCTTCATTCATGTTCATCACATTGATGAAAAATGAAAATTCTGAAAAATCAGGGGTGCACATTTTTTGTTTCAAAACTATGTGATCCTACTCTGAATCGTACCTAGAATACAAAAAAGTCAAAATATACAGGGTGTTCCATTTCAAATTTCCAAGTTGGTGTCGTTTCCGGTGAAACTGGAATTGAATAGGGGAGTATGAAATATTGAAAAAATTTACAATTCTCAAATGCAATACCTCTGCCAAGTTTAAATCTCTCACTCTTGAAACTCACCAAACTAATGCTTGTCTAAAGAATATGTTGACACCTGGTACATGGAAGGAAGTATTTAATCTCATCCTGTGTTCATGAGTTGGGTTATCGAGTACGAAAAGTTCATCAAAAGTTCGAAAATGAATACCATGGTAAAAATATTCGATTATTAATTGTAGAGTTTTTAACATTTGATGAATAAAAGTCAATCTAATATACTTCAATATAATTCTCATTGCCCGATTTTTTTTTAGGTTTTGTGTATATTTTGCATGACAGTTTAGATTCAAAGTGGTGTCTATAATAACTCCCATGTATTTTATTTCAAACACATACTCTAATGTAGCATTATGTATTTAAAATTATTGTATTTCATTGTAGAGTCTAATACACAAACTAATCTAGAACAGAGCCAGATATTCCATAATAATTTAATCATCAAACTCAATATAATAAATTTCAAACCCAAACTAATCCAGAACAGAGCCAGATATTCCAGAATAATTTAATCATTAGGCCCAATATAATAAATTTCAATAATCCAGAACAGAGCCAGAGATTCCATAATAATTCAATCACCAAGCTCAATATAATAAATTTCAAACCCAAACTAATCCAGAACAGAGCCAGATATTCCATAATAATTTAATCATCAAGCTCAATATAATACATTTCAAACCCAAACTAATCCAGAACAGAGCCAGATATTCCAGAATAATTTAATCATTAGGCTCAATATAATAAATTTCAATAATCCAGAACAGAGCCAGAGATTCCATAATAATTTAATCATCAAGCTCAATATAATAAATTTCAAACCCAATATAATATTTTCGAGTAAATTATTTGTTTTTGAAGTACTTACTGTATGTTTCAAAACCAAAATTATAATAATATGTAGCTTAGCTACCTCTTAACCTGAACAATATTATTTGATTGGTTTGAAACCGATTAAAACTGATATTGATTCTCTTAGAATTATTTTTCTTAGGATTCGTATTTCATATGAAAATCATATCATCCAAAGCTCATGTCTGTTTATATTTCTTTTATCACTCCTACATTCCTGAGTGATTGCATTTGTTTATTTGATAAAAATATGTTGATTAGTTTTATTACTTTTCATAAAGTACACGATTTTTTATTCAATCCTAACAATAGCATTGAAATTTACATGGATTGAAAACTTAATAGATAATAGAAATTGAACTAGTGAATCAAATAGCTTCTTTTGTTATATCAATTTCAAATTTGATGGTGTTTAGTATTACAACAACTTCATTTTCTGTACTGATGAAGAGTTTTGTTTCAGAAATTTGATAACAGAGAAACTCAGTAGCACCTTCACTCTGAATGTTAAATTCGAAAGTAAAACATTCAATCTCAAATACCAAGGTACCAAAAGTATTCTCGAAGTCAAAGGAGACGTATATACCTTAACAAATATTCATGTGCGCAATCAAATTTGGAGTGGTTGGCCTCCTAATATAGACGACCATACTATGTTAGCACTATCGGGGATCAAGTAAATATTTTTATTCTTTATTCTAGAATGCTTTAACTATAATACTAATTTCGAGGGAAGGTATTTTTCTTTTCAGATCTGTTCAATTAAGCTACATTTTAATAAACTAATTTTTATTCATTATTCTGATCAGCTATGGCCATAACTCAGAAAGAATTTTATACAAAAACTAGAAGGTTAATGAAAATGTGAATGATTCTTCACAAAAAAAATTCCTTCGCACAAATATTGTTTTAATTGTTTGTTTTGTGATCACAGATCTCAAGAGTGACAAAGCTGACGAAATTTGAAATATGTCTCGGTGTGTGTAGAATGAAAATTCAAAATAGTGTAGCAATTTTTTCAAAACACAAATTTATACTGAAAGGACCCCGCACGAAAACACACCACCAACCCGACTTCTACCGATCTCGTGTACCCAATCCGACTATTCTCGATTCTCATAAACCCGCTCGGCTGATGATTTCAACTGACGTGATGGGAGGGGCGCGGCTTAAAATGGAAGTGGAGGGGCTGGTTTAAAGCGCCGCCATACCTACTGACCAAACTTTCATATTCAATAGTCAACACTTTCATAAAAGTGAGAGTGAAATTAGGTCCAAATTGACGAAATAGTTTTTGAGATATTGAATAAAACATTGTAAATGACCTAAAAAAAAATTAAACGCACCCTGTATACAAATAAAAGGTAATATTGAACAGCTTAATTCACAAGAGAATTCCCTTATCTTATGTTCGATCAACAGTGGCAATAAATATTTTGTGTGTATTAAAAAACGATTTGTCAATTTCTTTCGGTATAAGGGTATAATCCAAAATATTAAAAATTCATATTTCAAACAGAGAGTCATCAAAAATGAACGCCTAGATTAGACTGCAACTATGATATTCTACCAAAATATAAATTGTTAAATCAGGAGTAGTGTTAGCAAAAAAATCCTGAAAAACGATTTTTTTAAACTCTCCCCCATTACACCCTCTCCGACGGAGCTACAAATGAATTTATATACCTACAAATATTCAGTCCAGCCTCCTAAAACAAATCTGCCATAAAAATATTCTACAACGCCTTTTTAATACTAAATATATTCATTTAAATAATATCACCCCCATTTCACCCTTTCTCATAGCATAAAAAATTACCCGGATACTCATATCCCATGGTAATTAACCTTCTGAATATGCTAGAACCATTGAGAAATGTCTAATTCATCATTCAAGTAAGAAAGAAAAATTTTACCAACCGAGTTAACTTTTTCTCCGTGTACATTTGTGGTTGTGGATAACTTCACACCCGTTCCCACTATAACATAATAAAATTTCAGCCAATTTGACCGAGAGCCAATTTTACATGTGTTTTCGTGCGAGGTCCTTTGTAATTCTAGGACTGAAAATCTTTAAAATTTCAATTATTCTGACACATCAATTAAGCATGCCTATATCCGGTGATTGAACAACTAACATAAATATAATTATTATTACTACAAAATTATTTTTGAATATGATCATCTCTTTCAGTTACCCCGAACACGATTTAACAGTTCGCAAAATTGCAACAGCTAATCACACAAGAGAAAAGAGAGTTGTACCCGTTGTCCAAATTGATAGCGACGATGATGAGTTTGAGGACGCCTCCGAAAGTTTTACGGTAGACGATGATTATTTTGTAGATAATGATGTTTCAATTGCTAAAAGGACTGAGCCATTAAGTAAGAATTAATAGAGTTTCTTGGATTGACACAGCATCCAAATGTATGAACCAAAGTGTTCAATATAACTTTTGTGTTTCAGTTCCAGAAAACGTGGAAGATGAAATCGTAGGCAGTATAATGTTTTCAGAACAGTTTTCTGCTAGATACGGACATATCCATCCGGCGTTTTACCAGGGTACACTGGATGATGCAATCAAAGAAGCCTGCTCAAAACCAGCTAAAGATGTAAGTTAATTTAACCCTTTTGTCATATTCAAAATTTTTTATTCATTTTTTTATTGTAAACGGGTAACACCAGTAAAATACAACATTAGAAATCGTGATACAATACACTTAAGACTAACATTACTTAAATATTAAATATATACTAATAAATTAAATTTTTTGATAAATTTATTTATTTATTTTATTTATTGGTGTTCAAAATAACAAATACATTGTCAATATAATAAATAATAATGAATATCTCATGAAAACATGATCAAATAAGTTAAAAACTTGTCCATGATCATGTGAAATTAATGTATAAAATAATAATATATCATAATAGACAAATATAGTAAATATCAATAATATATATACAAATCAAGAAAAATAATGGTTACATTTTGCATAAATAAAAACAATAACAAAATTATTTCATATACAACCAATTTTCAAATTTTTCAGACTAGTGAGACAAGTGTCACTTATACATGCCAAAGAAAAAATTGGGTTTTACTCCTGCCTCAGTTTTCAACTCGCCCATAATCCCGGCAATTTCTTCAGTAAATGTTGAAAATAATCGCTCATTCACATCTTACATATAAAAAAGAAGTATGTAATTTCAAGCTTGAGGTTTGCACTTCAAAATAGTGTTAGTAAATATATATATGCAGGATATGAATAAGCGATTATTTTCAACATTTAGCGAAGAGAATGCCGATTTTATGAGTAAGTTGAAAATGAGGCAGGAGTAAAACAAAGTTTTTTTTTTGGCGTGTATAAGTGGAAGTGTGAAGTGCGACAAAACACATTTTAGGTACTCAAATACTCGCATATTATATTTGCATGAGAAGGTAGGAGTCTTCAGAAACGATATGAACTTTTCCTTTTCCTTCTCCGATCATTTTTAGCAGAGTTATGACCAATCAAATTCGGCTCCGCCAGAACTTTCAGCGGCGGGGTAAGGGTGAACCTGAAATTTGATGTCTGCGTTCGATCACGTTTTATGAGAAAACTTGTGCATTTCATAAGAAATTACTAGGGATAATTTTTGTGGGAAATTGAATTGTTTTTCACCCCGTTGAGTTGTTTTTTCAATAAATCATATACTTTCCAAGATTACAGCAAAAATGTATTTATATATTTTTAAACAAAAAAAAAAATGTTCCACCCCTGGAATTTTGGTAAATAATTTTTTTTCGTATTTATCATGGTTCCAACTACTATCATACCAAGTTTGGTGGTGCTACAATCGACTCTTGTCTCAAAACCCAATCGTACTGGATTAATAAGAATATCTACTCTGTAGACGAATTTCTTACATAATTTCTGGTGTAAAATCGGAATTCTGACTGTTCAATAAATCAATATTTCTATAGGCATTATAGGCTATATTAGTCGTTTTCTTTGTTATTGTACAACCGTACCTTTCAACAAATGAAATAAATGAAATATTATTATTATTATTATTATGTCAAAATACCAACCCAAATATCAACCTAAAGTTGTCACCAAACTGACATAATCTTTTTTTTTTTTTTTTTTATTGCACGGGATAACCCCCATTACAAAATATATTACAATAACAATAAATTATGTTGTTAGATTTATAGAAAATAAAAGTAAGTTATAAATATAAAATATGTAGCTAAAAGATAAAGATATAGCTTAAAACATATAAAGGATACTATACAACACAAGTATATGTATAAATCGATGAACATTCCACTAGCTTTACATACATTTCATCAGACAACAGCTCAAATTTATTATAATCATAAATAAATAATCATATGTTCTATAATTTCATTTCTATAGATTTTTTAAAGCTAATCAAGTTACCATGCAGTACTTCCAAATTATTATCATTGATTATTTTTAAAGTTCTTTCGATAGGTCTATGTTTTCCATAATTGGTGAAGTGGAATGGAATATAAAAAAGAGAATTATTTCTCAGTGATCTAGCTGGAACATTAATAGAGATCAGTTGTAATAAGTCTGGACAAATTATGAGACCATTGAATAATTTGAAGATAAACATACATCACTGTGGGTTCTCCTCCTTTGCAAAGAGTACATCTTCATGGCATCTAAAATATGTGAATAATCATGATCTTGTGCGGTGATTTGTAACTTGAAGGCACAGTATCGTAAGAACTTATTCTGGATTCTTTCAATTCTCAAATTGTATACTATATAATAGGGTGACCACACAATTGAGGCATATTCCATTATGGATGCTACTAATGACATATAGACCTTTTTTGTTGTGGTTACAGAGAAGTCTTGACAATTTCGCAATACAAATCCCAACATTTTTGAAGCCTTTGCTACCATGCTTTATATATGTTCTGTAAAATTTAGATGAGAGTCGAACACAACTCCTAGATCTTTTATTGATTCAACAGAATTTAGCATATCTCCTTCTATGTAATAAGAACTGTCAAATTTTTTTGTTGCTTTATAGAAGCTAATATATGAACATTTGACTGGGTTAAGGTGAAGTTTGTGCTCATAACACCAAACGGTCAGATTATCCAAATCTTCTTGTAATAATAACTGATCATCTGCTGACTTTATGCTCTTGAATATTTTTAGGTCATCCGCAAACAATAGATATTCACAATTTTGTATGCAACTTCCAATGTCATTGATGAATAAAATAAAAAGCAATGGCGCACAATGTGATCCTTGAGGGACAATCTTATTGATACTACCAATTATTATTATTTTCAGAGGAAAATCCTGGCCATCTATCTTCACCACGACGCAAGTGTCTTAACGAATGTGTTCTGTACTCAGTTATTGGGTTTCGAGAGTGTTATGCAAATGTTCGAGAACAGTTTTGTTTTGTGGGGCTGGGACATTACGTTCGAGAGTAATCGTACAAAATTACAGCAATCGGTGAATAATTGTTTAGGTCCGACAGCAGCGATGAGCTTAAGAAGCATACCAGTAGATAGGTTACCAGCTATATTCCTTATTATGAAGATTAGATCTACGACTGAAATTTTCACTGTAGTAAATGGTGAGTATTGGGGCGATTTACTGATATTTATTCAAAGTTTGGCAAGATAAGCAAGTTTTTCAAGTGTCTGGTATCGCTCTGGTCTTCAAAGGAATAACATTAAACATAAATATTAATTTATTGAAAACAATAATTCCTTATGCAGTTCAGTTTTCAAAGTAGTAGAACTGCCAATAATTTCAGTCTTTGGGAAAACTGTATGAAAACATGAAGAATCGGGATGTTGAGATAGCTATAATTTGTGACTTGTTTAAGGCTTTGATTGTGGTAGTTGAAAAATACTGATTCACATTATTATTTCAATCGATTTTACAACAATGCTATAGCATTGCAAACGAACCATGGAATACAAAGTAAGATTCCGTGCTTCTTTTCAATTTAAGGTTCAAATAATCACTATAAAGTTACTTTTCGTTATAACTGTCTTTGCTGTAAGATATTGATTCAGAGTGCATTCCTTTTGATTTCGAGAGAATTCATGAAGCTGTCCTAACGAGTACGAAACTACGAACTAGCTGTCGGCAGATGTTGGAACTCTTGGAATTAAATAGAAAACACTCTCCACTTTAGCCAAGATATGCGGATCTTTAAAAATTGGAGTCTCTCTCATTTTTTTCTGAAACAGGTCTTTTCATCTGCAATCTAACCTGTGGTTATGGTATGAACACCATGCTCGGATTCATGTGGCAAATATCTGTTCAATAGTCATTTCATACGTAGGGTAGTTACAATTCTAATAAAACTAAATAAGAAATCAAACACATTTCCACCAATAAAGTAAAAGTTAGTAATCCTCAGGACACGAGCGAGTTAATCAATACACATTTTGTAACAATTGGAACTAAACTATCTTCGGCGATCAAAACTCGAAATGATTTATGGAAAATAGATCAAGTGTTCTGTCTATGTTTTTAACAATAGTATATATAAATGAAATTGAGGAAATTATTCTCCCATCTCCCATTTTGCTTGATATAATATCTAAGTCATTTAAAACAGGATGTGTGCCAGAAAAAATGAAAATTGCCAAAGTTTCACCAATATTTAAAAACGGTCGGAAAGATAACGCAAATAATAGGTCTTTCTCATGAGACGGCGATTTGTGATTTGATTAATGAACAGTAAAATATATTTTTTACACACTCCAAAATACTTTTGTTTTGAATCCTGGGCTAGCAATTTACTCAAAAAATCAATTACAAGTTTGAAATTTTAAATTTTCTTATTGGTTAGTCGACTGACTCGTCATCACTCGACTTGCCAATAAAAAACCTGGTAAACTGGCAACCTTGGTTAAAAACACATCAACATTTTGAACTACTCAGAGGAACTACCGATCTGAATAGGTCTGTTCTTTCTCTTACACCATTTTTACACCGTATCACTCTCTGATGCTACATCTTTCCGAGTCCCCATGGAACAAACAGAGAACGCATGTAAAATATGAAGGTTGTTGTTGGTGGATTGATGGAATGGAACGACCAGTGAAGAAAAAAAGGGCCAAATGCTAAATATAACAAAACAAAATGAAAAACGATTAAATTAGTCATATTTATTCAAAGAATTGTTTATTAAGTTTTTTCTGAATCATCTTTGTGCATTTTAATTGGTATTCCAAGAAGAACAAAGGCATGACAGGAATCAATAGCAGGTAAGTGCTATTTACCTAATTTAAAGGTAGGCATAAACATCTAAAGTTTTCTCAATATTTCAGGCAGATTTTAGTATTCTATAAACTAGTCTGGTCTAATTTCACATCATCGACATTGTTTGTGGTGTGAAAATTAATTTTCGCAAATGAAGCACTGTTTTATGCCTAATTGTGAAAATAATTGTCTCCATAGGATTCTTTGGCAGCAATGATATAAAATAGATGAATTGAGATAGAATAAAAATAAGTAAGTGAGTTGGTTTTTTCATGACATACTTCAGCACTTATGAATTTTATATTATTTACAAAAAAGTCGTCGACCATTTCGCTGGTTACTTCAGGTAGATTATTAGAATCTGCTTTCTCAAAACCCAGAGTCAATCTATTAGACATTTTGATTGACCTCGATTCCCAAGTCACACAATATACAGGGTGACCCAGGGTTGAACCGCCAAACGTTCAGTATCGGTTTTTATCTGAAAATAAGATGTTTTTTTTATATAAGCATGTGTCCCAACTTGCTTCGTTTTCGAGATACAGGGTGTCAAAGTTTAAAAAAAAAACGATTTTTTATTCATAACTTGAAAATCTTTCCGCTGATTTTGATAAAACTTGGCATGCTTATTTGCGGTGATAAAAGGCTTATTTTATTGTACTTAGAATGAAAAAAAATTTTTTTTCAAAGTTTGACACCCTGTATATTGAAAACGAAGAACATTGGGAAACATGCTTATGTGAAGAAAACATCTTATTTTCACTCAAAAAACCTATACTGAACGTTTGGCAGTTTAACCCTAGGTCACTCTGTAGTATACAAATTCAACACACCACAGAAACACAATGTTCTGCTTATAAACAAACAACGTAACGTTATCTTATAAATTGTAGTAGTTCAAAAGTCTCATCTCATTTTGCTGTCAATTTCAATGCTGTACCAAGGTTGCCATTCAAAAGGAAAACTTTCAAGTTTGAATTATTTGAGTTTCGCGCCCAAAAAATGAAAATATTGTTTTTTTGGCGAAAAGAGAAAGAAACATTTTTTTTTCTCTTGATTATATTATATTTTAATGTTATGCTTATTAGAAACTGTAATAAAAAATATCGATGAGAAAGACCCATTACCAACCTATATCAGGTTTACCAGTATTTTCAAAAATTTTTGAAAAAATAGTGAATGTCAGAGGTTTTAATTTTCTTGAGAAAAACATCAAGTCATAATCAATATGATTTTCGCCGGTTGAGAGACACAGAGGCGGCAGTTCTAGATGTTGTTTTGCATATCCAGATTCAAATCGACAGCAACAAGAAATGTGGCCTTCTCTCTCTTGACTTGTGTAAGGATACGGTTGACCACAAAATTTTATTTGCAAAATTATACTCAATAGGATAAGAGCAAAAATTCATGAATGGTTTCAAAATTATCTGCCGAATAGAAAACTACGTATTAGTTAATGGTGTTAGCAGTTCTTTGATAGATATCAAATGTGGGGTACCACAGGGATAAATTTTAGGACCTGTTTTATAATTTATATGAACTCCATTATAAATTTGAAATTGAAAGGAAAAATAAAACTATTTGCTGATGATAATATATTTTGCCACTGACTTCAAAGAGATACGTGAAAATATGGAAAGATATCTAAATGTAATTTCAACATGGTTACAATATTTTAAACTTACTCTAAACCTTAATAAATCAACATTTATTTTTGTTTCTAAAAAAACCACAAAAAATTCCATTCATCCGCTTGTATTTGGATCTAACTCTATAAAATACACCAAAATTACTAAATTTTTAGGTCTTATTATTGATGAAAAACTATCATGGAACAATCATGTTGATAAATTAAGAAAAAAAAATCAATCCAGTCATTGGTGCACTGTTTAAAATAAGGAAATTTGTTCCCCTCTTGTCTTATCCATTCTAACCTACAGATATCAATCTGGGTAACCGCTAATAATTCAGTTTTGAAACCTCTAAAAAAACTACAAAATAAATCTTTGAAATGTATTCACAACTTACCGATTTTAGAACCAACAGTAAACTTATATAAACCTAATAATTTACTAAATTTTGAATTCCCTTTATAAAGTAAAAATTTGTTCATTTATTGAATTTATTCACTTCATTCGATTAAAGAAAAAATTTAAATTTCATTGAAATCAATATCATACATGATCATCAAACAAGACAAGCAAACTGTTTAAGCCTCAGCAATTTCAGAACTAATTTTGGAAAAAAATCGGTATACCATGATGGGATAGATATCTACAATTCACTACCAAATGAAATAAAAAAAATTAAAATACTGAAGATTTTTAAAAATGGAATAAAAAACTATTTTCTTTGTTAATTATTCTAAAATGGTTTGATTTTTCCATAATTTATTTTATTTTCCTGCCTATCTATTTTTAATTCAATCAACATTGTTACTTTTTTTCTTTTTAAGTTGCTTTTGAATTGTATCTATATCAATTATATATTATTTTTTATGCAGATGTGTAAGGTATTGTTATTATTATTATTATTATTTTTTGTTTATCTGTCATAAACAATCCTGTTTCTTGGGATATTATGAATGAATAAATAAATTATGATGATATCCTAGTGAAGCAAAGGTTCCTGCATACCTCTGTTTACAAAAAGTGAACTTTTCATATTTAATTTTTTTATAGTTTGGAACACCATTCATTTATTTTGTTTCATACAGGAAATGTAGGTGTGAATGAACTATTGTCAAGTCTGATAGAATGTGTGGAAGTATTCACAGAACATCAACAGGTAGAAGTTAAAGAAGAAGAAGAACGTGCTGAAAGAGAACTTGTTAAATTTGAACAAGATATGGCGTTCCGAGAAAGTTTAGAAGCAGATAGGTACGTTGGGAATTTTTTAAAATACAGTGACCGCCAAAAAGTATGTACTATATGGGAAAAAAGTTTATTATTAGAGTATTAGAAAAAAGATTCTTGGGAAAAGTTTGTGCATGTCCGATAACCTAAAAATCAATTTTGACACATGTCACGTGATCGCTGGTATGGCGGCAAATTGAAAAAAAATACTATGAATAGGCAAAAAGTCGAGTAAAATGGCAAGATATCAAAAAAAGTTATTTCAAAAAGTTGCTTAGAATTGAATTTTATACACATATACAAGATAATATGAAAAGATAATGAGAGAAAATTGAAAATAGCTATTTTTTTTAAATATTTTCCTAGCTGTATGAAAATATCAAATTATTATCTTATGAATAGCTTGACCCTACTGAAATATTTGTATTTCAATGAGAATGACAACATTTTCTCCACACCAGTGAGCACTAAATTAAAAATAAATGGATTTTGTCAAAACCCTGGCTGTTACATTGGTTCGTATCTAACAGTTATATAAGATTTCCACGACCATTGTGATGACATGACACAGAAACATGATGTTTTCCAGATTATAATCAAGTTTCGATGATAATCGTGCCAGAGCGTTTCACTTCGCATGCAATGTTGAAAACTCTAGCCTCTTTAATATGACGCACTATTTTTAAGATAATGTGCGAAGTAAACGTGTACGATTATCATCAAAAATTGATTATAATCGGAAAAACATGATATTTTTGGATTTTTCCATCATCCCAATAATCGTGGAATTCTGATATAACTGTTAGATACGAACCAATGTAACAGCAAGGGTTCGGACAAAATTCATTTTTTTTAATTTAGTGGTCTCTGGTGTGGGGAAATTGAGAAAATTGAATTCTAAGCAATTTTTTCAAATTACTTTTTTCGATATCTTGCCATTTTACTCGACTTTTTGCCTATTCATATTATTTTTTTTCAATTTGCCGCCATACCAGCGATCACGTGACATGTGTCAAAATCGATTTTTAGGTTATCGGACATGCACAAACTTTTCCCACGAATCTTTTTTCCAATACTCTAATGATAAACTTTTTTCCCATATGGTACATACTTTTTGGCGGTCACTACATAAGTGGGTGGGAAAACCAAATTCCTCAAATGATAGTTGGTAGCTTTTTATGTTCATTGATGAACCAATTATTACATTTTTTAATCCTGTTCTTATTTGCTTGAGATGATTTATCAGATTCAGATTCCACAGGAAAATAATTATTGAATTTAAATTTTATTCATTTTTTTTTTTTTTGTATGATTTTGTTTTATTCCATTAGAGCTAAAGAGGAATCGAAAAGGATGCAAGAACAAGCAGAAACGGAAGCGAGGCAAAGACTGGAAAGTGAGAACGCAGAGAAGGAAGCAAAAAGAGAAGCCCACCGTAAATCAGTGGAAGCTAGTCTTCCGCCGGAGCCACCTCTTGACCAAGGAGATGGCATCACTAAAATAAGATTCAGGTTACCAAAAGGGGAAAATATTGAAAGACGGTTTCAAGCTAATACCCCACTCAAAGTAAGTCGAAATTATTTTCATTCTTCTAAAGGACCCTTCACTTCTCTAATGGAAAATTGCCTTCGGGGTTGAACTTCTTGAAATTCCAGTATGTTGTCGTATTTATTTACCTTTTCAAAAGTCTCCATAGGCTCATCACGATCCTATGTCTAGTTTTTGAGATATGGGGTGTTAGTTAATAATAATAATAATAATAATTATAATAATTTTTTCCCAAGAAAAAAAAACACATTTTCAACTGCACTTCATCAATTACCAACTATGTATTTCTAATTTTCATATTATTTATATATTATTCATACAATTCATGATAATAAAATATTCTTTCAAATTTACCTAAATCTCATTTTACCATTGGATTTCAAAGATTTTTTCAATTCATTGTAATTCATTATTCCTTTTAGTACAGTAACCACAAATATGTAAGCCACAAGTGAAGAATGAATTGTAGCACTGTGAAACTCGGCACATGACTTCTTGACATCATGTATTGTTAGAATAAAAATTGTTTACCAAAATATCAAGGGTGGAACCCAAAAAAATTTTTCTTTGAAAAAATTGTAATTTTTTTTTGCTGTTTTGGAAAGTATTAGATTTATCAAGAAACAATTTCAACAAGGCGAAAGATAATTCAATTCTCCACAAGAAATATATCCAGTAATTTTTCACAAAATGCGCTCGTTTTCTCAGAAAACCTGATTGAATTCCAATATCGAATTTCAGGCTTGCGTTACTGCAATTTCCGGCAGGGCTGAAAATTAGATTTGTCATAACTTTGCTAAAAATTATAGTAGAAGGAAAAGAAAAAGTGTATATCGTTCCTGAAGACTTCTACTTCCTTATGCAAATATAACATGTGGAGTATCTGAGTACCTAAAATGTGTTTTGTCCCACTTCACATAACCCTTCTACGATATTTAGGGAGGATCCGAAAGTCATGGATATTTTGGTTGATATGAAATAATTATACTGAAGCAGGAATCAGTACCTTCTTTGGACCATATTCAACGATTTTAGGCTAGTGAGACAAGTCTCACTTATACATGATAAAGAAAAAACTGGGTTTTATTCCAGCCTCAGTTTTAAAGTCACCCATAATCCCGGCAATTTCTTCAGTAAATGTTGAAAATAATCGCTCATACACATCCTAAATAAAAAATGAAGTATGTGATTTCAAGCTTGAGGTTTGCACTTCACAATATTGTTATCAAACGTATATGCAGGATATGAATAAGCGATTATTTTCAACATTTAGTGAAGAGAATGCCGGTTTTATGGATGAGTTGAAAATGTGGCAGGAGTAAAACAAAATTTTTTTTTGGCATGTATAAGTAGGACCTGTTACACTACTCTAAAATTGTTGCATATAGTCCAAAGAGGGTATGGGTTGCTGCTTCAGTATAATAATTCCATATTTACTAAATTATTCATGATTTTCGGATCAACCACCACATCTCCGTGAAGTGCGACAAAACACATTTTAGGTACACAAATAATAATAATAATAATACTCCCTCATAAACACTCGTAGAGTGTACCCAAAGGCATAGCCTGTGCGGGTAGAGGACGGCTATTATTATTATTTGCCGTGGCGCTCCGGGGCGACTTACTGATTTCTGGTGGCGTATTCACTTTTCAGCTGCAGGAAAACCCGAAAAACCTACAGCACCACCTCAGGTGGCCAGCATGCACTCCAAGCTAGCACTAGACGAGATTGGCATCTAGACAACACACAATACACTTGCTTTCAACAAGGCCTGTGGTCGTCTATCGATTCTGATATTGAGTATTTGAAAAAAAATTCCTCGTACCTACTACCGCTATACTGAAGCTTCGAACGGCCTGCGCCTTAGACTCTCATATTATGTTTCCATGAGAAGGTAGGAGTCTTCAGAAGCGATATAAACATTTTCTTTCCTTCTCCGATCATTTTTAGCAGAGTTATGACCAATCAAATATTCGGCTTCGCCAAAACTTTCAGCGGCGGATAAGCGTGAACCTGAAAGTTGATATCCGCGTTCAATCACGTTTTCTGAAAACGGGCGCATTTCATAAAAAATTACAAGGAATCATTTTTGTAGAGAATTGAATTGTCTTTCACCTTGTTGAGTTGTTTTCCCGATAAATCATATACTTTCCAAGATTACAGCAAAAATCTATTTATTTATTTTTAAACGAAAAAAAAAAATGTTCCACCCCTGGTAAACAATTTTTTTTCGTGTTTACCATGGTTCCAACTACTAGCATACCAAGTTTTGTAGTGCTACAATCGATTCTTGTCTCAAAACCCAATCGTACTGGATTATTTGAAATATATGAGATTAAAAAATACTGAGCAATTTAGGCTTGGAGTTTTAAAATCCATTTCTTCTTATTTTATTGATGTGCATTCTGTTAAGAATTGCCAACATACTTTTCTTTTGACTAATTCTGTACATAAATCTCAAGTTCCGGCATTTTTGAGAGCTATCACAGTTGTTACCTTGACGTTATCACATTTTACATTTTTCAGGTACTCTTGGACTATTTGGTAGTGAAAGGATATCCAACCGAAGAATACAAAGTTATATCTAGCTGGCCCAGGAGAGACGTAAGTACAAAAAATTGGGAATCAACACAAACGACAATCTTCCAATATACACAGAATATCATTAATCTAATGGAAAAACGGTACCTAGCTTTGGGTTTGTTTCTTGACCTCTCAAAAAGCATACTACTGTCTGGATCATATCTTGCTAATTAAATTAGAAAAATATGGAATAAGAGGGAATGATCTGAAAGGGTTTCATCCATATTTAGGAAACAGACAACAGAGTCAATATTCCTAGAGACTCGAAAAACTCTAAATCTGATATTATAACAACCTCGAAAAACTTTAAATCTGATTTATAACAACATCTATAGGTATACCGCAAGGAAATATAACAGGCCCACTGTTGTTCGTTATATTTATGAATGATTTATGCAAACCTCAATTAGCAGAGAATCAATTTTTAACTATATATGGTGATGATACAAGCCTTTTGGCAGGAGGAGACACAGATATCTAATAGAAAATTCACAATCACCAATATCCATATTAATCAATCACAAAATGAAATCATTACTGACCCTTTAGCAGTGGGAAATAGTTTCAATTCAAACTTCCAACAAATACCTCTCCGTACAGTCTCAATCATTTGTTGACTTAAAAATTATCTCAAATTTTTTTCTTTGTCTATATATACAGGGTCTCCCAGATTAAAGGGGACAAACTCCGAGGGTAGAATCCCCACTTCATTTAAAGGCTGAAAGTTCCAATCAACATATACCCTAAAATGGGAAAGTGTCACAAAAAAATATATTTTCCAGAATAACTCCATAACGGCTTAACTTTTCCTAATGAAATTTGGTATGTCACTTGTCAGCATTCAGTTTCATATTTCAAGGCAAATCATGTGTTTGAACAGGGGCGTACGGCAGGTGGGTACCCCTATTCGCCCCTCCCCAACTTTCACGTCACTGGATTAATATCGATTTCGTATTCTTTTTCTTAATCCCCAATATTTCCTATACAAAAAAGGAATACGTTTCGTTTCACAAATATTAACGGTTTTCGAGATATTTGAAGTTGACTAAGTGCGTGCGTATCAAAATCTTTACTATTTTTGAAAGGAATGTGACGGTAACTATTTATAACATTATAACCAACATATTTCATACCTTGCAATGAGTATAAATTCAAATATTTCGAAGATTGTTGGCATTTGCGAGGGATTTAGTTCACAAAAATTTCCCGATATTTAAAACTTACATAGCCACTAACAAAATAATCACTAATTAGTATCCCCATCACATACGCACCCACTTATTCAACTTCAAATATCTCGAAAACCGTTGATATTTGTGAAACGAAACGTATTCCTTTTTTGTATATGAAACATTGGGGATTAAAAAAAAAAAGACGAAATCGATATTAATCCAGTGGCGTGAAAGTTGGGGAGAGGCGAATAGGGGTACCCACCTGCTGTACGCCCCTGTTTAGAGTTACAAACACATGATTTGCCTTGAAATATGAAACTGAATGCTCTCAAATTTCATTAAGAAAAGTTAAGCCGTTATGGAGTTATTCTGGAAATTATATTTTTTTGTGTCACTTTCAACACCCTGTAACTCGGTTGATACTCATTTCAGGGTATATGTTTATTGGAACTTTCAGCCTTAAAATGAAGAATTCTACCTTCGGAGTTTGTCCCCTCTATTCTGGGACACCCTGTATGTACCTCAGGTTAAACCTTACCTAGTCTATATTCAGTCGCCCGTCTCTATGGTCCGGTTGGTTTATTTCTCTGGGGTGATGAGAAGATAGATACACTTTAACTTATAGAACACGCACAATCAATTAGTTGGTTCAGAGCTGATTGGTTCTGCTAATTCAATAATGTTGGGTTTGATTCAATTATTCACTTAACTTACAAAGGAAACTCAAGAAATAGTCTGTTTTTCATTTATTAAGGCAAAGGAGAAAAAAATATATAAATTGTTTAAATATGCGACTAGAATGTTAATATTTAAGAGAGAGAAAAAAAAGAAGGAAATAGCAAATTTACTGTCATCATTAACGTCAAAATAGTGGAAATTACAATGATTATACTAAAACAGACTGCAAACAATATTTCGTTAACTCAATAAAATACCTAGCGTGTTAGCTCACAAAGACCATATTTAAATACTTGCAACTGATACATGTATTTCCAAGTAAAATATACCCGTATGCCTCAGGTCAAGGCCTCACTCAGCCTTGACCTGAGAATTTTCACTCGTCTTACTGCTTCAAAAATAACATTTTCCTATTAAGTGACATCAAGTGGGTGATCGCCCCGTACAAATAGGACTCGCCCTGAAATTTGAATTATCTTTCTTGGCAGAAACGATCACAAAAACTGCCGTTTATCTAACGAGTCCGATGTCCTTAGTTGCCCGTTCACTTTCAAAATAACAAAATTTGCATGCATCTTCCAACGAACGACCTATTTTCATATAAGTATTATTTTTGACGAAATTAACTAATTGAAAGATCGAATTGGGTAGATTCTAGGAATTATCCTGGCCTCTCAACGGCGGTACACGATCTTGATCTTGACCTTTTTCTATTCAAACTGCCCAAACGTAACTAATATATCGTTTAATGAATAAAGCAATAAAAGTAATATTTAAAAAACCATGGGAAACACCATCCATAGAATTATACAAAGATACTAACCATTTTACATTAGAAAAACTAATAAAATTTGAAAAATCCAAATTTGTATACAAGCTAACAAATAATTTGCAAAAAAGTAACAGTCATTTGACAAAAAAATCGAAACTACATGACTATAATATCAGAAATGCTAATAACTTTCATTTAAATAATATTCATTCAAATAAAGGCAAAAATAATCCTATATCGAGTTCTATAGAAACTTACAATAAACTTACTGATGATATAAAAAAATCGAAGTCTATTCATATTTTCTCGAAAAAACTCAAAGAAAATTTGCTATTACATTGATGTTCATCAATCTATTCCTATGTCAAATTTTTCAAGATTTGTTACTTTTTATCAACTTTGAAATTCTAAAAACTAATACTTAAATATGTTCAATGTATTGTCTTCCTTATACCAGAACTTGTTCTGTTTGGAAGGTGTATTATCAATAAAAAAAAAAAAACTACTTAAAACTGTCCATATTTTTTATGATTCTCTGAAATCTACATTGTTTGTGGCATGCCCCTTATATATTTGGAGTTGTAACTAGACTGGATAATTTCTTTAGAACTTAGGCCCTTTTCCCCCGATGTTCGACATTCTTGAGCCACATGTCTGGTCGCTTATGTAGTGGAATGAATTCTATTACGCGATCAGTGGCGTCTCCCAAGATTTTATCACAGCTGTATACGTAAATTTTCCGACCGGAAAATTTTGTGAAATTTTTTTTCATATGCCTAGCACACGTCCGATCGCTAAATATTCATTTTCTGCTCAACACTGACATTATTTTCAGTGATTAAAATCCCATAAAAGAGAAAATGAGTCAACAAAATATGTCATTATCTGACGGTCTATCATGAAGTCGACAGTCTGAGATTTCGATGGTTATATTATTCATTTATTAATTATTTTCAGTTGACCACATTGGACAAATATCAAACTTTGAAGGAGTTGAAGCTGTGTCCCCAAGAAACTGTGATATTAGAAGAAAGATAATTTTCATCACATTCCCTCGAGAAAGGGTAGGTTTTTATACCGGCATTTAAACAGTGTAAAGTTATTTAATATATTTTTAATTTGATGTAGTATTAATAATTGAAATGTATTCAGTCCGAAAATATACATTATATAAAAGATATCGGTTTTGATGTGATTCTTGACAATTGAAGTCAAAATTTAAAATTCGGTGATCAGGTGTGAGGGGGGGGGTTAATCAATCCATTGGCGCGAATTCTAAGACCTTTTTTTTCGTCTTCGATAATTCCGGGATAGTCTGCTAATAAACTTAACGGGAACAATGGTGGCAAGTAACTTTCATCATTTCAAATTTTAATGTTTTTTTTTGTTGCTGATGGTGGATTATTGGTTTTATTGGGTTTTGGGTGTTCCGAATTTGGGAGAGGACAACAAATTTCATGAATAAATCTCCATTTCCAGGGCCAACTAATCCGATTTTTCAAGGTCAAAAACCTAAAAAAATTACTCGCGACATTTTCAAATGGTTAGAGTGTGAGTTACGTTGAGATGCGTCAATCAATAAAAAAGTTGTAAGGGAATGAAATTTGAAAAATATGTCGTTTAATCAACCCACCAATTCAATTTCAGAATTTTTATAGAAATTTGGAATATATCACTGTATTCAGGAAGTCTTGATATATCATTGGTCAAAGTTTCATCGAAATCTATTCATAAATAAGAAAATCATAATATAATAAAATTTGAAAAATATCTTGATGGAATTTCAGGAAAATGTCATTTTATAACCATAATTTTTTATTTATCAACAGATTTCTATGAAATTACAGTCAATGATACTTCGAGACTTCCTGAATCCAGTGGTGTAGTCAAAGTTCTGATAAAAGTTTTGAAATTTAATTGGTGGGTTGATTAAACAGCACATTTTTCAAATTTCATTCCCTTATAACTTTTATATTGATTAACGTATTTCAACGTAATTCTCTAATTTTTCTAAAAAAACTAGTAGTTTTAAAAAAATTTCACCTTGAAAAATCAGATGAGTTGGCCATAGAAATGGAGATTTATTCATAATATTTGGTGTACCAGTAGACTTTTTGAACCTAATGAAAAGAAAATCATACCAACCGATTGGAATGATACAAAAAGTCTATAAGGACACTAAGTTTCATGAATAAATCTGATTTTTCAAGGTCAAAAATGTAAAAAAATTACTAGCGATTTTTTTTAGAAAAATCTGAAAACACCACTGGATTCGCGACATTTTCAAATGGTTTATATGTAAATTACGTTGAAATGTCTCGATCAATAAAAACTTTAAAAGGGAATGAAATTTGAAAAATATGCCGTTTTATCAACCCACCTATTCAATTTAAAAAATTTTATCAGAACTTTGACTACACCACGGGATTCAGGAAGTCTCGAAATATCACTAACTGTAATTTCATAAAAATCTGTTGATAAATAAAAAATTATGATGTAAAATCATAATTTTCCTGAAATTCCATCAACATATTTTTCAAATTTTATTATCTTATTATTTATGAATGAAACTTTGCCAATGATAAATCAACACCTCCTGAATACAGTGATGAATACCGAATTTCGATAAAAATTTTGAAATTGAATTGGTGGGTTGATTAAACGGCATATTTTTCAAATTTCCATCTCCTATAACTTTTTTATTGACTGTCGCATTCCAATTTCACAATTTAAACCATTTGAAAATGTCGCGAATCCAGTGGTGTAGTCAGATTTTTTATGAAAAAATCTCTAGTAATTTTTTAGATTGATCGGATCGGATTAGTAGGCCCTGGAATTAGAGATTCATTCATGAAATTTGGTGTCCCAGTGGACTTTCTGAATGTCCACTTAATGAAAAAAAATCATTTCAATCGGTTGGAAAATGTAGATTTTATGAGGGTGCTCCGGTCTTGAGCGGGTCACATTGTACAAACAGACCTTTTTGGATAATCAAGTGGTCTGTCTAGCCCTTGTTACTAACTCCATACGCCACCTTATGAGCGGCACCGTTAATGATTATTAACGCAACTTGAATCGTGAAGGATTACTCCCAGCTGCTTTATGGTTTATTTCCTGCTATCGAACAGTATATTCGGGCGGTTTCACTTTTAAATATCTCGAATTCAAAAAAGATTCGAGGGTAAATGAAACCACATTAAAATATACAATATATAATTTTAGAAATCATGGAAGCAACACAATACTCACTTATAATGCTATCTCTTAAAACTACAAAAAGATAATTCTTTGTAACATACATTCGACTTTGAAATTCATATTGCTATAGCACAAAAAAAGATTAAATAACTGCTTTTCAAGCATAATGATTTTTATCACATTATTCATAATAAAATATAATATAAAATAAAAGCATATAACAATGGCAAATCCTCAAATATTATGGTTCAAACACGCATTCATTCATCTACAGAATAATTTGGACCGTCTTTTCCTACTCAAAGTTCAATTATCAACTGTGGTAGCTTCTCAGAATAAGGGATACTGTTCACAGTCCCGATATCAGAAGATACGATGATCTGAAAGTGTAGCTATTAGCTGATTATTTAAAATCAACCAATAATCCAGTACAATTGGGTTTTGAGACGAGGATCGATTGTAGCACCACCAAATTAAGATCCTAGTAGTTAGAACCATGATAAACAAGAAAAAAAATGTTTACCAAAATTCCAGGGATGGAACATACTTTTTTTTTTCGTTTAAAAATAAATAAATAGATTTTTGCTGTAATCTTGGAAAGTATATGATTTATCGGAAAAACAACTGAACAAGGTGAAAAACAATTCAATTCTCCACAAAAATTATTCCGAGTAATTTCTTATGAAATGCGCTCGTTTTCTCAAAAAACATGTTTGAACGCCGACATCAAATTTCATGTTCACGCTTACCCGCCAATGAAAATTCTGGCGGAGCCGAATATTTGATTGGTCATAACTCTGCTGAAAATGATCGGAGAATAAAAAGGAAAAGTTCATATCGTTTCTGAAGACTCCTACCTTCTCATGCAAATATAATATGCGAGTATTTGAGTACCTAAAATGTGTTTTGTCGCACTTCACGGATATGTTTTCGGATGATCCGAATATCATGAATAATTTAGTAAATATGAAATTATTATACTGAAGCAGCAACCCATACTCTCTTTGGAGTATATGCAACAATTTAAAGTAGTGTGACAGGTCCCACTTATAGATGCCAAAAAAAATCTTTGTTTTACTCCTGCCTCATTTTCAACTTACTCATAAAATCGGCATTTTCTTCGCTAAATGTTGAAAATAATCGCTTATTCATATCCTGCATCTATATATTTACTAACACTATTTTGAAGTGCAAACCTCAAGCTTGAAATCACATACTTCATTTTTATATGAAGGATGTGTATGAGCGATTATTTTCAACATTCACTGAAGAAACAGCCGGGATTATGGGTGACTTTAAAACTGAGGCTGGAATAAAACCCAGTTTTTTCTTTAGCATGTATAAGTGAGACTTGTCTCACTAGTCTTAAATCGTTGCATATGGTCCAAAGAGGGTACTGCTTCCTGCTTCAGTGTAATTATTTCTTATCAACTAAAATATCCATGACTTTCGGATCATCCGTAAATATCGTAGAAAGGTTATGTGAAGTGGGATAAAACACATTTTGGGTACTCAGATATTCACATGTTATATCTGCATGAGGAAGTAGAAGTCTTCAGGAACGATACACACTTTTTCTATTCCTTCTACTATAGTTTTTAGTAAAGTTATGACAAATCTAATTTTCGGCCCTGCCTGAACTTGCAGTGGCGGGTTAGCGCGAGCATGAAATGTGACGTCGGCGTTAAACCATATTTTCTGAGAAAACGAGCGTATTTCTTAAGTTATTACTGAAAATCGTTCTTGTGGAGAATTGAATTATCTCTCAATCTATCGAAATCATTTTTTGATAAATCTTATATTTTCTGAAATAACAAAAAACAATATATATTTTTTTGTAAATGAGAGATGTCATGTGCCTAGTTTCATAGTGCTACAATTAATTCTTCACTTTTAATTCGAGTTTGGCTGTCATTACTGGATTACAATAGTAAAACAGAGATAACACTCTCAAGTCATCGTATCATCGGATATCGAAACTGTGAACAGTATTCCTAATTCTGTGGCAATACTTGACTCAAATCCTAAAGCTGGGGGTATCAGTTGCATAAAGTTGGCCAAATTCACATATAGTAAGCAAGGGGAAAAAAATTTTGGAAAGAGAGATAAAATTTGAAAGTGCAGTGGTTTAAATATTTGATAATTCTATCATCCTCAAGAAAATATAACTGATGCAATTGATGAATTATTTATTTATTTTATTATATATATTCTCTTGATGAAGCTTTTATGATCATAACTAATAAATACTTTATGGAAATAGATTACAGTCAAACTTATTTATTTCAATAAACTGCGAAAACAAATTTAAATAGATTTTTTCCAAAGTTTATCATATTCTGAGCGACTCTAGATGCTCGAAGTTGATTCAGTTTTATAGATACTTCAAATTGTTGAAATATCAATCAATTTCTGGATAAATTTTGAGGTTGTTTTCATGTACCTCCATATTATTCTGCATTCAATTCAGTCAGATACCTCTATTTATTATATATGTAATTTTTAAAGTCTATGAAGTGAAATATCAAATATGATGAATAAAAAAAGATGTACAGGTAGTACCGATTTCAAATTTATAACATGACGAGGTGTAGAAAAAGCTATGGATTTAATGTCAGCATACATTATACTCTAAAACCACAGCCGACTTAATCTACCGAGCCGTGGTGAGAAAATCGGCAACACCGCATGGAAAGCAATTTGACGTCCTACTCATTAATTCTTTAATGTGAATTTCTTGGCTTATTCGGAAAACTAGGAAAAAACATAAGAGATTGATTGATTTTTGAGAGAAAAGAACGACGATTAATGTGGTTATTTAATTTTTTTCATCACAGATTGGAATCGCAATATATTCAATTTCTTAGATATGGGAAATCTGTCAAGTTTGGTTTTTCCCCTAAAATTCACATTTCGGGAGGGTTTTAAAAATATTTTTCTGACAAGTGCAGAAACCACATAGGTGATCCCTGATTTTTTTCAGATTTTTCATTTGAAATCTAACAAACTCAGGTAGTTTGGCACATTCTGTATAATGTACCTTCCAAAAACGTATTATTTTCATTAGTTAGATTTCAAATGAAAAATCTGAAAAAAATCAGGGATCATATATGTGGTTTCTGCACTTATCAGAAATAAAAGTTGAAAAATCTCCCCAAATGTGAATTTTAGGGCACGGAAAAACCAAACTTGACAGATTTCCCATATCTATGAAATTGAATATATTGCGATTCCAGTTAGTTATGAAAAAAATTAAATAACCTCATTAATCGTCGTTCTTTTCTCTCAAAATTTAATCTCTTATGTTTTTTTCCTACTTTTCCGAATAAGCCGTCAAATTGCTTTCCATGCGGTGTTGCCGATTTTCTCACCACGCTCATAGTGAAATAGGACAACCCATCTGGATCAAATATCAGACAAATTATGTTGAAAAAATCTTTTAGGGATTTCGAAAATGTATAAATAAATAAAATAAAAATTTGTTCCTAAGGGGTTACATTAGTCAATAATTTCTAGTTTGATATATTTATACAAGGGGTTTCGTGGAACTGTATATTAATGTAATTTTAGCATGAAAAGTTCCTTAAGAGGTACCAAAATTTGTAACAAACGTTTTGTGCACTAACTTCAAATTCATAAATATTTTTGGAAAAATAATTCAATAATTTGAAATAATCATAAAATTCATTTTTAATTTCATAATATTCTAACAGTTATGACCGTTAGTATGCTCAATATATTCCCAAAAACTTTGAATTTGACACAGCGTATGAGTTTTTCGATTATAGATCATTTTTCCAAAATTCATTTTTAAAATATTTGTTGAAAATTAATTTTTTTGTCTCTTTAACCCTTGCCCTTAGTACTTTCAAATTCAAGTATGGCTATTAGATATCTTATTTTAAATTTTGCATTACACCCTATTTTTCCCGCAATGTTCTTGTTTTCAGACTCGGAAGGTCTCAGTTTTTCATCAAAATGAATTGTTCAAAAACACATAAAGCTTCAATTTCTGAAATATCAGACAGAATTGAGCTGAAAAATGACGAAATCTTATATTACACATTAAAAAAAAAAAAAACATGATGATACAATATATTTTATACACTTTGTGGATCATTGTCATGTCCATTCGACGAACATATCAGCACAGTTATAATACAAGTACCTACTGCAAAACTCATATTGATAACCTTTTTACAACGACATGAAGAGGTGATGGATTTACCAAATAATAACGATAGGATATGATCAGTTATGACTAAACAAAAAAAAAACAACATAAAATCGAGATTCCAGAAAGAATAGAGAGGAGCGATGAGGTAAGTTCATATTTCTGGAAATCTCCAGTAGGAATGTACACGCTGCTATTCTTTACAAATATCCTCTAGTCAAGCAATAGCTTTGGCCTCTGGTAGGAAAGCTTCCCAATATTTTACGAGCTGAAAAACATTAGTAAATTAAAGTCGACCGTGGTGATGTCAAATGAAACAGGGCCAATCTGGACGCTTTCAGTTATCGGAAGTCATAAAAGAGAACAACACAAACTTTTTCAAATTCATCAACATCAAAAGAGACTGCTTACGTATACTTTGTAACTTGCAATTGCACTCCAAAAATTTCATTAGGATATTTTTGCTTTTACTTTCAACCAGAGCAATGAATTTATACAGTCATCCGCCAAAAAGTATGTACCATATGGGAAAAAAGTTTATTATTAGAGTATTGAAAAAAAGATTCTTGGGAAAAGTTTGTGCATGTCCGATAACCTAAAAATCGATTTTGACACATGTCACGTGATCGCTGGTATGGCGGCAAATTGAAAAAAATTACTATGAATAGGCAAAAAGTCTGGCAAAATGGCAAGATATCGAAAAAAGTTATTTGAAAAAGTTGCTTAGAATTCAATTTTATACACACATACGAAGTTTCAGAAAATATTGTAAGAATATTGAAAATGGCAATTTTTTTAAATATTTTTCTAGCTATACAAAAAATATCAAATTATTTTCTTATGAATAGCTTGACCATACTGAAATATTTGTATTCCGATGATAATAATAAAACTTTCTCATTTTCTCCACACTAGAGAGCACTAATTTAAAAAAATTGAATTTTGTCAGAACCCTTGCTGTTACAATGGTTCGTATCTAACAGTCATATCAAAATTCCACTATTATTGCGATGATAGGGAAATCCAAAAATATCGTGTTTTTTCGATTTTAATCAATTTTTAATGATCATCATGCACGAACGTTTCACTTCGCACATAATCTTAAAAATGTGCGTCAAATTAAAGAGGCTAGAGTTTTCAACATTGCATGCGAAGTGAAACGCTCTGGCACGATTATCATCGAAACTTGATCACAATGGTCGTGGAATTCTGATATAACTGTAAGATACGAACCACAATGTAACAGCCAGGGTTTTAACAAAATCCAATTTTTTTTAATTTAGTGCTCACTGGTGTAGAGAAAATCAGAAAGTTTTGTCATTATTATTGAAATACAAATGTTCCGGTATGGTCAAGCTATTCATGAGATAATAATTTGATATTTTTATACAGCTAGGAAAATATTTAAAAAAAATTGCTATTTTCAATTTTCTCTCATTATCTTTTCAAACTTTGAATATGTGAATAAAATTTATTTCTAAGCAACTTTTTCAAATAAATTTTTTTGATATATTGCCATTTTACCCCACTTTTTGCTTTTTCATAGTAATTTTTTTCAATTTGCCGCCATACCAGCGATCACGTGACATGTGTCAAAATCGATTTTTAGGTTATCGGACATGCACAAACTTTTCCCAAGAATCTTTTTTCTAATACTCTAATAATAAACTTTTTTCCCATATGTTACATAATTTTTGGCGTTCACTGTATGAGCTTTAGTTTTATTACTGAACTTTTTTACTTTATTGTCTTTTTTGATGTTGTTAGTGATTTACAAAGGAAAGTAATATTGTAATGTGACTGATAAATGCATTGACATACTTCTACACTTACCTGAGCCTGATGTTCCAGGTGGTTTTCCAAATATTTTATGAACATTACTTTGAAATCATGAATCCTACATTTTTCAAATCTTTCCATTTCTTTTTTTATCATTTGGGATATCCTGTCAAAACTTTCTTGTCCTCTTTCCACTTTTGACTCCCACTAAAAAAATTAAGATTTGAAGGTCCATTTTGCACAAGCAACAATAATAAAAATCATTGCTTGACACATTCGTGGACAGTAGGAGTTCGAAAGACGTCAAAAAATTATTACCAATTTTTTTTACAGAATCGAGTTTATTTTTGTGGAAATGTGACGAATTGTTGAATTTTTGTTTCGTACTTTCCCACTACACAAAAAAAATTTCTTGAGTGACGGACCTACTACAACCATCACAAAAAAAAAAACGAAAAACAGGAGGCTGTTAATTTCTAAGTGAAAGATCAATCCCACAAAATATAGCAAAAGATATGCCAATGCTAATTAAAGAAAAAAATTAATATGTTTTTCAAACTAGAAAAGATATTTTTCCAAAACATTTTCCTCAGAAGCAGAAGAATATTATGGTGCTTTGTAGCACTCTGATTTTGGAGTAAAAAACTCAAAAACAGAAAAATAATTTCAGACAGTCAATTTTCACATATTCACGTCGCCCCAATACAGAATTCGCGTGCGAACTGCATGAAGATACCTGTATTTTAAAGCATCTACCCCTTCCATCACTCTGGGGTAGAGTTCTTGCAGTCACACGCTATCAAAATACCATTTCCCATAGACTGTCATATGAATAACACCTATTTCAGGTCTGTTGGGGACAGTTCCACACAATATGAAATGACTGCAATAGCAGGCATGTCGCAGCGCTCATGACGGGTATAGCAGATCTGTCCGCGAATGTGTTAAAAATCTCAATTTATTCATCTCGATAAATTCATTACCTCAACAACTTCCGTGTTAGCCTGATCCATTTTATCAGATCGATTTGTAAGCTCGTACTTGGTCTTCGCTTCGCGTTTTTTAGCGAGCATTTGTTGCGAGTGCTGCCAATGCTGGAAAAGTTTGGTTCTTTCGTGGAAAGCGTCCCTCACTGCACCCAAGAGTCCGAGGTAGTCTTTCAAAAGTTCGCAGAGAATGAAAAAGTCTGTATTGGCTTGCTCCAAATGCAGTGCCTCCACCTGTTTGAAATATTTATTTTATTTATAAATTATTTATTTAAGGTCAATCAGATATTCGAAGGGAAAACATTTTCTGTTCAATAATTACCGACTGATAATAATTACGTATTACCTGTACATTATGATTTAGAAAAGCAAGGTCTCAGCAAGAAAATTCTACTATGATTTGATTTCAAAACCAATAAAAATCATCAATATTCTCTTTCAAAAAATTATTTAAAAAATAGATTCCAATATCTATCCATTTATAAATATTCTTCTAATACAGATTCTTGATTATTCGGTAAATTGAAATTCAACAATTAATCCTACTAAAACAATCCTTTTATTTGGCCTAAACTGACATGGACTAATGAAATCTCAAAGTTAATTTAGAAAATCAATTTGTGTTTCTTGTGGGAGTGTTATGGTTCACACTCATACATATTGAAATATAAAGTATGTAAAGTATGTGAATCAAGAATAAAATGCTAAGAGTAACAAAGTCCTGTACTGCCGTAAAATAATTTGAAACGTGAAAATAATTTCTTCACAATACGACATAACTAATACAAGAAAAAGATGAAAATTGCTTAATCCTATCACAAAATATAAATATATTCGAACAAAAAAATAAACTACTGCAAGATAAATAAAAAAAAAAAAATTACAAAAAAAACATTTGACTAATTTTCAAACACAAAATGTAAATATAACCTCAAATCCCAGCAAGTCTGTTGAATACATTGAGTTCAACAAGAATTTTATGAAATTACTTGCGGTCCTGACAGACGCAGACGTCCTGTATACCGATATGGATGAACAGAAAATTTTTGTTTCATGTTTCCCGTTTCATGGTTCCTGTCTCCCGTTTCCTATTTCCCGTTTCATGTTTTATGTCTCCCGTTTCATGTTTAAGGTTTCATGCGACAAGTACTTGCCAACAAAAATAACATTGAGAAACGATTTTATAATTTTTTTTACTTTTCTGACGGGCATTACTGGCAATACTTGGGGCGTATTACTCGGGAATTACTGGGTATTACTTGGGAATTACTGGGTATTACTCGGGAATTACTGGGTATTACTTTCGACTTTTTTCTCGAAATTTAGACTTTTTCTCGAAATTTCGACTTTTTCTCGAAATTTCGACTTTTTCTCGAAATTTCGACTTTTTCTCGAAATTTCGACGTTTTTCTCGAAATGTCGAATTTTTTCTCGAAATTTCGACTTTAATGTTGAAATTTATTTATTTCGACTTTAATGTTGAGGTTTCGATATTAAAACAGAAATTTCGACATATAAGTCGAATTTTCGACATTTAATTCGAAATTTCGACTTTGAAGTCGAAATATTGCGGTTCAGGTTTCATTCGTCCTTTACGACTCATCTGAGTATGACAAAACTTTGGTGAGTTGTTGGATGAGTTTGGTTTTATAATTAGATTTCGTTAAAAATTGATCATGTAGCGGTTTCTGGGATTGGAAATCAACATATTTCCCAAAGTTCAACAAGAATTCCATCAACTGGAAATATAAAGGGGTTTTCATTAAAAAAATATTACTTTTACTATTACAGGGAGGGTTTTCGTAGCCGATGAAACGCGACGGGATCACCCAAGTTATTCCTATGTATTTTGACCCGCTGAATCCGAATATCGAGGGTGATAAGCCGTGAAAGCACCCGGAAATTTTTTATGGACGATTTTCCGAATGAAATCGAAAAATAAATTTTTTTCAAAAATAAATGATGTCATAATATTTTGCATAAAATTCTCTACGAAAAAGGTATTCACAATTTTTTCTTGAAAATGCACCGTTTTCCAGTAAAACTTCGAAAACTTCGAAATTCGAAAAAATGCGATTTTCTCAATTTTCTGTGCCGTCTCATTCAGTCACATAATGATTTTTTCAAAAATGTCTCTTTTGTCATTCATAGTCGAGACATATATGAATAATATGGAACAAGGTGATCCTGAAAATATTATGTGACGGAATGACAGGGCACAGAAAATTGAGAAAATCGCATTTTTTCGAATTTCGAGCACATTTTACTCGAAAACGGTGATTGAAAGAAAAATTTGTGGACACCTTTTTTGTAGAGAATTTTATGGAGTATATTAAAGCGTTATTTGTTTTTGGAAAAAATGTTTTTTTCCATTTTCCTCGGAAAATCGTTCATAAAAATTTTCCGGGTGCTTTCACGGCTTATCACCCCTCGAAATTCGGATTCAGCAGGTCAAAATACATAAAAATAAATGAAAATAATGAATTTCCCTGCAGAGTCCTACAAGGATGTCTCCGCAATTGCTAGTTGCATGGAAATGTTCATGAAACATTTGGATCACCTATAGATCGATTTCTGGGTTCATGCCCTCATCAGTATAGGGTAGCTCTCTGCCAAATGTTTCAATTAACATTTTCCATGCAACTAGCAATTGCGGAGATAGCCTTGTAGGAACTCTGCACGGAAATTTCAATGTTCGTCGTGGTATTAGCCAGGAAAGTAGTTGTTTTCTGATGGATTTCCGACCCAAATATATTTCTATATTGTATGGGAAAATTGCAGTGAGCATCCTGGTATGGCAGGACAATTAGTTTCTAACTTTATAAGTTCATTGTTAAATAATGGATTCCTTTCTGTTAACAATATTTTTAATACTCAAAATTTATTATGAGAAGACAATACCTTTTCTTCCGTTTCCGCTAACTGAGAGAGGGCCCTCGAAAGCGAATTGTGATCCTCGCATGCACTGAGCATTGCTGCTGATCGAGAGACGCCATTGGTTAAATGAGCCAGCTCCTTTCTGTAGGAAACCATCGCCTCGACACTAGCATGAAGCTTCCTCAGTTGTGTTTCTAGTCCTTCAACGTGAGTTAGTTTTTCTTCAAACCACTGCAAAATGACGAGAAGATTGAAAAAGAAGTCTTCTGAATGATCACAGATATTCAAGAAATACCGTAATTAATATCATGATTTAGATCACTCGATTTTTAAGATCATGATTTAGTTTCAACTGATTTTTCAAATTTTATTCTGAGCAATACAACATAATATAAAAATATTCTCAAAAATCAACAGAAAAAACTAAAAAAGTACATAATATAAACTTTCATTGCCTAAAAATACAATAAAACAGAGAAAATGGTTCAACAAATGAAGGCTCCAGATCAATCCACTCAAAACGGAATTTATAATTTTCAACCACACACCATCAGTTAATAGGAGAGGACACGAAAAAATGTTCGTGCTCCAAATGTGTTGTAAAATACATAATGCATTTATAAATGTACCCAGAAAATATTGTTTGAGTTACAATTGGTCTAATTTCTTTCTGAAAAATAGCAAATTTCAAGTCTACTAATATTGGCGCTCTTGATGACGTACGGCAACGTTGCCAAACTTCTAAAATTATAAACCAGAGAACATAAAACCATAGAGATGTGACAGAAGACACGCTATTATTCCCAATGTCAAACGACGATGGCGGATTTGAAAGGTGTGAAAAACCACCGTGAAAACATTCATAAAACAATATGTTTGAATATAACAGAGAACTCGATAGTTTTAATATTGTGAATTATTGTGGTCCATAAAAATGATGTTCGATAGAGCAAACTCGTCATTTATTTTTGTTTACTACCTCAAAGGTATTTCAGAGTTTGAATACTTTTTTCCCGTTTATAGGTACTAGTTGAGTGAATGACTATAAACCTCAGAATAAAACACATAGAGATGCTCTGCCTATACCTAAACAAATAGCTGTGAACATGAACTATCCTTTTCTATACAATTTCTGGGCGTGGGGCGTTGAAATGTTTGGATAGTTCATTTACATTTGGAGCTAAAAGGACCATAATATACACGAAACTACCTGATTGAATACGGACTTAACATGTATTGGTTAAGTGCACAAGTGACAGACTATCGTAGAAAAAGAAGAAGAAATAACCTCACTTTTCCATTTCGTTTCGTTTGCTGTTCTTCTATTTTTGAACAATTTGTGAAAATTTCTGATTTTTTTACTGAAAAGAGATTGCGTTTCTATTGAAATCTCTAAAGAACGTTTCCGCTATAAATAAAGCGGAAAAGTGGGGTTAGGCGAGTTGTCAGATAGCTTAGGTTAGGTTGTTTTACCTCTAGGGACTGTCAGTTGTGCACGAAACCAATAAGGCCCTCGCTTGTAAATAAACAAGGTTATGTTGACTTCAAAACAAGGATGGAGAAGGCATCTCTGTGGTCTTTTATTACACTGAAGTTCCAGTATTTGTGTTTTGTGGACATAAAGTATGGCAACGTTGCTAAATTATTTGACGCTGTCAACAGTGGGATTGGTTGCTCGGGGTAGTACGTCACAATGAAGCGGAAAAGAAGTCATTTGAAATTATAAATTTTTTTTATGTTTCAGACAACTCAACAAAAAAAAAAGAACATTCTCACTAGAGTGTTCATAAGCTGTAGAAACCATTAAAAATATTTTTAAAATGTTGTGTCCTCGCCTATTCTCCCAACATCATGATCAACAATCATCAAATCCAGCCGCACTCACTACAGAAAAATATTTGGGAATATATCTTGATCACAAGCTAAATTTATACATAACACCGCATCAGCAAAAAGAAAGATAAAGACAAGAGCAAAACATTTCCGAACATTAACATATAAAAACCAGGGAATCAAAGTTTCAACTGCAAGCAAAATTTATAAGTCAATCTGCAGACCAATTTTGGGATATGGCCATCCTCTTTACTGCAGAAATACCGCAAAGAGGAACTTACAAGTTGCAGATTCTATTTCAAATTATGTTAGATACGTATTTACACTATTGAACAAATGAGAACTACCAAGGGCCCCATGGCACAATGGATTGTCAATCAGCCTGTCACGCAGGCGGTTTGGGATCTACACCCGGATCAGGCTATTTTTTTTTTCATTTTAATTCACATCTTGATATTTTTATTGAGTCAATTTTAAATAAATTATTCAACTGTTATTATACTTTATTGCTATTTTAGTTTTTCCAACAATAAAAATAAATATTGAGTTACAATACTTGTATTCTTTAAATTTGCGCAGTTGTAGAAAAAGTATAGTGTCCAACATGTGGGGAAATATATATACTATATATACTATTTTATCTCGATAACCGATAGAGATAGGTATAGGGCATTATTAAAAAAAAAAGTATTATAATAAAAAAGCGATTCCAAAAATTTGTTAATATACTGGGTGTTCTGTTTAAAAAAATAAAGTTGCCAGGACTTTCTGATAGAAGTGGCAACATCGCAATTCTAAAACTATTTTAGATCGATAGAACAGGTGAGGAAATGTAAGATGGGAAATTGTCAGGAAAATTCTGAGTTGCGTTTACCAGAAACGTCTAATCTACCATCGACCGTGAGTCACGCTGTATACATGGCAGTCAATGTCAAATCTTCTCTGTTGTATAAACAATACAAAATAATTTTACACCATAAAGTTTCAGATATATGTAAAAAACACTCACAGGATCAGTTTCATCCATTTTGTATGTGATTTTATTCACAGTTTCTCCGACTTTATTGAAGAGTCTCATAACCCCTGCACTACTCAATGCCGAGGTACTTGTAGCTTTAGGTAATTCAACGTCTGAAAAAAATCGAAGAAATTACCTCGGACTTCATTACACTTCCTTACACTTTTCTTACCAGATTCCAGAAATTCTCTAAAATCGGGATCCAATACCAAGACTGGATGTTCCGCAGTTCTTTTTAGATACCTTTCTAGTGAGGCTCTCCTTCGCTCGACGAAGTCGTTTCCGTTTGATGTGGTCCCATCTTGACTAGACATTTTGATTTTGGTCGAACCTTGAATTGAAATAATACAGTGAAAACAAATATGAGGTATTCAAAAACAACAGTCACAGAAAATAAAGATTCTATAAAAAATAAAGATAGTTACTCCTCGATCGAAGTGGAAATGATACAATATGAGAGAGAGAAAGAGAGAGACATAAAATATACTTTATTATCGAAGAAAAAAATTCTCATTGACAAAGCTTGTGAGATATAAATTTAAATATACAGGGTATTTCCTAACTACGGTTCCTAACTGCAGGTGGTGATTCGTTATTTAGCCCTATTTAGATTGAAATTATTGGGGCCAGTGGCGTCTCAGTGGGCACCACAGTCAACAATATTGTAAAAAAAAGTACGACTTTTTTTGGTAAATTTTCATTTTTTTTAGATTAAGCAACTGAAAGTACAACTTTTTGGTCTCCTGTATTTTCTTCATATCCAGCTTCGTTTTCGAGAAAAAAAATTAAAGCCACTCTATTGCATATCATGAAAACATGCATTGAAGAACAGCTGACATTGATAGTAGGGTTTTTCCTACACATATTTCATTTCAAATTGAAAAAGTTTATATTTGTTTTGGATTATTGGTTGTAATTTGTTCACCATCCGTAATAATTTAATAGCGATAGGCGTACCTGCATACGATAATTAATAATGACCCTTAAATGCAGGTAAGGTCGCTTTGACAACATTATTGCCATAACAGTAAAATTCAGAGTTGTCAATTAGCAGCGATTCCATCATGAATAATTATACTAACACTGAAATGGCTGACATGCTCCTTATTTATGGATTAGCAAATGGAAATTCGGGAGAAGCACGAAGAATTTACCAGGACAGATATCCTAACAGAGTAATTCCTTGCGCTAAAACATTTAGAACGCTACATGCAAGATTATGTGAAACTGGGAGTTTCAATAAAAATGCAGGTGGTGTAAGACCAGAAACGGTAACAACGCCTGAACTAGAAGAAGCTATACTTGATGCGATAGAAGAAGATCCTTCAAATAGTACCAGGAAGATTGCACTGCAGCTTGAAGTCAGCCCAAAAACCGTTTGGAAAGTTCTAAAAAGAAACCTCCTATACCCATACCACATACAGCGGGTCCAAGCTCTACTGCCTCGGGATTTTCATCCAAGATTAATGTTTTGCAGGTGGTTAATTCATATGATGGAACACAATAATAATTGTTTACCAGATATTTTATTTACGGACGAGGCAAATTTTTCACGAAATGCTATTATGAACTTTCACAATAACCATTTTTGGTAGGTGACTACCTGATTGGCCCATTTTTTTCAACACAAAAATAACAGGTGAATCCTACACGGACTTTTTGCGAGATCATTTACCCCTTTTGTTAGAAGAAGTACCCATACTTGTAAGTGGCAACATGTTATGCACGACGGGCCTCCAGCTCATTTTAGTTTTCTTGCTCGTCAGCATCTCGACATCACCTACCATAATCGCTGGATTGGACGTGCAGGACCTCAACAGTGGCCAGCTCGCAGTCCCGATATGAATCCTCTAGATTTCTATTTATGGGGTCATCTGAAGGCTCTTGTTTATAAAACTCCTGTACTAGATGTGAATGACTTGAGGAACCGAATAATTGACAATTGCAATGTAATAAGGACTACTCCAGGAATTTTTGAACGTGTCAGACAATCCATGGCAAATCGAATGCGGTCGTGTATTTTATCAGAAAGTGGACATTTTGCTCATTTACTGTAATATCGCAATTGTTAATATTTTTATTTTTGGTCTTTATTTTATGATTTTGTTTTTTCTCGAAAACGAAGCTAGATATGATGAAAATACAAGAGACCAAAAAGTTGTATTTTAAGTTGTTCAATCTAACAAAATGAAAATCTACGAAAAAAAGTCAGTGGCGTACTTTTTTTAAGAATATTGTTGGCTGTTGTGCCCACTGAGACGCCACTGGCCATAATAATTTCAATCTAGTTAGGGCTAAATTAGCGCCTTATTAGTTCAAATAAATGTTTCAAATTTCAACCAAATCGGTTCTAGGATATTTATGATATTTTATAATTACCGTTTTTTCTTTAATTTCAACGCCCTGTATCTATTTTTTTTTACCCATTAACATAATTAGGGACTAGCTATAATTATCGCTAATACCTAGACTCATAGTAAATATTCCACTGTCCGAAGAAAATTTCAACAAAGAAATAAATATTATAAAACAGATAGCAGTTAACAACGGATATCAAGTTAAATTAATAGAAAATATTCTTGCTAAAAAACTACATAGAAAGGCTATCCATGAAGTGTACCCCACTTTGAGGAACCTTGACAATAATTATAGAACTTTAACTTATTCAGGACCCGTCACAGAAAAAATAGCTTCATTTTTGCATAAGCAAAACTTAAGAGTAGCATATAAAACAGATAACACACTGGGAAGGTTTATCAAGAATAACAAAGATAAAACGCAGAAATCTGAAAAATCAGGAGTTTATAAATTGAATTGTGGATCTTGCTCCAAAGTATATATCGGCCAGACAGGTAGACCATTTAAAAGCCGCATACGTGAACACCGTATGAATTATATAAACAAAATAGAGCACACTCATCATATGCCAATCATATTTTGGAAGAAGGCCATGACTTCGATGAAAACTTCGAAATTCTTCATGTGGAAAATAAGGGCTTAATTATTTAGAATTCTTAGAAATTAATAAATTGAAAAATTCATCTTGTTTAATGAATGATCAACTAGACCTGAACGGTTCCCCTTTGTTGAATTTATTCAATTAAGTAGTAACTTTGTTTTGAGATTTCCAGGTAGGTTCATTGTTATGTCAATTTTATAAGTGTATGAGTCTAGGTATTAGCGATAATTATAGGTAGTCCCTATGACGGGTAAAAAAAAAGGTATTTAAGTAATTTCAATGAAGAATAGTTTAATGTACTACATTCGCTTGAAAAAGATACTGTGTATCGAAACATGTCGCAAAGACTATTGTCTTTGTGGAAATTTTAATCGTTTTTTACCTTAGTGTCATGGATTTCCATCAAGTAAAATCCAAAATAAAATGTTCAAGTAATAAAAGCACATTTATGTGTATAAAGCGGACTATGTACCTATGTATAATGTAAAAGAGAACAAATTGATAATTCAATTCCCTTTTTGAATATTTCAAACAATCAAAATAAACTACTGCAATGTATGTAAAATGTAAAATAAATAAATTATGAATAAACTTTTGACAGTTATACCACACAAGAGTCGTTTAACACCATTTCTGAATTTATTATATGTATTCTCATTTCTTAGGGTTGAGGGTATGTGATTATACATTTTTTTACGTTCATAGATTCATAGACTCGCGTATTATATTTGCATGAGAAGATAGGAGTCTTCAGAAACGATATGAACTTTTCCTTTTCCTTCTCTAATCATGTTTAGCAGAGTTATGACCAATCAAATATTCGGCTCCGCCAGAACTTTCAGCGGCGGATAAGAGTGAACCTGAAATTTGATGTCGGCGTTCAATCACGTTTTCTGGGAAAACGAGCGCATTTCATAAAAAATTACTAGGGATCATTTTTGTGGAGAATTGAATTGTCTTCCACCTTGTTGAGTGGTTTCTTCGATAAATCATATACTTTCCAAGATTACAGCAAAAATCTATTTATTTTTAAACAAAAAAAAAATGTTCCACCCCTGGAATTTTGGTAAACAATTTTTTTTCGTGTTTATCATGGTTCCAACTACTAGCATACCAAGTTTGGTGGTTCTACAATCGATTCTTGTCTCAAAATCCAATCGTACTGGATTAAAGATCTTTATTCACCTTTAGATACAAAATCGGTATATGAAAGTATGTAAAGAAATCACACAGTATCACAAGCGATTTGTTTAGGTATGTCAGCATTACATGTAAATAGTTTTAAAATACATCCTTAATATTAAAATATAACATGAAATTAAAGAGACAGAACAAGCAGTCAAATGTAAAGTCCTCTTCTGTGAAGAATATACAAAATTGTCCAGTTACTCTTTACAAGTACATAAAAGAACGTTTTGAAAGACATTTGTTTTACGTCCATTTATGAGTATAGATATCACTAATTTCGTACAGAGGATCAGCAAGTAGCGATTTTTTTGGGGGTAATATAACAAGGCCTCGTTTATCAGCGAACACATTTTTCAATTTCAACGAAAACAATTTTGTTTGAAAATTTATCGAGTTGAATTCGGAGATTTATGTTCTGAATAAAACCCGAGAGCTTTCAAGCTCGAGGGTTTGAACATAAATCTTCGAATTTAACAAGATGGATTTTCTAAAACAAAAATGTTTGAGTGGAAATTCCAAAATTTATTCGATTTGATAAACGATGGTCGAGTTATATTTGATCAGATTATTTCCCAAATATGTCAATTAACCAATAACATTTATTCCACAACGTACATAATTATTTTTATTAAATTAATGAACATTATTATTTATGGCAATATGTCACATGACTTGTGAAATGTGTTTCATACATTCAGGCAACTGTCAACAAGGACCATGCAGTTTATTTGCAAAAGGAACAAAGCGGGTTTATCAGCGAATTAATTTTGACAGATGGAAATAATCAATAGAAATTTTGAGGAACAGTTCTTCCAATCCACTGGTATGATATTGTATAATTTCAAAGGCAAATATTCAGTCTGCTTCATTGTTTTACTGCATTTAACTTGAGGTAGTCTGTATACATCTTTATTTCTGGTATTGTGGTCATGAGTTTGTGTTCCAGTAGTGCTTTTATTTTTGTTATTGTGTACCCAAAGGATTGCCTCTATTATATAGATACAGGGCACTATAAGAATTTTCATATCCACAAATAGTGGTTTAGCCTAATTAGCACAGTCTGCTAACCAAGAGGTCCCAGGTCCCCTTTCAGTTACCAATAGGTGACACTATGGAAAATTTAAGTTTGGTATGTGCCTAGTACCATACGAGTACTATTAGCAGTTTTGCTAAATAAAGGATTTATAGATATATTACTAAAAAATGTACTTTTCTGACTTGTGTCACATTTCAAATATATGTGAGATATGTTAATCAGTTATTAAAAAAGTCAGGAATTACTCAATATGTCTAATTAACTTCAAAATGCATTCTTACTCAACCACTGATAAGATTAGACAGCTATACTGATATCTTTAATGGCTTGGTTATAAATAAAAATAAAAGGAACATGTCTGAATCTTTTCCTTGAAAAAATATTTTTGGAATCTTCAACTTAGTAAAGGCTATTAAAATTCCAATCCCTATTTTTTATGGATAACTCATTATCTGAATACATCAGATCAGAATCAGTAAAACACGTGTTCAAGAAAAAATTTAAAAAGTGGATAGCTTTACAAAGTCGAACATTTTTCCGAGACATAATAGATCGATCCTATTTAGACTGAACTAAGTAAATAAAATTTTATGTACAAAAAAAATTATAATTTAATCAGGATACCCAAAATAATTGAACTGTCTTTATCCATCAATCTTTAAACACTCATTCAACATATATATTTAGCTCATGAGTCATAAACGTTAAACAGTGAAGCAAGCAAGAATAAAAATATGCCATAAAGATGAGAATATATTGTATTGTAATAAAATAATATACCTATCATAAAAACATCTTCTGGGCAATGAAATGTTTTCCGAAATATCTACTTGATATTTTATGAATTCAGCATATTGTGCAACCACAGAGTACCATAGACAAGTACGCTTAGTTTCTAAATGGTTTTCTTTTGTGTTGCAAATATTCTTTTTCAGTATTACTTACTTGTGATAGTGTTTCATTTTATGATAGAATATAAATCTTGTAATGTTGTTAAACGTATATTTTACTTTTATTTTATTTTTTGATATTACAGTCTCTTTTATCCTTTTTATTCCCGATCAAGCGGTTTATACACTGCTTCTGTGATGAACTTTTCTGTTTATTCACATTATCGTTGTTTTTGTATACATGTATGTTACTTTGGCCTTTCGAGCCTGTATATTTGTTTAAATTTATGTTTATGTGTATTTTATTTTTAATGATATTTTCCAGTCACACACAAACTGGTAACAGTTTACGTGACTCAGTTTATTAACGATTTTATTCCTCTGATTTATGTATATTACTACCAAATAGTTAATAAACATTATTATTATTATAGTTTCAGATTTTATTTCAAAATGATTCTTGCTGTTCAACTCGATTAGATAACTTACCAATTACACTTTTCTCTGGTGCCGGAGGAATGATTCGCCCGACTTTCAGATACTTTTCTGTAAGTTTGTCATGTAAACCAAGAAAATCACTGAATCTACGAGTGACAGAAAATTCAATATTCTTGAACATTCGCATGTTTGTTTTTGTTGTTATTCTGTAAGCCATGTATGCACCCATACCTTCGCCCACTTTTTGAGGTTCAGTGATGCTGATTTCAAGAAAACTTTCCGCTTCTATTTTTGGCTCAACCTATGGAAACAAAGGGTGAACTTTTTTCATTTAAATATTTGAGCTCGATTTCTTTACCTGTTCTATTCTAGAAGGTAGGCTGGAACCATTATTAATTGGTACATTTTCCATTTCTTCTTTGGATTCTTTCAAATTTATTTTAGATACATCAACTTCTGTTTCACCAAAACCATTGGAATTCTCACTCAAATGAGAGACAGGCTCCTACAATAAGAAGTAATTCAGAATGGAAATGTCTTGACGTTGTGTAGTTTAGGGGAGTATTATTAAAGATAATAAAATTACTATTACCTGATGCGCTGACACAAAGAGATCCTCTTCTGTTTCAGCTCCTAAAATATCGACATTCTCGAAAAGAGGGGGAGGTTCTATAGAGTCGGCCATTTTTTAGAAGAATATTAACAGTTTTTTTTCACTGACTCAAATCAAATCTTCCTTCTACTCAGTAGTGAAATTTTAGATATCACAGTTTATCAAAATTCTGACAACCCGCCTCCGCCTCAAAGACAAATATGACGTTTTTGACGTTGACACTTGACAGTAAAATCTATGGTTGTGTTCCGTCAATCGACTTTGGTCACTTAGGTTGGTTTTTTGGTGTCCCGCAAATGACATATTCCTGAAAACCATTGTTAAAAAATCTCTGGTTAATCAGAATGGTCAGTTTGGTGACTTTCGGCGATTAAGGAACATACCCTATGATTCACTGGGCTGCATTCATATAAGTGTCGTTTGTTGAATACTGCTCTTTCTGCTGAGCAGATTCTGCTCGAGATCACTTGAATGACGTCATCAGTCATTAGATCAAAATGGAGCAGGAGTAAGTTACTCTTTCTGCCCTGTGCTCTGTGATCTCATTTATTGTTGATGACATAGAAATGTTTGAAAATCCATCGTCATCTGAAGAGGAAGTTTTGGAATCGATCACAAATATTTTCACTCATACTTTACGGAATCGTCAGGTAGTTCTTGGTTATAACACAGAAGAGTAGAAGAGTTCAGAAAACATTTCAGAATCTCTAAAGAAAAATTTGAAATTCCTTCGGAGGATTATTTTCAATCTGATGAATACGAAACGCTTGGTCAGAAGCACCTTTCTGATACAAGCAAATAGGAATGTAATATAAACACTCAGAAAAATATTTCATCGGTAATTTTTGTAACTCAACATTATTATATTTTTTACAGCGCCAATGAGGCCACTTATAGGTCAAAAAAAGTCCCAACTGGTAGTGCCTCTGCAAATTATAAATCCGCAGCGTTTCGCTCTTCGCTCACCTTCCGTCCTGACGATATAATTTTCATCGATGACGTTTATTACGATAATGTCAATTCACTTTTTCTATTCTATTGGCATTCTGTGTACCATATATAGAATTCTATTGTCGATAGAAAAAGTGGAATGACATAGCTTCATTATCATTTGTTTGCATAAGTGCAGATCAAACAAAGGAATGTGTCAAATTAATCTTCAAACGAACACTGGAAATCGAGTGTAAATTACACCAGGTGTAGGAAAGTGCTACACCTCGATGCAAACGAATAAACCTATCATGGTTGAATTAATGTGAGAGAAAGACCCCTGGGGTGGTACTCTTTAACTTGTTTTGCATAGCGAAGCGAAGATAAAAGAAGCACACGCTATCACATTATGGTGTACCGGAAAGAGATGCCGATTGTTTCGCTTCGCTATCGCTATGCGATAAAAGTTACAGAGTCCCCTGCCCTGGGGTGGTACCGGTGGTACTCTGTAACTTGTTTTGCATAGCGAAGCGAAACGAAGTTAAACGAAGAAAATGCTTTCACTTTGTGGTGTACCGGAAAGAGATGCCGATTGTTTCGTTATCGCTATTGCTATGCGAAAAAATTACAGAGTCCTACTGCTGGGTCTACTTTTCATCAGTTCAACCATATAATTATCGATGACGTACCCTTTGCGCAGACTGCGAATTGTGTTTGCCTCAATTATCTAGTACTGGACAACAATTTGAATTCAATGATATTCTCTAATGTTCATAGTTGCGAAATAAGATAACTTGAAATGGTGGAAGAAATCATAAGCTCTATTACGAGGCGTATTTGCTCAATATGCTCCAATGTTGTCTACCAAACACATAGATGAAAATGTCTAATGTACATATTTCATAAACTCACTCAAATTTGAATGAGAATAATCCACAGAACTATAATTATAATTATAGTTCTGTGGAATAATCATAAAAACCAGATGATCATCACTAAACAGTTTCGCGCCTACAGTGGAAGCGCCATCTAGCGTGGACGTATTGTGCGAATGATTTTTCGACAAGCTGAGGCAACACTGTACTCGCAGTCTGCTCAATGGGTGCGACATCTATAATTGCTTGGTTGAACTGATAAAAAGTAGATCGGGCCTTTCTTGCCATAAGCGGTAGTGTATCTATATTAATTGTTTTCTCATTATCAATCGATTTTTGGAAAATGAATTGAGTTCAGTGATATTCTTCAGTGTTCATAGTTCCAGAATGAGTCAATTTGAAATGGTGACAGAAATCGAAAGTTCCATTACCAAGCGTATTTGATCAGTGCTGCAATGCTGAATGTACTATCAATAATACCAAAGACAAAGTTTCTTTGCATTATTTTCCATCAAAAAACAAAGAGTTATGCAAGATACGGCAATATCGTCGTAGATACAAATGTCTGACAACTCATTTCAACTCTCGACATCTCGAGTACTTCATTCAAATTTAAATGAAACTGAAATTGAACACTATGGTCTCTTATGGAATTTAGCAGCTGATTAGCTGATCACCATTATATTGTTTCGCGCCTAAATTTTTAGCGTCACCTAGCGGGATCACATTTCGCAAAAAGAGGAGGGTTAGTGAGGAAAAACAAGAAGAAGAAAAGGAAAGCAAGAAAGCAACGAAAATAAAAAGGCGTAAAGCGTAAAGGCTAAAGGCAAGCAAAAAGCAAGAACTGTTTATTGGTTGGCCATTGGTGTCGCTTTGCTTTCCTGATTTCGGTAAATAATACGGTAATTGCGACAAATAACCGGTAATCTATAAAAAAAAATCTACAAGTGAAAAAAAAATTGAAGCTACGTTTCAGTAAGTATTCACAACAAACAAAATTCAGGGGTCCAAAATATCGAGACGCACCTGAGATACATGATTTTGACCCACTTTTGCTCATCCTAAACTAATTCATCTTCACTTTCCCTCTAATGAAATTGCATTCCATATATTACCGGATTAAAATATATTGTAACAAAAATTTAGGTTATGGCCGATAATGAAGACTTGGGTTTAGGTGATGAACACTTAGATTCCTTTGATGAAACTAATGGTATGAACGACGAGTCGTTGTTGAACGACACTGATGGAGATGGAACTGCGGCGGATGATCCAGAATTGGAAGCAATCAAAGCCAGAGTTCGTGAAATGGAAGAGGAAGCTGAAAAATTAAAACAGTTACAGAGTGAAGTGGATAAACAAATGAACATGGGCAGTCCTCCGGGCTTGAGTAAGTATTCAGCTACGAATTCACTGTATTCATTAATAACAGCGAGTTTTGGAAACCACTGCTGTATTTTATTTCTATTGCAATAGCAGTAAACATGATCCGTATGTACCGTACATATCCGATTAGAACTGTTCTTGTAATCGTGTTTTCAGAGTGGTTATTTTCTGGTTACTGGTAGCGTAAACTAGTTACGGGACATCCTGTGGGCTGTCATTACTCAACTAGTTAGTAATAATCAAAAAAATTTAAATGACAGCCTTTAACGTGTGTCCCAGTAGACAGTAGAAAACGGTATTTTGATAGCTTGTGACTGCAAGAATTCTCCCAGAGTGATGGAAGGGGTAGACACTTTAAAATGCAGGTATCTTCATGCAGTTCGCACGTAAATTCATTATTGAGGCTACGTGAATATGTGTAAATTGATTGTCTGAAATGTTTTTTTTCGTTTTTGAGTTTTTTAGTCCATAATCAGAGTCCTACAAATCACCATAATATTCTTGTGCTTCTAAGGAAAATGTTTTAGAAAAATGTCTTTTCTAGTTTGAAAGTTGACATATTTACGTTTTTCTTTATTTAGCATTAGTATACCTTTTGCTATATTTTGTGGGATTGTTCTTTCAGTTGTAAATTAACTGTCTCCTTCTGTTTTTCGTTTTTTTTTGTGAGGGTTGTAGCAGGTCCACCACAATTTTTTTTGTGTAGTGGGACAGAACTGCTATATACTGCTATCATACAATTCCTCACATTTGGACAAAAATAAACTCGGTTCTGTACAAAAATGGGTGATGCTATTTTGACATCTTTCGAACTCCTACTGTCCACAAATGTGTTAATTTTCCATTATGTTTTTCTTGTACCAGTATTATTAATTATTTTTATGAATGATATGGCATACATATTCCTGTACCAATGCACAAAAAATTATGTATGCAAATATACTCATCTCAGAAAGGAACGTAACACAAAACCGTTGATATTTGTGAAACGAAACGTATTCCTTTTTTGTATAGGAAATATTGGGAATTAAGAAAAAGAAGACGAAATCGATATTAATCCAGTGGCGTGAAATTTGGGGCGGGGCAATTAGGGGTACCCACCTGCCGTACGCCCCTGTTTAGAGTTACAAACACATGATTTGCCTTGAAATATGAAACTGAATGCTGTCAAGTGACATACCAAATTTCATTAAGAAAATTTAAGCCGTTATGGAGTTATTCTGGAAAATATATTTTTTTGTGTCACTTTCAACACCCTGTAGCTCGGTTAATACTGATTTTAGGGTATATGTTTATTGGAACTTCAGCCTTAAAATGAAGTGAGGATTCTATCCTCGGAGTTTGTGCCCTTTATTCTGGGACACCCTGTATATATTAATATTTTCCACACCTGAAATTTCGGTAAACAATTTTTTTTCGTGTTTATCACGGTTCCAACCACTAGCATACCAAGTTTGGTGGTGCTACAATCGATCCTCGTCTCAAAACCCAATCTTACTGGATTAACTGTGTCACGAAATATCACTGACTATAATTTCATTGAAATCTGTTGATAAATAAAAATTATGAGATAAAATAACATTTTCCTGAAATTGGTCAACATATTTTTCAAATTTTATTATCTTAATGATTCTTTTATTTATGAACAGATTTTGATGAAATTTTGACCACTGATATATAGAGACCTCAATACAGTGGTGTATTCCGAATTTTGATAAAAGTTCTGAAATTGAATTGGTGGGTTGATTATACGGCATATTTTTCAAATTTCATTTCCTTATAAGTTTTTTATTGATTGACGCATTTTAAATTAATTCACAAGTGTACCATTTGAAAATATCGTGAATCCAGTGGTGTAGTCAGATTTTTTCTAAAAAAATCGCTAGTAATTTTTTTTACATTTTTGACCTTGAAAAGTAAGATTAGTTGGCCCTGGAAATGGAGATTTATTCATGAAATTTGCTGTCCTAGTAGACTTTTTGAATGTCTACCTAACGAAAAAAGAATAATTGCAATCGGTTGAAAAATGCAAGTTTTATAAGGGTGTTTCCATCTTAAATGGGTCACACTGTATATGAAAGCAAAAGAATTTAAAATTTAACCAGTATAAACCAATATGAAACTACACGGTTGTTCTGTTGACAAATTTCAGCATAGGTGTCCCATATACATACAATTTTCTGAAAGTTGTCATTTACGGAAAGGTGATATATGGTGCATATAGCATCTCATTGTGGAACAGGTTAATTTTTTACTAATTTGTTCAATTAGGAAAATAGCGATATAAAATCTATGCCTACTTGTAGGTGTTCATTATTTTACCATGTAATTTTTGTAGCAAGTCCCCTCAATATGTCTCTGGAAGAAAAAATGGAAGTAGATAATCGTAGTGTATACATTGGTAATGTTGATTATGGTGCTACCGCTGAAGAATTAGAACAACATTTCCACGGCTGCGGCTCAATTAATCGTGTGACCATTCTTTGCAATAAATATGATGGCCATCCGAAAGGTTTTGCTTACATTGAATTTGGGGACAGAGATTCCGTCCAAACGGCCATGGCAATGGACGAATCCTTGTTTAGAGGAAGACAGATAAAGGTGAGGAAGATCTATGTGTATTATGCTGGAAATGTATTTCGATCAATACATTTCTATACATTTAAAATGATCCTATAATACCAAATATATGAATCCTTTTATTTTCTAGGTTTATACAGTGACCGCCAAAGAGTATGTACCATATGGAAAAAAAAATTATTATTAGAGTTTTGGAAAAAAGATTCTTGGGAAAAGTTTATGCATGTCCGATAACCTAAAAATCGATTTTGACACATGTCACGTGATCGCTAGTATGGCGGCAAATTGAAAAAAATTACTATGAATAGGCAAAAAGTCGGGTAAAATGTCAAGATATCGAAAAAAGTTATTGGAAAAAGTTTCTTAGAATTCAATTTTATACACATATACAAAGTTTGAAAAAATAATGTGAGAAAATTGAAAATAACAATTTTTTAATATTTTCTTAGCTGTATAAAAATATCAAATTATTTTCTCATGAATAGCTTGACCATAGTGAAATATATGTATTTCAATAATAATAACAAAACTTTCTCATTTTCTCCACACCAGAGAGCACTAAATTAAAAAAATTGAATTTTGCCAGAACCCTTGCTGTTACATTGTTTCCTATCTAACAGTTGTATCAGAATTCCACGATTATTGCGATAATAGGAAAATCCGAAAATATTGTGTTTTTCCGATTATAATAAATTTTTGATGATAATCGTACACGAACGTTTCACTTCGCACATAATCTAAAAATAGTGCGTCAAATCAAAGAGGCTAGAGTTTTCAACATTTCAAGCGAAGTGAAACGCTCTGGCACGATTATTATCGAAACTTGATTATAATCTGGAAAACACCATGTTTCTGGAGTGTCATGTCATCACAATGATTGAGAAATTCTAATATAACTGTTAGATAAGAACCAATGTACAGCCAGGGTTTTAACAAAATCAAATTTTTTTAATTTAGTGCTCACTGGTGTAGAGAAAGTAAGAAAGTTTTGTCATTATCATTGAAATACAAATGTTTCAGTATGGTCAAGCTATTCATAGGATAATAATTTGATATTTTTCTACAGCTAGGAAAATATACCATTTTCAATTTTCTCTCATTATCTTTTCAAACTTGGTATATGTGTATAAAATTTAATTCTAAGCAACTTTTTTAAATAACTTTTTGCCTTTTCATAGTAATTTTTTTTAATTTGCCGCCATACCAGCAATCACGTGACATGTGTCAAAATCGATTTATAGGTTATCGGACATGCACAAACTTTTCCCAAGAATCTTTTTTCTAATACTCTAATAATAAACTTTTTTCCCATATGGTACATAATTTTTGGCAGTCACTGTATATATTTTATTTTTCATGCGAGACATGAAAATCAACTCTTAGAATGTTCAGAAACCTTTTGGTAGCTTTAAATTTAATTTTGGAATAATTTCTTCAGGTTATGCCTAAGAGGACAAATCGTCCAGGATTATCAACAACCAATAGGCCACCCAGAGGACGAGGCACCTTTCGAGGTTCGAGGGGAACAGGAAGAGGTTTTTATTCTGGATATAGACCAACACGACGACCAAGGTAATAACTTTTTGTTCGGTAAATTAGAAACAACATTATTTATGAAATAGTCTGTTGCAAGATAGGCTTAATTCATATTTTATATTGTGGTGCAAGTTTTAATTCAATTATTGGTAGTTGATTTATTGATTGCAAGAGAGTTGTTTTGTTAAAACAAATTTAACCAAAAGTGATAGATGTGAGAAAGTCAAATCATTTGGCACTACTTTGCAACACATTTATAAAATTTATGGTCAATGCCTCCCAATTCATCCTTCCTGGAGTTTTCTAGTACATTTACAGCGTGTTTTATAACTGAATGCTGAATGAAGGGTGATAATTGATTTAAAGAAACAATTTTCATATGAACATGGTCTGCAACCGCTTTTTTTTTTCGAAATACAGGATAACAAATAACAAATAAATTAGTTATTCCCCAATATCTCTAAAACTGCTGTGCCTTTTTTTTAACTTTGGTACATGCAAATTACACATTGAAATACATTATTTACATGATGGTTTTCTTAATTTTATTCAGTGGCGTCCCTGTTAGCTTGCCCTGAAACATTTTTTATCAAAATAATGATACTCCGCTGTTTTTTCCAAATTCATGTTATTTTTGTAATTGCCCTTTTTCTTCTCATAAAAACGGTTTCTTGCCTCTCTTTCGTCTGGCGAGCGGTTCTCGATTTAAATAATAATAATAAAAGGTCTCCATTTCCCAAATTTCTGCACTTTTTTTCAAGATCACTTTTTAAAAAATTTGAAAAAGTACTTTGAGAGATGCCTAGATCCAACCTTTTGAATTCAGATCGTGAAAAAAAATCTCGAATTTATTAAGCGAGCTCCGAGTATTTGGATGTCTCCTGTTCCTTTTTTTACCAATAGCCACAGCTTCTTAAGAGCAAATAAAATGAGAAAAAAGAACAGTGGCGTCTCATTATTATCTTTGTTAAATTTCAGCACCCTGTATCTCAGAAATAAAGATGTTGTGAACCTATATTTATACAAATATTTTTACTTGAAATAATCCAAGGATTATCGCCCTGTAGGATTAGCATTAAATTATGAAACACTCTGTATTTTGCATGAGAGATGGAGCAGCAACTAATCATTAGACATGATTGCAGCTATAGACGAAGAATTCATTAAATATTGAGATTTTTTGGATTTGTACGGGACATAGATGGCTTTGAAGAGAATGGTTTTAAAACCTGTGTGTAAAATATTTGAACTTCTCTTATTTTCATTCCCATATCTCACTTTTCATATTTAACTATTTCCTCAGAGTAATAAAAGACCATAGAGATGCCTTCTCCATCCTTGTCTTGAAGTCAACATAACTTTGTTTACAAGCAAGGGCCTTATACATGTTAAGTCCGTATTCATTCGGGTAGTTTCGTGTATGCCCGCCCCCTTTCGCCCACAAATTGAATAGAAAAGGATAGTTCAAGGTTCACTTCAAAACAGGTATTTGTGTAGGTACAGGCAGGGCATCTCTATGTCTTTTTTGAGACTATTTCAAAACATTCGAAATATTAAAATTGAATCTACTGCAACAGAAGATAAAATATGAATTACCGACATTTTGTAACACACTGTGTAACAGGTAGTTCGTAGTCATTAACTAATCTTTTATTTTCATTGGTCTTTCACTAGCACCCCTATTTTGCCCTTTGTTTTTCAAGATATTAAAATGACACTCACCACAGTCAATATAAATGTCAAATGCCACTCTTTGACGTTTTTTGTTAAACTTCCGATTTGGTCGGAAGTGACATCAATCCTTGATATTTCAAAGGAATAATTGAAAATTGCATATTTTTCTGTTGATTTGAAACCAATTTTTTTTTTGGTTTTATAACTTTTAGGAATCATTATAAACTTATGTAATCAATAAAATAGATCTTTTCAAATTTGTTCCCAAATGCTAGTGCCAAATTTAAAAAAAAATGGTTTTCCCTATGACTCTTGCTGAATTTTCCGTTGATTTTTTTTTGTAACTTACCAATTTTTAAAGAAGATATTTTGTTGAAATAAAAATAATAATGAAAAAGCTAAAGTAAGAAATCTCATGTTTTTATGTTGTACTGCGGAATACATTTTTCTATAAAACTCTCAACTCTAGAATCTAAAAAATTAATGCAGTTGTAAGATATATGGACCATTGTGAGACATAAATTGTTCTTTGTAACTGATAATAAATATTTCTCATATGTTGTAAACATTAAAGCCCACACTGTATATGTTACACAAAAAAAAATATATTGTTTTCCTTCTTTTTCCACAAAACTTGATGGCGGTCGAGAAAAGTTTTCTATGTGGACTAGATATAAAGAACTTTCTCAAATAACTTTTTTTGCTATCTTTAGAAATAGACCCACTTTTGCCAATTCGTAATGAATTTTTCCTACGAGCGTGCGGAAAAGTAACTTTTCCGCACGATTTTTTGTTTTGAAAGTTGTACTTTTCCGTACGATTTAAAATCGTGCGGAAAAGTTACTTTCCCGCACGATTTTTACTTTTCCGCACGATTTTTACTTTTCCGCACGATTTTTGTATTTTTGAAAATGAGGATATTTACAACTAAATAAATGATCTATGTAACTATTCTGTCGTATTAGTCATTTTGTAGCATTATTATGAAAACTTGTTTATTAAAAACCTTGTTTTTTCATAAATAAGATTGACAAAAACACTCGTAGGAAAAATATTGTACCTAACTCTTACGGAAAATGTCTTTTCCGCCCTTAACGGCTTGCCCGAACTCCGCTCCGCGTCGTTCGTGCAACTGCCGTCGCGTGCGGAAAAGTACTACTTTCCGCACTTGTTAGGTAAATAACTATTTCCAAATTGTCGTCATATTGGTAGTCACGTGACGTTATGTCAAAATCGATTACTACGTTTTTCAATATGCAGAAACGATCTCCTACAATTGCTATTATGTCTCTAAACGAACTACCTATATGCATATGTGGATGACGGTTATTGTCATCGTGAACAGCGAAACTGAAAACTCAACTATTTCTTCATTTCATACCTACTTGTCCTTATTCATTGGGAATGGGTTGGACAATAGTAAATTAGTCATATTGTCTCCTATGTTCCGTCCATCGTGAGATTATCTCTATAGCTTATCATATTTGAAAAAAAAAAACAAATAATTCATATTCACAAATAAAATCAAAAATTCGACACGATTTTGATAAAAGTATAGAATACTATTGTAGATTGTTGGTAGAAAAATTTAACAGTTTTTCCAGCAAGGTTTCTTCAGGATAGCGGTGTCTTTGTTGCACATTAGGGTATATTTGGTGATTATATCTATGTTTCCTTGTTTTTGTGAAAACTTCCTGGATAGTCAGCTGATAACTTTTCACTATTTTTTTATTTTAAAATGAAATAATTTCTGGTTCGTTATGAAAAGCTAATGGAATATATTTCAGTAGGGACATAGTAACATACTATATTTTGATAATTTATTTCCCATCCCAACTTCCTAAATAAATTAACACCTCTTGAAGTCAAATTCTGTAATTATAATTTTATTGGCAATGGCTACGAACTACCCTTTCTTCACGCTTTTAGATTGAAGTAGATTTTTTCAACATTTTGCACGAATTATTTTCTTTTTCCAGTAGGCCTCTGTTGTTTCTATTTTATAATGAACCCAACTGTTTTTTAATGAACTGATGTCTACATTTTTAGGGGTTACAGACGAGGATATTATGCACCATATTAATGCATATAAAAGTAAGGACACATTACTTTTTTTTACACTCCTTCCCATTGTTTTTCGAGTCACTTATTTAAAGCAAGAAAAAAAAGAAAAGAAAAAAAAAAACATTTAAAGCAAGAGAAAAAAGAAAAGAAAAAAAAAACAAGGATGAAAAAGAGCCGAGGACGCTGAAAAAAAAAGACGAGTTACACGAAAAAATTATCAATAAGTACAAAAAAATTATGAGTTGAAATTTAATTTATCATTAGAAAGAAGTTCATATGCTTTTGAATTGTTGGTTAATTTTTGCGAGAGTGGTATTGTGTGCGAGTTTATCGAAGTTTATAGAACTAGCTGGGTATAATATATGTTTATCAAAACTTATTACTTCATAAAAGGTTTAGAGGTATCTTCATCCTATCGATATAATTAATTTTTACAAAAGATAAAAGAAAAAATTATGTAAAAGATGTAATGTGCTGTAAATTCATGAATAAAAGTTAATTGCAATAAGCTAAAAACATGTTTTTATACTTAGATTCTATAAACCTGTCATGGGCATTGCAGCATTGCATTTTGATTTGTTTCAAAAATATGAACAGGATATTCATAAGAGCTATTTATGATACAAGTTCGTAAAATAGGACTTTTTTGTATAAGCGCAGCCAAGTTCAACAAACGCGAGTAAAAAAAAACCCTCTACGAAAGTGTATCATACAAAGTTTTTTCTTCGACATCATTAGTATGGATACTCCTGATATAGTTACGCTGGCCACTGTGAGGTCAGCTTTTCTAGAGAAATGACATGCTTGGGTTTTATTCGCATAGAATTGATCATATTGCAACAGGCAATGAAATGAAAAAAATAGAAACAAATTCAATATGAAAATCTGAAATTTAGAACTCGTCAGCGAGGCGCTTTCGCTATTTCATAAAAGTTGAAAAATAAAACAATCGACCACATCAAACGCAACTAACGATACTCAACGACATAGAAGAGACGACAAAATTGCCAAAATAGTTGTTGGTTTTTTCTGTCGGAACACTCGGAACTGGGCATGTCTCCTAGATGTCGAACCCAAAAATTAATGAAGAAGAAGAAGATATTTATTGTTTTGTTTCATTCATAATTCGCGAAATGCGTTCCCCTTCGCGAAATGCGTTCCCCTAGGTGGCGCTAAAAATTTAGACGCGAAAATTCCATGCTGAATTCCATAAGAGACCATAGTGTTTAATTTCAGTCTCATTCAAATTTGAATGAATTATTCGAGATATCGAAAGTTAAAATGAGTTTATCAGACACTTTTATTTACGACGAGATGGCCATATCTGACCAAACTCTTTGTTTTGTAATGGAAAATTATGTAAAGAAACTTTGTCTTTGGTACTATTGATAGTACATTCAGCATTGCGGCACTGAGCAAATACGCCTAGTAATGGATTTTTGAGTTCTGCCGACACGTCAAGTTGACTTATTCTGAAACTAAGAACACTAAACTCAATTTATTTTCTAAAAATCGATCAATAATGAGAAAACAATTGAAATAGATTACACTACTACTTATGGTAAGAAACACCTGATCTACTTTTTATGAGTTCGACCAGATGGTTATAGATGACGCACCCTTTGCGCAGACTGCGAATAATCAAGGTTTATTCGTTTCACTCCTTTGCATCAAGGAATGTGTAATTTACACCACATTTTGAATCGAGTGTAAGTGAGTGCAGTTCAAACAAAGGAATGTGTCAAATTTAATTTGCAAACGAATGTAAAAATTGATTGTAAATTATACCAGGGGTGGTAATATAAACACTCGATGCGAAAGATGTCACGATCCGTAGGATAGAACGATATAGGTTTATTCGTTTGCATCGGGGTGTAGCACTTTCTGGTGTAATTTACACTTTATACTAGAGTATGCATGAGAAATGCATACTCATCGACGTTCACTCTTGGGTCTGTTGGCGTGCGTGAGAAACCCGGGGTGAGGAGAAAAATATGACCATGTGATAGAAACGCAAGTGAAAGGTACGTATGTGAATGGTCTTTCAAAAATGGTTATGCTTGTAAATTGCACGTGCTTCAGAAACCCTGGGCGGGCCTTAATCGGCCTTTGAAGGCCGATTCAGATACATGGTTCCCACCCAGGGTTTTTGATCCCGGATGATGAATTCCTTATCTTGAACGATGGAAAATAGCGACTAAAGTTTGTGTTTCAGCCGCAGATGATTCCACAACAGATTTTATTAATATCCTATTCATATTTTTGAACAAAAACAAGATCACTTGAATAGTCACTAGTCAGTTGTCATGTGTTCCGTCAGTTGTCGTTGTTTTGTCATATGTCACTTTGGTCAGTTGAAATAGTTGAATCCAATAATCCCGGAGAGTGCTGGCCAAATGCGCCGTCGTGGAAGCAAAGGCCAATAAATGAGTGGAATGGAATCCAATAATCGGATTATCGATTATTTTTAATTCGAATTATTAGAATTATAACATCACTAACCACTAGTAACTAGTAACCTCTGTAACCAGTAACCACTAACTAGGCCCTTGGCCTTAACCATATTTCCGCAAAACAAAATAAATGTTTTTCGACCTTATTGAATTAAAAATTCCACCGAAAGTCGTTTGTAACACTGTAAATATGCCCGGAGTAAAAAAGTAATTTTACCTGAATTTTTTTTTTTTTTCGCAGGTGCTGTTTCTAGTCGTTGGAGTATCTTGGTATTGTGCTATAAAATTGGATCGTCATTTTTGGAAAATACAATCCACTGCTGAATAATGCCGTTTACGGCGGATGCTGTAGCTGCACAACAGGTACAAGAGCGTTTGAAGTCTCTTCAACAGCTTGTGCAGGAAATCGAAAAGAAACGTCACCAAAGTGAGCAAGGCGTTATAGTACTTCAGAGATATGCTCAGGATGAAAAATCTGGACAGAGTTCCCAGGTACCTAACAAAATATAGCAAAGGAGTATTAGGTGACACATTTTTCGTTTTCAGAAGCTTAAATCACTTTATAAAACGGCAATCTTGCAAGGAGAACAAGAGGAAGACATAATAAGGAAAGCCCTTCAAAAAATCACTGAAATAAGGAATATTAAAAATGAAAGAAGGATTCAGGTAGATTGTGTATTGGTGAAAATCTTTATCTAATATAATATATATATACAAGTTCGTAAAATAGGACTTTTTTGTATAAGCGCAGCCAAGTTCAACAAACGCGAGTAAAAAAAAACCCTCTACGAAAGTGTATCATACAAAGTTTTTTCTTCGACATCATTAGTATGGATACTCCTGATATAGTTACGCTGGCCACTGTGAGGTCAGCTTTTCTAGAGAAATGACATGCTTGGGTTTTATTCGCATAGAATTGATCATATTGCAACAGGCAATGAAATGAAAAAAATAGAAACAAATTCAATATGAAAATCTGAAATTTAGAACTCGTCAGCGAGGCGCTTTCGCTATTTCATAAAAGTTGAAAAATAAAACAATCGACCACATCAAACGCAACTAACGATACTCAACGACATAGAAGAGACGACAAAATTGCCAAAATAGTTGTTGGTTTTTTCTGTCGGAACACTCGGAACTGGGCATGTCTCCTAGATGTCGAACCCAAAAATTAATGAAGAAGAAGAAGATATTTATTGTTTTGTTTCATTCATAATTCGCGAAATGCGTTCCCCTTCGCGAAATGCGTTCCCCTAGGTGGCGCTAAAAATTTAGACGCGAAAATTCCATGCTGAATTCCATAAGAGACCATAGTGTTTAATTTCAGTCTCATTCAAATTTGAATGAATTATTCGAGATATCGAAAGTTAAAATGAGTTTATCAGACACTTTTATTTACGACGAGATGGCCATATCTGACCAAACTCTTTGTTTTGTAATGGAAAATTATGTAAAGAAACTTTGTCTTTGGTACTATTGATAGTACATTCAGCATTGCGGCACTGAGCAAATACGCCTAGTAATGGATTTTTGAGTTCTGCCGACACGTCAAGTTGACTTATTCTGAAACTAAGAACACTAAACTCAATTTATTTTCTAAAAATCGATCAATAATGAGAAAACAATTGAAATAGATTACACTACTACTTATGGTAAGAAACACCTGATCTACTTTTTATGAGTTCGACCAGATGGTTATAGATGACGCACCCTTTGCGCAGACTGCGAATAATCAAGGTTTATTCGTTTCACTCCTTTGCATCAAGGAATGTGTAATTTACACCACATTTTGAATCGAGTGTAAGTGAGTGCAGTTCAAACAAAGGAATGTGTCAAATTTAATTTGCAAACGAATGTAAAAATTGATTGTAAATTATACCAGGGGTGGTAATATAAACACTCGATGCGAAAGATGTCACGATCCGTAGGATAGAACGATATAGGTTTATTCGTTTGCATCGGGGTGTAGCACTTTCTGGTGTAATTTACACTTTATACTAGAGTATGCATGAGAAATGCATACTCATCGACGTTCACTCTTGGGTCTGTTGGCGTGCGTGAGAAACCCGGGGTGAGGAGAAAAATATGACCATGTGATAGAAACGCAAGTGAAAGGTACGTATGTGAATGGTCTTTCAAAAATGGTTATGCTTGTAAATTGCACGTGCTTCAGAAACCCTGGGCGGGCCTTAATCGGCCTTTGAAGGCCGATTCAGATACATGGTTCCCACCCAGGGTTTTTGATCCCGGATGATGAATTCCTTATCTTGAACGATGGAAAATAGCGACTAAAGTTTGTGTTTCAGCCGCAGATGATTCCACAACAGATTTTATTAATATCCTATTCATATTTTTGAACAAAAACAAGATCACTTGAATAGTCACTAGTCAGTTGTCATGTGTTCCGTCAGTTGTCGTTGTTTTGTCATATGTCACTTTGGTCAGTTGAAATAGTTGAATCCAATAATCCCGGAGAGTGCTGGCCAAATGCGCCGTCGTGGAAGCAAAGGCCAATAAATGAGTGGAATGGAATCCAATAATCGGATTATCGATTATTTTTAATTCGAATTATTAGAATTATAACATCACTAACCACTAGTAACTAGTAACCTCTGTAACCAGTAACCACTAACTAGGCCCTTGGCCTTAACCATATTTCCGCAAAACAAAATAAATGTTTTTCGACCTTATTGAATTAAAAATTCCACCGAAAGTCGTTTGTAACACTGTAAATATGCCCGGAGTAAAAAAGTAATTTTACCTGAATTTTTTTTTTTTTTTCGCAGGTGCTGTTTCTAGTCGTTGGAGTATCTTGGTATTGTGCTATAAAATTGGATCGTCATTTTTGGAAAATACAATCCACTGCTGAATAATGCCGTTTACGGCGGATGCTGTAGCTGCACAACAGGTACAAGAGCGTTTGAAGTCTCTTCAACAGCTTGTGCAGGAAATCGAAAAGAAACGTCACCAAAGTGAGCAAGGCGTTATAGTACTTCAGAGATATGCTCAGGATGAAAAATCTGGACAGAGTTCCCAGGTACCTAACAAAATATAGCAAAGGAGTATTAGGTGACACATTTTTCGTTTTCAGAAGCTTAAATCACTTTATAAAACGGCAATCTTGCAAGGAGAACAAGAGGAAGACATAATAAGGAAAGCCCTTCAAAAAATCACTGAAATAAGGAATATTAAAAATGAAAGAAGGATTCAGGTAGATTGTGTATTGGTGAAAATCTTTATCTAATATAATTATAAATAGGTATATATATTTTTTAGTCAAGAATCGTTTCAAATAAGGAATCCATCAGAAAAGGAATATGGATGAAAATGTTATCAAGTTCAGCTCAAACCTTGCCATTATATGTTGGAAAAATCAATGAAAAGCCACCTCCATTATGTGGGGCAGTTCCCGCAGACCCAAATTATATCGCCAGGGTATCATTTGAATGTGATTTTACTTTGAATAAAGTATTACTGATCAAAATTTCAGGTTGGTGATATGGTAGCAGCTTTGGTAAAAGATTCAGGTGATGGAGAGAATTGGATACTAGCTGAAGTGGTCAGTTATAATCACACCACCAGCAAATATGAAATTGATGATATTCTCAAAGAACAGAACCAAAAAGGAAGACATACCCTTAGCAGACGAAGAGTAATACCATTACCATTAATGAGGGCTAATCCAGAAACCGATCCACAAGCGTTATTTCCACAGGGAACTTTAGGTATGCTACAAATTATGAAATGTGAATTTTCGAAGGAATTTCAGGAAAATCTTATTTTATTATTTTATAAATTTTTCATTTATGAACAGATTTCGATGAAATTCTGACCAAATGTATTTCGAAGTATATCCAGTGGTGTAGTCAGAATTTTCCAAGGCGTTCTTGATGCCAGAGTTAGAACACTCAACTTTGGTGAGCGCCATATTGGATTTTTGCATTTTTGAAAAGTATTTTTTTCTCGATTACAACGATTTATCATACATTATGATCAAATCGTACATGCTGATCAAAATTAGGAAAAAATCGTTTTTGCGAAGAGTGCTTTGGATAGAACTTCAAAAATTTTGACGGGTTCTGCTGGTGACTGCTGAGTTGTTATTGGGATTTAAGTCTCAGAATAAAGATAACGATATTTCTTAATAGACGTTTCGTCAATTTATTTTGACTTCTTCATTGATGAACATATTTTTCAGTTATGGCCCTCTTCCCCCAAACAACGTGTTTCTACAAGGCTCTTGTGAATAAACCACCAGCAACGCTTAGTGACGAGTACGAACTATTGTTTGAAGACCCCACCTATCAAGAGGGATATAGCCCCCCGCACTACGTTGTGCAACGGTATGTTATTACCTACAAACAAAAGAATAAGCAGAACGCAGCCACCTGACAGTGCGCATCAGACAGTAATATGTCTGATAATGATGAGAGTTCCCAGCCTTTTCCAGAAAGCAACTAGTGACAACCCAGAACAGTCAATGCATTTACGTATATTGTAAAAACTAGGATAGATAATAATAGTTTATAATAATGAGCATATAATTGGAATTATATATTTTCCATTGGTTTCATTTCAATTATTTCAATTGATGATTTAGCTTTATACAGTGCTTGTACTATTACTGTTACTGAATAAAATAATGTGTTGTAACCAAAATTTTGTTTTTCTACTCATAAATGAAAGGGTCTTAAAAAAAACGACGAGATCTTGGTCTATCAGTTGAAACTGTCCTGATGACATGAGTGAATCAACTTAACCCCCCCCCCCCTTTAAACTTTTGGGCTTAGTTGGATATTAGAGGAAATGGTTTCCAATGAGTTCCGGAACCTACTTTGTGAAAATCCGGTTCAACGGGTTTTCCGACTAAGTTGAAAAAAACGTGAAAATTAAAAAAATATCAAGGAAACAAACATAAAGCTGTATAAATTTTTAAGAAAATAGGTTCTACTAATTTTTTTACCAAAAATCTAAGGTTTTCTCTGAAATTACTTTGGAACGTAAACAACGCTTGTCTCTGATATTCACGGAGTAACGACCCTTTTCGAGGTTAGAATTTTTCAACTTTTCGGGTGTTTTTTAAACATGAAAGATGCGTGCGAAAATTTTGAAAAAATTCGAGGATGACCCGAAATCCGTCAAGTGCCATTTATAATTTTCACCATGTGAGTTGATAGCAGGAAAAAAATCGAAAAATTATTTTTTTCTGTGACGGGAAAAAAGTTTGACATATTATCTCTGTTGACAGGTACTAAAATATGACTTTTCAAATAACTTTTTTCCCCGGGAAAAAAGTGAGTACTTTTTCCCCGGATATATACATAGGTAAATATAGATACCTGCTATTGAAAAGCTTATCTCGCACGCATCCGATGTTCAGCTCGAGGCTCCAACCTCCTACCTTCATCACTCAACCTGCACCCTACTAACCTAACTGGCCTTTATTCCAAAGTTCGAAAAAGGCTGATAAAATGAAAGAAAAATGCCTGCCTGACTGCCGCTTTGAACCACGACCCACGCGGCTTAGTAAGCCGCAATCCTATCGATGCGGCTATGTGCCGTGTTTGCATGTGTAGATAAAATGTTTATTCATAAGAGAAAATGTGAAAGATCTCGCGAGCCGAAAGGTCTTAAGCCGTAGACATTTCATATTTTTCACTATTGAATCGTCGTTTTCCCCGTCACAGAAAAAAAATTGTGTATTATAAACGGGAAAAATAATAGATTTTCGCTCTCGGTTTCGCGTCGGGACACAACGGGACAACACAACCTCGAGCTAAAATCTAATACTTTTTTTCTTTGTATAATAAATAACTATATTTAAACATTCAGCCAAAAAATCCATATTTGAACTTTTTCTCCTGGTTACTTTTGTTTACAACTTTCTGAATATGTTTTCGATAAAAAATAAAAGCTGAAGTATCCCTATTCCAATCCCATATAAGGATATATCTTTTTATTCACTGGTTTTCAAAGGCGAGGTGTTTTTTGTGTGGTGCAGGGAGTATTTGATGTTATTTGATTCAATACAAAAAATTATATATGTGGAAAAAAAGAGTAATCTTGCAACAAAGAATTACTTTATTAACAATTTACACCTTCATTACAAGTAACTTATTTGACAATAGTAATTTTCCTACGAGCGTGCGGAAAAGTTACTTTTCCGCACGATTTTTTGTTTTGAAAGTTGTACTTTTCCGTACGATTTAAAATCGTGCGGAAAAGTTACTTTCCCGCACGATTTTTACTTTTCCGTACGATTTTTACTTTTCCGCACGATTCTTGTATTTTTGAAAATGAGAATATTTACAACTAACTAAATGATCTATGTAACTATTCTGTCGTATTAGTCATTTTGTAGCATTATTATAAAAACTTGTTTATTAAAAACCTTGTTTTTTCATAAATAAGATGGACAAAAACACTCGTAGGAAAAATGTTGTACCTAACTCTTACGGAAAATGTCTTTTCCGCCCTTAACGGCATGCCCGAACTCCGCTACGCGTCGTTCGTGCAACTGCCGTCGCGTGCGGAAAAGTACTACTTTCCGCACTTGTTAGGTAAATAACTATTTCATAACAAGTGCGGAAAGACACTTTCCGCATGAGTTAGGAACAATACTTTTTCTACAAGCGTAGGAAACAAATTCATTTTTTCAATTATTTATTCATGCAAATGGAAACAACTAACAAGAGTAACATTTTCTATCCACTAATTATTCGTAATATTTATTGTAAATGTACAATTTGATGCATTATGTAAATTTATAGCGGAAGCCAGCATATTTTTTGAAGATGGCTGATTTCCTGAAAAAGAAGGTAACTCGGGCAATACATTATCGAAAGAAATCGAATCGTCGCCGATCGATATAGACGTGGATGGTTCTAAAATGCACCCGGAAGACGATGTAGTGTTCAAATTGAGAATTTTGTTGGACATTTCTTTTTTTCGATTGGTGGAGTCTTCTAAATACCCCTCTGCAACTGAAGTCGATTTCCATCCTCCTAGGCGTTTGAAATTAGTTATACCCAGTCAGCAAGTAAAGTGGCTGAGGAACGCCTGAAGCTGTGACCAGTGTAAAGCTCTGGATTTTGAAGGCGCAGATATACTGCTATTTCGGAGGGTATATTTCCTATGGTGTTGATTCCTACACATTGCACAGTACATTTTCCACTTTTGTAATACAAGAATAAACGACGGTGAGGAGTCTCTTTTGGACGTAAATGTACATAATTTCTGCATACTTTCAAAAAATAACCATCATTTGCTTCTTCAGATATCACGAAGGATCTAGAGGAATGATTTTTGGAATCCTTGATATTAACAATTATTATCAGGTTTTCTTTGTCGTCTATGTCGTCAATGGTGAGTTTTGTCAGCTCTTCTCGTCTGCAAGCACTAGCTAATCCCAAAATTGCTACTAACTTAATCATGAGGTATATGTCATCGGGTGCTTCAGTCATAAATTTTGAAACGTCTTCTTGAGTGAAGATTTTGGCATTTTTCGGTCGAAAACCGACATTCTGTCTTTTAATGAAGGCAATTATTTTGTAAAATTTGCTAATATCCAAATTTTGCTTTACTTTGAATACACTCTTCAACATTGAATATCTTGCCCATAAAGTGTTCGGCTTCCATGTTTTAGACATTTCTAGAAAATAAGCCAAGAATACTTCTTCTTTATTTGGTGTTTTCACTTTTTTATTGTTGCATCATTCAATAAAACTCGTGTATTGCTTCTCATACCTTTGTTTAGATTTCGTTGGCAATAACTCTAAGTTCGCATCTGTAGCTGCTTGCACGATTTCTTGTGGAAGTTCTTCATCAGATGAATAATCCATTGTGGCAATTTCACTGAATCGAAAATTTTATATAAGTAACGCTTTGTCTGTCACTCTGACAATTACAAACAAATTTGTGTATTGATCGGCATGACAACATCAATTGTTACCTACTCGTTATCAGATCAATTTTTTCAATAAATAGTGCAAAATGATGGATGATTTTGAACAAACTCACTTAGTATTGCAACAAAAAAGCTTGAACTTTCATATTTTGTCACCCACCACTTATATTTTACGAGGATATCATATAAATGTTTTTCCCGCACTAGTGTGGGAAAAAATTTCCCGCACTAGTGTGGGAAAACTTTTCCCGCACAACTGTGGGAAAATGACACTTTCCAAACTGAATTGCGTACGGGTAGAGGGTGAATCACGCACGCTTGTAGGAAAAAGTAGTATTGGTAGACTAGACACATATTATTTAAAACACAGAACACTGTTTGTAGACCAAGCTGTAGGTGAAAATAAAAGGATCTTTTCACACAAAGTAAAAGACGCAAATGGCTTATACTACTTTTTATGAGAAAGTTCGTAAATAAAAACCCCGGTTTTCGCCCCAGCAAAATTGCTTTGTGGAATTTTTTAAACAAGAAATAGTGAAAAAAATTGAAACTTTTTTGTTTTCTTGCAAATATCGCAAAAAGTATTGAAGGGATCGTTTTACAGTCAATGGAACTTTTGTAGAGAATTGTAAAACCTACAAAACAGTTTTTTAAACGACAGGATCGGTGCATTTTCCACTGAGAAAATCCGGGAAAACCTCGAAAGAGACCATTTTTCAAAAATTTATAATTTGTACAAATCTGAAGCTGAACAAACAATATTGTGGAAACTGATAGATAATAAGATGCGGTTCAACTGTGCGCAAGATGTTTTCTGTTCGATGTGTGGTTTTTGTACAATCGCGTTATAAAAAATTTAAGGACACAATTTGCAATATGTGCCGATTTAAGGGAAATCGTCATATTCAAATTATGTTGAAGATATGTGGAAGAAAATATCAATATCTATAATTTGTATATTTTGGATTTTCACCTAAGAGGTGGGAAATGTGTTGAAAATGTCACTGAAAGTTGCTCCAAACGCTTGAAAGTGTGTTCGTGGCAGAATCATGATGGAGTGGTAATAGGGGAATTGTATTGTTCAAATCGCCGCGCGGTTATACTCTCCTCTCCTCGATAGTTCCCCCACTACTGCTACTCGACTATGCCATGAACACACTTTCAAGCGTTTGGAGCAACTTTCAGTGACATTTTCAACACATTTCCCACCTTTGTAGTGTTTGATCTTTAATTCCAGATGCCGATCACAGAATTTGAATATGATAATTTCCCTTAAATCTACGGATTTTGCAAGATAGGCCCTTGAATTGTTTATAACGTCTTGCTCAGAGTTGAACCACATGTTATTATATATCAGTTTCCGAAATATTGTTAGTCCAGTATCAGATTTATAAAAATTGTGAATTTTTGAAAAATAGTCTCTTTTTTAAAGTTCTTAGGCGAAAATGCACCGATCCGGTCGCACAAAAAACCATTTTGTAGGTCTAATAACAGGGTTGCGACGATTTAAATCACGATTTAAATCATGATTTAAATCAACTGATTTTTTCATTTCTAATCATGATTCAAATCAAATTATAAATTGCTGTAAAAACAAGTCTCCGAAGCAGATAACTTATCAGAAAATTCAAAAAAAGGAAGATAGTTTATTCAACACACAAGGTACATTATGTAAATCGTAAATGTCAAAACATATTTTCTAGTCCCGATAGGAAAGCCGCGGTACGCTGCCGAAAATTTTCATGTCAACACAAGTTTGTTTTGTATGTCGCCGAGGAGATGGGCAAATATTTTTCGGCGAATAGAGAAAATTAATGAAAATAAATGATTTTAAAGTTCATTATTTTCACATTTAAGGAAAAAATCAGTGTAAATATAAAAAAATCAGTATAAATCAAAAAATCACGATTTAATAAAAAAAATCAGATTTATTGAGTTTTTCAAAAAAATCGTGATTTATTGCAACTCTGTCTAATAATTCTCTACAAAAGTTCTATTCACTGTAAAACAATTCCCTCTAAAGTTTTGGGAATATTTGCAAAAAACCAAAAAAAATTTTTTCACTATTTCTTGATTAAAAAATTCCACAAAGCGATTTTGCTGGGGCGAAAACCGTAGTTTTCATTAACAAATTATCTTATAAAAATTAGCATAGGCCATTTGCGTCTTTTATTTTGTGGATGAAAAAACTTCTATAGCTTAGTATTTTATCTTAAATGAGATCACCATCACCAAAAGAAAGCAGAGGAATAGACATATCATTAATTCTGCATTTTTGACGATGACGACCTCTTTCTTTGCGAATCATAACATGTACGGCGGAAAATCGAGTTGCTTCTAATTTTAATGGATGCTCCTACATTTTGCTTCTTGTGAGAGCTCGGTGAAGTCTTCAGTTGTTATTTCAGTTTTGCTCTGTTTATCATTTTCACATTTGTTTTACCATCTGATATTTCAACATCTATGTCATCAGGGCCTATCTACAAATTCACAAAAACATTAATAATGAAATGAACATAGGTCAAAAAATTAATATTACCTCCGAGATATTTTCCGGTATAATTTTCCTTCTCTCTGCTCATATTTTTCTGGCTACTTAATGAAATTTTTGGAGGTTTTTTTCTCTAACCGGGACCAAAGTTGATGAAATTTGGCATACTAGTAGATTTTGAGGCCGAGATTCGAAAAATCGAAGAACCCTTGCTGAGAAATGTCGGAAAGGGGGTGAAACTACTCTCTGAACTTTTATACTTTTTATTCATGAAGGGGTAATTTTTTATAAAAAATAGTGCCGCCATTCGAAAGAACGCAAAATTTTATACTAGAAATGACCATTTATACCAGTAAGATATTTTTCACCCAAGTTTGAGTTGTTCTTCATATGAAGTGTGGGACAAAACTTGCCATATATCAAGGAAAAATCTGCTGTAAAACTCACACATACAGCAAGGAATAATCTGATATAATAATTTTGTCGAAATTTTTGATATGTTCATAATACGAGGCTAATCAAGATCTACCATTTGCTGAATTCAGCTCAACCTCAACATTCTCTTTGTGGTAGTGCCTTACCATTTTCAAAATAGCATTGAAGTAAAATTAACAATACTTGACATATATCAAAAAGAAAAAATGTCTTCTCACTTACTCTTCACAAGTAAAAATATCACAAACTTCCGGAAATCGATTGTAGATACAGATGATACTTCAATATTTTTGTAGCAAAAGTTTCATGTTTTTTTGTCGAGAATTATTTCATTTCATATTTACATTTTACAAGTTGCAAAAACATCCAAAAATGGAAAACTAGCCTGCATGGGACTCGTCAAATCTGCCAAAAAACATGCAGTTCCCGCCAGGCCCTCGAATAAACTATATGGGTAATCCGGAGTTCTGGCACTACTCTGGAATTCACTGGTTCCCAAGAACTTATAAAACTGGATGGCTCTGTACAAGTACTTTGGTTCGTTCGTCAGTCTGTACAGCAACAGGAAGACGTAGCCGTTGCCTGCGATACCGTGGCAGAGACCTGGACCTTTCTTCAATAGTCCTTTCTGCCAGATCAAGTCGGACATGCGTACGCACGAGATGAGGTAAGTTTCTTCTCTGAAGACGAGGTAAGCTTTGGCCATGAGGTAAGCCATACCACCTGCTCCGTGGCACCAATGGACAAGGTCAGACGATCGGCCAATTTCGTCTGTGGCCGATGGGAAATTTCCTGCAAATAAACATAATAGTGTATTCTATTGCTTATCCTAAAAGCATAGATTGAAAGCTATCAGCTGACTAAATTTCATATTTTATGTGATTGTCATATTCTTTTAGTTCCTAAAACACACACACACAATAATAATGTCACGGAAATATTCGGACCTGGCGCCATCTAGGTGGACAAGAGTGAAATGATAATAGCGGCCTGAGTGATCACGCCACCTATGGACGAAAAACGGTGGCTTAAGCCTGGAAACGCCCGGAAGGATGGCAGAGTTCTCGAAGGATCTGGAACCTATGTTATAACTATGAGAGGCTATGCGCGTCGCTGTTGGGAAGTCTGGAAGTCGACTGTGTGTACTTTGAAGAGAAATAAAAATAGTCCAGTGAACCGTAGTACATATAATATTAATTTATGTATCAAGTGAGTAAAGTGATAATTTTTTTTTATGAATAGGAAAATGTAGGCGGAGTGCGGCATGGCATTCCTACGAGTAAAAAAAAACACTTCACTCACGAGTTTCATACAGTATTTTTTCTAGAACTGTCAAAAAAATAACCAATTCATATTTTTTTGCAAATATGAAATGAATTTGGAATATTTTTATTGATTCATTATTCGAACAAAGTTTGAAGAGTATGCCGGAGAGTTGAGTTTCAAACAAATGAAACGAATAATTTCGACAGAGTCGAAATCCCTTTCTCTTCACACTTCACACATTGAAATAACATTTTCATCGAGGTCAATATTATTATTATTAATGTTGACTTGACTTTCCAATAACTAGTCCATCGAAGTAACTTCATTTTCTTAGATTTGTATTCAAAATAAATAAACAATCCTCGTGAAGCAACGAATACCTTTTTCTTTCTTTGAACTATGTCAAGAAAATCTCATATTTGCACTATCCACGATTTTCTCCGTTCAATCTTCATCACTTTTCATTTCTACTTAAATTAAATTTATAGTTATCAAGAATTCGTTATCTGGATAGATGCCCAATTTCACAAATTTCTTATCTCCCCCTTTATACTGCAGATTTACTTTGACCTTTTTTAGAAGGTAAACCCCTTCTTAAGAGAAAGTTGATAAATGTCTTTATTCAGTCAATGACTTTTTTGATGTGTAATTTTATTTATATGTATGGTTATGATTGTTTTTGAATACTACTAATGACTATTCCTATACAAATTTGTATTTGTCTGAAAGGAAAATAAAGTTTATTATTATTATTATCAAGTGTGTGTATTGCTTATTGACTCTATTATTTATTGATTGATGAATTTTCAAGTGTACTTATTATATCATCTGTTCTATATGTTACTATATTTTAGATATATTTGAATGTGAAATTATTGTGATTATTTTGTTATCCACTGAACCAAATTTTCAAAATAATCCATACTCGTTCTCAGTAAACGTCTAACCTACCATTGACCGTGAGAGACCCTACATATCACTTCAACAATAATGATATACCTGCCTTCATTATTTTGCACTGCTAGCAAAAAATCAATGCATCTCTTTATATCCATTGCATCAGTGGGGTTTGCATCCAAGTACCCAGGAACAGACAATAAAACCTGAAGTATAGAGCATAAACCATGAGCAGCTCCGAGATATTCAACTTGGTAATAGGCATACATCAGAGGACAAGGGGACTGATGCCTCTTAGCATAGGCTCTCCCTGATTTCAGGATAACTTTACATATTTCATATATATCCTGCTTTGGTATCGAAGTGCGAGTTTCCTTGGACAACCACAGTGCCCCTAGAATGAAACCTGCAACGAAAAAGTTGGAATAAAAATATGGAAATGAGTTAACACGTTGAAGGACAGAGACGTTGGTAAGTGTTTTTTCCTGAATGTGATATGACACAACACTGATCTACATCTTCAGCTTGAGTGTCAAGAATAACAGGACGTCGTTCAGCATTTGCCTTTACCATACATATAAGCTAAATTAATCGGCAGTGTCATGATACATTTGAACATTATTGACGTGGTGTCACACATTTCAAATATATTTTTTTAGGACAGTGAAAAATAGTTATATTCAAAGATGAGTTAGAAAACTGTACTGTCCAAATGGGTACCTTTCAAAAATTCTCACTGTCCTTCAACGTGTCAATTATAATCTACACCACAGAACTTCAATTCAAGGTAACTACTTTACCTGCTCTCCCAACAAAGAGTTCATCAGAGCCACAACTCAAAAAATTTTCTTCTTTACATATATTAGCAGCATTATAGTACAAGTCCAAGAAATGGTCACTACGAGTTCTGTCCCCAACTGCTTTGTATACTGCTGAAGCGACAGCATATATTCCACAGTTGCCTAATATAAAAGAGGGTATGTCGCTTTTTTTGCTTGATACACATGAAGCTACATTTATAGCTGGTTTTAGATATTCAATAGCTTTGTTCAAATATTCATTTTTATTTTCGACCAGAGTTTGCAGTTTACTCAGATGGTAGAACATGTAGGCAATACCAGCTGTACCCAGATATATTCCGTCACTTGCATTTTTTTCAGTAGGTTTAACGCCGTTTTCAATTTTGGTCAATATGTTACCCAAGCTGGAAATGATTTCTACTGTAGGAACTTTAGGTGAATCAAAACTAGTTTCATAGTCAGGTTTGGGATTGACAAAATGTCTTGTGTTTTGTGATGCCATGCTTCCGAGTTGTCGAATTCTAGCTGTGAAGTTTCTGAGTCCTTCAAACATTTGTGGTGAACATCATTATTCCAAAATAGTCAAAATACACTCGGGGAAATTTTACTACTACATAGCTACCCTACCACTCTTTGTTTTGTTTACAAACAAGAGCGAAATTGCCGAAATTGGTGAGTTGACGTTGACACTTGACGAATATGACATATGACAGGTGACAAGTGACATTGTGATTGAGGTCATGTTCCGATATTTCCGAACAGTAAATACGGCAAAAATTATAAATTCAAATTATCAGATTGATTAATGTACCAAGTTTGATATTTTTTCCATAGAGTTGTGGAGAAAAAAAGATGAAATCTAAATTTTTTTCGTACTTTTGACATCCTGTATCTCAGAGGGGATGCATTGAAGAATATACCTTGATGGAAAGTTTTCACCTCGGTAAAGGTAAGCTTATCGGGCTTCTACGCAAATCAAAAAAAAGTAATGTTACTTACGTAGTTTTATCTCCTGAACACGAATCTGAAAATATTTTGCGGCGCTCTCTACTACTTTCCGAGATATAAGCTAAATTAATCGGCAGTGTCATCACTCAAAGTTTTTCCTTGTTTTGATACGCCATTTCTTTACACACTAATCAACCCACATTTTACAATTACAAGCACTAAAAACATTATTTTTGGCTCAACTTTCGTTTAGCTGAAATCGGTTATGCAAAAACTGTTGCCATGGCAACCGTTGCTATGGTAACGAGTAAACAAAAACACAATTCCGATCTTGCGGAAATGCGCGGTTGCCAAGTTATCTGCTTAAGATTAGCTGAAATCGGTTATGAAAAAACTGTTGCCATGGTAACCGTTGCTATGATAGAGAGTAAACTACGCTATTCCCACTTTGCGGAAATGCGTGGTTGCCAAGTTGGGTCAGTTATAGTTTAGCTGATATCGTTGAAAAAATATGATGCCGTGATGAAAGATATTCAATATCGCGATTTTCGTGCAGCGGAAAAGCGCGGTTGCCAAATTATGAATTTGAAAATAACGTTAAAAATCGGTTTCTCCGAAGTAGTAATGTGTAATCTGTGGTATTAATTTAGGTGCCGAGTCTCATATACCAATTGAACAATTGAAGTCGATTCTGGCAGTCATCCGTGGCCGGGTTAATATAAACAAAAAAAATATTGAAGGGGTATGACATAAGATTTGATTATTTTGTTTAGTGACAAATTGTTACTGTAAACTTTTCAATCGTAAATCTATATAATGTCATAGCAGTCAAAAGCTTGAGCGTATGTGAGGGGTACTGGGTTCGAATCTGCAAGAGAGGAACTTTTTTTTATTTACGTGAATAATCTTACAGTATTTGGAGCAGACTTAAGAACTTCAGTGTTATATGCGTGGCATGTTATATATAGCTTTTTCACGAGTCAAGCAACCTAAATAATTAAAAGTACTCATTAAGGCTGAAAATCCTAGACATACAAGAAACATAGTATGGAAGGACATATTGTTATCTTTATGTACTAGCGGACGGTAAAGTACACTTTACCTCCCGGTTTAGCGAGCGTAAAGTGGCACATTACCGCCCGCGTGCGCATTATGGCCCGTGGGCCATAAAAATTCTCAAATTGTCTATATTTACAATCATTTTCATGCAAGACCTAACACGAATCAGAATTATTTCAGTTCAATAGAGAAATACTCTTCCTAACATTTTTTCACAATCAACATTTTTTCAACATGTAATTTAGTCGTAAGCCTGAATCCATCGGGCCAAGAACGCATACTTTACGCCCATGATACATAAATGACTATAATGACTGGAGTTCATATGTAGGTAAGATTGCAATATATTCTTATGTAATGAATAATCTTCCAAAAAAACAGGATCTTACATTCTTACAAAAAAAAACCGAGCGAGAAGATCGATCGCCCAGATACTATGTTTTAAAATTAAGGAATGTATTTTGTGACTATTTAGAACAAGCTGTAAATTTCATATTGAGGACATATTGTTTTTTGGTAATATTTATAGACCATCAGATAATGACATATTTTTTGCTGACTCATTTTCTCATTTCAGGGATTTTAACCACTGAAAATTGTCAGTGTTGAGATCAAAAAATGAAAATTTAGCGATCGGACGTGTGCTAGGCATATGAAAAAAAAATTCCCAACATTTTCCGGCCGGAAAATTTACTTAAACAGCTGATTGGCTTATGGGAATTTTCTGTCGGGTTCCTAACGATATCAGATTTCATTCTGTCGATTGCCATAAGCGACCGAGTATTCTTTTACAAGATGGCTCCCTTATTTCCACCCTTTAAGGACATTCAAACCTTATGGCTTCGGTTTTTCACTATCAGATTGTTCCTACCTGTTAATGTGTTAAAATGACATAAATGAGAGATTGAAAAATAAAACTACTTTTTTTTACACAAAAAAAAAAAAAAAAATTCCATATGCTCAACACTGACATAATTTTCAGTGGTTAAAATCCCTGAAACGAGAAAATGAGTCAGCAAAATATGTCATTATCTGATGGTCTATTAGCACATTCTGGAAATAATGAAAACTATCTGAATTTTCAAAGAATTTCGCAGTAATCGTTTTTTTAAAGTTTTTATATATTTTATGGAATAAGTATCTAGTCATCAGCATATCAGAATATAAATCATCTAAATAGCCAATTTTACATTTATGAAGATTACCTATAAAGTGCTCAATTTAACTGTCAAAATGAATCTCGTTTCAAATGAAAATCATCACGAGTAATTCTTGAGCAATTCTGTATTGAATGGAATCTTCGTAAGCGAACATGTTTCTCGTGAAAATGCTCACAATCTTTCATTTTTCTATATACAGTGCTTCAGGTTACTTAGACTGTGATCTTATCATTAAATTCAGTCAATCCAAATTTGTTACCAGAGGCATAATTCTCAGTTGTTCAAGCAAAAAAGGTAAGGCATTATAAATCGGTTTGAAAAATGGAGCTGATGGTGTCGATTAAGTGGAGTTGAATATTGAGCATCTTTTGCATACAAACTTCGGGAGGTGATTCTTTGAAAGTTTTCAGGATGAAAAGTTCATATGAACATATGTTCTAAACGAGTTGTTGGAGTTAACTTCGACATTTTGGACAACAATCAGTTCGAATTGGTCAAGTAGAATCCATTCAATAGTACGCATGATACAAAATAATTCATTTCTCAAATAATTCACAGGGTCCTCCTTTTTTCAGAGTCAAGCCTTGTTCAACTCTTCAGAATTTTTTTCCCGCCGTCCCTGACATATTATGACACAGGAATGATCAATGCTGTTTCATTTAACATCTATTTGTTCTCTTAAAGTTTTTCATTTTCTAGTTTCCAAGACGAAACGTTCATATAAACATATGTCCTAAACGGCTTGGTTCTCGAGATACAATATTTTTCGGAGTACTTAGACATTTTTGACAATTACACATCTCAATTCTCAAAACATCCAATTCTTACTGATGATGAAACGTCTGGCAATTTCAAGTGGTATTCACAATCATGATAAAATATGACAATTGAAGCCTAAAAAAAGTGATAAAAAATTCAGGTCCGTATATAACATTTCATAGTTAGGGGTGGCCCAAGGAAAACAACACCCTGTAGAACACTTTCGTTTACATATTTTTACATCCCATTGAAAGTTGCAATGACAAAGTGCAAACAGTTTCTGGAAATTTACTGTATTAAAGCAGATATAAGTGAAAAACAAAAATCAAATTTTTCGTTTTGTCCTGTATAACTCTGGGCTAGCTCAGATTTTTCAACATCACAGTAATGAGCTCCATAATACGCAACTTTGCCTCCATTTAACCCTCTCTGTAGCTCTTGCCGTTTCCGAGATGCATCTACTCGAATTTCACTCACCCGGTATATCGTAGAAATAACTTCCTATGACACATTTTTCCGTAAAGATCTTTTTTGTACTAGCATGTTTGTTGAACTAGGCATAGCTGAGTTCACTTCACGCCCATACTAAAAAGTAATTCACTAACTTTATCACAAATAACTATTTTACAGTAAAACTTCACTTATTGAAATGTTTGGTGAAAGATCAAGTTCAATTTCTCATAACCGATCTACGTCAAGGAGTCAATTTTGAAAAATTCTTGGAAAGGAGAACCAATCATTTAGCTGTTATTTTGGATGGTGATTGTTCAGGAGTAAACGATGTTTTGAACGCGGTGAGTCTCTTCAGAAAAGTCATTTGATCTTCTTGCACTTCTTCTTCAAAGGAATGACACTCTTGAAATTTATTGAGAAACTGCTGGTGACTAACTCTTCAAATACATATTTTTTTATAGAAAATAAACAAGAAGTACTTTTATGACACATATCATTGGCTTATATCCAGCAAATCAGAAGATATATCTACCATTTTTCAACCACTGAAACTGAACATTAATTCTGAAGTTCATCTAGCGCTTCTGAATGGTACTGGAAATGTTACCATTTTTGATGTTTATAACCCAGCGTCGGAACATGGGGGAACCCTGAAAGTCATACCTTTCGGCTGTTACAACAAGATTGAAGGATATAAAGCAAAATACTCAGAAAATAAATACTGGAAGAGACGTAATATGACTGGAGTAAATTTCAAGTCAGCTGTGGTGGTAAGAGCTTTATTTCACTTTTTTATGTGTCCGGCTCCACGGTTGTATTTGAAACACCCTGGAAAACAATCCGAGTATTCAATGGTATTTTGATAAAAAATATATAATCGAAAAAAGTGATTCCTATGAGAACTTATCAATGTTTCGGACATATACGATCACGTGTACATCGTTAATTCATCTTCTGTTTTTGTTTTGTTTTATTCGACAACAGAACTTTGCAATGAGTGATTATTTTTAAAAGAGCTGCAATAATCACTGGCCATGATAGCAGTTTCCCACCATTATAGTGGACATATCCTGCATATCAAATGCATTATCCAGTAGATTGCATAATTTTCCGAGGTAGATTGTATACAGTTTCACTAGACTCTGGCAAAAATGGTACCTACCTACATACTTTCACCAGATGCACTTCTTGTTGCGAGTTGATAGAATATATGTTGACAACAATGTTGACAACATGTCTCTGGCCAATTGTTGGCCCTGTCTGTACTTACCTTTAGTGCTAGCACACCATATTTTGATACGTACTCACTTTGAAATTTGATATCTTTTCATCCTCGTCGCCAATGTAGTGTTCACTATTCTCCGTAATCCCCACTAGAGTCCACAACTTAGGAATAAGGGTTGTAGAATACCTAATGGAGAACAATGAATAAACACTCGTTACTTTACTAAGTACCGCTTCATTCAGTCTGTACATAACAGAGCTCTCTCCTCTCTAGAGTTAAGTGACAACATTATTCACAATTCGGGATGACCTTATCTAACTCGGTATCATATAAAAAATTGGGTTTAGGATTTGATAATCCAATCTGTATTTGGATATCCAACAGTAAGAACATTACGAAACCAAATGGAATATTCTAAACTAAATATTCCTAAGAATATTACCAAAATATTTGAAACGATTAATTTTTTTTCTTTGTTGTTTTGGCTTCGACTGCTATGGTCATTAGCCATCGATTGAATGGAGTAGATTATTATTATCATATTTCAAAAATATTTCAGAAAAATCACTATTACACCAGGAAAAACTATATATTTCAAAATGACTTCAATTGCGAATGATACATTTTTTTATCATGATCGGATCACCGATAATTTATCTCCTTATTATTTCCCTCGAATGTAAAATGTATTCGCTGATAAACCGTTTTCGTTTCTTTCAGAATGAACTGCATGATTCTTTTACAGTCGTGAGCACAAAGCTCGAAAATATCTGATTGTATCTAATGAATGTATCTCTAACCAGAGACTTCTACCGGAGTGCTTCTACCTCTACTCGAAAGATGGAGCTGCCTAGACCACATTTTATAGCGCAGGATCAGAATGGGCAAATAGCCAGCCATAGTAGGATGCGAGTTGTGAAAATACGGACGAGGAACAGATGGCAGACTGTCTGCACAGATTTTCGTTTCTGTTAGAAATGAATGTGTAATTTACATATTTTTTTATCAGCACTGCTGATGAAAAAAAATATAAAATATGTAAATTTACACAGCAGTTGAAGTTGTAATAGACTTTATTATTTCTGTATGTGCACTTGTGCATATAATAATCCATTGGATTTATTATCTTCATATGGAACGTGCCAGGAACAATCTCGCAGAATATCATTTATATTTATTTTAATATGGCTCCATACGGATTTGCGGTTTCACTATCCAACTTGGATCTCATAAATTCTCTTATAATTTTTTTTATCAGTCTCTATGCGACATTTTTGGCAGGGATGGGATCGAACCCGGACAGCCTGGGTGAGAGGCAAACGCTTAAACATTACTACCACTTCGCTCCCATTTCGTACATACAATTTTGTCAGAAAGGACAAATATGTTCCAAGACTCTCTTGGCCGGCCCCAAAACATTTCTCCGGGCTAATTGAGCGTATAGCTTTACTTTATTCCGGGCAACGCCAGGATTGGATCGTTGGTTATGAAAGGCACTTGTGCAGAGATTCTCGTAGACGGAGTCCTTTCATTTTCATTTTTAATATTTTAGTTACCAACTTTGGATATGCCACTGGAAGATTATTTAGCTAGCGACGCAGACAGGAAGATAAACTCTATGCACAGATTCCAGACTGTTACCGTTAACCATTGCAGAGACATGTACAATTTCAGGTAAGCAAATTCATTGCAATATCAGTTATAGTTAACTACGATGTTTTTTTTTATACAGGGTAGCACTTCTCAAACTCTCCATCTCCCCCTAACAGTAATCTCCAGTGTGGAAACCCCAGTTGACAGTCAAATCATGAATATGTGGCATATAAGGAAAGCCTGAACTTCGCATTGGTGTAACATTGTTGCATCACATAATTCTTGATGTCATACGATAGTTGGTTGGGCAGTTGTATACAGGGTGTTTCCGAAATTGGAGCAATTAGGAAAATGGGTTGTTATATGGAACATAAAGTATCAATAAATGGCAAAAATTTTCGCTTTTGAAGCAGTTAAAAATGTTCGAAAAATTTTAGGAAATTTTATGAAATCTCTTTTAGTTACCTTTGTTTGGGAGGCACTGGTTTGATTCTCCAGACCACAGCGTGTCTGTCCGCTGGCAGTGTTTTAGTGCGGTTTGCACAGGCTGCAGACTTTTTATCAGCGATTACCAATAAAAGTCTTGAAAACTTGAAAATTCAAAATATCCCAAAATATTTTTTTATGAAAAATGAACAAAGTCAAAAAGTTTTATCGTCGTGAATTCTTCAATAGTTACATCTAAGGACTGATGAATCTAAAGTCTGTCAGACTGACATTTCTGTCATACTGGGTAACAAGATACAAGATACATAATAGGGCACTGTCAGCTGACGTCACACCATGGCGGTAATCAGCCGATGTGGGTACAAACAAAGAATTTGAGTTTGAAAAAATATATTTTTTTTGGGTGGTTAGTGGTTAATTGTGATTTTTTGAACGTTACTAAATTTAGTGAATTTAGTGATAATATTTTGAAATACTCTTGTTTCAGATGAGAAATCGTATAATTTTACTAATAACTTCGCTGTTAGTTTTGCGATCTTTGACAATAAATTTCTACTGGTGATACAAAACTTTCCGTCTTTCATAACATTCTCAACTTCAATGTTAACTGTGAATTCCCAACGTTTTTTTTATTCTACATATTCTGGGTAGATACATGGTCTGGATGTTCGGAGCGATCTGACTAGTATGTCTCTGTACTCCAGCAGTTTCTACCTGTCTCTGCATGCCTTGCTGGTATAGAAGGAAATTTGGAAATTTCACATGCTGGTCTGGAATGGATCGGTTATAACAACCCATAACAGCACAAGTCTTCATGATTTATGTCCTAAAATCTAAAAGAGAAAACTGTTTGTACCTTTACAGACTTATGCACTCAATTCAGACTATACACAATAAATTCCCAGATAGCACAAGTACGTCCCATGGACGTACTCAGGACGTCCGCTGCGGACATTACAGATGTCCTAGGGACGTCCATTTTTCGCCCGGCGGACGTCCCGCGGACATCCTATGGACATCCGATGTTACAAAACCAGATGTCCATAGGACATCCGATTTAAGTCCATTTTGGGTCTGAACAGGACCATTTAAAGACCTTTATCGTATGTAGGTTCAAAAACATATTTTTCATTCATATTTTGAATTCTATCATGAATAATGTTAATTTGTGACCAGACACCGATAATGATAAACACATCACTGATTGACCAATAAAAGATCTCGAAAATTACCAGTAAGTACAAATAAAATGAAAATCACGATCAAAACGTTCTATATATTAATCTGAAAAATTACAGGTTTTGTTCTATATTATCTGAAGAATAACAGGTTTATGAACAGTAAGTACTCATGATACATAAAATAAATAAAATTGTCTAAAAAATCAAAAGTATACTTCGGTGTATCACTTCAAGCGGTTCATTAAATCTATTTTTTTTTGTTCTTGTCCGCACTCATCCGATCAGTTGCTCTCTTCAGCCACAATTGAATTGATTTTTCAATTGCAGCACCTTAAACAACAGGAAAGTTAGTAAATTGTATTGTGTTTTTGGAGGTTATGTTTCATCATGTTCTTCTCTGAAGTAGGTATACCTATTATCTATTTTCTAATTCAATCTCTACTCACCCATAAATACAACGTGACTGCCCGAGATCTACAAATAAAAAACACATTCATCATTTACACTATTTCGCACTTTTAACTTTACACACCGAAAAATCCAAAGCCAGCGTCTGTTTTCTTGACAGGGTGTTTGACAAGATTTTAGATTTTATTGAAACAAGACAACTCCCCCTCCCCTGTTAACTTTTGAACGGTTCGACGTAGAAACATAAGTGAAAAACCGTTTCGAGGGTTTCACCAATACTACTTTTTGAAATAAAACATTTGGTGATTGCTCAATAAGGGGCGCGGGGAGGGGCATCGACTCAAAATTTTTAAATGGCATGGGGGGTCAAGTGGTACATCGTTGAAAAGATAATTCAATTCTCTTCACAACCATCTAAATATTTTTGAATTTTGTTCATAATTTTCTTCCCCATTTCGATTTTTATGCCTTTCGATTTTTTTTTAGTAAATGTTCCTCCAGCGCCATATGTCGAGTAATTGCAATGTTTCGAGGTATGAGTAGTATTCAGTTACATATTTATATTTGATATTTCCAATTAAAATTGCAAAAAAAAAATAATAACGAAATTCAAAAAAATTCAGATGTTTGTAAAGAGAATGGAATTTCCTTCTCGACGATGTGCCACTTGACCCCCCATGCCATTAAAAAAATTTGAGTTGATGGGCCCCCCCGCGCCCCCTATTGGGCAATCACCATATTTTTATTTCAAAAAGTAGTATTGGTAAAACCCTCGAAACAGTTTTTCATTCATGTTCCTACGTCAAACCGTTCAAAAGTTAACAGGGGGGGGGACTATTGAAAGCCGCACTGTATAATAATATTAAACGTGCAGAACGCAGAATACAACAAACAAACCAGTAGAAACGCTAGATTAGCTAGATGCTGATTATCTGAAAGCTGAATCGGGAATGTTGGAGTCGGATCCATTCGTTGCGACTCGGGACAGTCGAAACTCCCATGAAACAGAAAAATGTTAATATTCGAAATTCACTTAGTTCACATATTTTTTTATTTTATTAATTTCGTTCATTGAAACATATCGGTAAAAATCAATCCTATATAATAAATACTCCATATACATACAAATATTTTCCGGCTTATTTTGGAAAAATAAAGAATGTCTGACCTCTAATGGACGTACCAGAGACGTACATGTTTGGACGTCCGTAAGATGTCCGTTTCTGGACGTCCTGAAAACGTCCTTTCAATAGCTCGGGACATTCGGACCAAAAATGGACATAAACCGGACGTCCCGAAGACGTCCTGTGCTATCTGGGTTTATACTCACTAAAATGCCAAGAACGTGTTTTTAAACAAATTTCGCAAAAAATCCACAAAAAGGACACTTAGGAGTCTTATGGAAAATGGCTTTGTTTGTCCCCAATTTACGTTACTGACAGTGCTCCTTTGTTGTTTGGATACGTGGTTGTTCATGACGACATGCATGTCCTTACTGATTCGGAAGGAAGGAACTATGACTAACAAGGCTCACCATTTCGATTGGTCCTTATATCGCAGAATATGAGAGATAGTTAGTGAATGAAAAATATAAATATTTTGTAGTGCTTATGGTATTACTCTCAATATATAATCTTATTACAGTTTAAATATTCAAAGAACAAACTCATGGGGTTACATTCAAGCAAATGGCCGGTTCGACGGATTGGTAAGCCTTCTCGAAAGACGACAAGTTGATTTTGGTAGTTCTCCACTCCTATTCAAGCTGGATCGAATGCCTTATGTGGATTACAGTTATGGAAATTGGATATTGAGGTTAATATTTCTCGTTGTCTGAAAAATATTGCAAAGGAAGTATTTCTGACACTGAAAGCATTACTCAGCCACTATTTATCGCTGATTTTGAGTTAATACTCTCAATTAAAATGGCGCTTATATCACCATCACACAAAACCCTCAAGGCAGCGTAACAAAACATCGTTTTGCGTTCACTAGTTTTATTTTCTTTTATTTTTTCATTGTTTCATCGGCACAACTTCATATTTTAGCAAAATAGTTTATGGGCGAAACATGGACACGAAAATGTGAGTATATTTTACACGCTTTATACTAGTTTCACTTGTATGTTTGTTTGTATGTTTGTTTGTATGTTTGTAACTGACTCCTTAGGGCGTGATTTTCACCCATTTCCAGACGTCCGAATGATTTGAAATTTGGCAGGTATTCATAGTTCTGGTGACAATGAAATATGACATTTTTTTGTTATAAAAAAACAAAATGGCGGCTCAAATATGGCGGACGAGATTTGTGATAATGGTCCGATTCCATTCAAAATTGGTATATAAGGGTTTTCGGAGTCAGAGATTATGATTTTTTCATCAAAACTCATTAATTCAAAATGGCGGCTCCAAGATGGCGGACGAGATTTGTGATTATGGTCTGATTCGATTCAAAATTAGTGTGTGAGGGTTTTCGGGGTCAGAGATTATGAATTTTTCGTGAAAATTTATGAATTCAAGATGGCGGCCCAAGATGATGGACGAGTATTGTTATTAGGGTCAGATTCGATTCAAAATTGGTATATGAGGTTTTTTTAGGTCGTATATTTTGAATTTTCTGTCAAAATTCATAAATTAAAGATGGCGGAACCAAGATGGCGAACGAGGTTTGTGATTATGGTCTGATTCGATTCAAAATTAGTGTGTGAGGGTTTTCGGGGTCAGAGATTATGAATTTTTCGTGAAAATTTATGAATTCAAGATGGCGGCCCAAGATGATGGACGAGTACTGTGATTAGGGTCAGATTCGATTCAAAATTGGTATATGAGGTTTTTTTAGGTCGTATATTTTGAATTTTCTGTCAAAATTCATAAATTTAAGATGGCGGAACCAAGATGGCGAACGAGGTTTGTGATTATGGTCTGATTCGATTCAAAATTAGTGTGTGAGGGTTTTCGGGGTCAGAGATTATGAATTTTTCGTGAAAATTTATGAATTCAAGATGGCGGCCCAAGATGATGGACGAGTATTGTGATTAGGGTCAGATTCGATTCAAAATTGGTATATGAGGTTTTTTTAGGTCGTATATTTTGAATTTTCTGTCAAAATTCATAAATTTAAGATGGCGGAACCAAGATGGCGAACGAGGTTTGTGATTATGGTCTGATTCGATTCAAAATTAGTGTGTGAGGGTTTTCGGGGTCAGAGATTATGAATTTTTCGTGAAAATTTATGAATTCAAGATGGCGGCCCAAGATGATGGACGAGTATTGTGATTAGGGTCAGATTCGATTCAAAATTGGTATATGAGGTTTTTTTAGGTCGTATATTTTGAATTTTCTGTCAAAATTCATAAATTAAAGCTGGCGGAACCAAGATGGCGAACGAGGTTTGTGATTATGGTCTGATTCGATTCAAAATTAGTGTGTGAGGGTTTTCGGGGTCAGAGATTATGAATTTTTCGTGAAAATTTATGAATTCAAGATGGCGGCCCAAGATGATGGACGAGTATTGTGATTAGGGTCAGATTCGATTCAAAATTGGTATATGAGGTTTTTTAGGTCGTATATTTTGAATTTTCTGTCAAAATTCATAAATTAAAGATGGCGGAACCAAGATGGCGAACGAGGTTTGTGATTATGGTCTGATTTGATTCAAAATTAGTGTGTGAGGGTTTTCGGGGTCAGAGATTATGAATTTTTCGTGAAAATTTATGAATTCAAGATGGCGGCCCAAGATGATGGACGAGTATTGTTATTAGGGTCAGATTCGATTCAAAATTGGTATATGAGGTTTTTTTAGGTCGTATATTTTGAATTTTCTGTCAAAATTCATAAATTAAAGATGGCGGAACCAAGATGGCGAACGAGGTTTGTGATTATGGTCTGATTCGATTCAAAATTAGTGTGTGAGGGTTTTCGGGGTCAGAGATTATGAATTTTTCGTGAAAATTTATGAATTCAAGATGGCGGCCCAAGATGATGGACGAGTATTGTGATTAGGGTCAGATTCGATTCAAAATTGGTATGTGAGGTTTTATTAGGTCGTATATTTCGAGTTTCCTATCAAAATTCATAAATTAAAGATGGTGGCTCGAAGATTTCATTATGGTCTGATTCGATTCAAAATTAGTGTGTGAGGGTTTTCGGGGTCAGAGATTATGAATTTTTCGTGAAAATTTATGAATTCAAGATGGCGGCCCAAGATGATGTACGAGTATTGTGATTATGGTCAGATTCGATTCAAAATTGGTATGGTTTCCGGGGTCGGAGATTTCGATTTTTTAGTAAAAAAAAAGAATAGTTTAAAAAAACTAAAGAACACGGTTTTACTTCCCATGGACTAAAAAGTAAAAAATAATTGACAATTTAATTTCTCAAATATAAAAAAAGCGTGGGGTGCTTGATAAAGTTCTCTTGAGCTCTTGAACGCTCTGTATTATTAAATTGAACTAAAAAATATGAGAATATAGATCGAAAGCAACCACGCTTTTTTTACATTTGAGAAATTGAAGTGTCAATTATTTTATACTTTTTAGTCCACGGGAAGTAAAGCGTGTTCTTTAGTTTTTTTAAACTATTATTTTTTTTATTTACATCCCGTTTGCTGAGCTTGCTCTCTAAATTCGAAAATAGGGCGTAATCATTAAAAGTAAACGAGAATCAAGGAGATGCTTTCAATTTGATCCAGGTATGAGTGAAAACAGGTTTTTTTATACATCTAACTTCTATTTTAATTTTCTTACTTTGCAATTGATAGTTACACATACTGAATCTTACATTTTTCAGGTCATCTTTCATCTATCGCAGACCAAAAGTTACTGCGAAATCATATGAAATATTCCTCAGACCCATGGAGAAGGATGTTTGGATAACAATTTTGATATCCTTGGGAATAATTCTCTTGGTTCTGAAAATTGCATTTTCAAATGAGATGCGGATGTTTCGAAAAGAACACTTGGGTGTTGATTCATCTTGGAGTTTTTTAGTGCTGTTTACCCTTGGAGCATTCTGTCAACAGGGTGAGTGGAAGATTAGGAAATAATAAATAGAGAAGCTAATAAATTCTATTAATCCAGTACGATTGGGTTTTGAGACAAGAATCGATTGTAGCACCTCCAAACTTGGTATGCTAGTAGTTGGAACCATGATAAACACGAAAAAAAAATGTGTTTACCAAAATTCTAGGGGTGGAACATATATACATATATACAGTGACCGCCAAAAAGTATGTATTAGAATATTAGAAAAAAGATTCTTGGGAAAAGTTTGTGCATGTCCGATAACCTAAAAATCGATTTGACACATGTCACGTGATTGCTGGTATGGCGGCAAATTGAAAAAAATTACCATGAATAGTCAAAAAGTCGGATAAAATGGCAAGATATCGAAAAAAGTTATTTGAAAAAGTTGCTTAGAATTCAATTTTATATACATATACAAAGTTTGAGAAAATTATGTGGGAATATTGAAAACAGCAATTTTTTAAAATTATTTTCCTAGCTGTATAAAAATATCAAATTATTATCATATGAATAGCTTGATCATACTGAAACATTGTATTTCAATGATAATGACAAAACTTTCTCATTTTCTCTACACCAGTGAGCACTAAATTAAAAAAATTGGATTTTGTTAAAACCCTGGCTGTTACATTGGTTCGTTTCTAACAGTTATATCAGAATTCCACGACCATTGTGATGACATGACACTCCAGAAACATGATATTTTCCAGATTATAATCAAGTTTCGATGATAATCGTGCCAGAGCGTTTCACTTCGCATGCAATGTTGAAAACTCAAGCCTCTTTAATTTGACGCACTATTTTTAAGATTATGTGCGAAGTGAAACGTTCGTGCACGATTATCATCAAAAATTGATTATAATCTGAAAAACACGATATTTTTGGATCTCCCTATCATCGCAATAATAGTGGAATTGTGATATATCTATTAGATACGAACCAATGTAACAGCAAGGGTTCTGACAAAATTCAGTTTTTTCAATTTAGTGCTCTCTGGTGTGGAGAAAATGAGAAAGTTTTGTTATTATCATAGGAATACAAATATTTCAGTATTGTCAAGCAATTTGCAAGAAAATAATTTGATATTTTTCTACAGCTAGAAAACTATTTAAAAAAAATTGCTGTTTTCAATATTCCCACATAATTTTCTCAAACTTTGTATATGTGTATAAAATTGAATTCTAAGCAACTTTTTCAAATAACTTTTTTCGATATCTTGCCATTTTATCCGACTTTTTGACTATTCATACCAGCGATCACGTGACATGTGTCAAAATCGATTTTTAGGTTATCGGACATGCACAAACTTTTCCCAAGAATCTTTTTTTCAATATTCTAATAATAAACTTTTTTTCCATATGGTACATACTTTTTGGCGGTCACTGTATATTTATTTAATAACACTATTGTGAAGTGCAAACCTCAAGCTTGAAATCACATACTTCATTTTTTATGTAGGATGTGTATGAGCGATTATTTTCAACGTTTGCTGAAGAAATTGCTATGGGATTATGGGTGAGTTGAAAACTGAGGCAGGAGTAAAACCCAGTTTTTTCTTTGGCATGTATAAGTGAGACTTGTCTCACTAGTCTTAAATCGTTGCATATGGTCTAAAGAGGGTACTGATTCCTGCTCGAGTATAATTATTTCATATCAACTAAAATATCCATGACTTTCGGATCCTCCGTAAATATCGTAGAAGGGTTATGTGAAGTGAGACAAAACACGGTTTAGGTACTCAGATACTCATATGTTATATTTACAGGAGGGTGGATGAGTCTTCAGGAACGATATGCACTTTTTCTTTACTATATTTTTTTTAAATGAAATTTTTTTTCAGGTTCCACCCCTAATTTTTGGTGAACAGTTTTTTTTCTAATAATACTTGTTGTCGAGATGCAATGTGCCGAGTTTCAGAGTGCTTTCAGAGTTATTCTTCACTTTTTGCTCGAGTTTGTCTGTCGTTACTGGCTTATATATAAATGAATGAAAGGAAGTTGAAGAGAATAACAACCGAGAACGATATAAAAATATGAGCCTTTCGCTTTACCCTGTATTTATATACTATTGTTTATTGCCTTCTCAATTCGGAATTAAATGTGCTGGAGGGTAATGAGACTGAAATCGATGTAGAGGTGGTCCTCCGTTTTGAAAGCGTTTGCAAGTTTTTTCTTTTTCTTCTCTCTCTTAACGATAGTAATATTCCCCACTGAGAAACGTATACGGATTCATAAGACAAGTTGTAGGGACTATGATAGTATGTTGGTCAAACCAAAAGTGCCGTGAAAATATGATTCGAATAGCATATGTCTCATATGAGATATTCGAGGTCGGAAAATTTAAGTGTTGTTCAAAATGCTTTGAAAAATGATCACCAATTTGATGACACGAGTTTAACATCAACTGGAAAAGTATATGACCAAAGACTACTCGATGGATGGTCTGAAAATAGTAGAATGTCAAAATAGTAGTCCAAATGCCTAGAAACCCCATTACACCCGTGCCTATTCCTTTGATCTAAATGATTAAAAATGTATGACCAAAACGCAATACCAAACAACTATTTATTCAGTATTTTCTTGAGTATAAAATAACATGGTTTTCATTGCAGGAGCAACTTGCTATCCAAAACTCTTCAGCAGTCGAATACTTTCAGTATTCGTTTTCCTCTTCTGTATACTGGTTTATCAATTTTACTCGGCAAGTATTGTATCTTACTTATTGTTAGATCCCCCGAGAACCATTTACAATTTGAAAGACTTGCAAGAAAGCCAGCTGCAAGTTGGGGTTGAGGATATTCTGATTGACAGGAATTATTTCTTGGTAAGATACTCTTAAATACATACATACAGGCAAACAATTATTTTTTACTGAACGATAAGTTATATTTCCGTCGACCGTTCATTTATGATGTATTTTAACGCACTCAAAATCGTTGATTAATGACCCCTGTTAATGAATGATTTTCTATTAATCAACGATTTGCTTATATGCAACCCAATATACATTGCTCTAATACATTTTAGATTGGTTAGTACTATCTGTCATTATTTATTTGTCAATTCCCAAATAAAATTTCAGAGAATCTTCAAGACACCACTAGTTGTCACGTAAAATTACATGAGTCTCGTGACGTAATGGTAAAGTTGGGCAGACAGCTGAGACGTGATACAGAGGTCGATAGTTCAAACCCACGTCAGGCAGTTTTTTTTTTAATTTCAATTTGAAAAAATAAAATAAAACTACCACGAAGGAAAATTAAACTGTCTTTGAGTTAATATAAATAGGAAATAGGGAGTGTTTTTTATCATATCGTTAAATAAATAAACATTGAAAGTAAGATATATCTTGACATAATTTTTTGGGATTATCACCTTCCACAATCTGAAAATGAAAAAAAAAAAATTTTAATCCAAAGAAATCTGTACAAGTCTAGAAGGGCAAATTAATTAATTTGCCCGATAAGTTACTGCGTTCACAAGACTGCTGTCTTGAAAGAAATTAATTTTTGTCAGTAACGTACCCTACACTGAATTTGCCTATCTGAAAAAATGAGATCGAATTAACAAAGAATACTTCTCTTTTTTTGAAAACTGTTGACAAAAATTAATTTCTTTCAAGACAGCAGTCTTGTGAACGCAGTAACTTATCGGGCAAATTAATTAATTTGCCCTTCTACACTTGTACAGATTTCTTTGGATTAAAAATTTTTTTTTTTCATTTTCAGATTGTGGAAGGTGATAAACCCAAAAAATTATGTCAAGAACTGGATTTCCTCCACAAAATCAAACTTTTAATCAATATTTACAAAGATATATCTATTTTGAAAACTACGGTCGACGGAAAAGTTTTGTAACAAACTCGTGAATTAAAATGGCGATTAACAATCTCAAACATTAACGCGCTCGCTCCGCTCACGCATTAAAATATCTCGATTGTTACTCGCCTTTATTAATGCACTTGTTCGTTAAATACCCATAAAAATAGAGCACTGTGAGTGACGTAATTTGACAACTGTCAAAATTCGATGGGGGGACAAACAAACACAAACACATACATTTTCCATAAGATTACGCAATTTACGCGAGTCCTCGTTGCGGATTTTTTGCGAAAAAATTTCTAAAAACTCGCTCTTGGCATTTTAGTGAGTATTAATTCATTGTGCCAGGAATCGCACGTTAAAAGGTAAATAATTTGAATAGTTACTCATGTATCAAGTGAGTAAAGTGATACTTTTTTTAAGAGTAGGAAATTTTGACGCACGATGCCGAGTAAAAAAATAGCTATTAATGATACAAGTTCGTAAATTAGGACTTTTTTGTATGCGCGAATATAAAAAACCCTTTTTTACGAAAGTGTATCATACAAAGTTTTTTCTTCGACAGTTATTATATTGCCAATTAATTTGAATGTTTTATGTTATGAATTGTCGTATTACCCAATGATGACTTCCGAGTTATATTTGACGCAAAATACTGTATTTTTCAAAAATGCATAAATGTATGAACAGTGTTTAAAACTTTACTTTACGCACAGGAGACTTTTTTACGAACTTGTGCGCAAAAGTATCACTTTACGCACTGTACTCACGAGATTCACATTGTAGTTTTTTCTACAACTGTCATCAGTTCATTCGTTTCTACAGAAGATGTTATTTTTATTTCATTTGAACTATTTCTTACTTGTGTTGCAGCAAACGTCAGATCCGGATGCCATAACCCTATACGAGAGGAAAATCAGAGGTCATTCGAACTCCTCTGGATTCTACAAACCCTCTGAAGGTCTTGATCTCGTAAAAAGGGGTGGTTTTGCATTCCATGTCGAATCTAGTACAGCCTATCCGATAATAGAAGAAACATTTTCAAATCAACAAATCTATGAACTGGACGAAATCCAGATGTACAGGACACAACCTATGCATACCAACCTACAGAAGGGTTCTCCTTTCAGAGAAATGATGAACTTCTGGTAAGTACCCCAGAAACGAAAATTGAATATTTTTTACAGAAGCAGGAGCGTTGCCCTTTTGTTAATCTCGGGTACACCGAGATACACCCAGAAAAATCAGGCAATGAGGCCCCCAACACTTCCTCAGGTCAAAATTTGGATGAAACTCAAACAGTTGCACGTACTTATTTACAGTATATCCTCCAGGTGACGGATATAATCGGGAAAATCTCAGGACAACACATCAAAATAGTTTTTAAGCCAACAAAGAAGAAGAAAAGTCTCAGAAAAATGAGGGGGGTCCTTTATCAACTGCCGAAGTATTGCATATTTTGCACATGTGGAAAGGAGTACATTGGAAACCCTAAAGGATCTATAGGATCGAGTCTGAAAGACAATGATAGGAACAGTAGGTTACGACAAAAATTGGGAGTAGCTGAATATGCGACCGCCAGCCCATCGGTCGTATATAAATATAGCCTTAGATCAAAGACAATTAGAAGACTAAGACGAACCGACAACTCAGACATCCTGCTGGAGCCGACATCTCCAGAGGAAGTTAGGGCAATACTCAGACCAGCCACGACAAAGAAAGCACCAGGACCAGACAACATACCAGACAGAGCTGTCAAAGTCTTACCGAGAAAAGGAATAGCCTCCCTGACCAACTTCATTAATGCAATACTAAGACTTTGACATTTTCCAGTTAGCTGGAAAGAAGCAATGGTACTCATGATTCCGAAACCCGACAAGAACCACACGTTCCCGTAGAACAACCGACCCATCAGCCTAACACCAGCGATGAGCAAGGTAGCAGAGAGAGTGATCAACCGCGTTACATGCCAACAGGTTCATCTACCGAACTACATCAACAGACTACTAAGACAACGTGCAGAGACTACACTCAGGAGAGTAGAAATCCACACGAATCCACTAATGACAGACCCACACGAAAACAGACTCGAGCAAGACGACCGAGATAGACAAAAATACAGACGACCGGTTTATCAGCTTCGGCGACCTCAACAGGTATTATAGTGAGATTACTAATCACAGTTTTTGGGGGGCATCTGACACATTAAAGCTATTGTAACAATTCAACTCATATCAGATATAAGGGAGCTTCAGGTGAACAAAGGCTGAGGACTCCACATCACACGGTCAGATTTAATCCTGCTGACCGCCAATCATCAGGATGAGGATCCGCTCTATGAGCGGGGTTGATGGAAGGGGGAGGGGAGTGTCCGAGTATGTATTATATACTGGGGCTCTCTTTTCTCCGAGCCTTAACCTTAGGGGTGCGTGGTGGCTAGGAGTTAGTTCTTGACCAACATCGGAGATGAACGGACCTCTGCAGGAGCTAGCCAGTCGCTATAGCGAAACGTTAGGAGGCAATTCGAAAAAAAAACGGCCTTTAAGCCCAGAAAAGTATAATTATAGTTGAAATTCCAACCGCGCCTTAACCAATTCATCAACATTTCATCTGATAGGCAGATTTATTTATCTCATCATCTATTTGAACTCATCTATCAATTTCATATTTTTCTATATTTCAGTATGCTCAAGCTAGTTGAAAATGGCAATATGGGTCGTTTGAGAAAACACTGGGATGCAAGAAAACCAACATGTATCGAGTCGGCTAAGAAACAGGAAATACATGTTAGCCTCAGCGAATTTTCCTGCTCTCCTTTAGCTCTAACTATTGGCATATGCACTGCTTTGGTATTCTTGCTGATCGAAATGGCTGTTCATTTAAAAAAATCTCTACTGATTATTCCGAAAAAACCTTCGATATTCAAAAGGTGTCCCAATCGGGTCTACCCATATGTAGAGTGATATAAAAATCATTACTGTTTCAAATACGATTAACTTATTTCTAGAATGGATATGAGTGTTCATTTATTACAGTATCACTATTCCATGTAAGACTTGATTTTTAAATTTTTTATGTTTTATCTTTATTATTTTTGAAAAACTTTTTCAACGTGTTATCTGTTCTACCTATATTTTGTTTGTGTTTGCTATTGTATCTGTAACTGGCCCTGAATGAGTCTAAGTTCCATAATTATTGACAAGATTCCTATGTAGTTTTTTAGCAAGAATATTTTTTATTAATTTGACTTGATATCTATTGTTTACTGCTATTTTACTAGAACTAAATATCATAAAAGAGATAGCAGTTAACAATGGATATCAAGTCAAATTCATTTAAAATATTCTTGCTAAAAAACTACAGGCTATCCAAGAAGTTTACCCCACTATGAAAAACCTTGACAATACTTTAACTTATTCAGTGACCTGTACAAAATAACTTCATTTTTGCATTAATAAAATTTACGAGTAGCAGATTACACGTTGGAAAAGTTTCTCAAAAATAATAAAGTATATGTGGGCCAGACAGGTAAGCCATTCGAAAGCCGCATACGTGAACACCGTATGAATTATGTAAAGAATGAATCAAACTAAACATATGCTAATCATATTTTGGAAGAAGGTAATGACTTCGAGGCGAAATTCTTTATGCTGAAAATAAAGGTATTAATTATTTAGAATTCTTAAATTGATGATTTGAGAAATTTAAATTGTTTACTAAATGACCAGGATAATTTAATGTACTACATTCACTTGAAAAAGATACTGTGTATCGAAACATGTCGCGAAGATAATGAAATCTGTGGAGAGGAGGGTATGCTCTTCTATAAAAAAAAAACATTTTCCCAAAATTTTAACTTCCAAACCATTCCGGAATATCTTCAAATAAGTTCTTTCAGAGCAGAGTTTGTGAAGGTAAAACATGAGAAAATAGACATTTTGGCAACAAAGCGTATGTGTTTCGCAAGAATTCCTTTCCACATTACTTCCCAATAGGCAATCCGCATGGACCAATCAAAACTATTATTTTAGTTGCGCCTGCGTGATGTGCGATGTAATTTTAGGTTGGGAATGTCGCAAATGAATTTTCATTCCTCACATTAATTTTCCAATGATCTAATAATAATAATAGGATATTTCCTTTTTAAATGAATAAGAAGATTGTGTTTCCAATATTATGTTTGTTGTGAAAACAAATAGTGTAAGTGAGGAAGGAAAATTCCTTTGCGATATTTCCAACCTAAAATTACATTGCACATCACGCAGGCGCAACTAAAATAGTTTTGATTTATACGCTGCATTATTGTGACGTCGGTGATTTTAATAATACAGAGTGGTCCAACGAAAAGTATGCACCTAGCTTTTCTCCTTTATTTGGAATTCATAGCAAATATACTCGGACACGTGAAGTGTGCCTTTGAGGGGGACACATTTTAGATATATTTTGCAACTTGTGTCTTCAACCCCCTAGCGAGGGGGTGTTACAACCCTAAAATTTTAAATGGAACGTGGGGTCGAGTGACATATCATTTGAACGGGCATAAAATTATCTTTCCAATGATACCCTATTTGTTGAAATTTACTGAAACAGTTAATGCGAAAACGACTTTAAGAACATCAACCCGATAATTTTGGTATTAATGAAAAATACAAATCAGTTTTGGTTACTAGGAATCAGGATAACGACAATCATTTCTAAATTACTTTATTTTGCCGAAAGCAACATTTCAATGCTAATTTTTTGTTATCACAACTAAATTCCCCATTTATCGTTTGCGTGATTTTGTCGAAAACGACTGCAGATAAGTGTAAGAAAAAAACTGCGGATATGTGTAACATTTGTTTTACAGATGAGTGTACATTTTATTTAAATGGAGCTTTGAATAAGCATAATTGCCGTTACTGGGATGACAGTAACCCATATTTATTCCGTGAGGTTCATTCCCAGGCCCCTCAAAAAATAAACATCTGGTGTGGCATATTAGGAAGTCATATCATAGGACCACTTTTCATTTCTGGAAATTTAAATGGTGAAATCTACCTAAACATGCTTGAAGACGCAATTGATCCTTTCATCACACAAATAATAGAAGATGACCAAAATCATAATGCTGATCGGCTTCATTTCCAGCAAGATGGAGCACCTCCGCACTATTTTGTTCCTGTACGAGAATTTTTAGATAACCGGTTCCCCGGACAGTGGATTGGCAGGAGAGGCCCAATGGAATGGCCTGCCAGGTCACCTGATTTATCGCCTTTGGACTTTTTTCTATGGGGACACTTGAAAAATTAATGTTTTGCTACGAAGCCCGGTCCATAGAAGATATTCGCCAACGGATTATAGCAGAGTGCAGAAGCATAACACCTGATATGCTACAAAATGTTAGACATAGATTTGAACAAAATCTGTATTATTGTATGGAAGCAAATGGGTCACAATTTGAACACTTGTTGAAGTAACATTTAACAGCTTGTTTTTTTTTTACAAAGCACTATTACAAGTAATAAATATTGAAACGTACTAAGTACTACTTGTACATGTTTTCCTATTCCTGGTAACCGAAACTTATTTGTATTTTTCATTAATACCAACATTATCGGGTTCATGTTCTTGAAGCCGTTTTCGCATTAACTGATTCAGTAAATTTCAACAAAAAGGGTATCATTGGGAAGATAATTTTGTGCCCGTTCAAATGATATATCAGTCGACATAACGTTCCATTTAAAATTTTAGGGTTGTGACACCCCGTCGCTGGGGGGTTGAAGTCACAAGTTGCAAAATATATCTGAAATGTGTCCCCCTCAAAAACAAACTCCACGTGCCCGAACATTTTTGCTTGCAATTCCACAAAAAGGATAAAAGCTAGGTACATACTTTTCGTTGGACCACTCTGTACATTTCATTTACTACGGATACTTTCGTATCATCAGGACTTTATAAAAGCTTGTAATATACATTCCAGTCGTGTCCAGTATTTTCTAAGGTAAATTTGAGTCAATATTCCGCATAATAATTGATATGTACCTGTATTCGACCAATATATAATTCCTTTTGTGCACAATCCACTGCTAGAGATGAAAACAATAATGTCCAGACCATCAGGGTATCAAAAACTGAAGGGAATAGAAAAAAAACACAACTCCAAAATAATACCAATGCAAAACGCCATAAACGATCTTTTTGTTTGGATTCAGTGCTATGACATTTCTCAACAAAATGACAGATGTGACGTCGACAGTAATTATGCGTATTGGGAAGTGATGTGGAAAGGAATTCTTGCATGTGTTTCTCCTGGGTTTCAATCAAGATGGATAGAAACCCTGGTGCGTTCATTTATACCTGTGAAATCGGCCTACCAAAACTGTTAAGGTACGGCCTACGTGATTCTTCATATTTTATTTAGATCGGATTAGCTTCACGATCATTCGTAGATGGCGGTAAAGTCATTACAGATTGATAAATGAATACTTGTGATGACGTTGGACAATTGTCATTGTCATGACATGTTTACATTTCGTATTTATTCAATTTTGTTAAAAAATACGACATAACATGTTTAACGTGCTTATTTTATCAAAAATCAGAACAGTAATTTTAAATTAACTAGTTGGATATGTGATATGTACGGGATATTTAAACAATGATACTAACCTTAGATCTTTCATACAAACGCAGCCATGTCCAAGTACAAACTTGAAAAAACATTATGCACTACAAATACAAGAATTACAGAAAACTCAATAATAAACAAATAACTAATCATTGCGAACTGAACGAAAAGTAGTAAAAGAACAGAAAAAAACGATAAATATCCCGATGAAATGTAAATCACAGTTAATCAAAAATTATAAACATAGTAATAAACAGTCAAATTTCAAATATTCCAAAAAAAAATATGACTCAGTACTTCGGAATGTAAACTCGGCTATTTTTTGATAATGCGCCATCTACTGACAACGGGAAAGCTAATCCCATTTTATTACAGCATTAACAACTTTGGGTGAAACAAAAGCGAATCAGTCAATCCACCAGGGTTTCTATCCATCTTGGTTTCAATGTACAAAATGGAAAATGTCAGTTCTGACAATTAGTTATTGAAATAATTCGAGAGTAATGTTGCCTGCATTTTTTGAGAATAATTGATAAGAACATATTATAGAAAATAACTTATAAAAAAAAATTAAATGTACTTCTACACTATGAATTTATATGTTTTTTAGGAATAGCCCAAATTTCTCCATCAAAAGCATACCCTCCTTTAATCGGTGTCAGGATTTCAGACCACAACACATATTATCATCTTAACGATGAGCAAAAACACAAATAAATTAATAAGGAAATTGGTCAAAGCTGCGCTTTTTCTTAAAAATAAAACACAACACTCAAATACTTTTATTTCATCTCCAACAATGATTCATGAAACTATTTAATTCTAGGTTATATTTTTGGTTTCTTGCGGTTTATCAAATTTAACACAACTTCTAAGCATGCCTTTATGGAATACTGATAAGTACTCATTCATTTACATAACAAGGAATAGCAAAAAAAATTATGTTCTTTCAATATGTAAACACGGGTTCTTCGAGATATTTGTCCAGGCGTTCTTTCCAGGTTTTGTATGTTCTTGGGTCCTTCCTTAAAGTAAGGTTGGAGTCGATATCTAGATAATTGAACTCATTTGGCGATACCTTGGGCCAAATTATATTCTGTAGAATGGGATCTTGGTTGGGTGTAGGATTCCTGAAAATTTGATTCGACCTACTTATTGAAAAACGCAAGATTTTGACATACCCTCAATAATCCAGTAACGACAGTCAAAATCGAGCAGAAAGTGAAGAATGAATTGTAGCACTCTGAAACTCTGCAAATGACATCTCGACATCATATATTATTAGAAAAAAAAAGTTTACCAAAAAATCAGGGGTGGAATCTAAAAAAAAAATTCATTTCAAAAAAATATAACATTTTTTTGTTGTTATTTCAGAAAATATAAGATTTATCAAAAAACGATTTCGATAGGTTGAGAGATAATTCAATTCTCCACAAGAATGATTTTCAGTAATAACTTATGAAATACGCTCGTTTTCTCAGAAAACGTGGTTTAACGCCGACGTCACATTTCATGCTCGCGCTAAGCCGCCACTGCATCAGGCAGGGCCGAAAATTAGATTTGTCTTAATTTTGCTAAAAATTATAGTAGAAGGAAAAGAAAAAGTGTATATCGTTCCTGAAGACTTCTACTTCCTCATGCAAATATAACATGTGAGTATCTGAGTACCTAAAATGTGCTTTGTCCCACTTCACATAACCCTCCCAATGGGCACACGTACGTTTTTCAAACGTTTCTGGTTGAAAATTTCAACGACAATAATTTAGTGTAATCTTCAACGTTGAAAGAATACGTTATAAAGATGTGTTTTCAACGTTACTTCCTCAACAACTCGTTAAATATACGTTCAACAAACGTTATGTTAATTCAAAAAGAATTTTTAAAGAATTTTTAATCAAACTCGCTTAATGCGATTCATTTATCAATGTTTATGATACGTTCCTTATCCTTTTATTTGGTCAAAACAATGTTGTTTTATTGAGTATCTTCGACGTTCAAAAAACCTGATTGAAAACGGCAATAAGGCGATAATTAGTAAGCAATTGGTTTAATATAACGTTGTTACGCGCGACATGTTTTCGTTGAAAAAACGTTCGGTTTTCAGCCATTTCACAACGTTATTTCAACGTCCTTGTGCCCATTGGGCTTCTACGATATTTACGGAGGATCCGAAAGTCGTGGATATTTTAGTTGATATGAAATAATTATACTGAAGCAGGAATCATATGCAACGATTTTAGACTAGTGAGACACGTCTCACTTATACATGCCAAAGAAAAGACTGGTTTTTACTCCTACCTCAGTTTTCAACTCACCCATAATCCCGGTAATTTCTTCAGTAGATGTTGAAAATAATCGCTCATACACATCCTACATTAAAAATTTATGTGATTTCAAGCTTGAGGTTTGCGCTTCACGATAGTGTTATTGAACATATAATATGCAGGATATGAATGAGCGATTATTTTCAACATTTACTGAAGGAAATTCCGGTTTTATGGGTAAGTTGAAAATGAGGTAGGAGTAAAACAAAGCTTTTTTTTGTCATGTATAAGTGGGACCTGTCACACTACTCTAAAATTGTTGCATATAGTCCAAAGAGGTATGGGTTGCTGCTTCAGTATAATAATTCCATATTTACTAAATTATTCATGATTTTCGGATCATCCGCAAACCTCCGTGAAGGGCGACAAAACACATTTTAGGTACTCAAATACTCGCATATTATGTTTGCATGATAAGGTAGGAGTCTTCAGAAACGATATGAACTTTTTCTTTTTCTTCTCCGATCATTTTTATCAGAGTTATGACCGATTAAATATTCGGCTCCGCCAGAATTTTTAGCGGCGGGTAAGGGTGAACCTGAAAGTTGATCGGCGTTCAATCACGTTTTCTGGGAAAACGAGCGCATTTCATAAGAAGTTACTAGGAAAAATTTTTGTGGACAATTGAATTGTCTTTCACCTTGTTGAGTTGTTTTTCCGATAAATCATATACTTTCCAAGATTATAGCAAAAATCTATTTATTCATAAAAAAAAAATATGTTCCACCCCTGGAATTTTGGTATTTTTTTTCGTGTATGATAAACACGAACTAGGGGACGAACTACAAACATACCAAGTTTGGTGGTGCTACAATCGATACTCGTCTCAAAACCCAATCATACTGGATTATTTGGTAACCGTTATTATTTTGAGTTTCCCCAAGAGTTTACAGATTCTATTAGTGACCATAGGTCACTATTAAGACGACTCGAAGTGGGCGAAAATGGAATTTAAAGATTCCATAACAAAGTTATCTGCATACATACGTCAAGTTAGTAGAAATAATGTGCCTGATAAGAATGAATAGTTAAAACTTTATACTTACAAGTATTTGATAAAATTTCCCCATAACAAGGTGAGACGTTTTTGAGTAAGGACATCTGACGGTGAAGGAACAACATCGGGTTCCCATCTATATTTATACAAAAATAAAAGTTCCTGGCAATGACTATTTCTGCCCAATCCTAAATACATTAAAGGAAATTGTTTTAGCATCTCCGAAAAAAATTCATCATAATTGAGGAAAGAAATTCGTACTAAAAGGGCGTTGATACGAAATACCCCAAATGAAGTCTTGGGGCCCGATTCTCAAATGTCAACTACCCTATGTCGCATGCGACAAAATATCTCTATCTCTTTTTAATGCTTGGTCCAAAAAAGTGATAGAAATATTTTGTCGCATGCGAAATAGGGATAGTCGACATTTGAGAATAGGGTCCTTAGGACCCTATATAGCTAGGCAGCTCTATAGCAACACCATATAATACTTTGAAACTCTAGATGTATATTACACAGTCATGATATAATTATTACCAAAGACCAAATCTCAAGGTCGAGTATAATTCAAAGGATATTGACAGAAATCTTTAATCAATACATTATGTGCAGGTTTATTTGCAGAATTAATGAATGAGCCAAAAATTTACAATTCTAAGTCAAAAATTATAAAAGTTATGGGATGTTTAGATGTTGAGAGAAATTTAGATTTTCCAGAAATGACATACCTATTAAAACAATCAATCAGCTTATTACATGTTTTATGGTATTTGAATTTAATACGGGTTAATTCATCTTAACTGATAGTGACATTTTCAATACATTTCACACCTCTAAGGTGAAAGATGTTCCCTTAAATTTTTTATAACGCGATTGTACAAAAACTACACCTCGGACAGAAAATATCTTGCGCACAGTTGAACTACATGTTATTATCTATCAGTTTCCATAATATTGTTTGTTCATCTTCAGATTTGTACAAATTATAAATTTTTGAAAAATGGTCTCTTTTTTGAGATTTTCCCGGATTTTCTCAGTAGAAAATGCACCGATCCTGTCGCTTAAAAAACCAGGGTTTTCATTTACGAACTAGGTATCTAATAAAAAGTAGTATAGGCCATTTGCGTCTTTTATTTTGTGTGTAGTACGTACAGACTTAGTTTAAAAACCACATGATTCATAAAATCCTTTGATTGTACGGAAAACTTAACGGTCTTTAGCCCTTAGTATAAGAAACTTATATCGCTAGATGGCAGTTCATGCTCGAACTGCCATTTCCAGCTTGTCAACTTTCGCGCGGTACAGGACCGAATTAAGTATTTCGGTGATTGTTTTTCCTATTCGCTTTCGTGGTAATCTGAAAATTTGTACGAGCATTTGAGATTAAATATTGCGGTCCAATCACAGAATGAATCGAAAATTGAAATTAAAATAAAAAAAAACTGAAAATCTGTAGAATATGAAGCGTTAAAAATAGTAGGTATAATTGATTAACGGGCGGAAACTATTTCGATGATGTTTTGAATGAGAATTTTGGGAAGAAAAGTGTACAACAAAAAGTTATACCGATGGTCTCATCTAGAATACTGGATAAAAGCTAATGACATGCATGCAGCATAAATATACAGTGCTGGTGTATGAAGTCTTTATAGTATATTGGTAAATTGGTATGAGAGGGTTTTCGGGGGTGGAGATTAGGAATCGTTGGTTGAAATTAATACATTCAAGATGGCGGACGAGATTTGCGATTATAGTCGGATTCGATTCAGAATTCGTATGTGTGGGTTTTCGGTGTAGGAGATAGTGAATCTTTTTTTTTTTAATTATTGTTTTTGAGATGACGGCTCCAAGATGGCGGACAAGTTTTATGATTATGGTCCGGTTCGATTTTGTACGCTAATTTATTGGTTTTTCACATTTTTCGTAGTTGTAATTAGTGTTTTTACTGATTTCATTTTCACCTCCTGTTCATGTCAACTGAAGATGAACATTAATATGCTAGAAAACATGTTTTTGATTTATGTTTGCTGCAACTTTTTGACAAGTGATTGCCAAAGTGGCATTGACAACTTCCCCTCCCTACTCTGGGTTGAAATAAATATTGAAGAGACAACTTTGAATTTTACTTAACTTCATCATACTGAAACTCCACTTTGAGTATGCATTACTTTCGTCAAATAAAGAATTCAAGATATCAGACGATATTTGTGACTGAAGTCTGATTTCATTCAAAATTTGTCTGTGGGGGTTTTCAGGCTCGGGGATTTTTAATATTTTGTTAAAATTAATAAATTCAAGATATTTATTATTGGGCTATAGTGGTAACACCACTGGGAAATCCCAAAAAGCCCTTAATAGTAAGATAAGATTGGAATATTGAGCTGAAGTTGAAAAATGAGGCTTTCATTTAATCTTTAGTATTAAACCGTGCATCAGAAATGGGTTGCAATTATGACCACTTGATCCATAATAGTGAAAGTTTTATATTGGGTTTGTCATAGAGAAATGTCAGTTTCGCTACGAATCGAGTGTTCATAATCACACACCTGAAATTATGTCAAATGAGTTAGTTTAGGAAACACTTCGATATTGTCAATTCCAGGCAAGCATTGAGAAACAGAACTTATGGCTCTAATTTTGACTCAAAAGTGAACAGTATCAAGACCAGAACATTGTAATGTCAACAAGTAATCATTTCTTTTAGAAGTATTACTTAGTATGTATGTAGAAACTTTGCTTCACACCAAATATATAATCGAAAATTTCTTCTGCTATTTTGGAGCTGCTACTTCCAATTCTGAAATGTTCGCAAAAATAACATGATATTCGAACCCAAAAGCATCAATTCAGAATGATATCGAATCAGTAATCACGATACTCGTCCAACTGGAGCCGCCATCTTAAATTTTTCTCAATCTGAAAATGTCATGATGTATTTATTGTCTTCCAACTGATGAATTCCTGCCAAACAAGTCGACTGGATGACTGAATTGACAGATTGCGGAAGGTTAAATACCCAAACAAATCATGTCAAGAATTCAATTTCCTCCACAAAATCAAACTTCCGATGAATAATATAAACCACTTTCAAATTTGAAATAAACATGTATACATGCACACACAAACACACCCCCACACACAGAAAACAAGTTGTATAAAAACTAGTAATTTTTTAAATTATATTTTTTTTAATTTCCACCCGACCAGTGAATTTTATATTTTTCCGAATTTTGGAATATATCCACAAATAGTTGCATCATCGGTAGAGTTCATATCCAAATAATTTAGAGAAAACAATTTCGAGTAAGTTAAATGGAATGTACTTTCATTTAATATCATAACCGATAGTTAATAGCACAACAAAAATGTCTAGGCGCAGCGAATATTTTAAGTGATCCGAAATCCGACCCTGTGCCAGAACTTGTATGATCCCTCTCTCCACGTTTCACGTTATCAGCCGTATTGGAGGAGCAACGTGAGGTGCGTAAAGAAATTCAGTTCAATTTTGGATTCAAGAATTGTAATTAATAATTAATTTTCACTAGTCGACGGCTGAAACATTCCTTTATAGCTTGACGGTTATAAAATTGGCTATTTCCCAATTCGAATGGAATAATGCAAGGAAATTCATTTCGCAAAAACAACACTTTTTTGTAAAATTATTTACAAATAAACCGAATTGTGTAAGAGGAAAACGAGACCGTCATTCCATCAAGTAATTGATAGACTTCAATAATACAAGGAAACATCATAAAAATATCCGTTCATTTTGATGGTGGCACTGATCAAAAATGCACAAAAATGGGAAGAAATATCCTTTTCATTCAGTTAATACTTTCAAAATATTTTTTTTGTTATTTTTATCTGTATACACTCATACATTCCTTCATCAATCAGAAGAAAGAAATCGTTTCCGTCCCCCTTTTTTTCAGGGATGCAGACACTTAATAGAGAATATTTTACCTGGATATGGATTAACCGGTTTGTGCAACCCGTTCAGAGGTCCCTCGTATGAAAATTGGTAGAAATAAACTGGTGCATGTTTCGAGTGAAGATCGGCATTTCGACTCACAGGTATTGCAAATGTCATGTCGGCATGCAACTGGAAAACAAAGAATTTTGATTCAGAATACGGATGATTCAATAATTTTCTCGATACCTAATTCCATTTTCTGTAGTTTTTGACGTGCAATAGCTATTTACATACCAAGGGAGGAAAAGCATTTTCGTCCTGAGGTATGTATATAGTTTTTTCTACTATCTTTAGGGTCGTCATTTTTATAACGTCCTAAAAATTATAATGCGTGCATACTTATAAGAACAACCGCAGAAAGTTGTGGAACTATACAGGGTGTTCCAAATTAAGTCGGCCCATTGCCAACTCCGTTATTATTGATGCTACGAATTCGGTTAAATGGGCAAACTAGTAGCATTTTTAATGGCCTTCTCGACGCCGAAAACAAAAAAAAATTGACAGTCGCGTTTTAGAAATATTTCATAAAATGATATTTTTTTAAATGGAACACTATATTTTATCATGCATTTCGACTCGTAACTACATTCTCAATAACAAAGTTCCTATGACTTTTTTTCCTAAAGTTGAAAATAAGTCAGTTTTGTCAATAGGAAATATTTATAAAAATCGGATTTGATAAAGCGCTATGAAATACATAGAAATTATAATATATACTTACTCTAGAATGCCTATTCAATGGGACGAAAGTGTTGTAAAAAGTTCGATGCATTATTTAGTGGGCATGATCAGGACCAGTTTCATTCATACCAGGGTGGGTTTCAGTGAGATTTTTAAATGATTCATGATATTGAGTAAAATCGATTTGATAATACGTTGGTGTCAGGGCAGTCTATGAGACACGAAAAGTTTTGGTGGGCATACCTATGTTGTGAAACTGATTATATCCGAGAAATTCATCGAATAAAATAACAATGAAAAAATATATCTTGAGTATAGGTAACTATTGGTGACGTTTCTGAAATATACATATTTTATGATTTTTTTTATAAATTCTAATTCCCACGGAAAGAAACATCCTGTATTGTTCAGAGAACATCGTGAGAACCAAAGGAAGGTAGGTAGGAATTGATATTCTGCGAAACAGATTTTCGGCATGTCTCCAAAGTGACGGCATATGGATGTGCTGAGGACTGGAGCTCGACGGGTCAGTCTCGAAGGGACCGCTAACGGTGGAACGATTGATAATATTTCGGAAGAACATCGTCCATGGAAATATCTATAAAACACAGACAGATCGCCAACCTTTCTGCGATGTTCCAGAGGAGTGAGCTAGCTTGTGAGTGAAGTGGTTGGATCACCATTCTGAAATTATTGCCAAGTGCGTATTTATTTCATTCACGATTTTTCCCCGTTCTGCATTCACTGGCTGATATCGGAGCTTTGGAAGAGAAAGAGGTATGAAGAGTACTATCATCTGCAAAGCTGATTACTGGACATGAGGTAGCTCCCAACAAATTATTGATGTGAAGAAGTTAGTGTTGGTGCTAGAACTGATCCAGCGGAACACAATTGGAGAGGCAAGCCATAAGATGAATGATTCATCCAGAAATATCCCAGTCCTATTTTCAAAATATCAAATTGGAATCTGAACTGAAAATAGGATACAACATTTAATATAATTATATTAATTAAACTAAAGGTTTAGTTAAGCAATATGCAAATCTTTGCACTTGGCTACACCATACTGATGATGACCAACAGTCTGAGGCACGTGGCGACTGTTGGTCTACATTTTAAGGGTTATACCCAATACATTCGTTTTTGGTGAGTTAATACAGCAAGTGAAATAAAATGAGAAATAAAACAAAATGAAGAGTAATAATAAATGGATTGTTTATAGAGCTGAATGACTCAATATAAGAAATAAGAAACTGCCAATCAAAATTTTGAACTTTGCTATTTTTAATGTTTATAAATATTATATGAATACTTTTTGATAATAAAGGTAGTACTCTGTGTACTTTTTCCTGATGGCCAATAGAACTACAAAAAGAATCTACAAAAATATATAAATGGTTGGGTAATAAGTTCATAATATTGATTACTGAACATACTAAGTTCGAATAATGGATTCCAGGAATATTTCCTTTATTTCCACACCATAAAACCAAGCACGTCAACATTGTCCAAATCACTACAGAAAAACCCGAAATCCAATAACATACACACTACCGATGAATAATTGAAGTAAACAACAGTAATAAGAAAAGCACATCTAAATAAACACAATAACGTTATTGGTTAATTTCACAATGAACACAAATCGCCTAAACCACCAAACTAACCCAAACCGGCTCTGGCAAACTACCAGCCTTCCTCTGCGGCAATTGAAAACTGTTAACACTGTTGCACGATCCCAACAATTCAACGGGAATTTGGGTAGGCTTCACAATAATGCTAGGTTATTTTCGACAGAATCTCGACTACAAAGATAAAATTTTCTGAAATTTGTCAACGCTGCAGAGCTAGGAGACTGGTTATGGGCATGCGCATTGATGAAAACATTTGGAATTTTACAACACTTTTCAGTGTCCTACGAAGAGGAGATTGGCATTCTAGAGTAAGTATATATATTATAATTTCTATGATGAAATATCAAGTAAATGTTCAAAAATACTGCCTTCTGTTTGGTCTAGAGGCTAAGGCTCCTTCACGTCACGCCGGTGACCCGTGTTCAAATCGTGGTCGAGTTGACCCGGTTTTTTGCCTCAGCCTTTTCCGGGGTTTGCCATCGAAACAACCAACCTCATAAACGCATCGCAAGGAATTTTCTACATTGAATCATATACACTACACGCATAAGCAATGCAGGAGGCGTGTTTCTTATCAGTCACCCCCGCAATTTCATAAAATGTCCGGTCATTCCGTTAACATCAGCGGGGCCGGGCATCAGCGCCCCCCTCTTGGGGGTTTCTGTGCCCGACTTGGCAGGGCGCCCTTCTAGCTCCCCTGAAAAGGAGCGGAAGGGTTGCTACTTCTGCACCTATTTTCCCATCCTCCCCTGACCCCCCTGGGGTAAGAAGCGTGGGAAATGAAATGTGGCATGTTAGGTATTGTGAAATGTAATTGTTAACTATGTAATAAAACCACTATTTATTTATTTATTTTAATCGTGGTCGAGCCACTTTTTTTTTATGTGTTAGAGATATGGATTGTATTGCCAGTAATTTGGATACCGACTTTGGCTATATCTATTAAAAATTGTCAGAATTGTACATTTAATTTTAATCAAAAACAACTGCTAGCATTTTCTACATTGAATAAAACTTAACAACACGCATTAGCTATGCAGGAGCCGTGTATCTTACAGAATATCACCACAGATAATGAAATGTCTGGCCCCACGTTACCACCAGCTTGGCCGGGCAACGGCACCTTCTCTTTTGGGGGTTCCAAGTTCGGTTTGGCAGGGCGCTCTCCTGTTCTCCTGATCGAGGACGGGAGAGTTGCTACTTCTGCGCCCGTCTTTGCACCCCTTTTCCTCCCCCCTGGGTTGGAATATGTACAAAGAATGAAATGACATGTCATTGTTAGTGAATTGTATTGAAAACTAGTTAGTTAGTTTTTATACTCGATAATGGGATAAAACTCGAAACTGGTCGTAACAATAAAAATCTAGTGGAAATAAGACAAAAGAGTGTTCTTTCGTTTCATCAAAGTGATAATGAATTTCCACAAAATAAACAAGTCATCAATCACACGAATTGTATTGACTTATATACTATGTAAAATAAACCCCTATTTATTTATTTATTTATTTATTTTAATCTAGTAAATAATAAAAGAAATGAATATTATTATAAGGTGATCAATGATCAATAAAGCATCGAGTGTATTGTCTGTATCTGAGATCTGCGTTTGTCGAAAAAATATTGTGTGTATTTCGAGCACAAAGTGTAATTGCCACTCGCGTTGCGCGGTAACTCTCTTTGTTCGACCGGCAATCCATCACTTTGCGCTCTAAATACACAAATAGCTATTTCCAACCGCATTAATATGACGCTCCAGCATTTTCTGTTCTGTACAAAAACGGCTTCAAAGTTATCATTATGGCAGAAATATTTTGATTCACAAACTACATACGGCTAGTGGAATGGTTTTAAGATGGAAATTATCGTTTTGTAAATTAATACCAAATAGCTCAGTTGTGTCAATTGACGGGTTTCACGAGTTGAAATCCTAGCGCAATTTTTTCTTTTTAATGTCTTATTTTGCTGTTAGTAACAAAATATTGTCATTCGTATAAATACCAAAATTGAGTGTTTGGACAATCATGAGGTTTTATTCGCCAAAACAAAGAAATTTTTTGTACTAGTGAAAAAAATAAATATTTCCACATAAGTCGCTCATTTTCAACTTTAGGAAAAAAAGTCATAGAAGCTTTGTTATTGAGAATGTAGTTACGAGTCGAAATGCATGATAAAATATAGTGTTCCATTTAAAAAAATATCATTTTATGAAATATTTCGAAAACGCGACTGTCAATTTTTTTTTGTTTTCGGCGTCGAGAAGGTCATTAAAAATGCTACTAGTTTGCCCATTCAACCGAATTCGTAGCATCAATAATAACGGAGTTGGCAATGGTGCCTACTTAATTTGGAACACCCTGTATAATGTGGCTATATGACAAAATATTAAGTAAGCGTTGCGTCGTCGTCATCATGTTGACAACGATTTGTTGCTATGGCGTTGTTTGGTTATACAAACATAACAGTTGTCATAAGCTGTCACGTTGTTTACCCTTTTAAGTTGCTTCTAAATTTTGAAAATGAGTTCTAGCGAAGACGACCTGCCAAAAGATCTCGCTGAAGAGGCAAAATTGATTTCAATGCATCTTCTTCCTGATAAATCGAGAGAGCGATATGAAAAGGAATATACTGTGGTCAAAAAATGGTTGGAAGAGAGCGGATTAAAAAAAATCTCCCAAGATGCCACCCTAGTATTTTTTTCGCAGTGTGCAAGAGAATTAAAACCATCAACATTGTGGAGCAAATATAGACATCAAGTGTCCAAAATTAATAGCATTCCTCAAAAGAGAAGCAAGCGGTTACACTCCAAAGAAATCTGTGACTTTTGAATGCCGATTTTATGGGTAAGTTGAAAATGAGGCAGGAGTAAAACAAAGTTTTTTTTTGGCATGTATAAGTGGGACCTGTCACAGTACTTTAAAATTGTTGCATATATTCCAAAAACGGTATGAGTTTAAGAGACGCCGTTCGGGTAAAAAGTGTTTTTGCAAATATAAATAATTTGTGTCAATATATTTATTAATTGTGGCAATATATATTATTTTGCGTGCCGATATATTTATTTTCGATCAAACATATACATTTACATTTCAAGTGTTACTAATATACAAAAACGTGAAGTCTCATATATTTATAAATTTTATCTATTTTATGTCGTCAAGAGATGGCGCAATCGATGCGATTTGTGACACGTTCGAGCATATGGCAACATGGGAACAAAGCAAAGCCATTAGTACAGAAATTGCCGAATATATGGCGGCAGTATAATATTTCAGATTGGGTCATTTAATCCTAGAGGGCCTTCGTTTGACCCACATAAAGGGTCACTGAATATAAATGAAATGTTTCACATTGTATCTATCAGCTAGATACTACCAATAAACAAATAACTACCTACAATCTTGAGCATTGAAGTTATCAATTTTTGAGAAATATTCCCACGAAATCTTCTCGATGAATAGACAAATTAATAAGTACGTTACCCTCTTATAAGTAATGCAGCTATGGTTGAAATCCAGAAGTTTTATCTTCTTTTAAACGATTTCAAACAAGTATTATCAAATTGCATACACTTAGATTAGCCTCTCGGATGAATAATTATATTTCAATTATTGAAAAACTATTTTTAATTGATCAATTTCTAAGAAAAAATACATAAAATCAAGTGAAAATAAACTTGCCACTTGAGCAAATAGCAAGTCTGAATGTCGGAATCACAGATCAGTGCCCAATTGTAAAGTGGAAAACTACAACTACTGCTATCTGTTAGGCACTTTATGTACTGACTGCCTAGTTGCCATGTTGCCACACGCTCGAGCTTGGACAAATCTAGGGTCACTGGATCCAGAAGGCTTTGCTTCTACGGGTACGGCCAATGGGAGGAGTCTAATAGTTCAAATCTCTTGTAGTAGTTCGAATGTCAAAAATAACCCACAAAAGCACCAATAAAAAAGCAACGAAAAAGTTGGGTTATAATATAAAAAAAGAAGATTTGACACTCGTTTTGACAGTTTTATTCTTTTTGGGTTTGGTTCACTTTAATAATATTTCATATTTTACTCTTGAATGGATATACACCAGCTACTAATTCTAATTCTGTAATTGATTGAAATAGAGAGGTATACAATAATCTCGAATTGCAAAGGATCGTTGGTCGATTTCCGTGCCTTGCCCTATCTTCATGGTGTGCCAGTTTAGCTGCTATTATGAAACATAGAGATAGAGCCGTCGACAAGGAACTTGAGTACCTATGTGATGATTTTTTGAAGTTCAATAAACAAAAAGTTGGACTATCTCATCCCTCAATCAACGTAATGAACAGTTTTAAAATTGGCTGATGGACATTGTGCAGATGTCATCATAGCAAATACTCTGAAAGATTTTGATTAGACTAGGAGAAAGCATCATGATTTTGCTGTGAGTAGATGGAGGAACAATGTGCGATTGTTACTTCTGAACCAAAATTCTATACTTCACTATGCAAAATACATTCAGTGTCACAACACAAGATTGAAGAGCCCATCAATCTGTTGAGCCGCATATGACAACCGAATAGGTAACTTTTTTTACTATATCAGTTAATAAAAAATAAAATTGGTTTGATCTTGTCGAATGTTAATGACTGTCTCGATCTGCTCTATAAAACAATTCACATCATTGGGCAAGTCATACCGAAGTATCCAGAAAAAGGAACTGCACATAAACCCAAATATCTATGCTGGACTTGGTGCATAAGATAAGAAAGAAAAATCATTACTCTAAACCTAGTGCACTAAAGCAAATTACAAAGCATCAAATCAATAATAAAAGAAATATTGTACAAGATCACATCCCTTTTTGACTATTTGTAAGATCCATATCCAGAAGTGGATTGCCTAGAGAAATGCAGCTTGATGACTCAGTCAACAGTAGTGATGTTGCAAATGCTTTCGTACAGTTCTTCCACTCTGTTTATCAGGTCTCAGAAAATCATAGCAATTTCAAGGCTGCCTCGGATGAGTCATCTTTAACCTACCTTTGGTAACGAATCTGATGTTCTCAGAACTATTATAAACCTAAAACCAAAAAGGTCAACAGGCAGAGACAATATATTTATTTATATGGTTATACCATTTTTACATAAACTACAATTATAATACAAAGCTACGTGAAAGTTTCACTAAATGAATCTATACAGAATACCTCAGATAGTTTGCAGTATATATTTTATATTGCTAGTACAGATCTCAATCTATTCTTTAATTGGTTTAATGCATTATTAACTGGGTCAATAGAACCAAGGTTAAAATTCCGAGGTATTCTTGCCAAGGGACTGAATTGATATGGCACTATGGGTATCTTATTGTCGGTATTTTTGTAGGTTGTCACTGACCAATACTTCATTTTCATGAGAAGAGGATATATAAATTTTGTCAAGTAAACAATACTACACTATGTTCCTATCAGACCTGGGGGGCAATATGCTGTAACAACTGGACCAAAAAACCAAGAATTGTCCGTTACCGTATTACCTATTAGATACATTTTGGAAATATTTTATTAACATAATATAAACTTTTATCTATGAACATGTCATTCCGGATTCGGATTCCACTATTTTTGAACATATCGTACATAAAATTGACATATGTCGGTAGTTCAAACGTTGGCTCTAACCTAACCTAATTTTTTCTGTAGGTTATTTTTGACATTCGAACTATTAGACTCCTCCCATTGGCCGTACCCGTAGAAGCAAAGCCTTCTGGATCCAGTGACCCTAGACAAATCGCGTCGGTTGCGCCATCTCTTGAAACAAAATTAAATATATTTGCAAAAACGCTTTTTACCCGAACGGCGCCTCATATGAGTTGCTGCTTCAGTATTAGAATTCCATATTTACTTAATTATTTATGATTTTCGGATCATCCGCAAACATCTCCGTGAAGTGCGACGAAACACATTTTAGATACTCAAATACTCGCATATCATATTTGCATGACAAGGTAGGATTCTTCAGAAACGATAATAACTTTTCCTTTTCATTCTCCGATTATTTTTAGCAGAGTTATGACCAATCAAATATTCGGCTCAACCAGAACTTTCAGCGGCGCGTAAGGGTGAACCTGAAATTTGATGTCGGCATTCACTTTCCAAGATTACAGCAACAATCTATTATATATACAGAGTGGGCCATTGAAAACGAAACAGCGGCTCTGTAGGTCGACAGAACCGAGTTATATAAAAACGCTCGGACACGTCAACCACATTTTCGAGGGGGACATCGTTCGCGATGAAATTCACCCGAAATACATTCCATCCTTCGGAGCTGTGACTGCCACCCCTAAATTTTTAAATGGCAACATATGGCAAGTGATACCTCATTTGAAAGGTATTTTCCTTCTTAATATCAAACAACAAAAATAAATCAATTCCATCGATTAGTTTCCGAGATATAGGAACTTGAAGTTGGGAAATCACTTTTTATTCACTCAATCAATAAAAACAATATCTGATAAAGCAACTGTCGCAATAATTATTATTGTCAATGAATTAAATGTTCAAACTGTCTACCACCCATTTCCACACAATAGTACAAGTTCTGCTCAAAATGAGACCTCACATTTCGTAGCATTTCCGGCGTTATTCGACGGCATTCTTCAATAATTCTACGTCGTAATTCTTCCAGAGATTCTGGTTCGGTTGCATAGATTTTGTTTTTCAAGTGACCCCACAGGAAAAAGTTGAGTGGGGTTAAATCTGGAGATCTGGCTGGCCACTCTATAGCGCCTCTTCTTCCAATCCAACTTCCAGGAAACATTCTATCCAAAAACGCCCTAACAGGCTGTGCATAATGTGGAGGTGCCCCGTCTTGTTGAAATTTCAAGTGGTCTTCATGGTAACGATTGTCATTTTCAATGATGTCTACTAATTGTGGATAAACAAATTTATTCAATAATTCCAAATAAGTTTCTCCTGTCAGGTTACCGTCGAGAAATACTGGTCCAATCAAACGGTCCCCAAAAATACCGGCCCAGACATTGAGTTTTTCGGGAGTTTGAGTATGGACTTCGTGGAAAACATGTGGATTGGCATCTGACCAATAACGACAATTATGACGATTCACAGTCGAATTCAAAAAGAATGTAAACTCATCAGAAAAGCAGATGTTGAAAAGAAAATTCTCATCAGCATCTATTTTCGTAGTCATAATTTCACAAAATTCCTGTCGCCTATCAAAATCATCTTCATTCAATTGGTGTACCAAATGTATTTTGTAGGGGTGAAGTTTATGATGTTTCAGGATTCGGCGGATACTGGTTCTACTAATATTGGTAACACTTGCCAAATTTCCTTGTGCTCAATGTTGGGTCTGCATGAACTTGTCCTAAAAGTGCAACTTCAACAGGTTCATTTCTCACAGGAAATTCACGTTCTGGGTCTCGTTTCTTGTTGGCTACTGATCCAGTTTGACGAAACTTTTGCACTAATTCTAGAACGTATTTTCTAGCAACAAGTTTATCTGGATGCGTTTCATTGAACAAATTAGCTGTACGGTTACCACACTCATCATTCTTGAAAAAAATTGTTATTATTTCAACTCTTTCCGCGATCGTATACACCATTATTGAAAAAATATTCAGCAGCTGTAATTCACTCTAATGTCGTTCAATCAACGATCAGTTTGACATTGCCAGACGTCCAAAATTGCGATTTGGCGAAAAAAATTATCGCATACATGTTTTTGTTGTACGCGCATTGGAGTCGAATTCGAGAAAACGTCTTTTTATCGATTCTCAAGAACTTTAACATTTTTTCGATCAAGTATTTGAAGATGAAATAAGAATTTGAAACGGAATTGCATGTTATTTGTTGGTAAACAGTTAGATCATTTAATTCCTTGACAATGATAATTATCTTTAAACAGTTGCATTGTTAGATTTTATTTTTATTGATTGAGTGAAAAAAAAGTGATTTTCCAACTTCAAGTTCCTATATCTCGGAAACGAATCGATAGAATTAATTTATTTTTGTTGTTTAATATTAAGAAGGAAAATACCTTTCAAATGAGGTATCACTTGCCATATGTTGCCATTTAAAAATTTAGGGGTGGCGGTCACAGCTCCGAGGGATGGAATGTATTTCGGGTGAATTTCATCGTGAACGATGTCCCCCTCGAAAATGTTGTTGACGTGTCCGAGCGTTTTTATATAACTCGGTTCTGCCGACCTACAGAGCCGCTGTTTCGTTTTCAATGGCCCACTCTGTATATATATATATATATGTATATATATATGTATATATATATATATATATATATACAATGGATTCTTGTCTCAACACCCAATCGTACTGCATTATAAGCATTTCTCTACAGCGGATATTTGTTTTCAGGAAGTTTTCCGTACCTTAAAAAACGCTGTCATATTTTGCTGAAAGGGAACCTTCGTGTATATATCTTTGAGTTCAGTAGCGAACGCCAATCTGTTTTCGTTTTTGATTTTTGCTTGATTCTTTATCACGGCAGTAATGTTATTATCAAGGAAGGCAGCCATTTCCACTTTTAAGTTGAAACCTGAAAATATTGGAGAAAATTAGTTCATATAACATTAAGTTCGATATGGTTATCGAATTGTAAAATAATTTCAATAAGTTGCAAAATGAGCGTGTTTTTTGCACCAGGCGTGAATAATGGAACACGAGCTGGCTTAATTCGAGAATATCTTAGTCAAAAATATCCACTAAAATTCGTGAAGAGGGGGGAATCTGTAGATTGGCCAGCTAGGTCACTAGACCTAAAGACATTTCATGTTTGTCTCTGGATACATCAAAAGATGGTGGTCTACAAACATAAACTTTTTGTTTTTATGAAATTAATTATTACCTTTAAATTCTTCATCAGTTATTCCAGTCAAAATAGGCACTTTATTCATATTTCCGTTCTTGACGTTATCATGCGGTGGCCCTACGAGGAAAGCATTTTCGTCTTTAGGGTTTTCTATGCTCCCCGAGTAATATCCTTGTGGCCCATACGCAATATCGCCTTTCAGATGTGGTGGTATCTAAAAAATATTGGTGACAAAATCAAGACGGTCATTCAATAAATTTGTTAAAAAAAAATTAAAAATTGTTTAAAATTGTTTTCCCGTTGACCAGCTGTCGAACGGCAGCCAAGGATTAACGAGGTTTTACCTTTTAACGTGCGATTCCTGACACTCGGGTGAGTGAAGACAGGTCAGGGGAAATTCCATGATCCCCCATAGGATTTCAGTTCAGGAGGATTTCAGGTAGCTCAGTGGTTAAGCCATTGATGGTGCTGGTCGTGTAGGTTCGAAGCCTATCGACTACAGATTTTCTCCTGTTGACCCGAGTGGAAGCACCCCCGTAGCTTTCGTAATTATCAAGGTAGAAAGACTACACTTTCAGGACTGATGTAAATTCTGAAAATGCACCTACCGACGTGGTGTTAGCTTAAGTGATATACACTGCCCGCCAGTCGCGATGGAATAACCCATTTTTACAGTAAATCATACTAGGAGGCATAATAGGCTCGAAAATCCTTCAATACCATTGAGTCGACAGGTGCATTTTCAGCATTAACATCAGTCCTGAGAGTTTCGTCTTTCTACCTCGACAATTACGAAAGTTACGGGGGTTCCATGAAAAGTGAGACAAATTCAGATTTTTCAGGACTCAAATTATTTCAGAAAAACAGTGTATTCAAAGTTAATTTGGGGTCCTGATCACGAATCTGAAAGAATTTCGAACCTATTTTGCCCCCTAATATGATTTACCGATAAAATGGGTTGTTCCATTTTGACTGGCGGGCAGTGTATATCACGTAGGCCAACACCATTAGGCCGGTAGGTACATTTCCATCTTATCCATCAGTCCAGTGAGTTTCATCATTCTACCTCGATAATTACGGAAGTTACGGGGGTGCTTCCATGGAAAGTGAGACACACTGTATATACAGAGTGATCCATATGAAAGCGGGCCACCTCTCTAAAACTTTTATTTATTATCCGATTCAGAAGTTTTTATTTTCAATAGGTAGAGCATCAATAGTTCTAGTTGATTGCCATAAACTCGAAATAGAAATGAAAATTTCAAGGCCTACTTCGAATTTTTTTAAGGTCAAAAATCCAAAAAACATACTAGCAATTTTTTTAAACAGAATTTAGCGACGCCACTGGATTCACGACATCTTCAAATGGTTCAAGTGAAAATTACATAGGAATGCGTCCATTAATAAAAAAGTTATATAGGTATAAAATTTGAAAAATTTGTCAATAAATCAACCCACCACTTCAATATCAGAACTTTCATCAAAATTCTGACAGCACCACTGGATTCAAAATATTCCGAAATATATTTGGTCAGAATTTCATCGAAATCTGTTCATAAATAAAAAAATTATAAAATAATAAAATAAAATTTTCCTAAAATTCCACTAATTTCAAATTTTATTATTTTATAATTTTTTAACGTATGAACAGATTTCGATGAAATTCTAACCAAATGTATTTCGAAGTATTCTGAATCTAGTGGTGTAGTAAGAATTTTGATGAAAGTTCTGAAATTGAAGAGATGTGTTGATTTATTGACATAATTTTCAAATTTCATTCCCATATAACTTTTTCTACATGGTGATACTTTTGAGGAGCTGCATAATGAGTTATTTAAAATGTGATTGATACACGGACAGCGTTGAGTATAATTGGACACTTTCTTTAGTTCCTGAACCGCGCCATTAAATTCAGATGCCATAACTGAACAATTATCCGTTCCAAAACTGACACTAGAGTCTAAATCCAAATCAAAATTTCTGGCGCTATCCTCAACAATATGAGCTAAAGCCTATTATGTATCAAGTGAGTGAAGTGATACTTTTTCTTACGAGTAGGAAATGTTGACGCACGATGCCGTAGGCGGAGTGCGGCATTCCTACGAGTAAAAAAACACTTTACTCACGAGTTTCATACAATATTTTTTCTACAACTATGTCAAAAAAAATAAAATAACCAATTCATATTTTTTTGCAAATATGAAATGAATTTGGCATATTTTTATTGATTCATTATTCGAACAAAGTTCGAAGAGTATGCCGGAGTTGAGTTTCAATCAAATGAAACGAATAATTTCGACAGAGTCGAAATCTCTTTCTCTTCACACTATCCCGCAAAATGGAAAATTTGAACCGAATATTAAAATAACATATTCATCGAGGTCAATATTATTATTATTAATGTTGACTTGACTTTCGAATAACTAGTTCATCGAAGTAACTTTTCATTTTCTTAGATTTGTATTCAAAATAAATAAACAATCCTCGTGAAGCAACGAATATCTTTGAACTATGTCAAGAAAATCTCATATTTGCACTATCCACGATTTTCTCCGTTCAATCTTCATCACTTTTCTTTTCTACTTAAATTTATATTAATCAAGAATTCGTTATCTGGATGGATGCCCAATTTCACAAATTTCATTAATTATCGTTGTCAACTAGTTTCTGACGGCCAAACAGCCATAGCTACCTTGGATTACCTAGAGTAGATTAGGTCCAATAGTTTCTTAGAGGTAGGTATATGCCATTATTTTGATTATATTCGGCGCGATAGTTTGGAATTTTGATAATGCTTATTTAATAGTAAGAATGCTAGGAATATTATTGGTGAAACATCTGTATATCAGATATTTATAGGTTATTAGTTGCCAAAGAAAATGAGAACTGGCTTTATGACAGGATTTATTCGGATCTGTCACTGTTGTTGCATGAAACTGTCGGTTGCCTAGTTACAGCCGTTAAAAAAAGTGCACTTTTTTACGCTTTTCCGTTTAATAATGAAATCGTCTGTTGATAGTGAAACATTGTAATACTTTACGCACACAAACCACACAAAAAATGGGACTTTTTTGACAGTTGTAGAGAAATGAGTTTTTTGTATTTTTATTGTTTGTAACAAATGAATAAAAGACATTTGCAAATTCCAAACAACAGAATATAGATTACCTATGGTATTTCTGATATCCTCTATTGATTTTAGCAAGATAAAACTGAATGAAAACTTGACCATCGATTTTCCCTTGGAAGGATTGGACATGGCCAATTATGTAGAAGACAATCCGTATCAATACAATCTATATGCTCTCTGTAACCATAGTGGCACTATATATTCCGGACACTATATGGCCTATTGTGCAAGTGGCACAAGTTTGATGACTCCATGGTGTCACCAATATCATCTAAATCCCTCGTCAGTGGCGAAGCGTACGTCCTATTTTATGAGCAACTGGACGACAAATAAATTATTGCACCTTGAAATTTGTTCTGATAATAACCTTTGCACTGAGATAAATCGTCAATAAATTAATATTTATAAAATTACAGTAGATGATATTTTTCACGAAATATTTTTTCAAAGTGAACTCACGTGGTAATCGGCTCTCATAAGTTGCTCAGCAGGATATGATTTCAATAACTTTAGTAGGTCTTCTGATGAATTTTCGAAGGTGAAATCTGGATTTAGCGCCTTTCCTAATGAAAACGCGCGGTATTTCAAGCCTGGTAAAATACTCATATGACCGATAGCACTTGCACTTTGTATTATTGCACCTCTGAATAGTCCTGAAAATAAATTCAAAAACACCAGAAATTTCATTGGAATTTGTTAGAAGGACACGATGGTTTGAAAAGGATTAGTGATGTAGATTGAGATTTGTGCAGAGCAAAGAATAGCAGAATGTACCCAAAGTTCGAAACCAAATAAACGTAAACAGTTTTGTAAACAAGCATGTATTTATAAACTATTGAAGTAAAAGTATTTCAATGAGCGGGAGCACGATATTTAAATTTTTTTTTTAATGGATTATACCGGCTGAACACGAGGTGAGGTACGCTCTCCAATTTTTCGATAGTTTTGAAGATACAGATTTCAAATTTAGTGTGTCGCTAATATAGTACTTGAATACGCATATTCTGATGCCTCTACTGAAAATTCACCACTTCCGGTTCAACCTAAAGTCGATTGGCGTTCGCAAAATTTTTCTATCTCTATCCGTTCTCGAGTTGGTCAGTTCTGAATCAGTTTTCAAACGTTTTTTTTGGCGCCAAAAACATTTCTGATCAATTTTCGACATTCTCGTTAAAAGATTCGGAATCAGCACGTCTAAGTACGTCCGAGGACATAATTTTGAAATTCGAAAAATGAAAAATAAAAAAGTTCAGAAATTATCTCTCGCAAGATCTCTCATGATATACTCGACTTTTTTGTCTGTCGATTTTTTCCGTTCAAATCCTCAACTTGTACTAATTCAGTCATTCTGAATCGATTGGCATTCGCTGAATTTGTCTATCTCTATCCGTTCTCGAGTTGGTCAGCTCTGAATCAGTTTTTTTGACGCCAAAAATATTTCCGATGAGTTTTCGACATTTTCGTTCAAAAATTCGGGATCAGCACGTCTATGTACGTTCGGGGACAAAATTGGAAAATTCGAAAATTGCAAAATAAAAAAGTTCAAAAAATTATCTATCAATATATACTCGAGTTTTTTGTTCGTCAATTTTTTTCGTTGAAATCAATGGATTTACTATTTCAGTCATTCTGAATCGATTGGCGTTCGCAGAATTTGTCTATCTCTATCCGTTCTCGAGTTGGTCAGCTCTGAATCAGTTTTCAAACGGTTTTTTTGGAGCCAAAAATATTTCTGATCAGTTTTTGGCATTTTCGATCAAAGATTCGGAATCAGTACGTCAAAATACGTTTGAGGACAAAAACTTGAATTTCAAAAATGAAAAATGAAAAAGTTTCAAAAATTATCTCTCACGAGATCTCTCATGATATACTCAACTTTTTTGTCCGTCGATTTTTTTCGTTCAAATTCCAGTTAATAGTAATTCAGCCATTCTTAATCGATTGGCGTTTGCAGAATTGGTCTATCTCCAACCGTTCTCGAGTTGGTCAGCTCTGAATCAGTTTTCAAACGGTTTTTTTGGCGCCAAAAATATTTCTAATCAGTTTTCGACATTTTCTTTCGAATGTTCGGAATCAGCACATCTGAATACGTCCGAGGACAAAATTTTGAAATGCCAAAAATGAAAAATAAAAAAGTTCAGAAATTATCTCTCGCGAGATCTCTCATGATATACTCGACTTTTTTGTCCATCGATTTTTTTCGTTAAAATTCTCAGTTAATGGTAATTTGGCCATTTTAAATCGATTGGCTTACGCAGAATTGATCTATGCTTTACCGTTCTCGAGTTGGTCAGCTCTGAATCAGTTTTCAAACGGTTTTTTTGGCGCCAAAAATATTTCTGATCAGTTTTCGACATTTTCGTTCGAAGATTCGGAATCAGCACGTCTGAATACCTCCGAGGACAAAATTTTGAAATGCGAAAAATGAAAAATAAAAAAGTTCAGAAATTATCTCTAGCGAGATCTCTCATGATTTACTCGACTTTTTTGTCCGTCAATTTTTTCCGTTCAAATTCTCAGTAAATAATAATTTAGCCATTCTTAATAGATTGGCGTTCACAGAATTGGTCTATCTCTAACCGTTCTCGAGTTGGTCAGCTCTGAATCAGTTTTCAAACGGTTTTTTTGGCGCCAAAAATATTTCTGATCAGTTTTCGACATTTTCGTTCAAAGATTCATAATCAGCACGTCAAAATACGTCCGAGGACGAAATTTTGAAATACGAAAAATGAAAAATAAAAAAGTTCAGAAATTATCTCTCGCGAGATCTCTCATGATATACTCGACTTTTTTGTCCATCGATTTTTTTTGTTAAAATTCTCAGTTAATAGTAACTTGGCCATTTTAAATCGATTGGCTTTCGCAGAATTGGTCTATCTTTCACCGTTCTCGAGTTGGTCAGCTCTGAATCAGTTTTCAAACGGTTTTTTTGGCGCAAAAAATATTTCTGATCAGTTTTCGACATTTTCGTTAAAAGATTCGGAATCAGCACGTCTGAGTACGTCCGAGGACAAAATTTTGAAATGCGAAAAATGAAAAATAAAAAAGTTCAGAAATTATCTCTCGCGAGATCTCTCATGATTTACTCGACTTTTTTGTCCGTCAATTTTTTTTTGTTCAAATTCTCAGTATATAGTAATTCAGCTACTTTAAATCGATTGACGTTCACAGAATTGGTCTGTCTCTAACCGTTCTCGAGTTGGTCAGCTCTGTATCAGTTTTCAAACGGTTTTTTTGGCGCCAGAAATATTTCTGATCAGTTTTCGACATTTTCCTTTAAGGATTCGGAATCAGCACGTCAAAATACGTCCGAGAACAAAGTTTTGAAATGCCAAAAATGAAAAAAATAAAAAAGTTCAAAAATTATCTCTCGCGAGATCTCTCATGATATACTCGACTTATTTGTTCGTCGATTTTTTTCGTTCAAATTTTCAGTATATAGTAATTCAGCCATTCTAAATCGATTGGCATTCGCAGAAATGGTCTATCTCTAACCGTTCTTGAGTTGGTCAGCTCTGAATCAGTTTTCAAACGGTTTTTTTGGCGTCAAAAATATTTCTGATCAGTTTTCGACATTTTCGTTCAAAGATTCGGAATCAGCACGTCTAAATACGTCCGAGGACGAAATTTTGAAGTTCGAAAAATGAAAAATAAAAAAGTTCAGAAATTAGTTCTCGCGAGATCTCTCATGATATACTCGACTTTTTTGTCCGTCAATTTATTCTGTTCAAATTCTCAATATATAGTAATTCAGCCATTCTAAATCGATTGGAATTTGCAGAATTGGTCTATCTTTAACCGTTCTCGAGTTGGTCAGCTCTGAATCAGTTTTCAAACGTTATTTTAGGCGCCAAAAATATTTCTGATCAGTTTTCAACATTTTCGTTCAAAGATTCGGAATCAGCACGTCTAAATACGTCCGAAGACAAAATTTTGAAATGCGAAAAATGAAAAATAAAAAAGTTCAGGAATTATCTCTCGCGAGATCTCTCATGATATACTCGACTTTTTTGTCCGTCAATTTTTTTCGTTCAAATTTTCAGGAAATAGTGATTTTGCCATTCTGAGTCGATTGGCGTTCGCAGAATTGGTCCATCTTTAACCGTTCTCGAGTTGGTCAGCACTGACTCAGTTTTCAAACAGTTTTTTTGGCGCCAAAAATATTACTCGAATTTTATGTCCGTCGATTTTTTTCGTTCAAATTCTTTGCCAATAGTAATTCAGTCATTCTAAATCGATTGGCGTTCACAGAAATGGTCTATCTGTAACCGTTCTCGAGTTGGTCAGCTCTGAATCAGTTTTCAAACGTTTTTTTTGGCGCCAAAAATATTTCTGATCAATTTTCGACATTTTTGTTCAACGATTCGGAATCAGCACGTCTAAATACGTCCGAGGACAAAATTTTGAAATGCGAAGAATGAAAAATAAAAAAGTTCAGAAATTATCTCTCGCGAGATCTCTCATGATATACTCGACTTTTTTGTCCGTCGATTTTTTCCATTCAAATTCTCAGTCAATGGTAATTCAGCCATTTTAAATCGATTGGCGTTCGCAGAATTGGTCTATCTCTAACCGTTCTCGAGTTGGTCAGCTCTGAATCAGTTTTCAAACGGTTTTTTTGGCGCCAAAAACATTTCTGATCAGTTTTCAACATTTTCGTTTAAAGATTCAGAATTAGCACGTCAAAATATGTCCGAGGACGAAATTTTGAAATTTGAAAAATGAAAAATAAAAAAGTTCAAAAATTATCTCTCACGAGATCTCTCATGATATACTCGACTTTTTTGTCCGTCGATTTTTTTCGTTCTAATTCTCGGAAATTACTAATTTGGTCATTTTGAATCGATTGGCGTTCACAGAAATGGTCTATCTGTAACCGTTCTCGAGTTGGTCAGCTCTGAATCAGTTTTCAAACGTTTTTTTGGCGCCAAAAATATTTCTGATCAATTTTCGACATTTTTGTTCAAAGATTCGGAATCAGCACGTCTAAATACGTCCGAGGACAAAATTTTGAAATGCGAAGAATGAAAAATAAAAAAGTTCAGAAATTATCTCTCGCGAGATCTCTCATGATATACTCGACTTTTTTGTCCGTCGATTTTTTAATTCAAATCCTCAGTCAATGGTAATTCAGCCATTCTAAATCGATTGGCGTTCGCAGAATTGGTCTATCTCTAACCGTTCTCGAGTTGGTCAGCTCTGAATCAGTTTTCAAACGGTTTTTTTGGCGCCAAAAATATTTCTGATCAGTTTTCAACATTTTCGTTTAAAGATTCAGAATTAGCACGTCAAAATACGTCCAAGGACGAAATTTTGAAATTCGAAAAATGAAAAATAAAAAAGTTCAGAAATCTCTCATGATATACTTGACTTTTTTGTCCGTCAATTTATTCTGTTCAAATTCTCAGTAAATAGTAATTCAGCCATTCTAAATCGATTGGCGTTCGCAGAATTGGTCTATCTCTAATTGTTCTCGAGTTGGTCAGCTCTGAATCAGTTTTCAAACGGTTTTTTTGGAGCCAAAAATATTTCTGATCAGTTTTCGACGTTTTCGTTCAAAGATTCGGAATCAGCACGTCAAAATACGTCCGAGGACGAAATTTTGAAATTCGAAAAATGAAAAATAAAAAAGTTCAAAAATTATCTCTCACGAGATCTCTCATGATATACTCGACTTTTTTGTCCGTCGATTTTTTTCGTTCAAATTCTCGGAAATTACTAATTTGGTCATTTTGAATCGATTGGCGTTCACAGAAATGGTCTATCTGTAACCGTTCTCGAGTTGGTCAGCTCTGAATCAGTTTTCAAACGTTTTTTTTGTCGCCAAAAATATTTCTGATCAATTTTCAACATTTTTGTTCAAAGATTCGGAATCAGCACGTCTAAATACGTCCGAGAACAAAATTTTGAAATGCGAAGAATGAAAAATAAAAAAGTTCGGAAATTATCTCTCGCGAGATCTCTCATGATATACTCGACTTTTTTGTCCGTCGATTTTTTCCATTCAAATTCTCAGTCAATGGTAATTCAGCCATTTTAAATCGATTGGTGTTCGCAGAATTGGTCTATCTCTAACCGTTCTCGAGTTGGTCAGCTCTGAATCAGTTTTCAAACGGTTTTTTTGGCGCCAAAAATATTTCTGATCAGTTTTCAACATTTTCGTTTAAAGATTCAGAATTACAAAATACGTCCGAGGACGAAATTTTGAAATTCGAAAAATGAAAAATAAAAAAGTTCAGAAATTATCTCTCATGATATACTCGACTTTTTTGTCCGTCAATTTATTCTGTTCAAATTCTCAGTAAATAGTAATTCAGTCATTCTAAATCGATTGGCGTTCGCAGAATTGGTCTATCTCTAACTGTTCTCGAGTTGGTCAGCTCTGAATCAGTTTTCAAACGGTTTTTTTGGAGCCAAAAATATTTCTGATCAGTTTTCGACATTTTCGTTAAAAGATTCGGAATCAGCACGTCTAAGTACGTCCGAGGACAAAATTTTGAAATGCGAAAAATGAAAAATAAAAAAGTTCAGAAATTATCTCTTGCGAGATCTCTCATGATTTACTCAACTTTTTTGTCCGTCAATTTTTTTTGTTCAAATTCTCAGTATATAGTAATTCAGCTACTTTAAATCGATTGACGTTCACAGAATTGGTCTTCTCTAACCGTTCTCGAGTTGGTCAGCTCTGAATCAGTTTTCAAACGGTTTTTTTGGCGCCAGAAATATTTCTGATCAGTTTTCGACATTTTCCTTTAAGGATTCGGAATCAGCACGTCAAAATACGTCCGAGAACAAAGTTTTGAAATGCCAAAAATGAAAAAAATAAAAAAGTTCAAAAATGATCTCTCGCGAGATCTCTCATGATTTACTCGACTTTTTTGTCCGTCAATTTTTTTGTTCAAATTCTCAGTATATAGTAATTCAGCTACTTTAAATCGATTGACGTTCACAGAATTGGTCTGTCTCTAACCGTTCTCGAGTTGGTCAGCTCTGAATCAAATTTCAAACGGTATTTTTGGCGCCAAAAATATTTCTGATCAGTTTTCGATATTTTCTTCAAAAGATTCGGAATCAGCACGTCAAAATACATCCGAGGACAAAACTTTGAAATTCGATAAATGAAAAATAAATAAGTTCAGAAATTATCTCTCGCGAGATCTCTCATGATATACTCGACTTTTTTGTCCGTCGATTTTTTTCGTTCAAATTTTTGAATATTACTAATTTGGTCATTTTGAATCGATTGGCGTTCGCAGCATTGGTCTATCTCTAACCGTTCTCGCGTTGGTCAGCTTTTAATCAGTTTTCAAACGTTTTTTTGGCGCCAAAAATATTCCTGATCAGTTTTCGACATTTTCGTTCAAAGATTCGGAATCAGCACGTCCAACTACGTCCGAGGACAACATTTTGAAATGCGAAAAATGAAAAATAAAAAAGTTCAGAAATTATCTCTCGCGAGATCTCTCATGATATACTCGACTTTTGTGTTCGTCGATTTTTTTCGTTCAAATTTTCAGTAGATAGTAATTCAGTCATTCTAAATCGATTGGCGTTCGCAGAATTGGTCTATCTCTAACTGTTCTCGAGTTGGTCAGCTCTGAATCAGTTTTCAAACGGTTTTTTTGGAGCCAAAAATATTTCTGATCAGTTTTCGACATTTTCGTTAAAAGATTCGGAATCAGCACGTCTAAGTACGTCCGAGGACAAAATTTTGAAATGCGAAAAATGAAAAATAAAAAAGTTCAGAAATTATCTCTCGCGAGATCTCTCATGATTTACTCGACTTTTTTGTCCGTCAATTTTTTTTGTTCAAATTCTCAGTATATAGTAATTCAGCTACTTTAAATCGATTGACGTTCACAGAATTGGTCTGTCTCTAACCGTTCTCGAGTTGGTCAGCTCTGAATCAGTTTTCAAACGGTTTTTTTGGCGCCAGAAATATTTCTGATCAGTTTTCGATATTTTCTTCAAAAGATTCGGAATCAGCACGTCAAAATACGTCCGAGGACAAAACTTTGAAATTCGATAAATGAAAAATAAATAAGTTCAGAAATTATCTCTCGCGAGATCTCTCATGATATACTCGACTTTTTTGTCCGTCGATTTTTTTCGTTCAAATTTTTGAATATTACTAATTTGGTCATTTTGAATCGATTGGCGTTCGCAGCATTGGTCTATCTCTAACCGTTCTCGAGTTGGTCAGCTTTGAATCAGTTTTCAAACGTTTTTTTGGCGCCAAAAATATTCCTGATCAGTTTTAGACATTTTCGTTCAAAGATTCGGAATCAGCACGTCCAACTACGTCCGAGGACAAAATTTTGAAATGCGAAGAATGAAAAATAAAAAAGTTCAGAAATTATCTCTCGCGAGATCTCTCATGATATACTCGACTTTTTTGTCCGTCGATTTTTTTCGTTCAAATTCTCGGAAATTACTAATTTGGTCATTTTGAATCGATTGGCGTTCACAGAAATGGTCTATCTGTAACCGTTCTCGAGTTGGTCAGCTCTGAATCAGTTTTCAAACGTTTTTTATGGCGCCAAAAATATTTCTGATCAATTTTCGACATTTTTGTTCAAAGATTCGGAATCAGCACGTCTAAATACGTCCGAGGACAAAATTTTGGAATGCGAAGAATGAAAAATAAAAAAGTTCAGAAATTATCTCTCGCGAGATCTCTCATGATATACTCGACTTTTTTGTCCGTCGATTTTTTCCATTCAAATTCTCAGTAAATAGTAATTCAGCCATTCTAAATCGATTGGCGTTCGCAGAATTGGTCTATCTCTAATTGTTCTCGAGTTGGTCAGCTCTGAATCAGTTTTCAAACGGTTTTTTTGGAGCCAAAAATATTTCTGATCAGTTTTCGACGTTTTCGTTCAAAGATTCGGAATCAGCACCTCAAAATACGTCCGAGGACGAAATTTTGAAATTCGAAAAATGAAAAATAAAAAAGTTCAGAAATTATCTCTCACGAGATCTTTCATGATATACTCGACTTTTTTGTCCGTCGATTTTTTTCGTTCAAATTCTCGGAAATTACTAATTTGGTCATTTTGAATCGATTGGCGTTCACAGAAATGGTCTATCTGTAACCGTTCACGAGTTGGTCAGCTCTGAATCAGTTTTCAAACGTTTTTTTTGGCGCCAAAAATATTTCTGATCAATTTTCGACATTTTTGTTCAAAGATTCGGAATCAGAACGTCTAAATACGTCCGAGGACAAAATTTTGAAATGCGAAGAATGAAAAATAAAAAAGTTCAGAAATTATCTCTCATGATATACTCGACTTTTTTGTCCGTCAATTTATTCTGCTCAAATTCTCAGTAAATAGTAATTCAGTCATTCTAAATCGATTGGCGTTCGCAGAATTGGTCTATCTCTAACTGTTCTCGAGTTGGTCAGCTCTGAATCAGTTTTCAAACGGTTTTTTTTGGAGCCAAAAATATTTCTGATCAGTTTTCGACATTTTCGTTCAAAGATTCGGAAATAGCACGTGAAAATACGTCCGAGGACAAAATTTTGAAATTCGAAAAATGAAAAATAAAAAAGTTGAAAAATTATCTCTCACGAGATCTCTCATGATATACACGACTTTTTTGTCCGTCGATTTTTTTCGTTCAAATTCTCGGAAATTACTAATTTGGTCATTTTGAATCGATTGGCGTTCACAGATATGGTCTATCTGTAACCGTTCTCGAGTTGGTCAGCTCTGAATCAGTTTTCAAACGTTTTTTTTGGCGCCAAAAATATTTCTGATCAATTTTCGACATTTTTGTTCAAAGATTCGGAATCAGAACGTCTAAATACGTCCGAGGACAAAATTTTGAAATGCGAAGAATGAAAAATAAAAACGTTCAGAAATTATCTCTCGCGAGATCTCTCATGATATACTCGACTTTTTTGTCCGTCGATTTTTTTCGTTAAAATTCTCAGTAAATAGTAATTCAGTCATTCTAAATCGATTGGCGTTCGCAGAATTGGTCTATCTCTAACCGTTCTCGAGTTGGTCAGCTCTGAATCAGTTTTCAAACGGTGTTTTTGGAGCCAAAAATATTTCTGATCAGTTTTCGACATTTTCGTTTAAAGACTCAGAAATAGCACGTCAAAATACGTCCAAGGACGAAATTTTGAAATTCGAAAAATGAAAAATAAAAAAGTTCAGAAATTATCTCTCATGATATACTTGACTTTTTTGTCCGTCAATTTATTCTGTTCAAATTCTCAGTAAATAGTAATTCAGCCATTCTAAATCGATTGGAGTTCGCAGAATTGGTCTATCTCTAACCGTTCTCGAGTTGGTCAGCTCTGAATCAGTTTTCAAACGGTTTTTTTGGAGCCAAAAATATTTCTGATCAGTTTTCAACATTTTCGTTCAAAGATTCAGAATTAGCACGTCAAAATACGTCCGAGGACGAAATTTTGAAATTCGAAAAATGAAAAATAAAAAAGTTCAAAAATTATGTCTCACGAGATCTCTCATGATATACTCGACTTTTTTGTCCATTGATTTTTTTTGTTAAAATTCTCAGTTAATAGTAATTTTGCCATTTTAAATCGATTGGCTTTCGCAGAATTGGTCTATCTTTCACCGTTCTCGAGTTGGTCAGCTCTGAATCAGTTTTCAAACGGTTTTTTTGGCGCAAAAAATATTTCTGATCAGTTTTCGACATTTTCGTTAAAAGATCCGGAATCAGCACCTCAAAATACGTTCGAGGACAAAATTTTGAAATTCGAAAAATGAAAAATAAAAAAGTTCAGAAATTATCTCTCGCGAGATCTCTCATGATATAAGTACTCGACTTTTTTGTCCGTCAATTTATTCTGTTCAAATTCTCAGTAAATAGTAATTCAGTCATTCTAAATCGATTGGCGTTCGCAGAATTGGTCTATCTCTAACTGTTCTTGAGTTGGTCAGCTCTGAATCAGTTTTCAAACGGTTTTTTTGGAGCCAAAAATATTTCTGATCAGCTTTCGGCATTTTCGTTCAAAGATTCGGAATTAGTACGTCAAAATACGTTTGAGGAAAAAAATTTGAAATTTAAAAATGAATAATGAAAAAGTTCAAAAATTATCTCTCACGAGATCTCTCATGATATACTCGACTTTTTTGTCCGTCGATTTTTTCTTTTCAAATTCTCGGAAATTACTAATTTGGTCATTTTGAATCGATTGGCTTTCACAGAAATGGTCTATCTGTAACCGTTCTCGAGTTGGTCAGCTCTGAATCAGTTTTCAAACGTTTTTTTTGGCGCCAAAAATATTTCTGATCAATTTTCGACATTTTTGTTCAAAGATTCGGAATCAGCACGTCTAAATACGTCCGAGGACAAAATTTTGAAATGCGAAGAATGAAAAATTGAAAAGTCCAGAAATTATCTCTCGCGAGATCTCTCATGATATAAGAACTCGACTTTTTTGTCCGTCAATTTATTCTGTTCAAATTCTCAGTAAATAGTAACTCAGTCATTCTAAATCGATTGGCGTTCGCAGAATTGGTCTATCTCTAACTGTTCTCGAGTTGGTCAGCTCTGAATCAGTTTTCAAACAGTATTTTTGGAGCCAAAAATATTTCTGATCAGCTTTCGGCATTTTCGTTCAAAGATTCGGAATCAGCACGTGACAATACGTCCGAGGACAAAATTTTGAAATTCGAAAAATGAAAAATAAAAAAGTTCAAAAATTATGTCTCACGAGATCTCTCATGATATACTCGACTTCTTTGTCCGTCGATTTTTTTCGTTCAAATTCTCAGAAATTACTAATTTGGTCATTTTGAATCGATTGGCGTTCACAGATATGGTCTATCTGTAACCGTTCTCGAGTTGGTCAGCTCTGAATCAGTTTTCAAACGTTTTTTTTGGCGCCAAAAATATTTCTGATCAATTTTCGACATTTTTGTTCAAAGATTCGGAATCAGAACGTCTAAATACGTCCGAGGACAAAATTTTGAAATGCGAAGAATGAAAAATAAAAACGTTCAGAAATTATCTCTCGCGAGATCTCTCATGATATACTCGACTTTTTTGTCCGTCGATTTTTTTCGTTAAAATTCTCAGTAAATAGTAATTCAGTCATTCTAAATCGATTGGCGTTCGCAGAATTGGTCTATCTCTAACCGTTCTCGAGTTGGTCAGCTCTGAATCAGTTTTCAAACGGTGTTTTTGGAGCCAAAAATATTTCTGATCAGTTTTCGACATTTTCGTTTAAAGACTCAGAAATAGCACGTCAAAATACGTCCAAGGACGAAATTTTGAAATTCGAAAAATGAAAAATAAAAAAGTTCAGAAATTATCTCTCATGATATACTTGACTTTTTTGTCCGTCAATTTATTCTGTTCAAATTCTCAGTAAATAGTAATTCAGCCATTCTAAATCGATTGGAGTTCGCAGAATTGGTCTATCTCTAACCGTTCTCGAGTTGGTCAGCTCTGAATCAGTTTTCAAACGGTTTTTTTGGAGCCAAAAATATTTCTGATCAGTTTTCAACATTTTCGTTCAAAGATTCAGAATTAGCACGTCAAAATACGTCCGAGGACGAAATTTTGAAATTCGAAAAATGAAAAATAAAAAAGTTCAAAAATTATGTCTCACGAGATCTCTCATGATATACTCGACTTTTTTGTCCATTGATTTTTTTTGTTAAAATTCTCAGTTAATAGTAATTTTGCCATTTTAAATCGATTGGCTTTCGCAGAATTTGTCTATCTTTCACCGTTCTCGAGTTGGTCAGCTCTGAATCAGTTTTCAAACGGTTTTTTTGGCGCAAAAAATATTTCTGATCAGTTTTCGACATTTTCGTTAAAAGATCCGGAATCAGCACCTCAAAATACGTTCGAGGACAAAATTTTGAAATTCGAAAAATGAAAAATAAAAAAGTTCAGAAATTATCTCTCGCGAGATCTCTCATGATATAAGTACTCGACTTTTTTGTCCGTCAATTTATTCTGTTCAAATTCTCAGTAAATAGTAATTCAGTCATTCTAAATCGATTGGCGTTCGCAGAATTGGTCTATCTCTAACTGTTCTTGAGTTGGTCAGCTCTGAATCAGTTTTCAAACGGTTTTTTTGGAGCCAAAAATATTTCTGATCAGCTTTCGGCATTTTCGTTCAAAGATTCGGAATTAGTACGTCAAAATACGTTTGAGGAAAAAAATTTGAAATTTAAAAATGAATAATGAAAAAGTTCAAAAATTATCTCTCACGAGATCTCTCATGATATACTCGACTTTTTTGTCCGTCGATTTTTTCTTTTCAAATTCTCGGAAATTACTAATTTGGTCATTTTGAATCGATTGGCTTTCACAGAAATGGTCTATCTGTAACCGTTCTCGAGTTGGTCAGCTCTGAATCAGTTTTCAAACGTTTTTTTTGGCGCCAAAAATATTTCTGATCAATTTTCGACATTTTCGTTCAAAGATTCGGAATCAGCACGTGACAATACGTCCGAGGACAAAATTTTGAAATTCGAAAAATGAAAAATAAAAAAGTTCAAAAATTATGTCTCACGAGATCTCTCATGATATACTCGACTTCTTTGTCCGTCGATTTTTTTCGTTCAAATTCTCAGAAATTACTAATTTGGTCATTTTGAATCGATTGGCGTTCACAGATATGGTCTATCTGTAACCGTTCTCGAGTTGGTCAGCTCTGAATCAGTTTTCAAACGTTTTTTTTGGCGCCAAAAATATTTCTGATCAATTTTCGACATTTTTGTTCAAAGATTCGGAATCAGAACGTCTAAATACGTCCGAGGACAAAATTTTGAAATGCGAAGAATGAAAAATAAAAACGTTCAGAAATTATCTCTCGCGAGATCTCTCATGATATACTCGACTTTTTTGTCCGTCGATTTTTTTCGTTAAAATTCTCAGTAAATAGTAATTCAGTCATTCTAAATCGATTGGCGTTCGCAGAATTGGTCTATCTCTAACCGTTCTCGAGTTGGTCAGCTCTGAATCAGTTTTCAAACGGTGTTTTTGGAGCCAAAAATATTTCTGATCAGTTTTCGACATTTTCGTTTAAAGACTCAGAAATAGCACGTCAAAATACGTCCAAGGACGAAATTTTGAAATTCGAAAAATGAAAAATAAAAAAGTTCAGAAATTATCTCTCATGATATACTTGACTTTTTTGTCCGTCAATTTATTCTGTTCAAATTCTCAGTAAATAGTAATTCAGCCATTCTAAATCGATTGGAGTTCGCAGAATTGGTCTATCTCTAACCGTTCTCGAGTTGGTCAGCTCTGAATCAGTTTTCAAACGGTTTTTTTGGAGCCAAAAATATTTCTGATCAGTTTTCAACATTTTCGTTCAAAGATTCAGAATTAGCACGTCAAAATACGTCCGAGGACGAAATTTTGAAATTCGAAAAATGAAAAATAAAAAAGTTCAAAAATTATGTCTCACGAGATCTCTCATGATATACTCGACTTTTTTGTCCATTGATTTTTTTTGTTAAAATTCTCAGTTAATAGTAATTTTGCCATTTTAAATCGATTGGCTTTCGCAGAATTTGTCTATCTTTCACCGTTCTCGAGTTGGTCAGCTCTGAATCAGTTTTCAAACGGTTTTTTTGGCGCAAAAAATATTTCTGATCAGTTTTCGACATTTTCGTTAAAAGATCCGGAATCAGCACCTCAAAATACGTTCGAGGACAAAATTTTGAAATTCGAAAAATGAAAAATAAAAAAGTTCAGAAATTATCTCTCGCGAGATCTCTCATGATATAAGTACTCGACTTTTTTGTCCGTCAATTTATTCTGTTCAAATTCTCAGTAAATAGTAATTCAGTCATTCTAAATCGATTGGCGTTCGCAGAATTGGTCTATCTCTAACTGTTCTTGAGTTGGTCAGCTCTGAATCAGTTTTCAAACGGTTTTTTTGGAGCCAAAAATATTTCTGATCAGCTTTCGGCATTTTCGTTCAAAGATTCGGAATTAGTACGTCAAAATACGTTTGAGGAAAAAAATTTGAAATTTAAAAATGAATAATGAAAAAGTTCAAAAATTATCTCTCACGAGATCTCTCATGATATACTCGACTTTTTTGTCCGTCGATTTTTTCTTTTCAAATTCTCGGAAATTACTAATTTGGTCATTTTGAATCGATTGGCTTTCACAGAAATGGTCTATCTGTAACCGTTCTCGAGTTGGTCAGCTCTGAATCAGTTTTCAAACGTTTTTTTTGGCGCCAAAAATATTTCTGATCAATTTTCGACATTTTTGTTCAAAGATTCGGAATCAGCACGTCTAAATACGTCCGAGGACAAAATTTTGAAATGCGAAGAATGAAAAATTGAAAAGTCCAGAAATTATCTCTCGCGAGATCTCTCATGATATAAGAACTCGACTTTTTTGTCCGTCAATTTATTCTGTTCAAATTCTCAGTAAATAGTAACTCAGTCATTCTAAATCGATTGGCGTTCGCAGAATTGGTCTATCTCTAACTGTTCTCGAGTTGGTCAGCTCTGAATCAGTTTTCAAACAGTATTTTTGGAGCCAAAAATATTTCTGATCAGCTTTCGGCATTTTCGTTCAAAGATTCGGAATCAGCACGTGACAATACGTCCGAGGACAAAATTTTGAAATTCGAAAAATGAAAAATAAAAAAGTTCAAAAATTATGTCTCACGAGATCTCTCATGATATACTCGACTTCTTTGTCCGTCGATTTTTTTCGTTCAAATTCTCAGAAATTACTAATTTGGTCATTTTGAATCGATTGGCGTTCACAGAAATGGTCTATCTCTAACCGTTCTCGAGTTGGTCAGTTCTGAATCAGTTTTAAAACGGTTTTTTTGGCGCCAAAAACATTTCTGATCAGTTTTCAACATTTTCGTTTAAAGATTCAGAATTAGCACGTCAAAATACGTCCGAGGACGAAATTTTGAAATTCGAAAAATGAAAAATAAAAAAGTTCAAAAATTATCTCTCACGAGATCTCTCATGATATACTCGACTTTTTTGTCCGTCGATTTTTTCCATTAATTCTCAGTCAATGGTAATTCAGCCATTTTAAATCGATTGGCGTTCGCAGAATTGGTCTATCTCTAACCGTTCTCGAGTTGGTCAGCTCTGAATCAGTTTTCAAACGGTTTTTTTGGCGCCAAAAATATTTCTGATCAGTTTTCAACATTTTCGTTTATAGATTCAGAATTAGCACGTCAAAATACGTCCGAGGACAAAATTTTGAAATTCGAAAAATGAAAAATAAAAAAGTTCAAAAATTATCTCTCACGAGATCTCTCATGATATACTCGACTTTTTTGTCCGTCGATTTTTTTCGTTCAAATTCTCGGAAATTACTAATTTGGTCATTTTGAATCGATTGGCGTTCACAGAAATGGTCTATCTGTAACCGTTCTCGAGTTGGTCAGCTCTGAATCAGTTTTCAAACGGTTTTTTTGGCGCAAAAAATATTTCTGATTAGTTTTCGACATTTTCGTTAAAAGATTCGGAATCAGCACCTCAAAATACGTCCGAGGACAAAATTTTGAAATTCGAAAAATGAAAAATAAAAAAGTTCAGAAATTATCTCTCGCGAGATCTCTCATGATATAAGTACTCGACTTTTTTGTCCGTCAATTTATTCTGTTCAAATTCTCAGTAAATAGTAATTCAGTCATTCTAAATCGATTGGCGTTCGCAGAATTGGTCTATCTCTAACTGTTCTCGAGTTGGTCAGCTCTGAATTAGTTTTCAAACGGTTTTTTGGAGCCAAAAATATTTCTGATCAGCTTTCGGCATTTTCGTTCAAAGATTCGGAATTAGTACGTCAAAATACGTTTGAGGAAAAAAATTTGAAATTTAAAAATGAAAAATGAAAAAGTTCAAAAATTATCTCTCACGAGATCTCTCATGATATACTCGACTTTTTTGTCCGTCGATTTTTTTCGTTCAAATTCTCGGAAATTACTAATTTGGTCATTTTGAATCGATTGGCGTTCACAGAAATGGTCTATCTGTAACCGTTCTCGAGTTGGTCAGCTCTGAATCAGTTTTCAAACGTTTTTTTTGGCGCCAAAAATATTTCTGATCAATTTTCGACATTTTTGTTCAAAGATTCGGAATCAGCACGTCTAAATACGTCCGAGGACAAAATTTTGAAATGCGAAGAATAAAAAATAAAAAAGTTCGGAAATTATCTCTCGCGAGATCTCTCATGATATACTCGACTTTTTTGTCCGTCGATTTTTTCCATTCAAATTCTCAGTCAATGGTAATTCAGCCATTTTAAATCGATTGGCGTTCGCAGAATTGGTCTATCTCTAACCGTTCTCGAGTTGGTCAGCTCTGAATCAGTTTTCAAACGGTTTTTTTGGCGCCAAAAATATTTCTGATCAGTTTTCAACATTTTCGTTTAAAGATTCAGAATTAGCACGTCAAAATACGTCCGGGGACGAAATTTTGAAATTCGAAAAATGAAAAATAAAAAAGTTCAGAAATTATCTCTCATGATATACTCGACTTTTTTGTCCGTCAATTTATTCTGTTCAAATTCTCAGTAAATAGTATTTCAGTCATTCTAAATCGATTGGCGTTCGCAGAATTGGTCTATCTCTAACTGTTCTCGAGTTGGTCAGCTCTGAATCAGTTTTCAAACGGTTTTTTTGGAGCCAAAAATATTTCTGATCAGTTTTCGACATTTTCGTTCAAAGATTCGGAATCAGCACGTCAAAATACGTCCGAGGACAAAATTTTGAAATTCGAAAAATGAAAAATAAAAAAGTTCAAAAATTATCTCTCACGAGATCTCTCATGATATACTCGACTTTTTTGTCCGTCGATTTTTTCCGTTCAAATTCTCGGAAATTACTAATTTGGTCTTTTTGAATCGATTGGCGTTCACAGAAATGGTCTATCTGTAACCGTTCTCGAGTTGGTCAGCTCTGAATCAGTTTTCAAACGGTTTTTTTGGCGCCAAAAATATTTCTGATCAATTTTCGACATTTTTGTTCAAAGATTCGGAATCAGCACGTCTAAATGCGTCCGAGGACAAAATTCTATGTTCTAAGTCTATGTTCTAAGTCTATCTTTCACCGTTCTCGAGTTGGTCAGCTCTGAATCAGTTTTCAAACGGTTTTTTTGGCGCAAAAAATATTTCTGATCAGTTTTCGACATTTTCGTTAAAAGATTCGGAATCAGCACCTCAAAATACGTCCGAGGACAAAATTTTGAAATTCGAAAAATGAAAAATAAAAAAGTTCAGAAATTATCTCTCGCGAGATCTCTCATGATATAAGTACTCGACTTTTTTGTCCGTCAATTTATTCTGTTCAAATTCTCAGTAAATAGTAATTCAGTCATTCTAAATCGATTGGCGTTCGCAGAATTGGTCTATCTCTAACTGTTCTCGAGTTGGTCAGCTCTGAATCAGTTTTCAAACTGTTTTTTGGAGCCAAAAATATTTCTGATCAGCTTTCGGCATTTTCGTTCAAAGATTCGGAATTAGTACGTCAAAATACGTTTGAGGAAAAAAATTTGAAATTTAAAAATGAAAAATGAAAAAGTTCAAAAATTATCTCTCACGAGATCTCTCATGATATACTCGACTTTTTTGTCCGTTGATTTTTTTCGTTCAAATTCTCGGAAATTACTAATTTGGTCATTTTGAATCGATTGGCGTTCACAGAAATGGTCTATCTGTAACCGTTCTCGAGTTGGTCAGCTCTGAATAAGTTTTCAAACGTTTTTTTTAACGCCAAAAATATTTCTGATCAATTTTCGACATTTTTGTTCAAAGATTCGGAATCAGCACGTCTAAATACGTCCGTGGACAAAATTTTGAAATGCGAAGAATGAAAAATAAAAAAGTTCAGAAATTATCTCTCGCGAGATCTCTCATGATATACTCGACTTTTTTGTCCGTCGATTTTTTCCATTCAAATTCTCAGTCAATGGTAATTCCGCCATTTTAAATCGATTGGCGTTCGCAGAATTGGTCTATCTCTAACCGTTCTCGAGTTGGTCAGCTCTGAATCAGTTTTAAAACGGTTTTTTTGGCGCCAAAAATATTTCTGATCAGTTTTCAACATTTTCGTTTAAAGATTCAGAATTAGCACGTCAAAATACGTCCGAGGACGAAATTTTGAAATTCGAAAAATGAAAAATAAAAAAGTTCAGAAATTATCTCTCATGATATACTCGACTTTTTTGTCCGTCAATTTATTCTGTTCAAATTCTCAGTAAATAGTAATTCAGTCATTCTAAATCGATTGGCGTTCGCAGAATTGGTCTATCTCTAACTGTTCTCGAGTTGGTCAGCTCTGAATCAGTTTTCAAACGGTTTTTTTGGAGCCAAAAATATTTCTGATCAGTTTTCGACATTTTCGTTCAAAGATTCGGAATCAGCACGTCAAAATACGTCCGAGGACAAAATTTTGAAATTCGAAAAATGAAAAATAAAAAAGTTCAAAAATTATCTCTCACGAGATCTCTCATGATATACTCGACTTTTTTGTCCGTCGATTTTTTCCGTTCAAATTCTCGGAAATTACTAATTTGGTCTTTTTGAATCGATTGGCGTTCACAGAAATGGTCTATCTGTAACCGTTCTCGAGTTGGTCAGCTCTGAATCAGTTTTCAAACGTTTTTTTTGGCGCCAAAAATATTTCTGATCAATTTTCGACATTTTTGTTCAAAGATTCGGAATCAGCACGTCTAAATGCGTCCGAGGACAAAATTCTATGTTCTAAGTCTATGTTCTAAGTCTATCTTTCACCGTTCTCGAGTTGGTCAGCTCTGAATCAGTTTTCAAACGGTTTTTTTGGCGCAAAAAATATTTCTGATCAGTTTTCGACATTTTCGTTAAAAGATTCGGAATCAGCACCTCAAAATACGTCCGAGGACAAAATTTTGAAATTCGAAAAATGAAAAATAAAAAAGTTCAGAAATTATCTCTCGCGAGATCTCTCATGATATAAGTACTCGACTTTTTTGTCCGTCAATTTATTCTGTTCAAATTCTCAGTAAATAGTAATTCAGTCATTCTAAATCGATTGGCGTTCGCAGAATTGGTCTATCTCTAACTGTTCTCGAGTTGGTCAGCTCTGAATCAGTTTTCAAACTGTTTTTTGGAGCCAAACATATTTCTGATCAGCTTTCGGCATTTTCGTTCAAAGATTCGGAATTAGTACGTCAAAATACGTTTGAGGAAAAAAATTTAAAATTTAAAAATGAAAAATGAAAAAGTTCAAAAATTATCTCTCACGAGATCTCTCATGATATACTCGACTTTTTTGTCCGTCGATTTTTTTCGTTCAAATTCTCGGAAATTACTAATTTGGTCATTTTGAATCGATTGGCGTTCACAGAAATGGTCTATCTGTAACCGTTCTCGAGTTGGTCAGCTCTGAATAAGTTTTCAAACGTTTTTTTTAACGCCAAAAATATTTCTGATCAATTTTCGACATTTTTGTTCAAAGATTCGGAATCAGCACGTCTAAATACGTCCGTGGACAAAATTTTGAAATGCGAAGAATGAAAAATAAAAAAGTTCAGAAATTATCTCTCGCGAGATCTCTCATGATATACTCGACTTTTTTGTCCGTCGATTTTTTCCATTCAAATTCTCAGTCAATGGTAATTCCGCCATTTTAAATCGATTGGCGTTCGCAGAATTGGTCTATCTCTAACCGTTCTCGAGTTGGTCAGCTCTGAATCAGTTTTAAAACGGTTTTTTTGGCGCCAAAAATATTTCTGATCAGTTTTCAACATTTTCGTTTAAAGATTCAGAATTAGCACGTCAAAATACGTCCGAGGACGAAATTTTGAAATTCGAAAAATGAAAAATAAAAAAGTTCAGAAATTATCTCTCATGATATACTCGACTTTTTTGTCCGTCAATTTATTCTGTTCAAATTCTCAGTAAATAGTGATTCAGTCATTCTAAATCGATTGGCGTTCTCAGAATTGGTCTATCTCTAACTGTTCTCGAGTTGGTCAGCTCTGAATCAGTTTTCAAACGGTTTTTTTGGAGCCAAAAATATTTCTGATCAGTTTTCGACATTTTTCGTTCAAAGATTCGGAATCAGCACGTGAAAATACGTCCGAGGACAAAATTTTGAAATTTGAAAAATGAAAAATAAAAAAGTTCAAAAATTATCTCTCACGAGATCTCTCATGATATACTCGACTTTTTTGTCCGTCGATTTTTTTCGTTCAAATTCTCGGAAATTACTAATTTGGTCTTTTTGAATCGATTGGCGTTCACAGAAATGGTCTATCTCTAACCGTTCTCGAGTTGGACAGCTCTGAATCAGTTTTCAAACGGTTTTTTTGGCGCCAAAAATATTTCTGATTAGTTTTCAACATTTTCGTTTAAAGATTCAGAATTAGCACGTCAAAATACGTCCAAGGACGAAATTTTGAAATTCGAAAAATGAAAAATAAAAAAGTTCAGAAATTATCAATCGCGAGATCTCTCATGATGTACTCGACTTTTTTGTCCGTCGATTTTTTCAATTCAAATTCTCAGTCAATGGTAATTCAGCCATTCTAAATCGATTGGCGTTCGCAGAATTGGTCTATCTCTAACCGTTCTCGAGTTGGTCAGCTCTGAATCAGTTTTCAAACGTTTTTTTGGCGCCAAAAATATTTCTGATCAATTTTCGACATTTTTGTTCAAAGATTCGGAATCAGCACGTCTAAATACGTCCGAGTACAAAATTTTGAAATTCGAAAAATGAAAAATAAAAAAGTTCAGAAATTATCTCTCATGATATACTCGACTTTTTTGTCCCTCATTTTATTCTGTTCATATTCTCAGTAAATAGTAATTCAGTCATTCTAAATCGATTGGCGTTCGCAGAATTGGTCTATCTCTAACTGTTCTCGAGTTGGTCAGCTCTGAATCAGTTTTTTTGGAGCCAAAAATATTTCTGATCAGTTTTCGACCTTTTCGTTGAAAGATTCGGAATCAGCACGTGAAAATACGTCCGAGGACAAAATTTTGAAATTCGAAAAATGAAAAATAAAAAAGTTCAAAAATTATCTCTCACGAGATCTCTCATGATATACTCGACTTTTTTGTCCGTCGATTTTTTTCGTTAAAATTCTCAGTAAATAGTAATTCAGTCATTCTAAATCGATTGGCGTTCGCAGAATTGGTCTATCTCTAACTGTTCTCGAGTTGGTCAGCTCTGAATCAGTTTTCAAACGGTTTTTTGGAGCCAAAAATATTTCTGATCAGCTTTCGGCATTTTCGTTCAAAGATTCGGAATTAGTACGTCAAAATACGTTTGAGGAAAAAAATTTGAAATTTAAAAATGAAAAATGAAAAAGTTCAAAAATTATCTCTCACGAGATCTCTCATGATATACTCGACTTTTTTGACCGTCGATTTTTTTCGTTCAAATTCTCGGAAATTACTAATTTGGTCATTTTGAATCGATTGGCGTTCACAGAAATGGTCTATCTGTAACCGTTCTCGAGTTGGTCAGCTCTGAATCAGTTTTCAAACGTTTTTTTTGGAGCCAAAAATATTTCTGATCAATTTTCGACATTTTTGTTCAAAGATTCGGAATCAGCACGTCTAAATACGTCCGAGGACAAAATTTTGAAATGCGAAGAATGAAAAATAAAAAAGTTCAGAAATTATCTCTCGCGAGATCTCTCATGATATACTCGACTTTTTTGTCCGTCGATTTTTTCCATTCAAATTCTCAGTCAATGGTAATTCAGCCATTTTAAATCGATTGGCGTTCGCAGAATTGGTCTATCTCTAACCGTTCTCGAGTTGGTCAGCTCTGAATCAGTTTTAAAACGGTTTTTTTGGCGCCAAAAATATTTCTGATCAGTTTTCAACATTTTCGTTTAAAGATTCAGAATTAGCACGTCAAAATACGTCCGAGGACGAAATTTTGAAATTCGAAAAATGAAAAATAAAAAAGTTCAAAAATTATCTCTCACGAGATCTCTCATGATATACTCGACTTTTTTGTCCGTTAATTTTTTTCGTTCAAATTCTCGGAAATTACTAATTTGGTCATTTTGAATCGATTGGCGTTCACAGAAATGGTCTATCTCTAACCGTTCTCGAGTTGGTCAGCTCTGAATCAGTTTTCAAACGGTTTTTTTGGCGCCAAACATATTTCTGATTAGTTTTCAACATTTTCGTTTAAAGATTCAGAATTAGCACGTCAAAATACGTCCAAGGACGAAATTTTGAAATTCGAAAAATGAAAAATAAAAAAGTTCAGAAATTATCAATCGCGAGATCTCTCATGATATACTCGACTTTTTTGTCCATTGATTTTTTTTGTTAAAATTCTCAGTTAATAGTAATTTTGCCATTTTAAATCGATTGGCTTTCGCAGAAAATATTTCTGATCAGTTTTCGACATTTTCGTTAAAAGATTCGGAATCAGCACCTCAAAATACGTTCGAGGACAAAATTTTGAAATTCGAAAAATGAAAAATAAAAAAGTTCAGAAATTATCTCTCGCGAGATCTCTCATGATATAAGTACTCGACTTTTTTGTCCGTCAATTTATTCTGTTCAAATTCTCAGTAAATAGTAATTCAGTCATTCTAAATCGATTGGCGTTCGCAGAATTGGTCTATCTCTAACTGTTCTTGAGTTGGTCAGCTCTGAATCAGTTTTCAAACGGTTTTTTTGGAGCCAAAAATATTTCTGATCAGCTTTCGGCATTTTCGTTCAAAGATTCGGAATTAGTACGTCAAAATACGTTTGAGGAAAAAAATTTGAAATTTAAAAATGAATAATGAAAAAGTTCAAAAATTATCTCTCACGAGATCTCTCATGATATACTCGACTTTTTTGTCCGTCGATTTTTTCCGTTCAAATTCTCGGAAATTTTTAATTTGGTCATTTTGAATCGATTGGCGTTCAAAGAAATGGTCTATCTGTAACCGTTCTCGAGTTGGTCAGCTCTGAATCAGTTTTCAAACGTTTTTTTTGGCGCCAAAAATATTTCTGATCAATTTTCGACATTTTTGTTCAAAGATTCGGAATCAGCACGTCTAAATACGTCCGAGGACAAAATTTTGAAATGCGAAGAATGAAAAATAAAAAAGTTCAGAAATTATCTCTCGCGAGATCTCTCATGATATAAGTACTCGACTTTTTTGTCCGTCAATTTATTCTGTTCAAATTCTCAGTAAAAAGTGATTCAGTCATTCTAAATCGATTGGCGTTCGCAGAATTGGTCTATCTCTAACTGTTCTCGAGTTGGTCAGCTCTGAATCAGTTTTCAAACGGTTTATTTTGGAGCCAAAAATATTTCTGATCAGTTTTCGACATTTTCTTTCAAAGATTCGGAATCAGCACGTGACAATACGTCCGAGGACAAAATTTTGAAATTCGAAAAATGAAAAATAAAAAAGTTCAAAAATTATCTCTCACGAGATCTCTCATGATATACTCGACTTTTTTGTCCGTCGATTTTTTTCGTTCAAATTCTCGGAAATTACTAATTTGGTCATTTTGAATCGATTGGCGTTCACAGAAATGGTCTATCTGTAACCGTTCTCGAGTTGGTCAGCTCTGAATCAGTTTTCAAACGTTTTTTTTGGCGCCAAAAATATTTCTGATCAATTTTCGACATTTTTGTTCAAAGATTCGGAATCAGCACGTCTAAATACGTCCGAGGACAAAATTTTGGAATGCGAAGAATGTAAAATAAAAAAGTTCAGAAATTATCTCTCGCGAGATCTCTCATGATATACTCGACTTTTTTGTCCGTCAATTTATTCTGTTCAAATTCTTAGTAAATAGTAATTCAGCCATTCTAAATCGATTGGAGTTCGCAGAATTGGTCTATCTCTAACCGTTCTCGAGTTGGTCAGCTCTGAATCAGTTTTCAACCGGTTTTTTTGGAGCCAAAAATATTTCTGATCAGTTTTCGACATTTTCGTTAAAAGATTCGGAATCAGCACGTGAAAATACGTCCGAGGACAAAATTTTGAGATTCGAAAAATGAAAAATAAAAAAGTTCAAAAATTATCTCTCACGAGATCTCTCATGATATACTCGACTTTTTTGTCCGTCGATTTTTTCCGTTAAAATTCTCAGTAAATAGTAATTCAGTCATTCTAAATCGATTGGCGTTCGCAGAATTGGTCTATCTCTAACTGTTCTCGAGTTGGTCAGCTCTGAATCAGTTTTCAAACGGTTTTTTGGAGCCAAAAATATTTCTGATCAGCTTTCGGCATTTTCGTTCAAAGATTCGGAATTAGTACGTCAAAATACGTTTGAGGAAAAAAATTTGAAATTTAAAAATGAAAAATGAAAAAGTTCAAAAATTATCTCTCACGAGATCTCTCATGATATACTCGACTTTTTTGTCCGTCGATTTTTTTCGTTCAAATTCTCGGAAATTACTAATTTGGTCATTTTGAATCGATTGGCGTTCACAGAAATGGTCTATCTGTAACCGTTCTCGAGTTGGTCAGCTCTGAATCAGTTTTCAAACGTTTTTTTTGGAGCCAAAAATATTTCTGATCAATTTTCGACATTTTTGTTCAAAGATTCGGAATCAGCACGTCTAAATACGTCCGAGGACAAAATTTTGAAATGCGAAGAATGAAAAATAAAAAAGTTCAGAAATTATCTCTCGCGAGATCTTTCATGATATACTCGACTTTTTTGTCCGTCGATTTTTTCCATTCAAATTCTCAGTCAATGGTAATTCAGCCATTTTAAATCGATTGGCGTTCGCAGAATTGGTCTATCTCTAACCGTTCTCGAGTTGGTCAGCTCTGAATCAGTTTTAAAACGGTTTTTTTGGCGCCAAAAATATTTCTGATCAGTTTTCAACATTTTCGTTTAAAGATTCAGAATTAGCACGTCAAAATACGTCCGAGGACAAAATTTTGAAATTCGAAAAATGAAAAATAAAAAAGTTCAAAAATTATCTCTCACGAGATCTCTCATGATATACTCGAGTTTTTTGTCCGTCGATTTTTTTCGTTCAAATTCTCGGAAATTACTAATTTGGTCACTTTGATTCGATTGGCATTCACAGAAATGGTCTATCTGTAACCGTTCTCGAGTTGGTCAGCTCTGAATCAGTTTTCAAACGTTTTTTTTGGCGCCAAAAATATTTCTGATCAATTTTCGACATTTTTGTTCAAAGATTCGGAATCAGCACGTCTAAATACGTCCGAGGACAAAATTTTGAAATGCGTAGAATGAAAAATAAAAAAGTTCAGAAATTATCTCTCGCGAGATCTCTCATGATATACTCGACTTTTTTGTATGTCGATTTTTTCCATTCAAATTCTCAGTCAATAGTAATTCAGCCATTCTAAATCGATTGGCGTTCGCAGAATTGGTCTATCTCTAACCGTTCTCGAGTTGGTCAGCTCTGAATCAGTTTTAAAACGGTTTTTTTGGCGCCAAAAATATTTCTGATCAGTTTTCAACATTTTCGTTTAAAGATTCAGAATTAGCACGTCAAAATACGTCCGAGGACGAAATTTTAAAATTCGAAAAATGAAAAATAAAAAAGTTCAAAAATTATCTCTCACGAGATCTCTCATGATATACTCGACTTTTTTGTCCGTTAATTTTTTTCGTACAAATTCTCGGAAATTACTAATTTGGTCATTTTGAATCGATTGGCGTTCACAGAAATGGTCTATCTGTAACCGTTCTCGAGTTGGTCAGCTCTGAATCAGTTTTCAAACGTTTTTTTTGGCGCCAAAAATATTTCTGATCAGTTTTCAACTTTTTCGTTTAAAGATTCAGAATTAGCACGTCAAAATACGTCCGAGGACGAAATTTTGAAATTCGAAAAATGAAAAATAAAAAAGTTCAGAAATTATCTCTCATGATATAGTCGACTTTTTTGTCCGTCAATTTATTCTGTTCAAATTCTCAGTAAATAGTGATTCAGTCATTCTAAATCGATTGGCGTTCACAGAAATGGTCTATCTGTAACCGTTCTCGAGTTGGTCAGCTCTGAATCAGTTTTCAAACGTTTTTTTTGGCGCCAAAAATATTTCTGATCAATTTTCGACATTTTTGTTCAAAGATTCGGAATCAGCACGTCTAAATACGTCCGAGGACAAAATTTTGAAATGCGTAGAATGAAAAATAAAAAAGTTCAGAAATTATCTCTCGCGAGATCTCTCATGATATACTCGACTTTTTTGTCCGTCGATTTTTTCCATTCAAATTCTCAGTCAATAGTAATTCAGCCATTCTTAATCGATTGGCGTTCGCAGAATTGGTCTATCTCTAACCGTTCTCGAGTTGGTCAGCTCTGAATCAGTTTTAAAACGGTTTTTTTGGCGCCAAAAATATTTCTGATCAGTTTTCAACATTTTCGTTTAAAGATTCAGAATTAGCACGTCAAAATACGTCCGAGGACGAAATTTTGAAATTCGAAAAATGAAAAATAAAAAAGTTCAAAAATTATCTCTCACGAGATCTCTCATGATATACTCGACTTTTTTGTCCGTTAATTTTTTTCGTTCAAATTCTCGGAAATTACTAATTTGGTCATTTTGAATCGATTGGCGTTCACAGAAATGGTCTATCTCTAACCGTTCTCGAGTTGGTCAGCTCTGAATCAGTTTTCAAACGGTTTTTTTGGCGCCAAAAATATTTCTGATTAGTTTTCAACATTTTCGTTTAAAGATTCAGAATTAGCACGTCAAAATACGTCCAAGGACGAAATTTTGAAATTCGAAAAATGAAAAATAAAAAAGTTCAGAAATTATCAATCGCGAGATCTCTCATGATATACTCGACTTTTTTGTCCATTGATTTTTTTTGTTAAAATTCTCAGTTAATGGTAAGTTTGCCATTTTAAATCGATTGGCTTTCGCAGAATTGGTCTATCTTTCACCGTTCTCGAGTTGGTCAGCTCTGAATCAGTTTTCAAACGGTTTTTTTGGCGCAAAAAATATTTCTGATCAGTTTTCGACATTTTCGTTAAAAGATTCGGAATCAGCACCTCAAAATACGTTCGAGGACAAAATTTTGAAATTCGAAAAATGAAAAATAAAAAAGTTCAGAAATTATCTCTCGCGAGATCTCTCATGATATAAGTACTCGACTTTTTTGTCCGTCAATTTATTCTGTTCAAATTCTCAGTAAATAGTAATTCAGTCATTCTAAATCGATTGGCGTTCGCAGAATTGGTCTATCTCTAACTGTTCTTGAGTTGGTCGGCTCTGAATCAGTTTTCAAACGGTTTTTTTGGAGCCAAAAATATTTCTGATCAGCTTTCGGCATTTTCGTTCAAAGATTCGGAATTAGTACGTCAAAATACGTTTGAGGAAAAAAATTTGAAATTTAAAAATGAATAATGAAAAAGTTCAAAAATTATCTCTCACGAGATCTCTCATGATATACTCGACTTTTTTGTCCGTCGATTTTTTCCGTTCAAATTCTCGGAAATTTTTAATTTGGTCATTTTGAATCGATTGGCGTTCACAGAAATGGTCTATCTGTAACCGTTCTCGAGTTGGTCAGCTCTGAATCAGTTTTCAAACGTTTTTTTTGGCGCCAAAAATATTTCTGATCAATTTTCGACATTTTTGTTCAAAGATTCGGAATCAGCACGTCTAAATACGTCCGAGGACAAAATTTTGAAATGCGAAGAATGAAAAATAAAAAAGTTCAGAAATTATCTCTCGCGAGATCTCTCATGATATAAGTACTCGACTTTTTTGTCCGTCAATTTATTCTGTTCAAATTCTCAGTAAAAAGTGATTCAGTCATTCTAAATCGATTGGCGTTCGCAGAATTGGCCTATCTCTAACTGTTCTCGAGTTGGTCAGCTCTGAATCAGTTTTCAAACGGTTTTTTTTGGAGCCAAAAATATTTCTGATCAGTTTTCGACATTTTCGTTCAAAGATTCGGAATCAGCACGTGACAATACGTCCGAGGACAAAATTTTGAAATTCGAAAAATGAAAAATAAAAAAGTTCAAAAATTATCTCTCACGAGATCTCTCATGATATACTCGACTTTTTTGTCCGTCGATTTTTTTCGTTCAAATTCTCGGAAATTACTAATTTGGTCATTTTGAATCGATTGGCGTTCACAGAAATGGTCTATCTGTAACCGTTCTCGAGTTGGTCAGCTCTGAATCAGTTTTCAAACGTTTTTTTTGGCGCCAAAAATATTTCTGATCAATTTTCGACATTTTTGTTCAAAGATTCGGAATCAGCACGTCTAAATACGTCCGAGGACAAAATTTTGAAATGCGAAGAATGAAAAATAAAAAAGTTCAGAAATTATCTCTCATGATATACTCGACTTTTTTGTCCGTCATTTTATTCTGTTCATATTCTCAGTAAATAGTAATTCAGTCATTCTAAATCGATTGGCGTTCGCAGAATTGGTCTATCTCTAACTGTTCTCGAGTTGGTCAGCTCTGAATCAGTTTTCAAACAGTTTTTTTGGAGCCAAAAATATTTCTGATCAGTTTTCGACATTTTCGTTCAAAGATTCGGAATCAGCACGTGAAAATACGTCCGAGGACAAAATTTTGAAATTCGAAAAATGAAAAATAAAAAAGTTCAAAAATTATCTCTCACGAGATCTCTCATGATATACTCGACTTTTTTGTCCGTCGATTTTTTTCGTTCAAATTCTCGGAAATTACTAATTTGGTCATTTTGAATCGATTGGCGTTCACAGAAATGGTCTATCTGTAACCGTTCTCGAGTTGGTCAGCTCTGAATCAGTTTTCAAACGTTTTTTTTGGCGCCAAAAATATTTCTGATCAATTTTCGACATTTTTGTTCAAAGATTCGGAATCAGCACGTCTAAATACGTCCGAGGACAAAATTTTGAAATGCGAAGAATGTAAAATAAAAAAGTTCAGAAATTATCTCTCGCGAGATCTCTCATGATATACTCGACTTTTTTGTCCGTCAATTTATTCTGTTCAAATTCTTAGTAAATAGTAATTCAGCCATTCTAAATCGATTGGAGTTCGCAGAATTGGTCTATCTCTAACCGTTCTCGAGTTGGTCAGCTCTGAATCAGTTTTCAACCGGTTTTTTTGGAGCCAAATATATTTCTGATCAGTTTTCGACATTTTCGTTCAAAGATTCGGAATCAGCACGTGAAAATACGTCCGAGGACAAAATTTTGAGATTCGAAAAATGAAAAATAAAAAAGTTCAAAAATTATCTCTCACGAGATCTCTCATGATATACTCGACTTTTTTGTCCGTCGATTTTTTTCGTTAAAATTCTCAGTAAATAGTAATTCAGTCATTCTAAATCGATTGGCGTTCGCAGAATTGGTCTATCTCTAACTGTTCTCGAGTTGGTCAGCTCTGAATCAGTTTTCAAACGGTTTTTTGGAGCCAAAAATATTTCTGATCAGCTTTCGGCATTTTCGTTCAAAGATTCGAGATTAGTACGTCAAAATACTTTTGAGGAAAAAAATTTGAAATTTAAAAATGAAAAATGAAAAAGTTCAAAAATTATCTCTCACGAGATCTCTCATGATATACTCGACTTTTTTGTCCGTCGATTTTTTTCGTTCAAATTCTCGGAAATTACTAATTTGGTCATTTTGAATCGATTGGCGTTCACAGAAATGGTCTATCTGTAACCGTTCTCGAGTTGGTCAGCTCTGAATCAGTTTTCAAACGGTTTTTTTGGCGCAAAAAATATTTCTGATCAGTTTTCGACATTTTCGTTAAAATATTCGGAATCAGCACCTCAAAATACGTCCGAGGACAAAATTTTGAAATTCGAAAAATGAAAAATAAAAAAGTTCAGAAATTATCTTTCGCGAGATCTCTCATGATATAAGTACTCGACTTTTTTGTCCGTCAATTTATTCTGTTCAAATTCTCAGTAAATAGTAATTCAGTCATTCTAAATCGATTGGCGTTCGCAGAATTGGTCTATCTCTAACTGTTCTCGAGTTGGTCAGCTCTGAATCAGTTTTCAAACGGTTTTTTGGAGCCAAAAATATTTCTGATCAGCTTTCGGCATTTTCGTTCAAAGATTCGGAATTAGTACGTCAAAATACGTTTGAGGAAAAAAATTTGAAATTTAAAAATGAAAAATGAAAAAGTTCAAAAATTATCTCTCACGAGATCTCTCATGACATACTCGACTTTTTTGTCCGTCGATTTTTTTCGTTCAAATTCTCGGAAATTACTAACTTGGTCATTTTGAATCGATTGGCGTTCACAAAAATGGTCTATCTGTAACCGTTCTCGAGTTGGTCAGCTCTGAATCAGTTTTCAAACGTTTTTTTTGGAGCCAAAAATATTTCTGATCAATTTTCGACATTTTTGTTCAAAGATTCGGAATCAGCACGTCTAAATACGTCCGAGGACAAAATTTTGAAATGCGAAGAATGAAAAATAAAAAAGTTCAGAAATTATCTCTCGCGAGATCTCTCATGATATACTCGACTTTTTTGTCCGTCGATTTTTTTCGTTAAAATTCTCAGTAAATAGTAATTCAGTCATTCTAAATCGATTGGCGTTCGCAGAATTGGTCTATCTCTAACTGTTCTCGAGTTGGTCAGCTCTGAATCAGTTTTAAAACGGTTTTTTTGGCGCCAAAAATATTTCTGATCAGTTTTCAACATTTTCGTTTAAAGATTCAGAATTAGCACGTCAAAATACGTCCGAGGACAAAATTTTGAAATTCGAAAAATGAAAAATAAAAAAGTTCAAAAATTATCTCTCACGAGATCTCTCATGATATACTCGAGTTTTTTGTCCGTCGATTTTTTTCGTTCAAATTCTCGGAAATTACTAATTTGGTCATTTTGAATCGATTGGCGTTCACAGAAATGGTCTATCTGTAACCGTTCTCGAGTTGGTCAGCTCTGAATCAGTTTTCAAACGGTTTTTTTGGCGCAAAAAATATTTCTGATCAGTTTTCGACATTTTCGTTAAAATATTCGGAATCAGCACCTCAAAATACGTCCGAGGACAAAATTTTGAAATTCGAAAAATGAAAAATAAAAAAGTTCAGAAATTATCTCTCGCGAGATCTCTCATGATATAAGTACTCGACTTTTTTGTCCGTCAATTTATTCTGTTCAAATTCTCAGTAAATAGTAATTCAGTCATTCTAAATCGATTAGCGTTCGCAGAATTGGTCTATCTCTAACTGTTCTCGAGTTGGTCAGCTCTGAATCAGTTTTCAAACGGTTTTTTGGAGCCAAAAATATTTCTGATCAGCTTTCGGCATTTTCGTTCAAAGATTCGGAATAAGTACGTCAAAATACGTTTGAGGAAAAAAATTTGAAATTTAAAAATGAAAAATGAAAAAGTTCAAAAATTATCTCTCACGAGATCTCTCATCATATACTCGACTTTTTTGTCCGTCGATTTTTTTCGTTCAAATTCTCGGAAATTACTAACTTGGTCATTTTGAATCGATTGGCGTTCACAAAAATGGTCTATCTGTAACCGTTCTCGAGTTGGTCAGCTCTGAATCAGTTTTAAAACGGTTTTTTTGGCGCCAAAAATATTTCTGATCAGTTTTCAACATTTTCGTTTAAAGATTCAGAATTAGCACGTCAAAATACGCCCGAGGACGAAATTTTGAAATTCGAAAAATGAAAAATAAAAAAGTTCAAAAATTATCTCTCACGAGATCTCTCATGATATACTCGACTTTTTTGTCCGTCGATTTTTTTCGTTCAAATTCTCGGAAATTACTAATTTGGTCATTTTGAATCGATTGGCGTTCACAGAAATGGTCTATCTGTAACCGTTCTCGAGTTGGTCAGCTCTGAATCAGTTTTCAAACGGTTTTTTTGGCGCAAAAAATATTTCTGATCAGTTTTCGACATTTTCGTTAAAATATTCGGAATCAGCACCTCAAAATACGTCCGAGGACAAAATTTTGAAATTCGAAAAATGAAAAATAAAAAAGTTCAGAAATTATCTTTCGCGAGATCTCTCATGATATAAGTACTCGACTTTTTTGTCCGTCAATTTATTCTGTTCAAATTCTCAGTAAATAGTAATTCAGTCATTCTAAATCGATTGGCGTTCGCAGAATTGGTCTATCTCTAACTGTTCTCGAGTTGGTCAGCTCTGAATCAGTTTTCAAACGGTTTTTTGGAGCCAAAAATATTTCTGATCAGCTTTCGGCATTTTCGTTCAAAGATTCGGAATTAGTACGTCAAAATACGTTTGAGGAAAAAAATTTGAAATTTAAAAATGAAAAATGAAAAAGTTCAAAAATTATCTCTCACGAGATCTCTCATGACATACTCGACTTTTTTGTCCGTCGATTTTTTTCGTTCAAATTCTCGGAAATTACTAACTTGGTCATTTTGAATCGATTGGCGTTCACAAAAATGGTCTATCTGTAACCGTTCTCGAGTTGGTCAGCTCTGAATCAGTTTTCAAACGTTTTTTTTGGAGCCAAAAATATTTCTGATCAATTTTCGACATTTTTGTTCAAAGATTCGGAATCAGCACGTCTAAATACGTCCGAGGACAAAATTTTGAAATGCGAAGAATGAAAAATAAAAAAGTTCAGAAATTATCTCTCGCGAGATCTCTCATGATATACTCGACTTTTTTGTCCGTCGATTTTTTTCGTTAAAATTCTCAGTAAATAGTAATTCAGTCATTCTAAATCGATTGGCGTTCGCAGAATTGGTCTATCTCTAACTGTTCTCGAGTTGGTCAGCTCTGAATCAGTTTTAAAACGGTTTTTTTGGCGCCAAAAATATTTCTGATCAGTTTTCAACATTTTCGTTTAAAGATTCAGAATTAGCACGTCAAAATACGTCCGAGGACAAAATTTTGAAATTCGAAAAATGAAAAATAAAAAAGTTCAAAAATTATCTCTCACGAGATCTCTCATGATATACTCGAGTTTTTTGTCCGTCGATTTTTTTCGTTCAAATTCTCGGAAATTACTAATTTGGTCATTTTGAATCGATTGGCGTTCACAGAAATGGTCTATCTGTAACCGTTCTCGAGTTGGTCAGCTCTGAATCAGTTTTCAAACGGTTTTTTTGGCGCAAAAAATATTTCTGATCAGTTTTCGACATTTTCGTTAAAATATTCGGAATCAGCACCTCAAAATACGTCCGAGGACAAAATTTTGAAATTCGAAAAATGAAAAATAAAAAAGTTCAGAAATTATCTCTCGCGAGATCTCTCATGATATAAGTACTCGACTTTTTTGTCCGTCAATTTATTCTGTTCAAATTCTCAGTAAATAGTAATTCAGTCATTCTAAATCGATTAGCGTTCGCAGAATTGGTCTATCTCTAACTGTTCTCGAGTTGGTCAGCTCTGAATCAGTTTTCAAACGGTTTTTTGGAGCCAAAAATATTTCTGATCAGCTTTCGGCATTTTCGTTCAAAGATTCGGAATAAGTACGTCAAAATACGTTTGAGGAAAAAAATTTGAAATTTAAAAATGAAAAATGAAAAAGTTCAAAAATTATCTCTCACGAGATCTCTCATCATATACTCGACTTTTTTGTCCGTCGATTTTTTTCGTTCAAATTCTCGGAAATTACTAACTTGGTCATTTTGAATCGATTGGCGTTCACAAAAATGGTCTATCTGTAACCGTTCTCGAGTTGGTCAGCTCTGAATCAGTTTTAAAACGGTTTTTTTGGCGCCAAAAATATTTCTGATCAGTTTTCAACATTTTCGTTTAAAGATTCAGAATTAGCACGTCAAAATACGCCCGAGGACGAAATTTTGAAATTCGAAAAATGAAAAATAAAAAAGTTCAAAAATTATCTCTCACGAGATCTCTCATGATATACTCGACTTTTTTGTCCGTTAATTTTTTTCGTTCAAATTCTCGGAAATTACTAATTTGGTCATTTTGAATCGATTGGCGTTCACAGAAATGGTCTATCTGTAACCGTTCTCGAGTTGGTCAGCTCTGAATCAGTTTTCAAACGTTTTTTTTGGCGCCAAAAATATTTCTGATCAGTTTTCAACATTTTCGTTTAAAGATTCAGAATTAGCACGTCAAAATACGTCCGAGGACGAAATTTTGAAATTCGAAAAATGAAAAATAAAAAAGTTCAGAAATTATCTCTCATGATATAGTCGACTTTTTTGTCCGTCAATTTATTCTGTTCAAATTCTCAGTAAATAGTGATTCAGTCATTCTAAATCGATTGGCGTTCGCAGAATTGGTCTATCTCTAACCGTTCTCGAGTTGGTCAGCTCTGAATCAGTTTTAAAACGGTTTTTTTGGCGCCAAAAATATTTCTGATCAGTTTTCAACATTTTCGTTTAAAGATTCAGAATTAGCACGTCAAAATACGTCCGAGGACGAAATTTTGAAATTCGAAAAATGAAAAATAAAAAAGTTCAAAAATTATCTCTCACGAGATCTCTCATGATATACTCGACTTTTTTGTCCGTCGATTTTTTTCGTTCAAATTCTCGGAAATTACTAATTTGGTCATTTTGAATCGATTGGCGTTCACAGAAATGGTCTATCTGTAACCGTTCTCGAGTTGGTCAGCTCTGAATCAGTTTTCAAACGTTTTTTTTGGCGCCAAAAATATTTCTGATCAATTTTCGACATTTTTGTTCAAAGATTCGGAATCAGCACGTCTAAATACGTCCGAGGACAAAATTTTGAAATGCGAAGAATGAAAAATAAAAAAGTTCAGAAATTATCTCTCGCGAGATCTTTCATGATATACTCGACTTTTTTGTCCGTCGATTTTTTCCATTCAAATTCTCAGTCAATGGTAATTCAGCCATTTTAAATCGATTGGCGTTCGCAGAATTGGTCTATCTCTAACCGTTCTCGAGTTGGTCAGCTCTGAATCAGTTTTAAAACGGTTTTTTTGGCGCCAAAAATATTTCTGATCAGTTTTCAACATTTTCGTTTAAAGATTCAGAATTAGCACGTCAAAATACGTCCGAGGACGAAATTTTGAAATTCGAAAAATGAAAAATAAAAAAGTTCAGAAATTATCAATCGCGAGATCTCTCATGATATACTCGACTTTTTTGTCCATTGATTTTTTTTGTTAAAATTCTCAGTTAATAGTAATTTTGCCATTTTAAATCGATTGGCTTTCGCAGAATTGGTCTATCTTTCACCGTTCTCGAGTTGGTCAGCTCTGAATCAGTTTTCAAACGGTTTTTTTGGCGCAAAAAATATTTCTGATCAGTTTTCGACATTTTCGTTAAAAGATCCGGAATCAGCACCTCAAAATACGTTCGAGGACAAAATTTTGAAATTCGAAAAATGAAAAATAAAAAAGTTCAGAAATTATCTCTCGCGAGATCTCTCATGATATAAGTACTCGACTTTTTTGTCCGTCAATTTATTCTGTTCAAATTCTCAGTAAATAGTAATTCAGTCATTCTAAATCGATTGGCGTTCGCAGAATTGGTCTATTTCTAACTGTTCTTGAGTTGGTCAGCTCTGAATCAGTTTTCAAACGGTTTTTTTGGAGCCAAAAATATTTCTGATCAGCTTTCGGCATTTTCGTTCAAAGATTCAGAATTAGTACGTCAAAATACGTTTGAGGAAAAAAATTTGAAATTTAAAAATGAATAATGAAAAAGTTCAAAAATTATCTCTCACGAGATCTCTCATGATATACTCGACTTTTTTGTCCGTCGATTTTTTCCGTTCAAATTCTCGGAAATTACTAATTTGGTCATTTTGAATCGATTGGCGTTCACAGAAATGGTCTATCTGTAACCGTTCTCGAGTTGGTCAGCTCTGAATCAGTTTTCAAACGTTTTTTTTGGCGCCAAAAATATTTATGATCAATTTTCGACATTTTTGTTCAAAGATTCGGAATCAGCACGTCTAAATACGTCCGAGGACAAAATTTTGAAATGCGAAGAATGAAAAATAAAAAAGTTCAGAAATTATCTCTCGCGAGATCTCTCATGATATAAGTACTCGACTTTTTTGTCCGTCAATTTATTCTGTTCAAATTCTCAGTAAATAGTAACTCAGTCATTCTAAATCGATTGGCGTTCGCAGAATTGGTCTATTTCTAACTGTTCTTGAGTTGGTCAGCTCTGAATCAGTTTTCAAACGGTTTTTTTGGAGCCAAAAATATTTCTGATCAGCTTTCGGCATTTTCGTTCAAAGATTCGGAATCAGCACGTGACAATACGTCCGAGGACAAAATTTTGAAATTCGAAAAATGAAAAATAAAAAAGTTCAAAAATTATGTCTCACGAGATCTCTCATGATATACTCGACTTCTTTGTCCGTCGATTTTTTTCGTTCAAATTCTCAGAAATTACTAATTTGGTCATTTTGAATCGATTGGCGTTCACAGAAATGGTCTATCTGTAACAGTTCTCGAGTTGGTCAGCTCTTGAATCAGTTTTCAAACGTTTTTTTTGGCGCCAAAAATATTTCTGATCAATTTTCGACATTTTTGTTCAAAGATTCGGAATCAGCACGTCTAAATACGTCCGAGGACAAAATTTTGAAATGCGAAGAATGAAAAATAAAAAAGTTCAGAAACTATCTCTCACGAGATCTCTCATGATATACTCGACTTTTTTGTCCGTTAATTTTTTTCGTTCAAATTCTCGGAAATTACTAATTTGGTCATTTTGAATCGATTGGCGTTCACAGAAATGGTCTATCTGTAACCGTTCTCGAGTTGGTCAGCTCTGAATCAGTTTTCAAACGTTTTTTTTGGCGCCAAAAATATTTCTGATCAGTTTTCAACATTTTCGTTTAAAGATTCAGAATTAGCACGTCAAAATACGTCCGAGGACGAAATTTTGAAATTCGAAAAATGAAAAATAAAAAAGTTCAGAAATTATCTCTCATGATATAGTCGACTTTTTTGTCCGTCAATTTATTCTGTTCAAATTCTCAGTAAATAGTGATTCAGTCATTCTAAATCGATTGGCGTTCACAGAAATGGTCTATCTGTAACCGTTCTCGAGTTGGTCAGCTCTGAATCAGTTTTCAAACGTTTTTTTTGGCGCCAAAAATATTTCTGATCAATTTTCGACATTTTTGTTCAAAGATTCGGAATCAGCACGTCTAAATACGTCCGAGGACAAAATTTCGAAATGCGTAGAATGAAAAATAAAAAAGTTCAGAAATTATCTCTCGCGAGATCTCTCATGATATACTCGACTTTTTTGTCCGTCGATTTTTTCCATTCAAATTCTCAGTCAATAGTAATTCAGCCATTTTAAATCGATTGGCGTTCGCAGAATTGGTCTATCTCTAACCGTTCTCGAGTTGGTCAGCTCTGAATCAGTTTTAAAACGGTTTTTTTGGCGCCAAAAATATTTCTGATCAGTTTTCAACATTTTCGTTTAAAGATTCAGAATTAGCACGTCAAAATACGTCCGAGGACGAAATTTTGAAATTCGAAAAATGAAAAATAAAAAAGTTCAAAAATTATCTCTCACGAGATCTCTCATGATATACTCGACTTTTTTGTCCGTTAATTTTTTTCGTTCAAATTCTCGGAAATTACTAATTTGGTCATTTTGAATCGATTGGCGTTCACAGAAATGGTCTATCTCTAACCGTTCTCGAGTTGGTCAGCTCTGAATCAGTTTTCAAACGGTTTTTTTTGGCGCCAAAAATATTTCTGATTAGTTTTCAACATTTTCGTTTAAAGATTCAGAATTAGCACGTCAAAATACGTCCAAGGACGAAATTTTGAAATTCGAAAAATGAAAAATAAAAAAGTTCAGAAATTATCAATCGCGAGATCTCTCATGATATACTCGACTTTTTTGTCCATTGATTTTTTTTGTTAAAATTCTCAGTTAATGGTAAGTTTGCCATTTTAAATCGATTGGCTTTCGCAGAATTGGTCTATCTTTCACCGTTCTCGAGTTGGTCAGCTCTGAATCAGTTTTCAAACGGTTTTTTTGGCGCAAAAAATATTTCTGATCAGTTTTCGACATTTTCGTTAAAAGATTCGGAATCAGCACCTCAAAATACGTTCGAGGACAAAATTTTGAAATTCGAAAAATGAAAAATAAAAAAGTTCAGAAATTATCTCTCGCGAGATCTCTCATGATATAAGTACTCGACTTTTTTGTCCGTCAATTTATTCTGTTCAAATTCTCAGTAAATAGTAATTCAGTCATTCTAAATCGATTGGCGTTCGCAGAATTGGTCTATCTCTAACTGTTCTTGAGTTGGTCGGCTCTGAATCAGTTTTCAAACGGTTTTTTTGGAGCCAAAAATATTTCTGATCAGCTTTCGGCATTTTCGTTCAAAGATTCGGAATTAGTACGTCAAAATACGTTTGAGGAAAAAAATTTGAAATTTAAAAATGAATAATGAAAAAGTTCAAAAATTATCTCTCACGAGATCTCTCATGATATACTCGACTTTTTTGTCCGTCGATTTTTTCCGTTCAAATTCTCGGAAATTTTTAATTTGGTCATTTTGAATCGATTGGCGTTCACAGAAATGGTCTATCTGTAACCGTTCTCGAGTTGGTCAGCTCTGAATCAGTTTTCAAACGTTTTTTTTGGCGCCAAAAATATTTCTGATCAATTTTCGACATTTTTGTTCAAAGATTCGGAATCAGCACGTCTAAATACGTCCGAGGACAAAATTTTGAAATGCGAAGAATGAAAAATAAAAAAGTTCAGAAATTATCTCTCGCGAGATCTCTCATGATATAAGTACTCGACTTTTTTGTCCGTCAATTTATTCTGTTCAAATTCTCAGTAAAAAGTGATTCAGTCATTCTAAATCGATTGGCGTTCGCAGAATTGGCCTATCTCTAACTGTTCTCGAGTTGGTCAGCTCTGAATCAGTTTTCAAACGGTTTTTTTTGGAGCCAAAAATATTTCTGATCAGTTTTCGACATTTTCGTTCAAAGATTCGGAATCAGCACGTGACAATACGTCCGAGGACAAAATTTTGAAATTCGAAAAATGAAAAATAAAAAAGTTCAAAAATTATCTCTCACGAGATCTCTCATGATATACTCGACTTTTTTGTCCGTCGATTTTTTTCGTTCAAATTCTCGGAAATTACTAATTTGGTCATTTTGAATCGATTGGCGTTCACAGAAATGGTCTATCTGTAACCGTTCTCGAGTTGGTCAGCTCTGAATCAGTTTTCAAACGTTTTTTTTGGCGCCAAAAATATTTCTGATCAATTTTCGACATTTTTGTTCAAAGATTCGGAATCAGCACGTCTAAATACGTCCGAGGACAAAATTTTGAAATGCGAAGAATGTAAAATAAAAAAGTTCAGAAATTATCTCTCGCGAGATCTCTCATGATATACTCGACTTTTTTGTCCGTCAATTTATTCTGTTCAAATTCTTAGTTAATAGTAATTCAGCCATTCTAAATCGATTGGAGTTCGCAGAATTGGTCTATCTCTAACCGTTCTCGAGTTGGTCAGCTCTGAATCAGTTTTCAACCGGTTTTTTTGGAGCCAAATATATTTCTGATCAGTTTTCGACATTTTCGTTCAAAGATTCGGAATCAGCACGTGAAAATACGTCCGAGGACAAAATTTTGAGATTCGAAAAATGAAAAATAAAAAAGTTCAAAAATTATCTCTCACGAGATATCTCATGATATACTCGACTTTTTTGTCCGTCGATTTTTTTCGTTAAAATTCTCAGTAAATAGTAATTCAGTCATTCTAAATCGATTGGCGTTCGCAGAATTGGTCTATCTCTAACTGTTCTCGAGTTGGTCAGCTCTGAATCAGTTTTCAAACGGTTTTTTGGAGCCAAAAATATTTCTGATCAGCTTTCGGCATTTTCGTTCAAAGATTCGGAATTAGTACGTCAAAATACTTTTGAGGAAAAAAATTTGAAATTTAAAAATGAAAAATGAAAAAGTTCAAAAATTATCTCTCACGAGATCTCTCATGATATACTCGACTTTTTTGTCCGTCGATTTTTTTCGTTCAAATTCTCGGAAATTACTAATTTGGTCATTTTGAATCGATTGGCGTTCACAGAAATGGTCTATCTGTAACCGTTCTCGAGTTGGTCAGCTCTGAATCAGTTTTCAAACGGTTTTTTTGGCGCAAAAAATATTTCTGATCAGTTTTCGACATTTTCGTTAAAATATTCGGAATCAGCACCTCAAAATACGTCCGAGGACAAAATTTTGAAATTCGAAAAATGAAAAATAAAAAAGTTCAGAAATTATCTCTCGCGAGATCTCTCATGATATAAGTACTCGACTTTTTTGTCCGTCAATTTATTCTGTTCAAATTCTCAGTAAATAGTAATTCAGTCATTCTAAATCGATTGGCGTTCGCAGAATTGGTCTATCTCTAACTGTTCTCGAGTTGGTCAGCTCTGAATCAGTTTTCAAACGGTTTTTTGGAGCCAAAAATATTTCTGATCAGCTTTCGGCATTTTCGTTCAAAGATTCGGAATTAGTACGTCAAAATACGTTTGAGGAAAAAAATTTGAAATTTAAAAATGAAAAATGAAAAAGTTCAAAAATTATCTCTCACGAGATCTCTCATGATATACTCGACTTTTTTGTCCGTCGATTTTTTTCGTTCAAATTCTCGGAAATTACTAACTTGGTCATTTTGAATCGATTGGCGTTCACAAAAATGGTCTATCTGTAACCGTTCTCGAGTTGGTCAGCTCTGAATCAGTTTTCAAACGTTTTTTTTGGAGCCAAAAATATTTCTGATCAATTTTCGACATTTTTGTTCAAAGATTCGGAATCAGCACGTCTAAATACGTCCGAGGACAAAATTTTGAAATGCGAAGAATGAAAAATAAAAAAGTTCAGAAATTATCTCTCGCGAGATCTCTCATGATATACTCGACTTTTTTGTCCGTCGATTTTTTCCATTCAAATTCTCAGTCAATGGTAATTCAGCCATTTTAAATCGATTGGCGTTCGCAGAATTGGTCTATCTCTAACCGTTCTCGAGTTGGTCAGCTCTGAATCAGTTTTAAAACGGTTTTTTTGGCGCCAAAAATATTTCTGATCAGTTTTCAACATTTTCGTTTAAAGATTCAGAATTAGCACGTCAAAATACGTCCGAGGACGAAATTTTGAAATTCGAAAAATGAAAAATAAAAAAGTTCAAAAATTATCTCTCACGAGATCTCTCATGATATACTCGACTTTTTTGTCCGTTAATTTTTTTCGTTCAAATTCTCGGAAATTACTAATTTGGTCATTTTGAATCGATTGGCGTTCACAGAAATGGTCTATCTGTAACCGTTCTCGAGTTGGTCAGCTCTGAATCAGTTTTCAAACGTTTTTTTTGGCGCCAAAAATATTTCTGATCAGTTTTCAACATTTTCGTTTAAAGATTCAGAATAAGCACGTCAAAATACGTCCGAGGACGATATTTTGAAATTCGAAAAATGAAAAATAAAAAAGTTCAGAAATTATCTCTCATGATATACTCGACTTTTTTGTCCGTCAATTTATTCTGTTCAAATTCTCAGTAAAAAGTGATTCAGTCATTCTAAATCGATTGGCGTTCGCAGAATTGGTCTATCTCTAACTGTTCTCGAGTTGGTCAGCTCTGAATCAGTTTTCAAACGGTTTTTTTTGGAGCCAAAAATATTTCTGATCAGTTTTCGACATTTTCGTTCAAAGATTCGGAATCAGCACGTGACAATACGTCCGAGGACAAAATTTTGAAATTGGAAAAATTAAAAATAAAAAAGTTCAAAAATTATCTCTCACGAGATCTCTCATGATATACTCGACTTTTTTGTCCGTCGATTTTTTTCGTTCAAATTCTCGGAAATTACTAATTTGGTCATTTTGAATCGATTGGCGTTCACAGAAATGGTCTATCTGTAACCGTTCTCGAGTTGGTCAGCTCTGAATCAGTTTTCAAACGTTTTTTTTGGCGCCAAAAATATTTCTGATCAATTTTCGACATTTTTGTTCAAAGATTCGGAATCAGCACGTCTAAATACGTCCGAGGACAAAATTTTGAAATGCGAAGAATGAAAAATAAAAAAGTTCAGAAATTATCTCTCGCGAGATCTCTCATGATATACTCGACTTTTTTGTCCGTCGATTTTTTCCATTCAAATTCTCAGTCAATGGTAATTCAGCCATTCTAAATCGATTGGCGTTCGCAGAATTGGTCTATCTCTAACCGTTCTCGAGTTGGTCAGCTCTGAATCAGTTTTCAAACGGTTTTTTTGGCGCCAAAAATATTTCTGATCAGTTTTCAACATTTTCGTTTGAAGATTCAGAATTAGCACGTCAAAATACGTCCAAGGACGAAATTTTGAAATTCGAAAAATGAAAAATAAAAAAGTTCAGAAATTATCTCTCATGATATACTTGACTTTTTTGTACGTCAATTTATTCTGTTCAAATTCTCAGTAAATAGTAATTCAGCCATTCTAAATTGATTGGCGTTCGCAGAATTGGTCTATCTCTAATTGTTCTCGAGTTGGTCAGCTCTGAATCAGTTTTCAAACGGTTTTTTTGGAGCCAAAAATATTTCTGATCAGTTTCGACGTTTTCGTTCAAAGATTCGGAATCAGCACGTCAAAATACGTCCAAGGACAAAATTTTGAGATTCGAAAAATGAAAAATAAAAAAGTTCAAAAATTATCTCTCACGAGATCTCTCATGATATACTCGACTTTTTTGTCCGTCGATTTTTTTCGTTAAAATTCTCAGTAAATAGTAATTCAGTCATTCTAAATCGATTGGCGTTCGCAGAATTGGTCTATCTCTAACTGTTCTCGAGTTGGTCAGCTCTGAATCAGTTTTCAAACGGTTTTTTTGGAGCCAAAAATATTTCTGATCAGTTTTCGACATTTTCGTTCAAAGATTCGGAATCAGCACGTCAAAATACGTCCGAGGACAAGATTTTGAAATTCGAAAAATGAAAAATAAAAAAGTTCAAAAATTATCTCTCACGAGATCTCTCATGATATACTCGACTTTTTTGTCCGTCGATTTTTTTCGTTCAAATTCTCGGAAATTACTAATTTGGTCATTTTGAATCGATTGGCGTTCACAGAAATGGTCTATCTGTAACCGTTCTCGAGTTGGTCAGCTCTGAATCAGTTTTCAAACGTTTTTTTTGGCGTCAAAAATATTTCTGATCAATTTTCGACATTTTTGTTCAAAGATTCGGAATCAGCACGACTAAATACGTCCGAGGACAAAATTTTGACATGCGAAGAATGAAAAATAAAAAAGTTCACAAATTATCTCTCGCGAGATCTCTCATGATATACTCGACTTTTTTGTCCGTCGATTTTTTCCATTCAAATTCTCAGTCAATGGTAATTCAGCCATTCTAAATCGATTGGCGTTCGCAGAATTGGTCTATCTCTAACCGTTCTCGAGTTGGTCAGCTCTGAATCAGTTTTCAAACGGTTTTTTTGGCGCCAAAAATATTTCTGATCAGTTTTCAACATTTTCGTTTGAAGATTCAGAATTAGCACGTCAAAATAATTCGAAAAATGAAAAATAAAAAAGTTCAGAAATTATCTCTCATGATATACTTGACTTTTTTGTCCGTCAATTTATTCTGTTCAAATTCTCAGTAAATAGTAATTCAACCATTCTAAATCGATTGGCGTTCGCAGAATTGGTCTATCTCTAATTGTTCTCGAGTTGGTCAGCTCTGAATCAGTTTTCAAACGGTTTTTTTGGAGCCAAAAATATTTCTGATCAGTTTCGACGTTTTCGTTCAAAGATTCGGAATCAGCACGTCAAAATACGTCCAAGGACAAAATTTTGAGATTCGAAAAATGAAAAATAAAAAAGTTCAAAAATTATCTCTCACGAGATCTCTCATGATATACTCGACTTTTTTGTCCGTCGATTTTTTTCGTTAAAATTCTCAGTAAATAGTAATTCAGTCATTCTTAATCGATTGGCGTTCGCAGAATTGGTCTATCTCTAACTGTTCTCGAGTTGGTCAGCTCTGAATCAGTTTTCAAACGGTTTTTTTGGAGCCAAAAATATTTCTGATCAGTTTTCGACATTTTCGTTCAAAGATTCGGAATCAGCACGTCAAAATACGTCCGAGGACAAAATTTTGAAATTCGAAAAATGAAAAATAAAAAAGTTCAAAAATTATCTCTCACGAGATCTCTCATGATATACTCGACTTTTTTGTCCGTCGATTTTTTTCGTTCAAATTCTCGGAAATTACTAATTTGGTCATTTTGAATCGATTGGCGTTCACAGAAATGGTCTATCTGTAACCGTTCTCGAGTTGGTCAGCTCTGAATCAGTTTTCAAACGTTTTTTTTGGCGTCAAAAATATTTCTGATCAATTTTCGACATTTTTGTTCAAAGATTCGGAATCAGCACGACTAAATACGTCCGAGGACAAAATTTTGACATGCGAAGAATGAAAAATAAAAAAGTTCACAAATTATCTCTCGCGAGATCTCTCATGATATACTCGACTTTTTTGTTCGTCGATTTTTTCCATTCAAAATCTCAGTCAAAGGTAATTCAGCCATTCTAAATCGATTGGCGTTCGCAGAATTGGTCTATCTCTAACCGTTCTCGAGTTGGTCAGCTCTGAATCAGTTTTCAAACGGTTTTTTTGGCGCCAAAAATATTTCTGATCAGTTTTCAACATTTTCGTTCAAAGATTCAGAATTAGCACGTCAAAATACGTCCAAGGACGAAATTTTGAAATTCGAAAAATGAAAAATAAAAAAGTTCAGAAATTATCTCTCGCGAGATCTCTCATGATATACTCGACTTTTTTGTCCATTGATTTTTTTTGTTAAAATTCTCAGTTAATAGTAATTTTGCCATTTTAAATCGATTGGCTTTCGCAGAATTGGTCTATCTTTCACCGTTCTCGAGTTGGTCAGCTCTGAATCAGTTTTCAAACGGTTTTTTTGGCGCAAAAAATATTTCTGATCAGTTTTCGACATTTTCGTTAAAAGATTCGGAATCAGCACCTCAAAATACGTCCGAGGACAAAATTTTGAAATTCGAAAAATGAAAAATAAAAAAGTTCAGAAATTATCTCTCGCGAGATCTCTCATGATATAAGTACTCGACTTTTTTGTCCGTCAATTTATTCTGTTCAAATTCTCAGTAAGTAGTAATTCCGTCATTCTAAATCGATTGGCGTTCGCAGAATTGGTCTATCTTTAACTGTTCTCGAGTTGGTCAGCTCTGAATCAGTTTTCAAACGGTTTTTTTGGAGCCAAAAATATTTCTGATCAGCTTTCGGCATTTTCGTTCAAAGATTCGGAATTAGTACGTCAAAATACGTTTGAGGAAAAAAATTTGAAATTTAAAAATGAAAAATGAAAAAGTTCAAAAATTATCTCTCACGAGATCTCTCATGATATACTCGACTTTTTTGTCCGTCGATTTTTTTCGTTCAAATTTTCGGAAATTACTAATTTGGTCATTTTGAATCGATTGGCGTTCACAGAAATGGTCTATCTGTAACCGTTCTCGAGTTGGTCAGCTCTGAATCAGTTTTCAAACGTTTTTTTTGGCGCCAAAAATATTTCTGATCAATTTTCGACATTTTTGTTCAAAGATTCGGAATCAGCACGTCTAAATACGTCCGAGGACAAAATTTTGAAATGCGAAGAATGAAGAATAAAAAAGTTCAGAAATTATCTCTCGCGAGATCTCTCATGATATACTCGACTTTTTTGTCCGTCGATTTTTTCCATTCAAATTCTCAGTCAATGGTAATTCAGCCATTTTAAATCGATTGGCGTTCGCAGAATTGGTCTATCTCTAACCGTTCTCGAGTTGGTCAGCTCTGAATCAGTTTTAAAACGGTTTTTTTGGCGCCAAAAATATTTCTGATCAGTTTTCAACATTTTCGTTTAAATATTCAGAATAAGCACGTCAAAATACGTCCGAGGACGAAATTTTGAAATTCGAAAAATGAAAAATAAAAAAGTTCAGAAATTATCTCTCATGATATACTCGACTTTTTTGTCTGTCAATTTATTCTGTTCAAATTCTCAGTAAATAGTGATTCAGTCATTCTAAATCGATTGGCGTTCGCAGAATTGGTCTATCTCTAACTGTTCTCGAGTTGGTCAGCTCTGAATCAGTTTTCAAACGGTTTTTTTTGGAGCCAAAAATATTTCTGATCAGTTTTCGACATTTTCGTTCAAAGATTCGGAATCAGCACGTGACAATACGTCCGAGGACAAAATTTTGAAATTCAAAAAATGAAAAATAAAAAAGTTCAAAAATTATCTCTCACGAGATCTCTCATGATATACTCGACTTTTTTGTCCGTCGATTTTTTTCGTTCAAATTCTCGGAAATTATTAATTTGGTCATTTTGAATCGATTGGCGTTCACAGAAATGGTCTATCTGTAACCGTTCTCGAGTTGGTCAGCTCTGAATCAGTTTTCAAACGTTTTTTTTGGCGCCAAAAATATTTCTGATCAATTTTCGACATTTTTGTTCAAAGATTCGGAATCAGCACGTCTAAATACGTCCGAGGACAAAATTTTGAAATGCGAAGAATGAAAAATAAAAAAGTTCAGAAATTATCTCTCGCGAGATCTTTCATGATATACTCGACTTTTTTGTCCGTCGATTTTTTCCATTCAAATCCTCAGTCAATGGTAATTCAGCCATTTTAAATCGATTGGCGTTCGCAGAATTGGTCTATCTCTAACCGTTCTCGAGTTGGTCAGCTCTGAATCAGTTTTAAAACGGTTTTTTTGGCGCCAAAAATATTTCTGATCAGTTTTCAACATTTTCGTTTAAAGATTCAGAATTAGCACGTCAAAATACGTCCGAGGACGAAATTTTGAAATTCGAAAAATGAAAAATAAAAAAGTTCAAAAATTATCTCTTACGAGATCTCTCATGATATACTCGACTTTTTTGTCCGTTAATTTTTTTCGTTCAAATTCTCGGAAATTACTAATTTGGTCATTTTGAATCGATTGGCGTTCACAGAAATGGTCTATCTCTAACCGTTCTCGAGTTGGTCAGCTCTGAATCAGTTTTCAAACGGTTTTTTTGGCGCCAAAAATATTTCTGATTAGTTTTCAACATTTTCGTTTAAAGATTCAGAATTAGCACGTCAAAATACGTCCAAGGACGAAATTTTGAAATTCGAAAAATGAAAAATAAAAAAGTTCAGAAATTATCAATCGCGAGATCTCTCATGATATACTCGACTTTTTTGTCCATTGATTTTTTTTGTTAAAATTCTCAGTTAATAGTAATTTTGCCATTTTAAATCGATTGGCTTTCGCAGAATTGGTCTATCTTTCACCGTTCTCGAGTTGGTCAGCTCTGAATCAGTTTTCAAACGGTTTTTTTGGCGCAAAAAATATTTCTGATCAGTTTTCGACATTTTCGTTAAAAGATCCGGAATCAGCACCTCAAAATACGTTCGAGGACAAAATTTTGAAATTCGAAAAATGAAAAATAAAAAAGTTCAGAAATTATCTCTCGCGAGATCTCTCATGATATAAGTACTCGACTTTTTTGTCCGTCAATTTATTCTGTTCAAATTCTCAGTAAATAGTAATTCAGTCATTCTAAATCGATTGGCGTTCGCAGAATTGGTCTATCTCTAACTGTTCTTGAGTTGGTCAGCTCTGAATCAGTTTTCAAACGGTTTTTTTGGAGCCAAAAATATTTCTGATCAGCTTTCGGCATTTTCGTTCAAAGATTCGGAATTAGTACGTCAAAATACGTTTGAGGAAAAAAATTTGAAATTTAAAAATGAATAATGAAAAAGTTCAAAAATTATCTCTCACGAGATCTCTCATGATATACTCGACTTTTTTGTCCGTCGATATTTTTCGTTCAAATTCTCGGAAATTCTTAATTTGGTCATTTTGAATCGATTGGCGTTCACAGAAATGGTCTATCTGTAACCGTTCTCGAGTTGGTCAGCTCTGAATCAGTTTTCAAACGTTTTTTTTGGCGCCAAAAATATTTCTGATCAATTTTCGACATTTTTATTCAAAGATTCGGAATCAGCACGTCTAAATACGTCCGAGGACAAAATTTTGAAATGCGAAGAATGAAAAATAAAAAAGTTCAGAAATTATCTCTCGCGAGATCTCTCATGATATACTCGACTTTTTTGTCCGTCGATTTTTTCCATTCAAATTCTCAGTCAATTGTAATTCAGCCATTCTAAATCGATTGGCGTTCGCAGAATTGGTCTATCTCTAATTGTTCTCGAGTTGGTCAGCTCTGAATCAGTTTTCAAACGGTTTTTTTGGAGCCAAAAATATTTCTGATCAGTTTCGACGTTTTCGTTTAAAGATTCGGAATCAGCACGTCAAAATACGTCCAAGGACAAAATTTTGAGATTCGAAAAATGAAAAATAAAAAAGTTCAAAAATTATCTCTCACGAGATCTCTCATGATATACTCGACTTTTTTGTCCGTCGATTTTTTTCGTTAAAATTCTCAGTAAATAGTAATTCAGTCATTCTAAATCGATTGGCGTTCGCAGAATTGGTCTATCTCTAACTGTTCTCGAGTTGGTCAGCTCTGAATCAGTTTTCAAACGGTTTTTTTGGAGCCAAAAATATTTCTGATCAGTTTTCGACATTTTCGTTCAAAGATTCGGAATCAGCACGTCAAAATACGTCCGAGGACAAAATTTTGAAATTCGAAAAATGAAAAATAAAAAAGTTCAAAAATTATCTCTCACGAGATCTCTCATGATATACTCGACTTTTTTGTCCGTCGATTTTTTTCGTTCAAATTCTCGGAAATTACTAATTTGGTCATTTTGAATCGATTGGCGTTCACAGAAATGATCTGTAACCGTTCTCGAGTTGGTCAGCTCTGAATCAGTTTTCAAACGTTTTTTTTGGCGTCAAAAATATTTCTGATCAATTTTCGACATTTTTGTTCAAAGATTCGGAATCAGCACGACTAAATACGTCCGAGGACAAAATTTTGACATGCGAAGAATGAAAAATAAAAAAGTTCACAAATTATCTCTCGCGAGATCTCTCATGATATACTCGACTTTTTTGTCCGTCGATTTTTTCCATTCAAATTCTCAGTCAATGGTAATTCAGCCATTCTAAATCGATTGGCGTTCGCAGAATTGGTCTATCTCTAACCGTTCTCGAGTTGGTCAGCTCTGAATCAGTTTTCAAACGGTTTTTTTGGCGCCAAAAATATTTCTGATCAGTTTTCAACATTTTCGTTTGAAGATTCAGAATTAGCACGTCAAAATAATTCGAAAAATGAAAAATAAAAAAGTTCAGAAATTATCTCTCATGATATACTTGACTTTTTTGTCCGTCAATTTATTCTGTTCAAATTCTCAGTAAATAGTAATTCAACCATTCTAAATCGATTGGCGTTCGCAGAATTGGTCTATCTCTAATTGTTCTCGAGTTGGTCAGCTCTGAATCAGTTTTCAAACGGTTTTTTTGGAGCCAAAAATATTTCTGATCAGTTTCGACGTTTTCGTTCAAAGATTCGGAATCAGCACGTCAAAATACGTCCAAGGACAAAATTTTGAGATTCGAAAAATGAAAAATAAAAAAGTTCAAAAATTATCTCTCACGAGATCTCTCATGATATACTCGACTTTTTTGTCCGTCGATTTTTTTCATTAAAATTCTCAGTAAATAGTAATTCAGTCATTCTTAATCGATTGGCGTTCGCAGAATTGGTCTATCTCTAACTGTTCTCGAGTTGGTCAGCTCTGAATCAGTTTTCAAACGGTTTTTTTGGAGCCAAAAATATTTCTGATCAGTTTTCGACATTTTCGTTCAAAGATTCGGAATCAGCACGTCAAAATACGTCCGAGGACAAAATTTTGAAATTCGAAAAATGAAAAATAAAAAAGTTCAAAAATTATCTCTCACGAGATCTCTCATGATATACTCGACTTTTTTGTCCGTCGATTTTTTTCGTTCAAATTCTCGGAAATTACTAATTTGGTCATTTTGAATCGATTGGCGTTCACAGAAATGGTCTATCTGTAACCGTTCTCGAGTTGGTCAGCTCTGAATCAGTTTTCAAACGTTTTTTTTGGCGTCAAAAATATTTCTGATCAATTTTCGACATTTTTGTTCAAAGATTCGGAATCAGCACGACTAAATACGTCCGAGGACAAAATTTTGACATGCGAAGAATGAAAAATAAAAAAGTTCACAAATTATCTCTCGCGAGATCTCTCATGATATAAGTACTCGACTTTTTTGTCCGTCAATTTATTCTGTTCAAATTCTCAGTAAGTAGTAATTCCGTCATTCTAAATCGATTGGCGTTCGCAGAATTGGTCTATCTTTAACTGTTCTCGAGTTGGTCAGCTCTGAATCAGTTTTCAAACGGTTTTTTTGGAGCCAAAAATATTTCTGATCAGCTTTCGGCATTTTCGTTCAAAGATTCGGAATTAGTACGTCAAAATACGTTTGAGGAAAAAAATTTGAAATTTAAAAATGAAAAATGAAAAAGTTCAAAAATTATCTCTCACGAGATCTCTCATGATATACTCGACTTTTTTGTCCGTCGATTTTTTTCGTTCAAATTTTCGGAAATTACTAATTTGGTCATTTTGAATCGATTGGCGTTCACAGAAATGGTCTATCTGTAACCGTTCTCGAGTTGGTCAGCTCTGAATCAGTTTTCAAACGTTTTTTTTGGCGCCAAAAATATTTCTGATCAATTTTCGACATTTTTGTTCAAAGATTCGGAATCAGCACGTCTAAATACGTCCGAGGACAAAATTTTGAAATGCGAAGAATGAAGAATAAAAAAGTTCAGAAATTATCTCTCGCGAGATCTCTCATGATATACTCGACTTTTTTGTCCGTCGATTTTTTCCATTCAAATTCTCAGTCAATGGTAATTCAGCCATTTTAAATCGATTGGCGTTCGCAGAATTGGTCTATCTCTAACCGTTCTCGAGTTGGTCAGCTCTGAATCAGTTTTAAAACGGTTTTTTTGGCGCCAAAAATATTTCTGATCAGTTTTCAACATTTTCGTTTGAATATTCAGAATTAGCACGTCAAAATACGTCCGAGGACGAAATTTTGAAATTCGAAAAATGAAAAATAAAAAAGTTCAGAAATTATCTCTCATGATATACTCGACTTTTTTGTCCGTCAATTTATTCTGTTCAAATTCTCAGTAAATAGTGATTCAGTCATTCTAAATCGATTGGCGTTCGCAGAATTGGTCTATCTCTAACTGTTCTCGAGTTGGTCAGCTCTGAATCAGTTTTCAAACGGTTTTTTTTGGAGCCAAAAATATTTCTGATCAGTTTTCGACATTTTCGTTCAAAGATTCGGAATCAGCACGTGACAATACGTCCGAGGACAAAATTTTGAAATTCAAAAAATGAAAAATAAAAAAGTTCAAAAATTATCTCTCACGAGATCTCTCATGATATACTCGACTTTTTTGTCCGTCGATTTTTTTCGTTCAAATTCTCGGAAATTACTAATTTGGTCATTTTGAATCGATTGGCGTTCACAGAAATGGTCTATCTGTAACCGTTCTCGAGTTGGTCAGCTCTGAATCAGTTTTCAAACGTTTTTTTTGGCGCCAAAAATATTTCTGATCAATTTTCGACATTTTTGTTCAAAGATTCGGAATCAGCACGTCTAAATACGTCCGAGGACAAAATTTTGAAATGCGAAGAATGAAAAATAAAAAAGTTCAGAAATTATCTCTCGCGAGATCTTTCATGATATACTCGACTTTTTTGTCCGTCGATTTTTTCCATTCAAATTCTCAGTCAATGGTAATTCAGCCATTTTAAATCGATTGGCGTTCGCAGAATTGGTCTATCTCTAACCGTTCTCGAGTTGGTCAGCTCTGAATCAGTTTTAAAACGGTTTTTTTGGCGCCAAAAATATTTCTGATCAGTTTTCAACATTTTCGTTTAAAGATTCAGAATTAGCACGTCAAAATACGTCCGAGGACGAAATTTTGAAATTCGAAAAATGAAAAATAAAAAAGTTCAAAAATTATCTCTCACGAGATCTCTCATGATATACTCGACTTTTTTGTCCGTTAATTTTTTTCGTTCAAATTCTCGGAAATTACTAATTTGGTCATTTTGAATCGATTGGCGTTCACAGAAATGGTCTATCTCTAACCGTTCTCGAGTTGGTCAGCTCTGAATCAGTTTTCAAACGGTTTTTTTGGCGCCAAAAATATTTCTGATTAGTTTTCAACATTTTCGTTTAAAGATTCAGAATTAGCACGTCAAAATACGTCCAAGGACGAAATTTTGAAATTCGAAAAATGAAAAATAAAAAAGTTCAGAAATTATCAATCGCGAGATCTCTCATGATATACTCGACTTTTTTGTCCATTGATTTTTTTTGTTAAAATTCTCAGTTAATAGTAATTTTGCCATTTTAAATCGATTGGCTTTCGCAGAATTGGTCTATCTTTCACCGTTCTCGAGTTGGTCAGCTCTGAATCAGTTTTCAAACGGTTTTTTTGGCGCAAAAAATATTTCTGATCAGTTTTCGACATTTTCGTTAAAAGATCCGGAATCAGCACCTCAAAATACGTTCGAGGACAAAATTTTGAAATTCGAAAAATGAAAAATAAAAAAGTTCAGAAATTATCTCTCGCGAGATCTCTCATGATATAAGTACTCGACTTTTTTGTCCGTCAATTTATTCTGTTCAAATTCTCAGTAAATAGTAATTCAGTCATTCTAAATCGATTGGCGTTCGCAGAATTGGTCTATCTCTAACTGTTCTTGAGTTGGTCAGCTCTGAATCAGTTTTCAAACGGTTTTTTTGGAGCCAAAAATATTTCTGATCAGCTTTCGGCATTTTCGTTCAAAGATTCGGAATTAGTACGTCAAAATACGTTTGAGGAAAAAAATTTGAAATTTAAAAATGAATAATGAAAAAGTTCAAAAATTATCTCTCACGAGATCTCTCATGATATACTCGACTTTTTTGTCCGTCGATTTTTTCCGTTCAAATTCTCGGAAATTACTAATTTGGTCATTTTGAATCGATTGGCGTTCACAGAAATGGTCTATCTGTAACCGTTCTCGAGTTGGTCAGCTCTGAATCAGTTTTCAAACGTTTTTTTTGGCGCCAAAAATATTTCTGATCAATTTTCGACATTTTTGTTCAAAGATTCGGAATCAGCACGTCTAAATACGTCCGAGGACAAAATTTTGAAATGCGAAGAATGAAAAATAAAAAAGTTCAGAAATTATCTCTCGCGAGATCTCTCATGATATAAGAACTCGACTTTTTTGTCCGTCAATGTATTCTGTTCAAATTCTCAGTAAATAGTAACTCAGTCATTCTAAATCGATTGGCGTTCGCAGAATTGGTCTATCTCTAACTGTTCTCGAGTTGGTCAGCTCTGAATCAGTTTTCAAACAGTTTTTTTGGAGCCAAAAATATTTCTGATCAGCTTTCGGCATTTTCGTTCAAAGATTCGGAATCAGCACGTGACAATACGTCCGAGGACAAAATTTTGAAATTCGAAAAATAAAAAATAAAAAAGTTCAAAAATTATGTCTCACGAGATCTCTCATGATATACTCGACTTCTTTGTCCGTCGATTTTTTTCGTTCAAATTCTCAGAAATTACTAATTTGGTCATTTTGAATCGATTGGCGTTCACAGAAATGGTCTATCTCTAACCGTTCTCGAGTTGGTCAGCTCTGAATCAGTTTTAAAACGGTTTTTTTGGCGCCAAAAATATTTCTGATCAGTTTTCAACATTTTCGTTTAAAGATTCAGAATTAGCACGTCAAAATACGTCCGAGGACGATATTGAAATTCGAAAAATGAAAAATAAAAAAGTTCAGAAATTATCTCTCATGATATACTCGACTTTTTTGTCCGTCAATTTATTCTGTTCAAATTCTCAGTAAAAAGTGATTCAGTCATTCTAAATCGATTGGCGTTCGCAGAATTGGTCTATCTCTAACTGTTCTCGAGTTGGTCAGCTCTGAATCAGTTTTCAAACGGTTTTTTTTGGAGCCAAAAATATTTCTGATCAGTTTTCGACATTTTCGTTCAAAGATTCGGAATCAGCACGTGACAATACGTCCGAGGACAAAATTTTGAAATTCGAAAAATTAAAAATAAAAAAGTTCAAAAATTATCTCTCACGAGATCTCTCATGATATACTCGACTTTTTTGTCCGTCGATTTTTTTCGTTCAAATTCTCGGAAATTACTAATTTGGTCATTTTGAATCGATTGGCGTTCACAGAAATGGTCTATCTGTAACCGTTCTCGAGTTGGTCAGCTCTGAATCAGTTTTCAAACGTTTTTTTTTGGCGCCAAAAATATTTCTGATTAATTTTCGACATTTTTGTTCAAAGATTCGGAATCAGCACGTCTAAATACGTCCGAGGACAAAATTTTGAAATGCGAAGAATGAAAAATAAAAAAGTTCAGAAATTATCTCTCGCGAGATCTCTCATGATATACTCGACTTTTTTGTCCGTCGATTTTTTCCATTCAAATTCTCAGTCAATGGTAATTCAGCCATTCTAAATCGATTGGCGTTCGCAGAATTGGTCTATCTCTAACCGTTCTCGAGTTGGTCAGCTCTGAATCAGTTTTCAAACGGTTTTTTTGGCGCCAAAAATATTTCTGATCAGTTTTCAACATTTTCGTTTGAAGATTCAGAATTAGCACGTCAAAATACGTCCAAGGACGAAATTTTGAAATTCGAAAAATGAAAAATAAAAAAGTTCAGAAATTATCTCTCATGATATACTTGACTTTTTTGTACGTCAATTTATTCTGTTCAAATTCTCAGTAAATAGTAATTCAGCCATTCTAAATCGATTGGCGTTCGCAGAATTGGTCTATCTCTAATTGTTCTCGAGTTGGTCAGCTCTGAATCAGTTTTCAAACGGTTTTTTTGGAGCCAAAAATATATCTGATCAGTTTCGACGTTTTCGTTTAAAGATTCGGAATCAGCACGTCAAAATACGTCCAAGGACAAAATTTTGAGATTCGAAAAATGAAAAATAAAAAAGTTCAAAAATTATCTCTCACGAGATCTCTCATGATATACTCGACTTTTTTGTCCGTCGATTTTTTTCGTTAAAATTCTCAGTAAATAGTAATTCAGTCATTCTAAATCGATTGGCGTTCGCAGAATTGGTCTATCTCTAACTGTTCTCGAGTTGGTCAGCTCTGAATCAGTTTTCAAACGGTTTTTTTGGAGCCAAAAATATTTCTGATCAGTTTTCGACATTTTCGTTCAAAGATTCGGAATCAGCACGTCAAAATACGTCCGAGGACAAAATTTTGAAATTCGAAAAATGAAAAATAAAAAAGTTCAAAAATTATCTCTCACGAGATCTCTCATGATATACTCGACTTTTTTGTCCGTCGATTTTTTTCGTTCAAATTCTCGGAAATTACTAATTTGGTCATTTTGAATCGATTGGCGTTCACAGAAATGATCTGTAACCGTTCTCGAGTTGGTCAGCTCTGAATCAGTTTTCAAACGGTTTTTTTGGAGCCAAAAATATTTCTGATCAGTTTTCGACATTTTCGTTCAAAGATTCGGAATCAGCACGTCAAAATACGTCCGAGGACAAAATTTTGAAATTCGAAAAATGAAAAATAAAAAAGTTCAAAAATTATCTCTCACGAGATCTCTCATGATATACTCGACTTTTTTGTCCGTCGATTTTTTTCGTTCAAATTCTCGGAAATTACTAATTTGGTCATTTTGAATCGATTGGCGTTCACAGAAATGATCTGTAACCGTTCTCGAGTTGGTCAGCTCTGAATCAGTTTTCAAACGTTTTTTTTGGCGTCAAAAATATTTCTGATCAATTTTCGACATTTTTGTTCAAAGATTCGGAATCAGCACGACTAAATACGTCCGAGGACAAAATTTTGACATGCGAAGAATGAAAAATAAAAAAGTTCACAAATTATCTCTCGCGAGATCTCTCATGATATACTCGACTTTTTTGTCCGTCGATTTTTTCCATTCAAATTCTCAGTCAATGGTAATTCAGCCATTCTAAATCGATTGGCGTTCGCAGAATTGGTCTATCTCTAACCGTTCTCGAGTTGGTCAGCTCTGAATCAGTTTTCAAACGGTTTTTTTGGCGCCAAAAATATTTCTGATCAGTTTTCAACATTTTCGTTTGAAGATTCAGAATTAGCACGTCAAAATAATTCGAAAAATGAAAAATAAAAAAGTTCAGAAATTATCTCTCATGATATACTTGACTTTTTTGTCCGTCAATTTATTCTGTTCAAATTCTCAGTAAATAGTAATTCAACCATTCTAAATCGATTGGCGTTCGCAGAATTGGTCTATCTCTAATTGTTCTCGAGTTGGTCAGCTCTGAATCAGTTTTCAAACGGTTTTTTTGGAGCCAAAAATATTTCTGATCAGTTTCGACGTTTTCGTTCAAAGATTCGGAATCAGCACGTCAAAATACGTCCAAGGACAGAATTTTGAGATTCGAAAAATGAAAAATAAAAAAGTTCAAAAATTATCTCTCACGAGATCTCTCATGATATACTCGACTTTTTTGTCCGTCGATTTTTTTCGTTAAAATTCTCAGTAAATAGTAATTCAGTCATTCTTAATCGATTGGCGTTCGCAGAATTGGTCTATCTCTAACTGTTCTCGAGTTGGTCAGCTCTGAATCAGTTTTCAAACGGTTTTTTTGGAGCCAAAAATATTTCTGATCAGTTTTCGACATTTTCGTTCAAAGATTCGGAATCAGCACGTCAAAATACGTCCGAGGACAAAATTTTGAAATTCGAAAAATGAAAAATAAAAAAGTTCAAAAATTATCTCTCACGAGATCTCTCATGATATACTCGACTTTTTTGTCCGTCGATTTTTTTCGTTCAAATTCTCGGAAATTACTAATTTGGTCATTTTGAATCGATTGGCGTTCACAGAAATGGTCTATCTGTAACCGTTCTCGAGTTGGTCAGCTCTGAATCAGTTTTCAAACGTTTTTTTTTGGCGTCAAAAATATTTCTGATCAATTTTCGACATTTTTGTTCAAAGATTCGGAATCAGCACGACTAAATACGTCCGAGGACAAAATTTTGACATGCGAAGAATGAAAAATAAAAAAGTTCACAAATTATCTCTCGCGAGATCTCTCATGATATAAGTACTCGACTTTTTTGTCCGTCAATTTATTCTGTTCAAATTCTCAGTAAGTAGTAATTCCGTCATTCTAAATCGATTGGCGTTCGCAGAATTGGTCTATCTTTAACTGTTCTCGAGTTGGTCAGCTCTGAATCAGTTTTCAAACGGTTTTTTTTGGAGCCAAAAATATTTCTGATCAGCTTTCGGCATTTTCGTTCAAAGATTCGGAATTAGTACGTCAAAATACGTTTGAGGAAAAAAATTTGAAATTTAAAAATGAAAAATGAAAAAGTTCAAAAATTATCTCTCACGAGATCTCTCATGATATACTCGACTTTTTTGTCCGTCGATTTTTTTCGTTCAAATTTTCGGAAATTACTAATTTGGTCATTTTGAATCGATTGGCGTTCACAGAAATGGTCTATCTGTAACCGTTCTCGAGTTGGTCAGCTCTGAATCAGTTTTCAAACGTTTTTTTTTGGCGCCAAAAATATTTCTGATCAATTTTCGACATTTTTGTTCAAAGATTCGGAATCAGCACGTCTAAATACGTCCGAGGACAAAATTTTGAAATGCGAAGAATGAAAAATAAAAAAGTTCAGAAATTATCTCTCGCGAGATCTCTTATGATATACTCGACTTTTTTGTCCGTCGATTTTCTCCATTCAAATTCTCAGTCATTGGTAATTCAGCCATTCTAAATCGATTGGCGTTCGCAGAATTGGTCTATCTCTAACCGTTCTCGAGTTGGTCAGCTCTGAATCAGTTTTCAAACGGTTTTTTTTGGCGCCAAAAATATTTCTGATCAGTTTTCAACATTTTCGTTTGAAGATTCAGAATTAGCACGTCAAAATAATTCGAAAAATGAAAAATAAAAAAGTTCAGAAATTATCTCTCATGATATACTTGACTTTTTTGTCCGTCAATTTATTCTGTTCAAATTCTCAGTAAATAGTAATTCAACCATTCTAAATCGATTGGCGTTCGCAGAATTGGTCTATCTCTAATTGTTCTCGAGTTGGTCAGCTCTGAATCAGTTTTCAAACGGTTTTTTTTGGAGCCAAAAATATTTCTGATCAGTTTCGACGTTTTCGTTCAAAGATTCGGAATCAGCTCGTCAAAATACGTCCAAGGACAAAATTTTGAGATTCGAAAAATGAAAAATAAAAAAGTTCAAAAATTATCTCTCACGAGATCTCTCATGATATACTCGACTTTTTTGTCCGTCGATTTTTTTCGTTAAAATTCTCAGTAAATAGTAATTCAGTCATTCTTAATCGATTGGCGTTCGCAGAATTGGTCTATCTCTAACTGTTCTCGAGTTGGTCAGCTCTGAATCAGTTTTCAAACGGTTTTTTTTGGAGCCAAAAATATTTCTGATCAGTTTTCGACATTTTCGTTCAAAGATTCGGAATCAGCACGTCAAAATACGTCCGAGGACAAAATTTTGAAATTCGAAAAATGAAAAATAAAAAAGTTCAAAAATTATCTCTCACGAGATCTCTCATGATATACTCGACTTTTTTGTCCGTCGATTTTTTTCGTTCAAATTCTCGGAAATTACTAATTTGGTCATTTTGAATCGATTGGCGTTCACAGAAATGGTCTATCTGTAACCGTTCTCGAGTTGGTCAGCTCTGAATCAGTTTTCAAACGTTTTTTTTTGGCGTCAAAAATATTTCTGATCAATTTTCGACATTTTTGTTCAAAGATTCGGAATCAGCACGACTAAATACGTCCGAGGACAAAATTTTGACATGCGAAGAATGAAAAATAAAAAAGTTCACAAATTATCTCTCGCGAGATCTCTCATGATATAAGTACTCGACTTTTTTGTCCGTCAATTTATTCTGTTCAAATTCTCAGTAAGTAGTAATTCCGTCATTCTAAATCGATTGGCGTTCGCAGAATTGGTCTATCTTTAACTGTTCTCGAGTTGGTCAGCTCTGAATCAGTTTTCAAACGGTTTTTTTTGGAGCCAAAAATATTTCTGATCAGCTTTCGGCATTTTCGTTCAAAGATTCGGAATTAGTACGTCAAAATACGTTTGAGGAAAAAAATTTGAAATTTAAAAATGAAAAATGAAAAAGTTCAAAAATTATCTCTCACGAGATCTCTCATGATATACTCGACTTTTTTGTCCGTCGATTTTTTTCGTTCAAATTTTCGGAAATTACTAATTTGGTCATTTTGAATCGATTGGCGTTCACAGAAATGGTCTATCTGTAACCGTTCTCGAGTTGGTCAGCTCTGAATCAGTTTTCAAACGTTTTTTTTTGGCGCCAAAAATATTTCTGATCAATTTTCGACATTTTTGTTCAAAGATTCGGAATCAGCACGTCTAAATACGTCCGAGGACAAAATTTTGAAATGCGAAGAATGAAAAATAAAAAAGTTCAGAAATTATCTCTCGCGAGATCTTTCATGATATACTCGACTTTTTTGTCCGTCGATTTTTTTCATTCAAATTCTCAGTCAATGATAATTCAGCCATTTTAAATCGATTGGCGTTCGCAGAATTGGTCTATCTCTAACCGTTCTCGAGTTGGTCAGCTCTGAATCAGTTTTAAAACGGTTTTTTTTGGCGCCAAAAATATTTCTGATCAGTTTTCAACATTTTCGTTTAAAGATTCAGAATTAGCACGTCAAAATACGTCCGAGGACGAAATTTTGAAATTCGAAAAATGAAAAATAAAAAAGTTCAAAAATTATCTCTCACGAGATCTCTCATGATATACTCGACTTTTTTGTCCGTTAATTTTTTTCGTTCAAATTCTCGGAAATTACTAATTTGGTCATTTTGAATCGATTGGCGTTCACAGAAATGGTCTATCTCTAACCGTTCTCGAGTTGGTCAGCTCTGAATCAGTTTTCAAACGGTTTTTTTGGCGCCAAAAATATTTCTGATTAGTTTTCAACATTTTCGTTTAAAGATTCAGAATTAGCACGTCAAAATACGTCCAAGGACGAAATTTTGAAATTCGAAAAATGAAAAATAAAAAAGTTCAGAAATTATCAATCGCGAGATCTCTCATGATATACTCGACTTTTTTGTCCATTGATTTTTTTTGTTAAAATTCTCAGTTAATAGTAATTTTGCCATTTTAAATCGATTGGCTTTCGCAGAATTGGTCTATCTTTCACCGTTCTCGAGTTGGTCAGCTCTGAATCAGTTTTCAAACGGTTTTTTTGGCGCAAAAAATATTTCTGATCAGTTTTCGACATTTTCGTTAAAAGATCCGGAATCAGCACCTCAAAATACGTTCGAGGACAAAATTTTGAAATTCGAAAAATGAAAAATAAAAAAGTTTAGAAATTATCTCTCGCGAGATCTCTCATGATATAAGTACTCGACTTTTTTGTCCGTCAATTTATTCTGTTCAAATTCTCAGTAAATAGTAATTCAGTCATTCTAAATCGATTGGCGTTCGCAGAATTGGTCTATCTCTAACTGTTCTTGAGTTGGTCAGCTCTGAATCAGTTTTCAAACGGTCTTTTTGGAGCCAAAAATATTTCTGATCAGCTTTCGGCATTTTCGTTCAAAGATTCGGAATTAGTACGTCAAAATACGTTTGAGGAAAAAAATTTGAAATTTAAAAATGAATAATGAAAAAGTTCAAAAATTATCTCTCACGAGATCTCTCATGATATACTCGACTTTTTTGTCCGTCGATTTTTTCCGTTCAAATTCTCGGAAATTACTAATTTGGTCATTTTGAATCGATTGGCGTTCACAGAAATGGTCTATCTGGAACCGTTCTCGAGTTGGTCAGCTCTGAATCAGTTTTCAAACGTTTTTTTTTTGCGCCAAAAATATTTCTGATCAATTTTCGACATTTTTGTTCAAAGATTCGGAATCAGCACGTCTGAATACGTCCGAGGACAAAATTTTGAAATGCGAAGATTGAAAAATAAAAAAGTTCAGAAATTATCTCTCGCGAGATCTCTCATGATATAAGAACTCGACTTTTTTGTCCGTCAATTTATTCTGTTCAAATTCTCAGTAAATAGTAACTCAGTCATTCTAAATCGATTGGCGTTCGCAGAATTGGTCTATCTCTAACTGTTCTCGAGTTGGTCAGCTCTGAATCAGTTTTCAAACAGTTTTTTTGGAGCCAAAAATATTTCTGATCAGCTTTCGGCATTTTCGTTCAAAGATTCGGAATCAGCACGTGACAATACGTCCGAGGACAAAATTTTGAAATTCGAAAAATGAAAAATAAAAAAGTTCAAAAATTATGTCTCACGAGATCTCTCATGATATACTCGACTTCTTTGTCCGTCGATTTTTTTCGTTCAAATTCTCAGAAATTACTAATTTGGTCATTTTGAATCGATTGGCATTCACAGAAATGGTCTATCTCTAACCGTTCTCGAGTTGGTCAGCTCTGAATCAGTTTTAAAACGGTTTTTTTTGGCGCCAAAAATATTTCTGATCAGTTTTCAACATTTTCGTTTAAAGATTCAGAATTAGCACGTCAAAATACGTCCGAGGACGATATTGAAATTCGAAAAATGAAAAATAAAAAAGTTCAGAAATTATCTCTCATGATATACTCGACTTTTTTGTCCGTCAATTTATTCTGTTCAAATTCTCAGTAAAAAGTGATTCAGTCATTCTAAATCGATTGGCGTTCGCAGAATTGGTCTATCTCTAACTGTTCTCGAGTTGGTCAGCTCTGAATCAGTTTTCAAACGGTTTTTTTTGGAGCCAAAAATATTTCTGATCAGTTTTCGACATTTTCGTTCAAAGATTCGGAATCAGCACGTGACAATACGTCCGAGGACAAAATTTTGAAATTCGAAAAATTAAAAATAAAAAAGTTCAAAAATTATCTCTCACGAGATCTCTCATGATATACTCGACTTTTTTGTCCGTCGATTTTTTTCGTTCAAATTCTCGGAAATTACTAATTTGGTCATTTTGAATCGATTGGCGTTCACAGAAATGGTCTATCTGTAACCGTTCTCGAGTTGGTCAGCTCTGAATCAGTTTTCAAACGTTTTTTTTGGCGCCAAAAATATTTCTGATCAATTTTCGACATTTTTGTTCAAAGATTCGGAATCAGCACGTCTAAATACGTCCGAGGACAAAATTTTGAAATGCGAAGAATGAAAAATAAAAAAGTTCAGAAATTATCTCTCGCGAGATCTCTCATGATATACTCGACTTTTTTGTCCGTCGATTTTTTCCATTCAAATTCTCAGTCAATGGTAATTCAGCCATTCTAAATCGATTGGCGTTCGCAGAATTGGTCTATCTCTAACCGTTCTCGAGTTGGTCAGCTCTGAATCAGTTTTCAAACGGTTTTTTTGGCGCCAAAAATATTTCTGATCAGTTTTCAACATTTTCGTTTGAAGATTCAGAATTAGCACGTCAAAATACGTCCAAGGACGAAATTTTGAAATTCGAAAAATGAAAAATAAAAAAGTTCAGAAATTATCTCTCATGATATACTTGACTTTTTTGTACGTCAATTTATTCTGTTCAAATTCTCAGTAAATAGTAATTCAGCCATTCTAAATCGATTGGCGTTCGCAGAATTGGTCTATCTCTAATTGTTCTCGAGTTGGTCAGCTCTGAATCAGTTTTCAAACGGTTTTTTTGGAGCCAAAAATATTTCTGATCAGTTTCGACGTTTTCGTTCAAAGATTCGGAATCAGCACGTCAAAATACGTCCAAGGACAAAATTTTGAGATTCGAAAAATGAAAAATAAAAAAGTTCAAAAATTATCTCTCACGAGATCTCTCATGATATACTCGACTTTTTTGTCCGTCGATTTTTTTCGTTAAAATTCTCAGTAAATAGTAATTCAGTCATTCTAAATCGATTGGCGTTCGCAGAATTGGTCTATCTCTAACTGTTCTCGAGTTGGTCAGCTCTGAATCAGTTTTCAAACGGTTTTTTTGGAGCCAAAAATATTTCTGATCAGTTTTCGACATTTTCGTTCAAAGATTCGGAATCAGCACGTCAAAATACGTCCGAGGACAAAATTTTGAAATTCGAAAAATGAAAAATAAAAAAGTTCAAAAATTATCTCTCACGAGATCTCTCATGATATACTCGACTTTTTTGTCCGTCGATTTTTTTCGTTCAAATTCTCGGAAATTACTAATTTGGTCATTTTGAATCGATTGGCGTTCACAGAAATGGTCTATCTGTAACCGTTCTCGAGTTGGTCAGCTCTGAATCAGTTTTCAAACGTTTTTTTTGGCGTCAAAAATATTTCTGATTAGTTTTCAACATTTTCGTTTAAAGATTCAGAATTAGCACGTCAAAATACGTCCAAGGACGAAATTTTGAAATTCGAAAAATGAAAAATAAAAAAGTTCAGAAATTATCTCTCGCGAGATCTCTCATGATATAAGTACTCGACTTTTTTGTCCGTCAATTTATTCTGTTCAAATTCTCAGTAAGTAGTAATTCCGTCATTCTAAATCGATTGGCGTTCGCAGAATTGGTCTATCTTTAACTGTTCTCGAGTTGGTTAGCTCTGAATCAGTTTTCAAACGGTTTTTTTGGAGCCAAAAATATTTCTGATCAGCTTTCGGCATTTTCGTTCAAAGATTCGGAATTAGTAGGTCAAAATACGTTTGAGGAAAAAAATTTGAAATTTAAAAATGAAAAATGAAAAAGTTCAAAAATTATCTCTCACGAGATCTCTCATGATATACTCGACTTTTTTGTCCGTCAATTTTTTTCGTTCAAATTTTCGGAAATTACTAATTTGGTCATTTTGAATCGATTGGCGTTCACAGAAATGGTCTATCTGTAACCGTTCTCGAGTTGGTCAGCTCTGAATCAGTTTTCAAACGTTTTTTTTGGCGCCAAAAATATTTCTGATCAATTTTCGACATTTTTGTTCAAAGATTCGGAATCAGCACGTCTAAATACGTCCGAGGACAAAATTTTGAAATGCGAAGAATGAAAAATAAAAAAGTTCAGAAATTATCTCTCGCGAGATCTCTCATGATATACTCGACTTTTTTGTCCGTCGATTTTTTCCATTCGAATTCTCAGTCAATGGTAATTCAGCCATTTTAAATCGATTGGCGTTCGCAGAATTGGTCTATCTCTAACCGTTCTCGAGTTGGTCAGCTCTGAATCAGTTTTAAAACGGTTTTTTTTGGCGCCAAAAATATTTCTGATCAGTTTTCAACATTTTCGTTTAAATATTCAGAATTAGCACGTCAAAATACGTCCGAGGACGAAATTTTGAAATTCGAAAAATGAAAAATAAAAAAGTTCAGAAATTATCTCTCATGATATACTCGACTTTTTTGTCCGTCACTTTATTCTGTTCAAATTCTCAGTAAATAGTGATTCAGTCATTCTAAATCGATTGGCGTTCGCAGAATTGGTCTATCTCTAACTGTTCTCGAGTTGGTCAGCTCTGAATCAGTTTTCAAACGGTTTTTTTTGGAGCCAAAAATATTTCTGATCAGTTTTCAACATTTTCGTTTAAAGATTCAGAATTAGCACGTCAAAATACGTCCGAGGACAAAATTTTGAAATTCGAAAAATGAAAAATAAAAAAGTTCAAAAATTATCTCTCACGAGATCTCTCATGATATACTCGACTTTTTTGTCCGTCGATTTTTTTCGTTCAAATTCTCGGAAATTACTAATTTGGTCATTTTGAATCGATTGGCGTTCACAGAAATGGTCTATCTCTAACCGTTCTCGAGTTGGTCAGCTCTGAATCAGTTTTCAAACGGTTTTTTTGGCGCCAAAAATATTTCTGATTAGTTTTCAACATTTTCGTTTAAAGATTCAGAATTAGCACGTCAAAATACGTCCAAGGACGAAATTTTGAAATTCGAAAAATGAAAAATAAAAAAGTTCAGAAATTATCAATCGCGAGATCTCTCATGATATACTCGACTTTTTTGTCCATTGATTTTTTTTGTTAAAATTCTCAGTTAATAGTAATTTTGCCATTTTAAATCGATTGGCTTTCGCAGAATTGGTCTATCTTTCACCGTTCTCGAGTTGGTCAGCTCTGAATCAGTTTTCAAACGGTTTTTTTGGCGCAAAAAATATTTCTGATCAGTTTTCGACATTTTCGTTAAAAGATCCGGAATCAGCACCTCAAAATACGTTCGAGGACAAAATTTTGAAATTCGAAAAATGAAAAATAAAAAAGTTCAGAAATTATCTCTCGCGAGATCTCTCATGATATAAGTACTCGACTTTTTTGTCCGTCAATTTATTCTGTTCAAATTCTCAGTAAATAGTAATTCAGTCATTCTAAATCGATTGGCGTTCGCAGAATTGGTCTATCTCTAACTGTTCTTGAGTTGGTCAGCTCTGAATCAGTTTTCAAACGGTTTTTTTGGAGCCAAAAATATTTCTGATCAGCTTTCGGCATTTTCGTTCAAAGATTCGGAATTAGTACGTCAAAATACGTTTGAGGAAAAAAATTTGAAATTTAAAAATGAATAATGAAAAAGTTCAAAAATTATCTCTCACGAGATCTCTCATGATATACTCGACTTTTTTGTCCGTCGATTTTTTTCGTTCAAATTCTCGGAAATTACTAATTTGGTCATTTTGAATCGATTGGCGTTCACAGAAATGGTCTATCTGTAACCGTTCTCGAGTTGGTCAGCTCTGAATCAGTTTTCAAACGTTTTTTTTGGCGCCAAAAATATTTCTGATCAATTTTCGAAATTTTTGTTCAAAGATTCGGAATCAGCACGTCTAAATACGTCCGAGGACAAAATTTTGAAATGCGAAGAATGAAAAATAAAAAAGTTCAGAAATTATCTCTCGCGAGATCTCTCATGATATACTCGACTTTTTTGTCCGTCGATTTTTTCCATTCAAATTCTCAGTCAATGGTAATTCAGGCATTCTAAATCGATTGGCGTTCGCAGAATTGGTCTATCTCTAACCGTTCTCGAGTTGGTCAGCTCTGAATCAGTTTTCAAACGGTTTTTTTGGCGCCAAAAATATTTCTGATCAGTTTTCAACATTTTCGTTTAAAGATTCAGAATTAGCACGTCAAAATACGTCCAAGGACGAAATTTTGAAATTCGAAAAATGAAAAATAAAAAAGTTCAGAAATTATCTCTCATGATATACTTGACTTTTTTGTCCGTCAATTTATTCTGTTCAAATTCTCAGTAAATAGTAATTCAGCCATTCTAAATCGATTGGCGTTCGCAGAATTGGTCTATCTCTAATTGTTCTCGAGTTGGTCAGCTCTGAATCAGTTTTCAAACGGTTTTTTTGGAGCCAAAAATATTTCTGATCAGTTTTCGACGTTTTCGTTCAAAGATTCGGAATCAGCACGTCAAAATACGTCCGAGGACGAAATTTTGAAATTCGAAAAATGAAAAATAAAAAAGTTCAGAAATTATCTCTCGCGAGATCTCTCATGATATACTCGACTTTTTTGTCCGTCGATTTTTTCCATTCAAATTCTCAGTCAATGGTAATTCAGCCATTCTAAATCGATTGGCGTTCGCAGAATTGGTCTATCTCTAACCGTTCTCGAGTTGGTCAGCTCTGAATCAGTTTTCAAACGGTTTTTTTGGCGCAAAAAATATTTCTGATCAGGTTTCGACATTTTCGTTAAAAGATTCGGAATCAGCACCTCAAAATACGTCCGAGGACAAAATTTTGAAATTCGAAAAATTAAAAATAAAAAAGTTCAGAAATTATCTCTCGCGAGATCTCTCATGATATAAGTACTCGACTTTTTTGTCCGTCAATTTGTTCTGTTCAAATTCTCAGTAAATAGTAATTCAGTCATTCTAAATCGATTGGCGTTCGCAGAATTGGTCTATCTCTAACTGTTCTCGAGTTGGTCAGCTCTGAATCAGTTTTCAAACGGTTTTTTTTGGAACCAAAAATATTTCTGATCATTTTTCGACATTTTCGTTCAAAGATTCAGAATCAGCACGTCAAAATACGCCCGAGGACGAAATTTTGAAATTCGAAAAATGAAAAATAAAAAAGTTCAGAAATTATCTCTCGCGAGATCTCTCATGATGTACTCGACTTTTTTGTTCGTCAATTTATTCTGTTCAAATTTTCAGTAAATAGTAATTCAGCCATTCTAAATCGATTGGCGTTCGCAGAATTGGTCTATCTCTAACCGTTCTCGTGTTGGTTAGCTCTGAATCAGTTTTCAAACGGTTTTTTTGGAGCCAAAAATATTTCCGATGAGTTTTCGACATTTTCGTTCAAATATTCGGAATCAACACGTCAAAATACGTTCGGGGACAAAAATTGAAAATTCGAAAAATGCAAAATAAAAAAGTTCAAAAAATTATCTATCATGATGTACTCGACTTTTTTGTCCGTCAGTTTATTCTGTTCAAATTTTCAGTAAATAGTATTTCAGCCATTCTAAATCGATTGGCGTTCGCAGAATTGGTCTATCTCTAACCGTTCTCGTGTTGGTCAGCTCTGAATCAGTTTTCAAACGGTTTTTTTGGAGCCAAAAATATTTCCGATGAGTTTTCGACATTTTCGTTCAAATATTCGGAATCAACACGTAAAAATACGTTCGGGGACAAAAATTGAAAATTCGAAAAATGCAAAATAAAAAAGTTCAAAAAATTATCTATCATGATGTACTCGACTTTTTTGTCCGTCAATTTATTCTGTTCAAATTTTCAGTAAATAGTAATTCAGCCATTCTAAATCGATTGGCGTTCGCAGAATTGGTCTATCTCTAACCGTTCTCGTGTTGGTCAGCTCTGAATCAGTTTTCAAACGGTTTTTTTGGAGCCAAAAATATTTCCGATGAGTTTTCGACATTTTCGTTCAAATATTCGGAATCAACACGTCAAAATACGTTCGGGGACAAAAATTGAAAATTCGAAAAATGCAAAATAAAAAAGTTCAAAAAATTATCTATCATGATGTACTCGACTTTTTTGTCCGTCAATTTATTCTGTTCAAATTTTCAGTAAATAGTAATTCAGCCATTCTAAATCGATTGGCGTTCGCAGAATTGGTCTATCCCTAACCGTTCTCGTGTTGGTCAGCTCTGAATCATTTTTCAAACGGTTTTTTTGGAGCCAAAAATATTTCCGATGAGTTTTCGACATTTTCGTTCAAATATTCGGAATCAACACGTCAAAATACGTTCGGGGACAAAAATTGAAAATTCGAAAAATGCAAAATAAAAAAGTTCAAAAAATTATCTATCATGATATACTCGACTTTTTTGTCCGTCTATTTTTTCTGTTCACATCACTGGATTATACTAATTCAGTCATTCTGAATCGATTGGAGTTCGCAGAATTTGTCTATCTCTATCCGTTCTCGAGTTTGTCAGTTCTGAATCAGTTTTCAAATGTTTTTTTTGGCGCCAAAAATATTTCTGATGAGTGTTCGACATTTCGTTCAAAGATTCGTAATCAGCACGTCATAATACGTTTGAGGATAAAAACTTGAAATTCGAAAAATGAAGTATAAAAAAGTTCAAAAAATTATCTATACATTGCAGACGCGGTTCAACCAGAACTTTCATTTTCCAAATATCTGAGGTTTTATTTGACAAAACGGGTCACTTTTTTTTTATTCACACTGATATGACCTCATTATTTCACAGTACCTATGAAAATTTTTCTGTACAATACCGAGTCAAAGTTGACAAAACTCAATACCTTTAAATTCATGAAATAGTAATAGCAGTAGAGAAATGAAATATGTATTTTAAAAAAGGTCAAAATATTTCAATTTCAATGAGAAATTGCTTTCCTCCTGCACCTATAGATGGTACACACTTTCCTCCCCAAATCAGGGAGGAAACTCATACTTTTCCTCCCTAGAGAGGGAAAAACGATTGACAATTCATTCAAAATAGGGACGTAATATTGCCTGTGAGAAAATTAACATTAAATCTCAATCCCAAATGGATAAGCTATCCAACAAATATCCAATAATTTATATCTCTAACAGAAGAAAAAAAGGAAAATAACTTGCAAAAAAAAATACTGATGGCCGCGATCGAACCCAACCCGGTACCTTTAGTTTACTAGTCAGCGTCGCTACGCCATCAAAGTAATTTAGATGGGAATGAATTAATTTTGTCTACTTTCCATATTTACAAAATAGTAATTTACGTAACAAGTCCGGAAAACACTGGTTTTTTGGACGAGTGGACAAGATTCTGGAAGTCTGCGAGTGAAAAAACCGTTTGCGGACGTGTTGCGTACACATTTTTTTCGGTAACCGTGTAGAATAACAAATTGAGACACATTTATTTTTTATATTTCTTTGTAGAAGACAATTTTGAACATTTTAATTCTTATTTGTATTGAATATCGAAATGCGAACAGAAGAGGTACTAACAGAAACATTCTAATTCTTATTTTTATAAATATTTATAAATTGATGGATGTAGCCGTTACTATGTAGTAGGAGATCATCATGAAAAATGAGAAAAGTAAATTTCTATACCACTTTATATTTATAACCTTTAGTTACTGCAGTTTCGTCCTATATGGACATTTTCAAAACTATAATTCAAACTGATAATTGACTATAGCAATACACGCCTTTTATACCTGGCATCTCTTACAAATAACAATTTAACCCCTAATTATATCCATATACCTGATGGAAATGTGTTTATGCTCGACAATGTGGAAGGGCTGCATTAAATACGGGCGAATATACTAAATCTACGTCGTTCAATAGATTACAACCGCAATATTTATGTTTATAAATTTCTAACGATTCTAAATAATTCATTTTCCAACCCTTGCCAGCGTAGTGCAAAATTTCGGTATCGTTAAGATTCGGAAATTTGTGCTTGCATTCCAAGGAGTGGTTTGAAAATGTAGAATCGTTTTTTCCTAGTCTGAAGGACCTTTCGTGCTCGGCATACCTTTTTGAAATAGGTCTTCCACATTGGCCCACATAAACACTGTTACACTCCGGACACTTTAGCTTATAAACTCCAGATTTTTCCATTTTGTCTGTATTATCTTTGGCATTGAATAGGAAATTGGATAACCTGGCATAAGGCCTGAATGCTACTTCTACCTTATTTTTTTTTAAATAATCTCGCAATAGTCTCTGTACTTGACATGATTTTTTGGGTTTATGACCTTCCACAATCTGAAAATGAAAAAAAATTTATAATCCAAAGAAATCTGTACAAGTGTAGAAGCGCAAATTAATTAATTTGCCCGATAAGTTACTGCGTTCACAAGACTGCTGTCTTGAAAGAAATTAATTTTTGTCAGTAACGTACCCTACACTGAATTTGCCTATCTGAAAAAATGAGATCGAATTAACAAAGAATACTTCTCCTTTTTTGATAACTGTTGACGTTTCGGAGGCTGTATCTGCCTCCGTTATCAAAACTTCTTAGAAAGTTGCTGAGGAAACTGAATTTGAATTGCGATTTTGGTAATAAGACCTTTCTTTGACAGAGTCAAATGAAATCTGTTATACATTCTTTTGATTGACATTTGGTATCTTGATACATAGGGTGTTCGGTATCAATCAATCACCATTCTATTAGTTCTTATTTCATCTCTGAGGAGAGGTAACCAGGTGCGGTCCATTTCGATGGAATTGGTTGAGAAGCAGTTGTTCGATAAAAGAATGCACGCAGTTTCCTTTAACTTTCTTTTTTCTTGATTTGATTCTCTCAAAAAAATTTTGGTATTATTCCATTCCATCATATGATCGCCATCAGATGTTAGAATATGTTCGGATATTTTCGAACCCGTTATTTTTCGATTTCTGATGTAACTTTTATGTTCTTCCTGGCGCACAATCAATGGTCTTGATGTTTCACCTATACAGGTCGTATTTTTTATGTCGTACCACTATTGACATCTCGAAAACGGTAAATGATACGAAGTTGGTTAAATTAGACAAAAGTTGCCTATTTTAGTGAACAATGAAACGATGTTTCCAAATCGAAAGTATTACGAACCGTTTTCAAAATATACGGGGAAAACCAAAATTACCCGTTTTCTTTTATTTGTGCTGGCGCCTCTATTTTTAGGAATATGGAAATGTGTTCAGAAAACTTTCTTCTCTGTTTTAAATTTGCTTCTATGTGCTGTACTTTGATTTTCAATACGATGTTTCGTTTTTCGGGGGCCACCCTCAACTCTGTTTTTTCGAATACGGACCTGTATTTTTTTTTCATGAATTTAAGTAGTCCTTATCTTACCGAGTTCAGGTATGTATCTCACTTGGTATTTGTTTCTACATTTTTGCCCATAAATTCCATCATCAAGGTCCGAACAATGAAAATCCTTCCCTCCAGAATACGGTCCTGATTTTATTTTTGTTCGTCTTTGAAAGGGTATTTGACTCAAGTTGCGGGAAAAAATTTCAAAATAAATTTACCTCCAATGAATTTTCAAATGTTAAATCAAATCGAGATCAAATCCAATGTGATGAAAATGTGAAAGCAGAGGAATAACGAGGAACAACGATTGGTACATTTACTTTATACATTTTTTTAAGTCAAAGAGCCGAAAGGCATTTTTCTTATGTATCTATTCGTAGGCAATAGGCAATTCTTTTTTTAATCTTTGAGTCCAATACGTACTCCCAAACGAACCTTTTTCAAATGAAAACGGAAAGTTTGAAACATCATGAAGTATGTAGTGAGCCATGGAATAAAAGAAAGTGAATGTCAAATTACAAATTAATGAATCCATATCTGAAGGGTGAATTATTTACAAGTTGAACGAAAAACTATGGAGTTATCTAATGATGAGAAAGTGGATATGTTGTTCGTGTATTCGAGGTGTTTGAGAAATAGCACCAGATCTCTGGCTATGTATCAAGAAATGTATCCCGAACGTCGTCAGCCCAATGCCAGAGTTTTTCAACGTATTGAAAGAAATTTACGAGAGCATGGTTCATTTGTGAAACCAAAAAATAAAATTTGCCCTATTACTGGAAATGGTGATAATGAAATCGACGTTTTAGGTAAGTTTTTAAGTTTCATGTTACACACATGGTAAAATGATAATTTGAATCAGGATTCGTGGAATACAAGAAAAATCAGAATGAGGAAGTATCACTTAGAGAGATAGCGTTGAATAGTGGTATATCGCATTCATCAGCCAAAAAAATTTTGAAGAAACATAAATTCAAGCCTTACAGAGTGAGAAAAGTACATCATTTCCGTTCAACAGACTACAATAAAAGGATAGTATTTTGCACATGGCTACTGAGACATTTTCGGCAAGATGATGAAATTTGTAGTAAAATTTTATGGTGCGACGAAAGTCGGTTTACAAATAATGGATGGTTCAACAGAAATATTCATTATCACTGGCGCCAGGAGAATGCTTATTTACATAGAGCCACTAATTTTCAAGAGAGGTCGGGTCTGGGTTGGTGTTTTGGATACCAAAATAATTGGTCCCTACTTTTTTGATACTCCTTTGACGGGAGAGTTATATCTTGAGTTCCTATCGGAGATTCTAGATGATTTTTTGGGAGATTTTCCTCTGAATATCCTAAGGAAATATGAATATTTCCAACATGACGGAGCACCACCACATCGAACACGAATTTGTAAATCATTTCTCGATAGGACCATGCCAGGAAGATGGATAGGAAACAACGGTCCTATTAAATGGCCACCCCGTTCACCTGACCTCACTCTTCTTGATTATTCGATATGGGGTTTCATCAAGGACAAAGTCTTCAGTACAACTTTTTAGAATGTGGAAAGATTCAATTACACGAGCATGCATGGCTATAACTCACCGAATGTTTCAAAATTGCCACAAACATACCATTTTTAGGGCCAAAATATGTTTGAGAAATGGTGGGCGTCAATTTGAACACCTTGTCAGACGTCGGCAGCGATGACTAAAAAAAATGTGTACTTAAGATATCAATTGTTGTTTTTTGTTATTATTATAGTTTTTTATCTGAATTTTTAATAAATAGTTTCAAATTTAATGTGTAATTCAAAGTGGAATATCGCCTTTTGCTTGCAAAGGTAAGAGCAAAATCAGTGGATTTTTTTTGGAATTTTCATCGTTCGGACCTTGATAATGGCATTTAGGGGCAGAAATGTAGAAACAAATACCAGGTAAGATACATATCTGAAGTCGGTAAGATAAGGACTACTTAAATTCTTAAAAAAAATGCAGGTCCGTATTCGAAAAAATAGAGTTGAGGGTGGCCCTGAGGAACGAAACGTCGTTTTGAAAATTGAAGTATAGCACATGAAAGCAAATTCCAAACAGAGAAGAAAGTTTTCTGAACACATTTCCCTATTCCTAAAAATAGAGGCGCCAGCGCAAAGAAAAGAAAACGGGTAATTTTGGTTTTCCCCGTATATTTTGAAAACGGTTCGTAATACTTCCGATTTGGAAACATCGTTTCATTGTTCACTAAAATAGGCAACTTTTGTCTAATTTAACCAACTTCGTATCATTTGCCGTTTTCGAGATGCCAATAGTGGTACCAAATAAAAAATACGACCTGTATAACTCTTACCACACGAACAACGTTTTACAAAACCCAAAAACGCTGGTGAATGTTCAAAAAATTGTGTTTACAACATACTTTCAATCAATATCTCTGTACTTCTTCCATAATACGTTAACGTTACAAATTTCTTAGATTCTGACTGTTTGACTTGGGGGTTATAAATATAAAGTGGTACAAAAACATAGAAATTTACTTTTCCCATTTTTGATAAATATTTATATTGAAATTCGAGCATTTCCCGGACTAGTCCGGAAAGAACGTACTTCCTGGACTAGTCCGGGAAGTGATACTTTCTCAAAGAAAAATGGTCCGGGAAGTAGGTACTTCCCGGACGGTTGCCGAAAAAAAGGTTTATTAAGTGGGTAGGAGGAAAAATCATATGTATTACATGGGAGTAAAGTGCCTTTTCCTCCCTTGGATGTTTACTGTCCCCGCTTCGCGTCGGGCAGTAAACTACATCCTGCGGGAAAAGTGGCACTTTCCTCCCTTGTAATACAAATAGCTATTACTTATCTGGTCTGTAAAGTCTCACTCGACGAAACTATTTTCAGACTGTGATATCTGTGATATGTGTCAACGCCGTCGTCGTCCTGTGTCTTTCTTGTCCATCCCAAAAACAGTAATTTTTTATAGTAATAAATGAAATAACTATTGTGTGTTGTTTTAGACTCATTTTCTCCTCGTTCAGATTACTTAACCAAACTTGGAGTTTAGTATTGCAAAACTATGACTTGAGGACAGATAATCTCTGTTTGGTTATGGAGTTTAGGTTGATACAGTTTCAGTAAAAAAAATTGCTTTCGAGAGTTTCGAAACATTGTAAGAAAAATAATATTCAAGCTGAGTACAAACGGATTCTCACCTTCAGACTTCTTACTGAGGACATGAAATCCAGTGGAAGATGCTCCTGAACTGTGTCCAGCTATGGTGACTTTGGTGGGGTCCCCTCCAAAAAATTCAATATTTTTCTGAACCCACTTCAGAGCCATGTTTTGATCTTTGAGGGCTAGATTTCCCGGTATAACACCGTCTTCTGTGGTGAGTAAACCTGCATTAGGAATAAATGGTGGTTATGGAATGGGAGATTTTTTAAAAATGGTTGTGAATCGATTTAAAAAATAGTTTGAGAAATTTTGACAATGGTTCTCACCTCACCAACTACAATTTTAAAAAAATTGCGATGTTTATCAATTCTGCGCTTCGTAGTATGCACTTTTGCTAGTTTTTTTTAAATAAAAACTGGGGGAGTACTTATTCGGAGTTCACCTTTGTCAAAGAAATTCGTTCATTTCTTGATATGGTATTTTGGAGATTTTGGCCTTCCTCAATAAAATTCATAATTTGGTGTTTGTTTTTAACAGCTTTTGCAATACCGCAAAACAGTTATGAGCCATTCAGGTCCCTACTTGCCAATGAATCGGCCTCTTCATCACCCAAGTAACAATTTTCACTTATTTAGGTTTTAAAAATGATTTAATATGTTCAATAAATCGACATCGGATTTAAAGTAACCTTAAGATAAACTAAATGTTCTTAAAGACCACTTATTCTTAAACGAAGAATTTATTTCACTCTTTAAATCAAAATAAAAATACTATTTGCTCTTAATGTCCTATTGATTTTATGTTACTCTTAAGATTAGTTTTTTAAAACTAATTTGCTATTGCAAGTTGGTTTTGCAACAATCCGTTCGGGGAAAAATAGTTTTAATGCAGTTTTATAGAGTACCCTTGATGTATTCTTTAAATCCCATTAGGAAAACTATTTTATCCTAATATAATACTACATTGAATCCAAAAACACAATATTTACCGATTAATGAGTACATTAAGAGTATTATAAAGTTTAAAGGTTTTAATTTAGTCAATTCGGTTTAAAGAAATACCTTTTGGTCTTTGGACGACTTCATTAAAACTAATTATATCCCCGCCACATACGGATTAAACGCCATCTTGTCATTGTCAAGAAGCTATTTTAGTGAACAAGTGCTGTCCGCATGTTTACATGTGAAATAAAACACTATGTAACGGAATAATAGTAATATGCAAAACTTGTTTTTTTTTTTCAAAAAACCGGCAAAATTTGTGAGGTTAGGATTCCATTCGAGAGCAAGACCACTTTAAATCCATTAGGTCACGGGTTTGACCACATTAAACCATATTGGTTTTAGAAGGAAACGTATACAGAGTCTTGCGAGAGTTATTGGATTTAAAGTGGTAAATAAATCTTGTGAGATTTAAAACATTCAATAAATGAACAATTAGTTTTAATCTAGATCATGCCATGTTTTACTGAAAAAAAGTCTCCGCCATTTTGGACATTGTCAATAGTAAACAAAAAGAATAGTATTATTCAAATAATTGCGTCTTGGATCTTCTTAGAAAACTGAAGAACGGTGTGTTGAAATATGCCATTCAATTAAAAAAATGCATTCAGATGCTTAGATGCAGAATACAATTTTATGATATTTTTTTAATATTTTCAAGTAAGAGAAAAATACATTAAATTAGTGGCGGTTTCATTACCTTTTATCAGAAAAGTGCCATTCGTTGGTGAATTTTTCAGAATAGTTTGCTTTCGAATATCATTTTTTGATATGCTTAGTATACTTATGCGGTTTAAAATATCACCACTTATATAGACTTAAAAGTTGTCGAGTGTTAGGAAACAAAATAAAACTCTTTCAGAATAAATAAATAATTTTTAAGTTAATTCAGTCTGCTCATGGGCGCCGCTAGTAAAAATTTCAGGGGGGGGGCAGTTTTTTTTTAACTAAAGCTCAGCTGTTATTTGAAACATTCGCAATTTACGTTTATCACGTTTGGACTATAAAGGCTAAAATCCAGGGGGGCAGTCGCCCCCCTTGCCCTCAAGTAGCGGCGCCCGTGAGTCCGCTGTAAATACATTTTAAGAGCAAAACGTCAGATAATAAGTTTTAATTTATGTATTTAAAGTTACCTTGAAGAACTCTTTAAGAACATAGAATTTAAACTTAATGGTTTTAATACAGTTTTAAAATTTAGTCTTGAAGGCCTTTTTAGGATGGCCCTCTTTGGCTAGAAGCTGCTTTATGATGGTCTCAGGGCTGTCTTGAAGATCACTTGGTTTTATTCCAAATTTTATTGTGTAGTTTTAAAGCGATCTTGAAGATCGGAATAAGAGCGTTAATGTTACTTGGGTACCTTCATAACCTCTGTGTGCTGATACCCTGAGCTAACTCGCATTGAGTTGACTACTTTTATCGCTGCTTGGCTATCTGAGTAAGTGACAAAGATTTCCGCTCAAAATGTCCCTTGGCTCCATATATGCAGCTCCTGAACCGTCATATGTTTTTGAACCATCCAAAAGACCATTTCAAGAAACGAAGACATTCCGACCAAGGTGAGGCTGAAAGAAAAAAGTCGAGAAACCGCAATCTTTTCGTTTCATAACGGCTAACATGTTAATAAAGTTAATGAAGATGACTGAATCAGTTGGAAATATGCACAAACTAAGATGTCTACAAACCCTGGTGTACTGATGGATTAGATTTTGTTTAGAATTTTTTGAAGACAAAACAAATGAATGAATTAGTGGTCTACTTTTGTAATCGACTCCAGAGATGGCGTCCTCTTTCTCGTGCCAACACTGTCAACATTCCAAGGACATAGTGATTGTGATTGCTAATTGAATTTTAAGGTATTTTATTGAACTTTTGTATGCCATACGAAAGTAATAGTCCATACTCGAAGTTTTCAAGTTTTTTTGAAAAAATAACACTAGTTACTAAAATTGTGTAATTTTTTCCAAAAAAAAAATCTAAAAACCATTCGAAAGTCAATAGTTGTGGTGTAATAGAAAAAATGTTATGCAATTTTCTTATATTATTGAATTTACGTGAAGATAGCCACACTTTTCTGGCCACAGTTTCTGGTTTTGTACCTTGGGTGGAATTGAAGAGTGACCGTCTGCGGTGTTGCCACATCAATTGTTTTTACAGATATGTTCCTCGCCAGTTTTTTAGATTATTTGCAGCTAGGTAGCATTATCATTCAAGGAACTATTGAAATGTGATAGGTAAGAAACATGGAACTGTCCAAAAAATCCCGAATTGAATATGAAATAGAAATACTTGTGCGATAGACGCCTTCCAGAAATGTTCGTATTTATAGAGGGAATTGTACGAAACAACGATTTATTATACAGGGTGTTTCAGAATTCAGTATCAAGATTTCAGGAGTGTGTTTCTTAGGTCAAAAAAAGACTTTCTTTCTCATAAACACATGTCCGCAACCGCTTTATTTCTGAGATACAGGATGTTGAAATTTAACAAATAAATCAGTTCTATTTCAATATCTTCAAACCACTTTGGCTTTTCTTTTTGATTTTGGTACATGCAAAGTACACATAAAAATATATTTTTTCCATGGCGAACGTTTCTTAATTTTCATCAGTGGCGTCTCTGTAAACATGCTCTGTCATTTTTGATCAAATTATTGATACGCTACTGTTTTTTTTTTGTCAAATTAGTATCATTTTTATAATTGTCTTCTATTTTTCCACAAACATGGTTTCTTGACTATTTTCCGTCCGACGGACGGTTTTTGTTTTAAAAAATAAAAGGTCGTCATTCGCTTGTACCTATGCGATTTTTTGTATGTCTCATTTTGCTTTTTAAATCGAAAACTTCTTCGGAGGGAAAAAGTCAAGGGACCATTTTCATGAATAGAGAGAGGACACTCATAAAAAATATAATATTCATTTAAAAAAAACAATAGCATATCATTATCATTTTTGTTAAATTTCAACACCCTGTATCTTAGAAATTCAGCAGTTGCGGACATATGTTTATAGGAAATAAAGTCTTATATTGACCTGAAATATACGCCCCCTAATTCTTGATACTGAATTTTGAAACACCCTGTATATTCATAATTTACTAGCTGCAAATAATCTAAAAAACTGGTAATGAACATATCTGTAAAAACAATTGATGTGGCAACACCGCAGATGGTCACTCCTCAATTCCACCTAAGGTATTTAAAACCAGAAACTGTGGCCAGAAAAGTGTGGCTAACTTCACGTAGATTATTATTGATATGTTTCTTCATTTTCCTTATATTTTAATAACTTGATCATGTTCCGTTTTTGTGCCGACAATCCAGAAAGATGAACAAAGTAGGTAACTAACTAATTTATACTCAGTACACAGAAATCGAGTACTCACCACTTAGAATCTGTAACATACTTTGAAACAGACATTTTATTTCAAAACGCCATGCATGTTGACAATATATTATGACAAAAATGTTTTCTAATCAATTCAATAAACTCTGGATATGTTTTTATATCTTACCGTTTCTTGAAATCTTCCATAAGTAGCGAAAGTCCGCGATAAAGTAAAAAATATAAATTTTTCTCCATTCCCACTGAAATCTATCAATGTTTTGTCTTCAGTAAGCTTGTTAAGGTTTTGGTTATTTTCCATGCATTCCTTTTATTTTGAAATGGTGAAATCTTTTTAGTGTAGTTGATCAAAAAATACACTTGTCTGTCGAACAAAATTGCACAATAGAAATATTTTCACTATTAAATGTCATATTGAACGGTTAAAAGTGAAAGAACAATATAACACATTATAACTCATCACAAATATCAAAACCCAAATGCAATTAAACTCAAAGCCACAAAATTATTCTCTATTTCTTCAAAAAAGTCTCTCTCTCTCTCTCTCTCATCATTTATTGTCCTCAGCTTCCTTTACGGCGCTATATGGACATCCCCAACTGCGGCAAATCCGTTGCCATCCGGCCTTCAACCGGCGTAGACAGTTAAGGTGTATCGGGGGAATGCAGTAGTCTGGCTCGAAGCCATACTGCATCCCAAGTGTATTATTCAACATCACATATTATAAATATTTTTTCCTGAATATTGCTGGCACGTCGTAGACGGCGGACATGTGTCACAACATATAACCCATTCATACAAGTGTTCTGGCTAGGCCTTGTTACTAACTCCTTGCGCCACCTATGGAGCAGCATGATTATTCGTAGTCCCGTCAATCATGAAAACGTGGGAAAGGTATTCTTCAATAACCCAGAGTTAATTTCTAATGAAAAAAAGTCTGGTTCATTGGAGAATCGAACTCACGACCCTTGGATCATGAGACTGGCGCTAAACCACTGCGCCACCTCGCCTACCTTCAAAAAAGTCTATAGTGAAAACTTGGGCACAAAATACAAATGCACAGATATCAGCGCGAGAGCATGCGCATTAGATTGACAGGTTCTAATGGTGAATTTCCATGCGATTCAGCTGAACTGCAATACTTTTATGTGAATGTGTTCAGAAAAACAATTAATAAATCATGTCGAAAATGTAACAAATAGTGATTCAGTATATCCCAATAATAATTTTGTTTTATTAATTTCATGTTCGTGAATCGTGGGCAAAACTTTAAACTTCTGTTCATGAAAATTAACCCTAACAAGAAAACCGACGGTGGCGGTGCACTCGAGTGTCGCGGGATATTCGAAAAACAGCCCACGGATTCATTTGTTTTCTCGTAATCAAGTTGGCGACTGTCTCTCGTTTTATCCCACAGATTTGCAGGTATAAGTCGGTACACCAGCGTTTTTAGGCATCTTAGAACAAACCTAAAGCTCCTGAACGAAACGTAAGAGTAACTACAATTATGTCTTGTTCGAGGAACCAATCGAAATTGTATTCCGTTGGTTCGCCACTCCTGAACATTCCACCATAGATGTAGAAAAAAATTGGCAACGGCTCGAAGTTTCCATCAATGGGAAGCTGAAAAAAGTTTCAAATATGGGTTCATTTTTATAATATCACTGTATTTTCGAATATGATGTGGTTTCCGCACTAGTGCGGAAAAGTGACTCTTTCAAAACTAAAATGAGTGCGGAAAAGTGGATTTTTCCGCACGCTAGTAGAAAAAAATACTTACCTGTGGCGTAAACACATTCAAATATAAACAATCTTCATTCTCTCTTGAATCTGGAGTCTGATCATCGTCAGTTGGTGGTTTTTTCTGATGACATATTTTCGTATTATTAAGTGTTTCTAAAATACCCCTCCAATTATCAGGAGAAACGGGCTCCTGAAACAATACATTGTCAGTGAGAAAGGTAGATAGATTATAGATTATATATTAGGGACTTTCGTGCTACAAGCCTCTACACCGCGACCTTTTCAGATCTATTTTGTTTGTCCTCGAGATCATTTAGAGTTCTTTGTCTAGCCCTGTCTTCTTTACGAGACTCCACAGGCTAGTTTTTAGAACTCCCATGAATCTGGGAGCTCTTGGTTTTTCTTCTCCCAGCGTTAGAAACCTTTGCCTTGACAAGCCCTCGCAGTGGCATAGTATGTGTTCTGATGTTTCCTCTTCTTCCTGACAGAACCTGCATAGCATTTCTTCTGCCAGGCCTATTGTACTCATATGTTTGTTGAGCCTACAGTGCCCTGTGAGAAGTCCTACTACTATTCTAGTAGTGTTCCTCTTCTGGCTTAGTAGATAGTCTGTGAATGTTGGCTGCGGTTGTTTGATAAACTCTTTGGCCTGTCTCATCCCTGGTGCATTGTTCCACCATTCTTGAGACTTCTGTTGAATCCATGATTTGGTGTTTGTTTTTAGTACAGCTTTTGCTATACCGCAATACGGTTCTGGGCCATTCAGGGCCTTACTTGCTCCTTCTCGGGCTAGTGTATCGGCCTCTTCATTGCCTCTATAACCTGTGTGTGCTGGTACCCAGGCTAGTGTCAGTCTGTTCTGACTGCCCAGCTCTTTTAGGGCTTCTATGCAGTCCCAAACAAGTTTTGAGGTAACTTGCATTGAGCTGACTGCTTTTATCGCATCTTGGCTATCTGAGTATATGGCAATGTTTTTTCGTGTAAAATCATGCCTTATTAGCTCTTGTGCACAATGGTGTATTGCAACGATTTCCGCTTGAAATATCGTCGCATGTTTGCCCAAGCTCAGTGAGATTTTCATCTTCGGCTTGGTTCCGTAAATGCCGGCTCCTGCACCTTCATCCGTTTTGGAGCCGTCAGTGTAGACAGCGATTTCCGCATTGATGGGATGCCCCCCCTTCCACGCATCCCTGTCCGTTATACTTGTCTTGAAAGTTTTGTCAAAGCTATATCTGGAAAAAATGCCATCTGATGGCATTCTTGTAACCGGGTCGTTATCCAACTCTTCATATAGCTTGTTGTAGTCTCTCCCGTGCATATTGCTAATGGGTGCTTGTCCTCTAAGCAACCTGCTCGTGACAGATCTGGCTTCGGCTTGGATGTATATGTGTAGTGGAGGTAGGTTGAGCAAGACCTCTAAGGCGGCTGTTGGGGTGGTTCTCATGGCCCCGGTGGCACTCAGACATGCTTGTCTTTGTAGTCCTCCAAGCCGTCGAACCACTCCTGCCTGCTTGGTCTTTGGCCACCATACCACCGACCCATACGTTATCATGGGTCTGATAACTCTGGCGTAAAGCCATGTAGTCATTTTTGCTTGTAGCCCCCAATTTTTTCCGCACATTCTCCTGCACAGATTGAAGGCTACAGTACTTTTTTCTATGGTTTTTTGTAGGTGTTGGTTCCAGGTCAACTTATGGTCGAAGATGACTCCTAAGTATTTTGCCTCTTGGGCAAATGGAATTTCTATCCCGTTCAGTGCCGGTGACCTAAGTCCTTCCAGTACTTTTTTTCATGTGAATGTGACTATTGTGGTTTTATGAGAAAGGTATAAAGGGTGTTCGACAAACCACCGATCATTTCGACCAGGTTCCTTTGGTAGGGGGCGAAATTTTGGGGAGTTTATGTGAGAAAGGTGTTACATGCCACTAACTGTCCCAGAAGCTCAGTTGCGGCGGGGGTTCAAAAACAAAAAATAGGTTTCGTTATAAAACATATAGGGTTAATTTTTCGGTGCACCACGAAATTACTGCCAGTGCAATTCCGAAACCACCCTGATAGAATGGAACAACCCACTACTTTAATTTTATTTAATAGAAAAAAATATATTTTTCCTCCTACTCCTATAGAAAGTTTCCTCCCTCAAACCAGGGAGGAAACTCATACTTTTTCTCCCTAGGGAGGAAAATACTTTTTCTCCCTAGGGAGGAAAATACTTTTTCTCCCCCTCATTTCAAGTAAGTTGTAAACGATGAAACTTGTGAATCTATTATAATCAAATTGTTTCCATAATTTCTAGAACATCTTATATATCCTGTATTCTGGAAAAAATCAAACATGAATGTTACTTTAGTTCTTTAATAGCTATTTCTGTATTTAGAGCGCAAAGTAATTGATTGTCGCTCGACAAAAATATTAATCTTTGGGGAACGACATGACACTTTGTGCTCGAAATACACACATTATTTTTTTTTACACGCGCAGCTCTTAGAAAAAAAAATTATCGACACTTCATTCCAATAGGCACATAACATTACTTATGAGAAAATCACTCAATAGGAATCTGAAATGTATAAGCTATCTAAATGTCTAATTATTCAAATCACCACCAAGAAAAAAGTGAAATAACGTTCTTAAAAAAAAAAGTTGCAATTGCCAGAAGCTGAACCCGGGACCTACAGATTACAAGAGCGAAAGAGGCCAGCCTTCTAACCGATACCTCCCTCACACTCTCCGGGTTCAGTACGATACTCCCGAGGTGTGCTTCCCGTGTTGCTGCCACTGCCGGGCATTCCGTGAGGATGTGGGTGGCTGACTCCTCATCCTCCAAGCACCACCTGCATTCGGTATCATCCGTGAAACCTAAAATGTTGAGGTGCCGGTTGAGATGGCAGTGCCCCGTCAGGAGCCCTGTCACTGATCTGATTTCCTTTCTGCTCAGTGTGAGCAGAGTCTTGGTCCTCCTAGTAGAAGGGCCTCCGATGTGGAGTTCCGAATGCCTCATTCCCGGTGCATCTTTCCATGTGTCCTGGAATTTTATTTCCAGAATTTCCTTCATGGTTGAAACTCCTAGGATAGGTTCTGGTCCAATCGTTGGGCTTTTCGCACCTTGTCTGGCCAAATAATCAGCCCGTTCGTTTCCAGGTACTCCGGTATGACCAGGGACCCAAAGTAGCTTTACTTTATTGGCGGAAGATAGCCTTTGCAGATCATATGCATTCAGTCACCAGCAGCGAGGTGACTCTATATGATGTGAGAGCCTTGATCGCCGCTAGGCTGTCGGTGCATATCGTGATTTGCTGGCCGCGGTAGCCTCTGTTGAAATTTTCTCTTACACAGGCGAGTATGGCAAACATTTCTGCCTGAAATACAGTGGGTAAAGTTCCTAGAACGTAACAGAGTTCCGCTTTCGGAGACTGCCCGTACTACATGAACTATCGACCAAACGCATTGTGAATCCTATATGCCGGTAATATTTTTTTCTGCTACCTTACTAGAAAACTTTGTTTTCGACCCCTGAAGAAGGGAGGAAAATGGCACTTTTTCGTCCCACCGGGAGGAAAACGTTTCCATGTTAAATTCAGATTAGTTATTGTCAAGAAAAGTCTAGGTGCATGGAAAAATTCATCTGAGATTCAGATTTCCATTTTTTTTTTCAAATTGGTCAAGTTGTGGTTTCCTGATAGGTTATAGCCAGGTCTCAGGATCATCTAGAGTTTATCGAACATACTATATAAGAACACTACCGCTCTTTTCGAGCCACCTCTTACCTTGAATCTGAGGTCTCCGACAGGGGGAGCTGCATAGGGAATTTCTTGAAAGGCATAGTATTCCTTGTCACGTTCTGTTTTCAGCAGGTGTCCACGAATTAGCCCATTGTTTATTTTTAATATCGGATAACCCTGAAAAAGTTTTACCGAATGAGACTAATAGTAACAACATTCATACAACAATAAACTCTGGGAAACTTTCAAGGGCTGTAATATACTCTTACCTACAATAAACGCACTTAACGCATATTTGAGCAACTTTCTGAATAGATTATATAACATTATACAAGAAAGATAAAGCGGAAAACATTAAATATGTAGAACAGGAAGAAAACACTGTATGGGTGCCAAGTAGAAAGAAAATTATAGTTTTAAGAACTAAAGGCACACGCTACTAAGTACCTAATGTTGTCTAAAAAGTAAAAATAACATTTAAAAATTTTATTTAATGTTGAAAGAGTGTGTGGTGCATGAAAATGTAAGTGAAAAGCACCCCATGCTTTTTTTAACTTTTAAGTTAATGTATGATATTATTTTCTACGTTTTAGTCCCTATTACTATAAAAGCGTATTTCTTGAATGTTTTGAAGTATAATTTATTTTCTTTTTTTAATTATTATATATAACAACATTATTATCATGCTGTTATTAATATTATAATATTATTAACATATCATGCAATATTATTGTATAGACATTTAGTTCTGAGCTTTGTTTTTAAGAATCTATTGCAAAATTTGTACCCAGAAAAACATTATTATTATTATTGATAATGAGATTGATAATGTACCGCATCGTATAAAAGATGAAAATTACTTGAAGGAACTTCGTGGAAACTAACTGTAAAGAACTTTTCGCTCTTCTCCACCTAGATGGCGCCGGTTCTGAATATTTCCGTGACATAACGATGAATAGTATTGCATGATGAAATATTTTTTTCTACCCCTGATAATTATTTGCTTTAGTTGAATTTTGCTATTCAAAAATGGGCACTTATCATAAATTTTCTTTTTTCTCGTACTATCAATTATGTACCGAACATGATAAGTTTGAGAATCAAAGTTATTTTCCATAAACTATACATCATTAATCATTGTGACCAAATTGAACATGGAAGGGTTTTCTCAGTTATTCATTGAGATCAGGAATGTTATGCATGAACCTCATTGTTGACTAACTATGTATCCGTATTTTTTAAATTCTTTTCTAATCGACCAAAATGTTTCAGGACCCGAAGAAAGCCAACTGGCAGCGGTATTGGGTGGAATTTGGAAAAAACCTGAAACGAAATGTGAGTTGGTGGACCACTGAACTCGCTAAATTCCGGAAAAAAACTCGCAAACTATTTATTAGAGCTGGTAGAGATGGTAGGAAAATTCCAAAGCCCTTCAAGAATACAACAAAACAATCAGAGAGGAAGGAAAGCATGGTTGAAGTTCTGTGAGAACATATAGCAAACCTCAGAAAGTGCAAGACTCCACTCTCCATACTTAATCAAGTACGATTGGGTTTTGACGAGGATCGATTGTAGCACCTCCAAACTTGGTATGCTAGTAGTTGGAACCATGATAAACACGAAACAAAATTGTTTACCAAAATTCCAGGGGTGGAACATATGTTTTTTTTCGTTTAAAAATAAGTAAATATATTTTTGCTGTAATCTTGGAAAGAGTATGATTTATCGGGAAAACTCAACAAGGTGAAAGACAATTCAATTCTCCACAAAAATTATTCCTAGTAATTTCTTGTGAACTGCGCTCGTTTCTCAGAAAACGTGATTGAACGCCGACATCAACTTTCAGGTTCACACTTACCCGCCGCTGAAAATTCTGGTGGAGCAGAATATTTGATTGGTAATAACTCTGTTAAAAATGATCGGAGAAGAAAAAGGAAAAGTTCATATCGTTTCTGAAGACTCCTACCATAATAATAATAACATAATATGTATTTGTGTACCTAACATGTGTTTTGTCGCACTTCACGGAAATGTTGCGGATGATACGAAAATCCTGAATAATTTAGTAAATATGGAATTATTATACTAAATCAGCAACCTATACCTTCTTTGGACTATATGCAACAATTTTAGACTAGTGTGACAGGCCCCACTTATACATGCCAAGAAAAAAACCTTACTACTGCCTTATTTTCAACTTACCCATAAAACCGGCATTCCCTTTAGTAAATTTTGAAATAAATCGCTTATTCATATTCTGCATATATGTTTAATAACACCATTGTGAAGTGCAAACCTCAAGCATAACCACAAATTTCACATATAATCAAATGGAAACGAAAAATTATTTTGACATTTCATTTCACATCTTGTCACTATGACGCCAGTCAAGGCTAGCGTAATTATTGCTACAACAAATTCTGTGAAGGTTATGGAGAAAGATAATTCAATTCCCCACAAGAAATATACTTAGTTATTTCTCAAAAAATGCGTTCGTTTTCTCAGAAAACCTGATTGAATTCCAATGTCAAATTTCAGGTTCGCGATATTCCGCCACTGTCATTTCTGGCAGGGCCGAAAATTAGATTTGTCATAACTTTGCTTAAAATATAGTAGAAGGAAAAGAAAAAGTGTGTATCGTTCCTGAAGACTTCTACTTCCTCATGCAAATATAACATATGAGTATCTGAGTACTTAAAATGTAATTTGTCCCACTTCTAACCCTTCTTTACGGAGGACATTTCACTTGATAAGAAATAATTATACTGAAGCGGGAACCAGTACCCTTTTTGAACGACATGCAACGATTTTAGACTAGTGAGACAAGTCTCACTCATACATGCCAAAGAAAAACCTGGGTTTTACTCCTACCTCAGTTTTCAAGTCACCCATAATTCCGGCAGTTTCTTCAGTAAATGTTGAAAATAATCGCTCATACACATCCTACATAAAAAATGAAGTATGTGAATTCAAGCTTGAGGTTTGCACGTCACAACAGTGTTATTAAACATATACGCAGGATATGAATAAGCGATTATTTTCAACATTTACTGAAGAGGATGCCGGTTTTATGGGTAAGTTGAAAATGAGGCAGGAGTAAAACGAAGTTTTTTTTTTTGCAAGTATAAGTGGGACCTGTCATACTACTTTAAAATTGTTGCATATAGTCGAAAGAGGGTATGGGTTGCTGCTTCAGTATAATAATTCCATATTTACTAAATGAATCATCCGCAAACATCTCCGTGAAGTGCGACAAAACACATTTTAGGTACACACTCAAATACTGGCTTATTATATTTGCATAAGAAGGTAGACTACTTCAGAAACGATATGAACTTTTCCTTTTCCTTCTCCGATCATTTTTAGCGGAGTTATGACCAATCAAATATTCGGCTCCGCCAGAACTTTCAGCGGCGTAAGGGTGAACCTGAAATTTGATGTCGGCGTTCAATCAAGTTTTCTGAGAAAACGAGCGCATTTCATAAGAAATTACTAGGAATAATTTTTGTGGAAAATTCACCCTGTTCACCCTGTTGAGTTGTTTTTCCGATAAATCATATCGTCAGTTCTGGTTTTGAATGGATGAACTTATTCATTTTCTTTGCACATGCTTGTCAGTAAAATGACTTCGTTCAAAATTTTTTCTAACACCAAATCCAATAAAAATATTTATTAATTTTCGCACATTTTTAACTTAGAAAATGGTTAATAATAATAATAATAATAAAGGTCTTTATTTTCTTCAACCAAATAAACATAAATAATTCAACGAATAACAGGTGAGCATAACACTCCAGGTTGAAAGAAAAATGCCGAAGATCAGGTGACAGCACTATGTGTGGTGGCAGATAGCACTGTCTCTGTTTTTCATCTTGTTAGTATTCAAGAAATAGTAGCTACCCAAAACACCAAAACTACGTCACTTTCACTCGACGCGCGTTTCGCTAACAAAGTTAGCATTCTCAAGAGCTATATAATAGCTATAATTAATATTAAGCGTGAATTTTATTCACATCAAAGGTTCCAAACATCCATTTTCGAGTAGAAAATGGTACTTTTTTGACAACAGATCACTCGCGACTAACCGTTCATAGGAAAAGTGTATACCGGCGTCAGCGGTTTGCGTCAGGCGCTGCGCGGCAGTCACGTGCGTCAGCCGCCTCATAGGACACGCACCTTAACGACGAAAGAGCGTGATAACGCGCGTTTCGTCCACTATGGCATCATCAGCAAACGCATTTTTCGTACTGGTAAAACATATGTAGATTGTTTATGATTCCATACGTTAGTAGAAAATATAATGTAAGTGTATTAAATAAACTCACGTCGTCAAAATAAGGAAAGACGGGACCCTCTAGGATTGATTTTAGCCTATATGCCAAGATAACCATAAATATTCCTACATAAATATACAGTTTTCTGCTCATATTTTTTTTTGTGCTTATTCAGATCAACAGTGGAATACGCTCTTGAACTCACTTCATCTATCACTAAAAATAAAAGTTTGTCAACTGAGAAAACTGGAAGAAAACAAGCATCAAATTTGTATAACTTGTCTTATCATTGTTGATAATAATGCATTGTGTCCGTATTTAATGGGATTTACTCGTATTCAAATAATCAGTTGTTTGTGAATTATCTTTCATGAAATCAAAGTTTGAAACAGTTTATTGCTGTTCGGGACGATTCTTCAGCATTTTTACTGAATTTCAATAAATGAAACTAATAATTTCGATGAAGTCAAAATCCCCTTCTCTTGAGGCAAACATCCGTAAGAAAACAACTTCTTCCCCCTACGAACATTGAATTCCATCTGACATTCATTTTTGCGGTGTTCATCCAAGAGGACACAATTGCAAGTGCCAATTGCAATAAAACGTTGAATATTATCACCCATTGGTTAGAAATTACATCGTTCAGGCATTATATATACATATATATACAGGGTGTCCCAGAATAAAGGGACAAAATCCGAGGGTAGAAGTATGTGAATTCAAGCTTGAGGTTTGCACGTCACAACAGTGTTATTAAACATATACGCAGGATATGAATAAGCGATTATTTTCAACATTTACTGAAGAGGATGCCGGTTTTATGAGTAAGTTGAAAATGAGGCAGGAGTAAAACGAAGTTTTTTTTGGCAAGTATAAGTGGGACCTGTCACACTACTTTAAAATTGTTGCATATAGTCGAAAGAGGGTATGGGTTGCTGCTTCAGTATAATAATTCCATATTTACTAAATTATTCATGATTTTCGGATCATCCGCAAACATCTCCGTGAAGTGCGACAAAACACATTTTAGGTACACACTCAAATACTGGCTTATTATATTTGCATGAGAAGGTAGACTACTTCAGAAACGATATGAACTTTTCCTTTTCCTTCTCCGATCATTTTTAGCGGAGTTATGACCAATCAAATATTCGGCTCCGCCAGAACTTTCAGCGGTGTATAAGCGTAAACCTGAAATTTGATGTCGGCGTTCAATCAAGTTTTCTGAGAAAACGAGCGCATTTCATAAGAAATTACTAGGAATAATTTTTGTGGAAAATTCACCCTGTTCACCCTGTTGAGTTGTTTTTCCGATAAATCAAATTCAAATAATCAGTTGTTTGTGAATTATCTTTCATGAAATCAAAGTTTGAAACAGTTTATTGCTGTTCGGGACGATTCTTCAGCATTTTTACTGAATTTCAATAAATGAAACTAATAATTTCGATGAAGTCAAAATCCCCTTCTCTTGAGGCAAACATCCGTAAGAAAACAACTTCTTCCCCCTACGAACATTGAATTCCATCTGACATTCATTTTTGCGGTGTTCATCCAAGAGGACACAATTGCAAGTGCTATTTGCAATGAAACATTGAATATTATCACCCATTGGTTAGAAATTACATCGTTCAGGCATTATATATACATATATATACATGGTGTCCCAGAATAAAGGGACAAAATCCGAGGGTAGAATCCTCACTCCATTTTAAGGCTGAAAGTTTCAATAAACATATACCCTAAAATGAGTATTAACCGAGTTACAGGGTGTTGAGACTGAAAAAAAAAATTGATTTTCCAGAATAACTCCATAACGGCTTAACTTTTCTTAATGAAATTCGGTATGCCACTTGACAGCATTCAGTTTCATATTTCAAGGCAAATCATGTGTTTGTAACTGTGTACAGGGGCGTACGGCAGGTGGGTACCCCTATTCGCCCCTCCCCAACTTTCACGCCACTGGATTAATATCGATTTCGTATTTTTTTTCTTAATCCCCAATATTTTCTATACAAAAAAGGACGTTTTGTTTCACAAATATCAACGGTTTTTTCGGATCACCTTGTCCCAAATTATTCATATATGTCTCGACTATGAATAACAAAAGAGATATTCTTGAAAAAATCAATCGTGTGGATTCGTATGAAAATATCATTATGTGACTGAATGAGAGAGCACAGAAAATTGAGAAAATCGCATTTTTTCGAATTTCGAGCACATTTTAAAGAATAATTTGTATGGACTTTTTTTGTAGAGAATTTTATGGAGTATATTAAAGCGTTATTTGTTTTTGGGAAAAAGAATTTTTCGATTTTCCTCTGAAAATTATTTTACTTTTAAGTAAAATTTTCCGTTTTTCCGCTACTGAAATGCTTTGTGATCATGAACAATTATGTGCTGAACTCGTTTTGATTGGCACTATAAGGAATTCGTCCACTGCGTGAGCTTCGCGAGCATCGTGAATAAAAAAAATGCCGGTTCCATGCAAAGTAAAAGTATCGGGAAGTTTAGTACCGGAAAATCCACACGAATGACTTTTTCAAGAATATCTCTTCTGTTGTTCATAGTCGAGATATATATGAATAATTTGGGAAAAGGTGATCCTGAAAATATCATTATGTGACTGAATGAGAGAGCACTGAAAATTAATAAAATCGCATTTTTTCGAATTTCGAGCACGTTTTATTGGAAAACGGCGCATACCTTTTTTGTAGAGAATTTTATGCAGAATGTTATGACATCATTTGTTTTTAGAAAAAATGGATTTTTCGATTTCCCTCGGAAAATAAAAATTTCCCGGATGCTTTCACGGCTTACCACCCTTGAAATTCGGATTCAGCGGGTCAAAATACATAAGAATAACTTGGGTGATCCCGACTATTATCTAGTGAAATCATTTTAAATGCCAATTATCTCAAAACAATGAAATTGTAGATAGGACCTTTTATGTTAGTAGGGCAGAATATTTCAAAGAAATTGCTATATTCAATTTTCTTGTGTTATTCCTTCAAACTTTGTTAATGAGTATAAAACTAAATTCTAAGCAACTGTTTCAAATAACTTTTTCTATAGCCATCCTACACCACTTTTTGCCTTTTCATAGCAATTTTTTTCAATTTGCCGCCATACCAGTGATCACGTGACATGTGTCAAATTGATTTTTAGGTTACCAGAATTTTTTTCCAATACTCTAATAATACACTTTTTTTCCATATGGTACATACTTTTTGGCGGTCACTGTATATGAGTTGAATAATTATTGATTTTGGAGCTGTAAATAATCGAGTCAAAACTGTCCATTATTTTTTGGAGCCACGAACCGTAACAATATTTCATAAATTCACTTTTCTGTAGATCTTGTATCCAACCCTCTTTTTGCTAGAGATGGAGGATTGTTACTTTGAAACATGTCCTGCTGTTTTAAATCTTCCGACTACATCTACACTGTACTCATGCGAGTCCTTTGATTTAGTTTTATCTGTATGTTATGAATCAACTACGTAGGTTATACAATAGATATTACCACATGATCGAGTAATAATAAGGAAAGTGGTCGATGCTGCGATTTTTCTGTAAAGAAAACGGACGAGTAACAATAGTAGATTATACCACGAGTCAATAATAGCCATTATTGCGAGTAGTATACTCTACTTTATTTACGACAAATTTATTTATTTTAGATTTTTAATGAACAACTTTATTTGTCAATAACATTTAAATTAGTGATAGTACAATTAATAAACTGAATTGGTAGTGAATTATGATTAACTTTGGAAGAGTTTTCAACACGAATATTTGGAATTTCGGTTGCTGTAAAAGAAGAAGTTGCTTCATTACTATTTATCTGTTTGGCAATAGTATCTGCTGTAGTTGTTTTGTTTCTCATAGACTGATCAATGTATCCTTTAGCTACTTGGGTAGATTTCCAGCCCCCATGACGCTTCAATCCAGTTATATCGCCTCCTCCATCAATGTACAGAGTGGCAGATGATCTGCGATAACAATGGCCGGTATAACTTTGAGAATTTGGCAAGTTTAAATATTTGGCAATTTGTCTACCAATGTCTGCAAATTTGTTTTTTCCTATACGTTGTATTGTACATTTCGATTTTTGATAATTTAGAAAGAATGAAATGGTTTCTACATGTGACGGACGGAGATCGATGTACTTCTTTACAATATAGTAAAACGTACTGTTTATGGTGAATTTTCGTACAATTTTAGTTTTAGTCTTGGGTATTGTTATCAATAACTCTGTTCGGAAATCCTTCACGTCTTCTATCTTCATTTCATAAAGCTCGTTTGAGCGGCATGCGCCCATAATTCCAATAACTAATATAACCTGAATCAAATAAGAACATGAGTTTTTGAATAGATCAGATTAAATATGAACATTTACCTTATGCAAAAGAAAAATTTCATCAGGAGCTCTGTCAATTAATTTCCTAATTTCTTCCGGGGTCAGAGTGGAAGATTTCTTTGCTTGAAATCCTTCAGATTTTCTTTTTAAAAACGCTCGTAGTGTCTTATATTTTTCCAGATCAACGTCATTATCTTCAACACAGATTTAATCATTGAATAGAATGACCATAATGAAGATGGTTTGTATTTTGCACCCAATTCAGCGAAATAGGCCAGCAGAACATTTTCGGAATAAGAGTTTGCCTTGTTTCGAAGACGCCATTCGTTGAACGATGCGTACGTTTTATTATAAATGGATTTCGATGTTTCTGGTATTAAGGTAGATGTTGTTGCTGCAGCTAAATGTACAATTTCTGGTGGTGTACAAGTGAAAGATTCTTCATTTTCATTCATTTTAATACAAATACACAAACACTACGCGTTTGACACTGACACTTTTGAGTTTGGTTATATTGTTTCCATGGTATTATTTAATTCGAGAAATTTTGTGATAGGAGTACAAGAGGGAATAAAGACTATTAATCCCTCGCCATTATTCCCTAAGGGATTAATATATGGCATTATACTTCAAAAACCACAAGTATAATACTTATATTATATATTAGTCGTAAATAAAAGAAATTAATAACAACAGTGGTTACTTTTATTTCATAGTCTACAATGATATATAAAAATGAAACTGTTCAATACTAGGTCAACATTTTTGGTTTCTTGCGGTTTATTAAACTTAACACAACTTCTTAGCATGCCTCTGTGGAATACCGGTACGTACTCAATCATTCACATTCCAAGAATTAACCAAAAAAAAAATAAAAATTTTAGTCTCAATATGTTTCCACGGGTTCTTCGAGATATTTGTCCATGCGCTCTTTCCAGGCTTTGTATGATCTTGGGTCCTTCCTTATAGTAAAGTTGGAGTCGATATCCAGATAATTGAACTCATTTGGCGATACCTTGGGCCAAATTATATTCTGTAGAATGGGGTCTTGGTTGGGTGTGGGATTCCTGAAAATTTGATTCAACCTTATCAAATATTGAATGGAATTTGAAAAATTGAATTAGACCAGGACTAATTATTCCTGAACCAAAACAAATTCTTAGCAGTATGTAGATGGTGGAAAAATTTTCGGTAACTTTTTTTTTTTTTTAAATAGTAGCTAAAAATACGTTTTGTGGGTTGAATATTGGTTTTTTTTGGCTTGAATATTCACCATATCGAAGAAACTTCACTTATAATCTCCCTAGTGCTTGAATTATTGTCGGAAATTTTTCGAGTACATGAATTTTTTGAAAGGGTGATTTTCTTAAAAAATTCATGTAGGAGATAAATTTCCAGCAATTCATTCAAGCACGCGGGGGATTCGGTAAGAAAATTTCACACCAAAATATATTAAATTAATTGTTAATTCAACTGACTTGTAGATTATTCTGAGAGAAAACAAGTTGTAACATCAGTGGGCCATGAATGGTTTTTGTTGATATAATGACAGTTACGCGTTGGTATTAGTGGCGGTGTTTGTATGTGAGAAAGGAAAATTCATTTTGCGACATTTTCATCCTAAAATTACGTTGCACATCACGCGGAACTAAAATAGTTTTGACTGGTCCATACGGATTGTCTATTGGGAAGTGATGTGGAAAGGAATTGTTGCAAATTTCAGCCGAGTATTCACGAAAAGATAAGTTGAATAAAATTGTTTCAAATATTAAGTTCATCAAGTCATACATAGATAGATTTGATTGATATACATTTTTTACCGATGGACCTATTCATCGTTGAAATGCAAGTTCTCAAAATATTTTCAGACACATTCGAAATATTTAGTGAATATATAATTATGAAATATTATCTCCTTTCATATGAAAAATAACATTCCATTTGTACATAAAAGCAAAATGTTAGCTATCACATGTCAAATATTTGACAGAAAAATTTCCACTTATTAATTTCGCCTAGGGTACCCAGGAGGATAAAAATTTCCGGAAATTTTTTGGGTTGCCATGGCAACTAAATAAAAACCAATTTTTTGATTGGCTGAAAGAGTGAGGTGTGAAATTTTCAGCACAATCTCAAAATTAATGAAAAAAACGCTAAAATATTTATTTCATAAGACTTGGTGAAACCGTTTTTTTGTGTTTTACATAAGCTGCGATTTTTTCAAAGCAAAATATTAATTTTTCGATTGCATACGATTTAATAAAAATTCAATCGAAAAAATTGGTTGACAAATTTTTCAACTTTATCAAAGTTGAGAATGGAAGTTCGAGAATGGAAGTTATTTTGCTCTAATTCGAAAAATCGTGCGTGTTTGACAGACCTATTTATCCACGTATACTTTAATATGCTATTCCTACACTTACTTTTCTATAGTGCTGTTGTGAAAGTCATACAATTTTAAAACAATTTTAAAACAATTTTTACAATTCGGATGACTCGAATTGGGTGCAAATGGAATTTGAAGATTTCATTACAAAGTTACTTACATGCAGGTCAAGTTAATAGAAAGCGTGTACCTAATAAAAATAAATAGTTAAAACTTGAATACTTACAAATATTTGATAAAATTTCCCCATAATAAAGTGATGCGTTTCTGAGTGAGTATATCTGACGGTGAAGGAACAACATCGGGTTTCCACCTATATTTATACAAAAATGGAAGTTCCTGGCAATGACTATTTCTGCCCAATCCTAAATACAAAGAAGAAAATTGTGTGAGCATCTCCGAAATAGTTATTTACCTAACAAGTGCGGAAAGTAGTACTTTTCCGCACGCGACGGCATTTACACGAACGACGCGGAGCGGAGTTCGGGCAAGCCGTTAAGAGCGGAAAAGACATTTTCCGTAAGAGTTAGGTACAATATTTTTCCTACAAGTGTTTTTGTCCACCTTATTTATGAAAAAACAAGATTTTTTAAAAACAAATTTTTATAATAATGCTACAAAATGACTAATAAGACAGAATAGTTATATAGATCATTTAGTTAGTCCTAAATATCCTCATTTTCAACAATACAAAAATCGTGCGGAAAAGTAAAAATCGTACGGAAAAGTAAAAATCGTGCGGAAAAGTAACTTTTCCGTACGCTCGTAAAAACATTTTTCCTCCTACCCCTATAGAAAGTACACACTTTCCTCCCTCAAATCAAGGAGGAAACTCATACTTTTCCTCCCTATGAGAAAATTAACACTGAATCTTAATCCCAAATGGATAAGCTATCCAAATATACAATAATTTATATCTCTAACAGAAGAATAAAAGGAAAATAACTTGCTTGAAAAAACCGATTGCCGATATCGAACCCAACCCGGTACGTTCAGTTTACTAATAAATAAATAAATAAATAAAAGTTTATTTCCTATAAAATTACAACTCTAAAAACTTAAGAAATCTCCGTATAATTTCAACTTCTCTCTTCGAGCTCATCCCGGGGGATAAGAGGGAAGATGGGAAGGACGGCATGTGTGCACTACGACCCCCCGTCGTTGCGGACTCGGGGGCCGCGCACGTTGCCCAGGAATAGCCTTGAGTACTCACATGGAGGGCGCTAGCCAGACCCCCTCAGATGTTATGCGGGTCATCGATCATACGAGATCTCAGAGAGGTATCTGAAGTATCCACGCCTCCTGCATTGCTAACGCGTGGGTTATGTCTCCGTTCAATGTAGACACTGCGAGATATTAGTTTGATGTGTGCAGGCTAGTTGGATGTTGGTCCGGAAAAGGCTATAAGCAAAAAATCGGATCTTGATACTGAGCGTTTTGTTTAAAACTTGAATTTCTTAAGCCGCCGGTTCTTCCCAACGTTCATGGAAAAGGTCGAGCGCTTGATAAAGAACTCCGCCGTGTTGGCGGGGTTCATTATCATGGATCCTAAGCCTAGTTAGTTCTCTAGTCAGTGGACTTCTGGGGAGAAAGTATTTATAAAACTTGTAAGATACTTGTTTTGCATATGTCGGGATGGAGTCGACGCCTGCAAGCGCTCGCAGCACAACCACACAAGTGTAACTATCCATATTTAGGATTATACGGAGAACTTTGTTCTGTATAACATCCAGTCGTTTCCACTGTTTATTGTAGAGGTTGCAGAACGCTGGGCAGGCGTATAACAACGCCGGGCGCACCATCAGCTCGTACATCAGCATCTTATTCTCTAATGAGAGATGTGACGTACGGTAAATAAAGGGATATATTCTCTTTACCGCCGCTGCCGCTCGTTGAATGGCAAGCGTCAGGTGCGCATTCATTGTTAGTCGCCTGTCCATAAGAACTCCCAGGTATTTCACAGGGCTTTTTGCCTTTATGACTTTGCCTGAGACCACAGCATCACGGTAAATTTATACTTTCGAGTGAAGTTGATAATCTCGGTCTTAGCCGGATTCACCACAATCTTGTTCTCCTTCAGATACGGCAGGATTTCCCTACCCAGTCTGACCCGGATCTGATATGCAACGACATCGCTGGAGAACGATTGGCAATATATTGCGGTGTCACCCGCATCCATTGCCGTTTTAGTTCTCTCGTGTCGAGGGAAATCATGCGTATATAGAGAGTACAAGTGCGGCGATAGGCTCGAACCCTGCGGAACACCTGCCTCGATTGGATATGCTTTTGAGCGAGTGCGATTAACTCTCACCTCAAAAGTCCTGCCGACTAGGTAGGAATCAAGTAGCTTAACCATACAGTGCGGCTTTTTATAGCCCCCCCCCCTGTTAACTTTTGAACGGTTTGACGTAGAGCGATAAAAAAAAACGTTTCGAGGGTTTCACCGATACTACTTTTTGAAATATAACGCATTGCTCGATAGATGGCGCGGGGTGGCACAAAAACCTAATTTTTTTAAATTGGAGAAAGAATTGGATTCTCTTTTCAACCATTTATTTTTTTTAAAATTTCGTTAATATGTTTTTTCACAATAAGCATTTGAAGTGCCAATATAACAAAAAGAAAACAAACTATTATGACATGTAGTATTTAAATAATTAGAAGCAAAATTGTTGTCAATTAACGAAGCAGGTGTTCGAAATGTCCACCTAATACTTCTTGACAATAAAAAATTCGATTCACAAATTCCTGCCGAACATTATTCAACATGTCTGCAGTTATACCAGCACAAACCCGTGTTATTCGTTCTTTAAGTTCTTCCAAAGAGTTGGATTGTTGCTCATACACTTTGGATTTGACGTATCCCCACAGAAAGAAGTCACAAGGTGTAAGGTCTGGTGATCGTGCCGGCCATTCGATTGGTCCACGACGTCCAATCCATCTCATAGGGTATGTTACATCCAAATACTCTCGAACTTGACGTTGGAAGTGAGGAGGGGCCACATCTTGCTGGAAGGTGATGTGTTCCTGAAATTCGTTCTCATTTTCTTCTAATATTCCAAGTATGAGTGGTTCAACCGTATCTCTTAGTAAATCCAGGTACAAATTACCGTTTAAGTTTTCTTCCAGAAATAAGGGACCTACAATATGGTCTCCCAGAATTCCAGCCCACACATTTACTTTCTGTGGGAACTGTGTGTGACCTTCTCGAAAGATATGGGGATTTATAACACTCCAGTATCGCACATTTTGTGTATTCACATTTCCGTTCAAAAAAAAGGTACTTTCATCTGAAAAACAAATATTCCTAATGTAATTGGGGTTCCTAGCTATCTTTTCCTCCATAATTTCACAAAATTCCATTCTTCGGTCTGGGTCGTCTTCTGTGAGTTGGTGTAACATTACTAATTTGTATGGATGGAACTTGTGTTTCTTCAAATATTTTTTTATTGTAGCTGTTGAGACCCCTATCGTACTTGCTACACGAGAGGTACTTTGTTGCGGATTTACCACCATTTCGGCAATTATCGAAACCTTTGTCTCTTCCGGAATTGATTTTCGACCAGCTCCACCTTTCCTACGAACACTGCCAGTTCTGTTGAATTTTTCAACTAGTTCCCTCAAATATTTCCGAGTTATAGGATGTTCAGGAAGTTTTTCATTAAAAATTCTCTCCGCTTCGTAGTAGTTCCGATGGGCCTCACCAAAATTATAAATTTCTTCAATTTTTTCTTCGAAAGGACGTATACGAACCATGATGATATCAAATATTCAAAGTAAATAATAATTATAAGTAGACAAAACTCCTCAGTGAATATGAATACAATAATTCATCAATCCATTGTACTTTTATAGGTAACTAATTAATTATTGTCATTTAAACAAATCCAATAAATAGTCCTTTCGTAGTACCTGTTATTACTTTTGTCATTAAAAATAAATGAAATGGGTATAATTTCTATATCCTAATACCTAATTAAGCTTTGAAAGAAATTCAAAATGAATAATTATTAATGTTGTGAATTGTCTTTATTGACCGTATTTCGTGGTATTGATTGCAATTGTGAATCACTAGAACAATTAAGGTATTTTTCTTCAAACATTATTATTTTAATACCACCCATTATTTCACATCAAACCCTTCAAAAGTTATTGAGGTAAGGTAAGGAAACGAATTCAGATCCGCTCTTGACACTTCAAATGCTTATTGTGAAAAAACGTGTCAACGAAATTAAAAAAAAATTAGATGGTTGAAAAGAGAATCAAATTCTCTTTTCAACTGTGTCACTCGACCCCCATGCCATTTAAAAAAATTAGGTTTTTGTGTCCCCCCGCGCCATCTATCGAGCAATCACAATGCGTTATATTTCAAAAAGTAGTATCAGTGAAACGCTCGAAACGGTTTTTTTTTATCTCTCTACGGCAAACCGTTCAAAAGTTAACAGGGGGGGGGATTATAAAAAGCCGCACTGTATATACTGGCATGTCTGCTCTGAGCAGTTTGGCGATGAGACCCTCGACTCAGACGGTATCGAAGGCTTTCAGTTTACTAGTCAGCGTCGCTTACCACTACGCCATTAGAGTAATTTAGATGGGTGTGAATTAATTTTGTCTACTATCCATCATGCAAGTATAGGTCCGTTTTAAACAAAAGCAGTTGAGAACGTTTTGAATTTACAAAAAAAGGTTTATTAAGTGGGTAGGAGGAAAAATCATCTAAATTACATGGGAGTGAAGGCCCTGTTCCTTCCTTGGATGTTAACTGCTCTCCACTTCGCAAGGGACAGTAAACTACATCCTGCGGGAGGCAAGGCACTTTCCTCCCTTGTAATAAAAATTGCTATGTCGTATTGAGGAAGAACTTCAGTAATAAGTGCGTTGATATAAAATAGGAAGGAAGCAAAATTAGCGTTATGGTAGAACAAGGTCAACATCTACAACTTTTTCACATGTAATTCAGAGAGTGTAACTTGAAACTCGAGATAAGTGAAATGTAATTTAGAAAACGTAACTTGTGATTCAGATTCAAGAAATAGAAGCTACCCCAAACACCAAAACTATGTCATTTTCACTCGACGTGCGTTGTGCCAACAATTTTTTTTTGGTGTTTATCATGGTTCCAACTACTAGCATACCAAGTTTGGTGGTGCTACAATCGATCCTAGTCTCAAAACCCAATCGTACTGGATTAAAAACCGTTCGATTGCACGTGAAACTGAATATTTTAATGGAGAATGTTATACCTGGATATTTCTCAACCCATTCATTCAACCCATTCAGAGGCCCCTTGTAGGAAAATTGGTAGAAATAAACGTCTGCATGTTTCGAGTGAAGATCAGCTTGCCGACTCGCAGGAATGGCAAATGACATATCGGAAAACAACTGGAAAACAAGAATTTTGATTCAGAACATGGATTATTTATAATCAATTTAATTTTCATACCTATTTCTACTAATTGTAATTTTCAATGTTAAACGGTCGAAATTTTTTGTGTTGTATCGCCTAACTACAAGACTTATAAGGTAGGAAGCACACTGAGCGGCCAGGACCGACCGTCCGCGACCGTCAGACACGACTAACAATTGAAAGAGACCAACGAAAACTTTCAAATTCACACTAATCGACCATGCACAGCCGACCACTGGAATAATTTTTTTAATCCGACGTTGATCTGACATTCCAAAGATTATGTCTCTTTATTTAATGACAATAGTTTAAAATTGTTTTGTTTTGAATACAACTATATCGACTACAGGTGCTGTGAAATGGGTTATTCCATGTTTTAGTGTTTGGTCGATAAGTATCAGTCACCCTTTTCCTTCCCTCTTTGATTTCCAGGTCTTATTTTAACATTCATGTAGTTACTTGTTTTCAAAAAGAAGTTTTTCTTACTTTATAAAGCGCTGTCATATTTTGCTGAAAGGGAACCTTCGTGTATATATCTTTGAGTTCAGTAGCGAATGCCACTCTGTTTTCGTTTTTGATTTTTACTTGATTCTTTATAAGAGCAGTAATGTTACTATCAAAGTAGGCGGCCATTTCCAACGTTAAGTTCGTACCTGAAAAATAGTTCATATAAAATCGAACTCAATATGGCCCACAAACTGTAAAAAATATCAATGTTACAATACCTATTTCGAGGGGGAAACTACTCTTTCATTAGGTGTACATCATAACATTTTCAATATTAATTTTAACTAAATTCATTATTCGAAATGTCAAAACTCGCCAGAAATTATTTTTGCGCAAAAAAATCATTTGAAAACTGATTGACAGCTGACCAACTTGAGAACGGTTAGAGATAGACGAATTCTGCGAACTCCAATCGATTCAGAATGGCCGAATCAGTATATACTGAGAATTTGAACGAAAAAAGTCGAGTAATGATAGATAATTTTTTGAACTTCTTCATTTTTCACTTTTCGAATTTAAAATTTTTGTCCCCGAACGTATTTTGACGTGCTGATTCCGAATCTTCGAACGAAAATATCGAAAATTCATCAAAAATATTTTTGGAGTCAAAAAAACGGTTTGAAAACTGATTCAGAGCTTACCAACTCGAGAACGTTTAGAGATAGACGAATTCTGCTAACGCCAATCGATTCAAAATTGCTGAATTAGTATATATTGGGAATTTGAACGAAAAAAATCGACGGGCAAAAAAAGCAAGTCTATCATGATAAATAATTTTTTGAACTTTTTAAATTTAAGTTTTTCAAATTTCAAATTTTTTTTTCCGAACGTATTTCGACGTTCTGATTCCGAATCTTTGAACGGAAATGTCGAAAACTCATCAGAAATATTTTTCGCGACAAAAAAACCATTTGAAAACTTATTCAGAAGCTGACCAACTCGAGAACGGTCAGAAGCTGACCAACTCGAGAACAGTTAGAGATAGACGAAATCTGCGAACGCCAGTCGATTCAAAATGGCCGAATTAGTATGTATTGTTATTTTCGAGTCAATCAAAAGAAATTAAAAATTACTCGAAAACTCGATTACCCCTAAAAATCATTAAAAGTACTAAGTTGTCACATCGACTTGAAATTCGCAATGTGTACGTAAAATTTCATGCTCATTCCAAAAATTTATGATTTTCTATGCTCAGATATAAGATTTAGCCGAAAAAAGGTGTTTAAGATAAAACATTAAATTTTCTGAGATTTTTTATTTTTCATTTTTCGAATTTTAAATTTTTGTCCTCGAACGTATTGTGACGTGCTGATTCTGAATCTTTTAACAATAATGTCGAAAACTCATCAGAAATATTTTTGACGGCAAAAAACCTTTTAAAAACTAATTCAGAGCTGACTAACTCGAGAACAGTTAGAGATAGACCAATTCTGCGAACGCCAATCGATTCAGATTGGTCGAATTATTATGTATTGGGTATGTTTTTTGGAATAATTTTATGACTTTCTGGATCTTATTTCGATACATAAGAGTTAAATTATGTCCATACAACGTATCCGCGTAATTGAATGGTAATTATCTTTCAATGCCCTCTAAAACTTTTTCATTATTTTTCATTAGAGATAATTACTTCACTGATTTCATTAGGTGTACAAAAAATGACTAGTTGTTTCCCCCTCGACCTATTTATATAACAAGTTGCAAAATGAGCGTGTGCTTGCACCAGAAATTAATATTGGAACACAAGCGTAACGACAAGTCCAACACGTCTTGTGCAGAATTCTGTCATTTTGTAATGTGTTAAATACAAGACTTTATATAGATAGATTCATATACTTAGATATATGAATCCCATCGAAATTGCATACATATATATGTATAAGTATATAAATATATATATATATATATATATATTTAAGAACGTTATCTCACTTTTTTCTTGTTAATGATTTGTATTATTAAACATTTATATAACTTATACATATCGGATTACTATTGAGTGATTTTCTCATAAGTAATGTTATGTGCCTATTTGAATGAAGTGTCGATAATTTTTTTTCTAAGACCTGCGCTTGTAGAAAAAAGAATGTGTGTCTTTCGAGCACAAAGTGTCATTGTCGTTCTCCAAAGATTAATATTTTTGTAGAGCGACAATCAATCACTTTGCGCTCTAAATACGGAAATAACTATTAAAGAACTAAAGTAGAAGTAACATTCATGTTAGATTTTTACCAGACGAACGGAGACATGAAACCTAACATACTCTGACTTTCAAGCACGACAAGTAAGCAGCCTACACAACATCGTAGGACCTGCCCTTGGGCAGACGTGGGGTGGTTTTGCCCGTCCATTGACAACCCTTAGCAGGGCAGGATGAAAAACCCACCACTTCCTAAAGCGCAACACTACTCCCTCTCAAACCCCCCTGTGCCTGTGGCTCAGAGATAGTTTTAATGCATTTTATATATTTATTTGTTGTGCCGCTGTATACACTTTTATCTATGCGTAGATATTAAAGCTTTTTTGATTTGATGACTTGACAATACTTGTATTGATATGGTGTGAAAGCCAAAACCGGTAATAAATAAACCAATACTCTGTGGAAATTAGGTTAAACAACTTTACTCCTACCCCTATAGGAAGTACACACTTTCCTTCCTCAAACCAGGGAGGAAACTCTTTCTTAGGGAGGAAAGTACTTTTCCTTCCCCTCATTTCAAGTAAGTTGTAAACGATAAAATTTGTGAATCTATTATAATCAAATTGTTTCCGTAATTTCTAGAACATCTTATATATCCTGTATTCTGGTAAAAATCGAACATGAATGTTACTTCTACTTTAGTTCTTTAATAGCTATTTGTGTATTTAGAGCGTAAAGTGATTGATTGTCGCTCGACAAAAAGATTAATCTTTGGAGAACGACAATGACACTTTATGCTCGAAATACACACATTATTTTTTCACAAGCGCAGCTCTTAGAAAAAAAAAATCGACACTTCATTCAAATAGGCACAAAATATTACTTATGAGAAAATCACTCAATAGCAATCCGAAATGTATAAGCTATCTAAATGTCCAATAATTCAAATCACTAACAAGAAAAAAGTGAAATAACGTTCTAAAAAAAATTTGCAATTGCCAGGAGCTCAACCCGGGACCTCGGATTACAAGCCCAAGGCGCTAGCCATTGCACCACCGCGGATTCTCAGATGGACATGACTGTATTGTCTATACTTTCCATCATGCAAGTATAGGTCCGTTTTAGACAAAAGCAGTTGAGATGCGTTTTCAATTTCAAAAAAGGTTCATTAAGTGGGTAGGAGGAAAAATCATATTTATTACATGGAAGTAAAGTGCTTTTTCCGCGTGGGGCAGTAAACTACACCCTGCGGGAGGAAAAGTGGCACTTTGCTCCCTAGTAATACAAATAGATATCTTCATACAGTATTAATCGAAGACCCTGAAATACTGATTTTATATCGAAACAACTCCATTTCGCTAGGTTTGTTAAAGAATATCTGAGTCAAAGATATCCACTGAAATGTTTGGAGAGAGGGGGATCTGTATAATGGCAGCTAGTACAATACACCATCAGATTTTTGCAAACCCAAGCTTTTTGATTTTATGAAAATAATTCTAACCTAATGTTTCTTCATCAGTTATTCCAGTCAAAATAGGCACTTTATTCATATTTCCGTTCTTGACGTCATCGTGCGGTGGCCCTACGATGAAAGCATTTTCATCTTTAGGGTTTTCTATGCCCCACGACCATGTCAACTGTGTCTTAAACTTTATATCGGAGTGCAGATGTGGTGGTATCTAAAAAAAATGTTGGTGACAAAATCAAGAGATTCATTTAATAATAATACTAATAATAAACGCTTTTATTGGTACAAGCAGAGAAAAAACAAGCATTGACATTTAAATATATAAATCTACCGAAGGGCGGAGTTAGCTTTGCTTTTTTCAAGAAAACTTACCTCAATATCCGTCCTCGTTATTTGTTCAGCAGAATATGATTTCAATAATCTAAGAAGGTCTTCTGATGAATTTTCGAAGCTGAAATCTGGATTCAGCGCTCTTCCTAAAGAAAACGCGCGGTATCTCAAGCCTGGTATGTGACTCCCATGACCGATAGCACTTCCACTTTGTAATATTGCAGCTCTGAACAGTCCTGAAAAGATAGAAATGAAAATTTGATTATTGAGTATACAGGGTGTTAATTAAGTATGTTGACAAACTTCGGGAGATGATTCTTTGGAAGTTTTCAGGACGGAAAGTTCAGTTAAACATATGTCCCAAACGGCTTGGTTTTCGAGATACAGGGTGAATTATTTTCAAGATTTTTTGGAGTTAACTCCGACATTTTCGACAATAATCAGTTCAAATTAGGCAAGTACAATCCACTCAATAGTACGCTTCAGGAGCTACAATAAAAATATAGATAGATAGAGTTTATTAATCCTTTTTGTTACAGGTTATGTAGATGGGACAAGTCATAGTTTCATATATATTAATACAGATACAGTTAATTAAATCTAAGATGTACAGGCGCTTTGATATACAGGGTGTTCATTTCAGGACTTCCCACCTTAATTTTCTCGAAATGTGTGTATTTTTTCAAAAAATCCTGAGACACGTCAACAAATGTATTGGAGGGGACAAGTTTTTATCAGAAAATGAACGCGCCCCCTTTCATCCCCTGCAATACGTCGGTGTTTTTTTTTTATTGATCGATCCGTTGTCGAGATATTTAGGAAAATCTGGTTGCTCCTCCGTATACCATTGAAATAAAAACTGTAACTCCCCCTTGCAGGGGATAAAAGGGGGCGCGTTCATTTCCTGATGAAAACTTGTCCCCTTCGATACATTTGTTGACGTATCTCAGGATTTTTCAAAAAAATACACACATTTCGAGAAAATTAGGGTGGGAAGTCCTGAAATGAACATCCTGTATACATACATACATATCTCAAGTATAGATAAAATATGAGAAAACAGGACTTATAAGAATAAAAATTAAATATATCTACAGATAATAATATAGGTATGTGCTCGACCTTTATGTGAATGTATGTAGAAATGTAAATATAAAAATATATATAAAGGACATAGAACAATACTGAGACAAAAAACATTTTAAAATTAAATAATATTTTCAGAATAGATACGGTCGTGCATTGCTGACTTCATTTATCTACTGTATAAAAACATTTTTCTTATAAAAAAAGTTCAATATTTCTTGGAGGTAACTTCGACATTTTCGGCAATAATCAGTTCAAATTAGGCAAGTTAAATCCATTCAATACTACGTATGATAGAAAATAATTAATTTCTCAAATAATTCACAGGGTTCTCCTTTTTTCAGAGTCAAGACTTATTCAACCCTTCAGATTTATTTTCTGTCACCACTGAGAGATCGTGAGAGAAGAATAATTAATGGTATTTCATTTAACATTTTTTTTGTTTTTTTGAAGTTTTATTTGTACTGTTCAGGAGCTAAAATATTAATACAAAAAAATTTCAGTGTCTCATAACATTGAGAAAATTTGAAAATAAAACATTCTCAATTATTGTAAATTGCAAGAAATTTTTTTCAGAATTAGAAAAATCTACGATGAATAAAAATTGTAAAATAAAAAATATAAAGACAAGCTTTTTTACAAATCCTTTGAAAATTAAATAATAATTTTTTTCATTGTTTGATTTAGGTTAGGTTAGGTTAGGTTAGGTTAGGTTAGGTTTTCATTGTTTGATATAGGTTATTCTGTGGGTATTAGATTCAATATCTTTCTGTAAAAGATTACCTATTTTCAGCCTACGGCTCGTTTCGGACTTTTTATCTACGAGAATAATAGCTATCATTATACGCTCATTGAAGAATATACTATTTTTAAGTATGTTGAAAAATAATATTCAAGCTGAATACAGACGTGTTCTCACCTTCGGACTTTTTGCTGAGGACATGAAGTCCGGCAAAAATTGATCCTGAACTGTGTCCAGCTATGGTGACTTTGGTGGGGTCCCCTCCAAAAAATTCAATATTTTTCTGAACCCATTTCAGAGCCATGTTTTGATCTTTGAGTGCTAGATTTCCCGGTATAACACCGTCTTCGGTGGTGAGTAAACCTGCATCAAATTCACAATTAAATGGTGGTTATAAAATGCGGGATTTTTTTCATAAAGGTTATGAACCGATATAAATAAAATGGCGCAAAAACTGTTTATAAATTCTGTTGATTGAAGTACTTCCTCCTAGTAGAATTTTTCGTAAGGAAAACTGGAGAACATTAATTTGCATTTGTGGAGAAAATTCGTTTCTGACATGGACTTTCTGACATTCCAACCTCCCACTGTCTGAAAATTAAAAAATGTAAAGACAAGGAAATTTAATTATTTGTAGAAAGGCATATAAATAAAGCACCCCGGATGAAAACATATGGGAAATTGGCTCATCTGCAAACGTCACAAAATCAACAACTTTTGTGACTAAAATTCAACCTTCTGGCATGAAATAAAAGTTCTACTTTTGTGCCTGAAGTCATTTTTAGTTTTAACAATTTCAGAATTCAATTCAATTCAATTGATTTTATTTTCCATTTTGACATTTTGCAATGTATAGGAATGTCAAGATGAAAATAGTTGAAAATACATACACACACTCATGTACATGAACACATATAAATACATACAGGGTGGCCCATCGAAAACGTACCGCAGTCATTACAGGCTGGGAAAGAACATTTCGATAAAATCTGAAAACATGTCAAGTTTGTTTGTCAGGGGGACATATTTTGACGTAACAAGCATAGTAAAACCTTCAACCCCCTAAGTAGGGGTGTCACCCCAACATTTTTTTCAAATGGGAAGGAGGGTCAAGCCATACCTCTTTAGAAGGGGCTTGTCATACCCTATACAGTGCTGCTTAGATTTTTCAAATCGATCTACTCTTTCAGAAAATATGGAGCGTTGAAACTCCAACCACCATGTGGGACGAAAAATACAAAAATCGGTTCAATTGTACTTTATTGCAATAAGTTCCTTCAAATGAATTCGCTGTTTTTGCCGATTCGCTGTTTTTGCTGATGCACAGATTTTTTTAGGCTCATTTTAGAGAGTAAAAAATGATTAGGATTCATTTCTTCACGTTTGAATTAGGTCCAGTAGTTGCTAGATACCTGTCGTGGTTGAAGTGTTTACGAATTGTTGACTTTGAAATTTATTATTATGGTGTATTCAATTGCAGACAGAGTGGAAATCATTGAGTTTTTTTTCAAAAACGATGAATGTGGAAATCGGAACACCCCTAGAAGTTAAATGTATGGGCTGGTATTTTTGGAAATTTCATTGTAGGACCTTTTTCCTTCCTTTACTACAAAATGCCATCGACCCAGCTCTAAAAAATATCATTGAGAACGATCCCGCATATCATGAACAGGAACTGATTTTCCAACAAGACGGAGCTCCTCCTCATTATTCCCAAAATGTGCGCAATTATTTACATGACACATTTCCAGGACGATGGATAGGACGACGGGGCCCAATAAAATGGCCACCTCGGTCACCCGACTTAAGTCCTTTAGATTTTTTTTTTGTCGGGACACATCAAAAGCCTTGTTTACAAAACACCACCATACACATTAGAACAGTTGCAACGAAGAATCATTAACGTATGTCGCGAAGTGACACCCCAAATGCTTCAGAATGTACGACAACGGTTTGAAAATAACTTATACTACTGTATGCAGGTTGACGGACAGCAATTCGAACATTTCCATGACTAATACATGAGTTTTGCAGTACAATTGAAACAATTTTTGCATTTTTCGTCACACATTATCTTTGGAGTTTCAACGCTCCATATTTTCTGAAAGAGTGGATCGATTTGGAAAATGTGAGCAGCACTGTGTAGGGAATACAATCCCCTTCTAAAGAGGTATCGCTTGACCCCCCTTTCCATTTGAAAAAAATATTGGGGTGACACTCCTACTTAGGGGGTTGAAGGTTTTACTATGCTTGTTACGTCAAAATGTGTTTCCCTGACAAACAAACTTGACCTGTTTTCGGATTTTATCGAAAAGTTCTTTCCCAGCCTGTACTGCCTTGCGGTACGTTTTCGATGGGCCACCCTGTATAAATATACATAAAAATAAGTATGTTTAGTTAAAAACTTGTTCATTTCATGTCAATAAATTCTTTTAAATTGTAGAAGCAGCTGTGCAATAAGAACTGCTCTAGACTAGTTTATTAAATAATTTGAAGTCCATGTAATCGGGAGAATAATACGCAACTTTTTTGTTTGCTCTACACACACGAAGGTTATCCTTATGGCGTGTGTTATAATCATGAATATCTTTATTGCACAAAAGCTTTTCTCTATTTTTGTAAATATAAACTCGAGGATATACAAACAAGCCAATGGTAAAATGGAAAAGTCTGCAAAAAATTGTTTGCATGATAGGTACCCAACTCGGTTGCTTTGTCATGCATTTCATTACTCTGTTTTGAGCCAAGAATACATCGGAAGCAGCAGCAGCACTACTCCCTCCAGAAACAGATACCATATCAAAGTCTTGACTCTACTTGTGCATAATACAGACTACGAATTTGATGTTTTTCTGAACATCTCTCAAATTGATGAAAAGATTGAGTTTTGGTACGAGTTTTTGACAATGGTCTTTCCAACTGAGGTTTTCATCGAGATGAATTCCTAAACATCTAAAAAAAAAATTATGAATATTATAATTATGAATTTGGAATACTTGAATGAATCCCAAAGATTTTGTGACACAAGTTTTGTCATTAGTATATTGTGATATCAGCCAAAGTCTGAATGAATTTTCAGATGGAGAGTTTTCTTCCTGGTGATTTTTTGCAAGGGATTGTTTTTCCGGTGGTGTTTTTCCTGGGGATTCATGGTCCGGGATTTGTTTTCGGTCTCTTATTTTCTTTTTACTGATTACAGTTATCTGTTGGTGTCTGTTTTCTTTCGATTGACCCGAGATTCTGTTTTTTTTTTATCAAAAAATCTAAACTAGACAGTTGATTTTCTTTTTTAATTTCCAAAGTAGATCTTATTTCTGGTTCTTGTTTATTGATGTGATCCCAAAAAAAGTTCAAATTATCTCCACTGTAAATCCATATAGCAAAACCAACATCATTATACCCATACCCAAGTCTCATTCTGGAAAGTTTCAACTAAACGTTATTCATGATGATCAATGAATATTTTACTCAGCGTGACTTAATCTTAAAAACACCATAGTTTCAAAGTCGTGTAACCAATTTTTACGTTTGGTATGGGCTAACATAATAACAGAGTCTAAGTTCATGAAGATGATTAAAAGAATACACCGTGTATGATAGTGTCACGGAAATATTCAGACCTGGCGCCATCTAGGTGGACAAGAGCGAAATGATAACAGCGGCCTGAGAGATCACGCCACCTATGGACGAAGAACGGTGGCTTAAGCCTAGAAACGCTCGGAATGATGGCAGAGTTCTCGAGAGATCTGGAACCTATGTTTCTAACTATAAGAGGCCGTGCGCGTCGCTGTTGGGGAGGTCGGAAATAGAAATATTCCAGTGAACCGTAGTAGGTACATATAAATTAGGTTTTGTAGTGTAATTATTCTGTTTTAAGTGTTGAATAAAGTAAAATTGCGCAGTTCATAACAATAGTATTCGTTCGCAATGGAAAAAGTGCACAAACCTAAAGCCCCCGAACGAAAACTAAGAGTAACCACAATTATGTCTTGTTCGAGGAACCAATCGAAATTGTATTGCGTTGGTTCACCAGCCTGGAACATTCCACCATAGATGTAGAAGAAAATCGGCAACGGCTTGAAATCTCCATCAATGGGAAGCTGAAAAAAGTTGCAAATGAAAACACATCTTAACCATATCACCGTATATTTTCAAGTATATCGATAAATAGAGACAATGGTCGAGAACATGCAATTTTAAATATATTGTTAATGGATTCTGCAGCTTGTGAAAACTCAGCTGGCAATTTTCTTTTTTTTTATCGATTTTTTTTTTTTTTAAATATTTAAAGTCGACGAAATTCAAATGGCTTCTTTCTCGCGCCATTGCAAATTGTTGTGACGTACTCTCCCGAGAATTCCGAGCAACCAATAGCATTGCCGTTTCACGTCACAATCAACCCGATTAGAATACACCCTTTGGCTGATTGCACTGAGGAAAATCGTCCTATTAGAGTTTTTGCTAAGATACTTCTTGCTACCATAATAAGAAATACTATTATAGACCGTCTGCTAGTGACAGATTTAGGTGCCCCATTTTCGCATACAAGCCTCGAATAGGGTTGAAAAGTATATCGAACGAAAATGAAGATATTTTTACGAGTGGCTCCTGGGGATAACATACCGAGAATTCGATTTTTCAGAACAGTGCTTATTTGTTTCCCTCGTGTTTCTATTTACGGTACGAAACTACAGAGGGTGATTCGTTAAGTTGCCTTAAGGAAAAAAGTTCCTATGAACATATGTCCGGAGTTGCTTCGTTTCTGAGATACAAAGGCGTTTGAAAAAAAAATCAATGCCCTGTATCTCAGAAAAGAAGCAACTCCGAACATATGTTCATAAAAACTTTTTTTCTCAAAATGACTTAACGAATCACCCTCTGTAGTTTCGTACCGTAAATAGAAACACGAGGGAAACAAATAAGCACTGTTCTGAAAAATTGAATTCTCGGTATGTTATCCCCAGGAGCCACTCGTAAAAATATCTTCATTTTACTCTAAATCGAAATACTTTTCAACCCTATTCGAGGCTTGTATGCGAAAATGGGGCACCTAAATCTGTCACTAGCTGACGGTCTATTACTATAACATCGTTTCGAATAGAACCAGCACACTGAAATCCTATAGCAGCGAAAGCGATTTTGCTGAAAGTGATGTTTCTGCCACAGAAAAGTATACTGCTGTCACTATTAGGCAGTCAGTCTGGGACAGTGAGTTTTTTTATTAGAAAATTATAATCTTATAAATGAATAATCACTAGCGAGTTACAAGCCTGTGGCTGCAAGGTTTCTGCTTAGTATAAGTGGACAATCGCTGCAAAATGCCTTGTAGTCGTAATTAGGTGCACTCGCTAGCGGTAGCAAAGTTTGAGAATATAAGTTAGTCGACAATTTCTAATAATCCCAAGTGAGTTGCTTTCAGCAAAGTCGACTTTATAACCACAAGTGAGAACTCGCTTGTCCCTTATGCTACTAGAGTTTCTTGCTGGGGTGATTCGATTTTTAACTGGGGTTAGTAAAATTGTTCCTCAATGTGGGCTTGGGAAAGTACGTCATAAAGGCGCCAATACTAGTAGCATTGAATTTGCTGAATCTGAGAAACGAATGGGATTGGCTGTAATTAAAATTTGACTCCAAAAATATTTTCTGGGTTCATTTTATACATGTGTTGTGTATTTTAAAGCATATTTGGAGCTATAATATTCTTTCGTGTCCTCGATTATTGAAAACGGACGTGGTGCAAATGAAAACGTTTCTGATCTAATTTGTTTTCGGTGAACAAGCTTGATAATAATAATAACGACAAACGGATTTTGAACAATTCGGATTTCTGCATACAATAAAGTAATTTATCATATAGCTTGTTCTTATCATGCCGCGAGCACATTTAAGAAATTTTGAATCGATTCAGCACATACTTGAAGAAAATCCATGTTAACTTCTATAATAAAACTTTAGAGTTGATTTTCACATATTCTTGATCTACAAAACCGAGGTTTTCTGTTATGATTTTCTTTATGGAATTCTGGGGTGGGATTTCGTGTACCATAGAATTCTATTGTCGACAGAATAAATGAGATGACATTATAGTTGAATTTATGGGAGAGACAGAGACAAAAATATCGACAATAGCATTATATTGTACATGGATGTCCCACCCCTGGTCGATTTGAACTCTTCCAAACAAGTTTCTTGTTGAGATATGGTTTTTCCATGATATTATATTGGGTACTTACCTGAGGAGTGAAAACATTTAAATATAAACAATCTTCATTCTCTCTTGGATCTGGAGTCTGATCCTCCTTTGGCGGTTTTTTCTCATAAGCAATTTTCGTATTATTGGTCGTTTGTAAAATGCCACTCCAGTTATCAGGAAGAACTGGCTCCTGGAACAATTAGGTATCAGTGAAAAAAGGTATAACAGTGTGTCGCTGGTTGACCATAGATCATACTTCTGTTTAAAATCTATCAGAAAAACACATCGTGATATTAACAAAAACCTCAATATATGCAAAATTCAAGAAAAAATAAATACAATCACCATTTTCAATTCTCGTTCCTTTTTTATTTATTACATGAAATTCATATTATTCCTTTTTTTTTTGTTCGATTGAAGGGCAATTTCTGCCATGAATTATAAATTATGTTCGTTTTGATAAGAATCTTATTTTTTCAGATAAAAACTGTAAAAATTCAATAATTTTTCAATACAGCAGTCTTGCAAACACATCGAATTTTCGGGACATTTCCTTGACTTTTTATTTTTTCAGTGTCTCTCCCTCCCCAAAACAAAACATGTCAAGAAACTAAATAATACTTCTATATTTTCAAAAAACGTTTCCTGATCGATTAATGTGTACACTCGGTACAGATTTGGATGCCGAATGATTTTTTTTCTTTGGGAATATCTGAAACAATCCGTGTTTTGATATGAATTTCGTAAAGAAACAAATCTTGATAAATTTTCCAAATTTGTGCCAACATCTAATCTACTCAGCGATATGAGATTAATTATTGTGTTTCACAGATTCCGTTATGGTTTGGCATTTGTAATTTTTTTCTGGGATCGATTTCAGTTCATTATTCAGAAGTTAACGTTACGTTTTTATTTTGTATAATATAAAGCTAACAATTTCATACTCTCCTCAGCAGAAACAATCGCCGTCGCTCTAGCTAGCTGAAAGTGGGGGCAAACCAATGTAGAGTGGTCTAGTTGAATACTTGAATCTGTATTTGTATAGGATGTCCCAGAATAAAGGAGACAAATTCCGAGGGTAGAATCCTCACTTCATTTTAAGGCTGAAAGTTTCAATAAACATATACCCTAAAATGAGTATTAACCGAGTTACAGGGTGTTGAAAGTGACACAAAAAAATATATTTTCCAGAATAACGGCTTAACTTTTCCTAATGAAATTTGGTATGTCATTTAACAGCATTCAGTTTCATATTTCAAAGCAAATCATGTGTTTGTAACTCTAAACAGGGGCGTACGGCAGATGGGTACCCCTATTTGCCCCTCCCCAACTTTCACGCCACTGGATTAATATCGGTTTCGTCTTCTTTTTCGTTTCACAAATATCAACGGTTTTCGAGATACCTATTTGAAGTTGAATATAGCCAGTACCTAACAAAATAATCGCTAATGAGTATCCGTATCACATACGCACCCACTTATTCAACTTCGAATATCTCGAAAACCGTTGATATTTGTGAAACGAAACGTATTCCTTTTTTGTATAGGAAACATTGGGGATTAAGAAAAAGAAGATGAAATCGATATTAATCCAATTAATTAATTTGAACTTTCAGCCTTAAAATGAAGTGAGAATTCTACCTTGGAGTTTGTCCCCTTTATTCTGGGACACCCTGTATATTCTGTTCTGGTCGACTGGCTACATGAACTAGCCGTTTATATATTTCTACATCTGTATACAGGATTTTTCCGAAATTGGAGCGATTAAAAAAAAAGTGTTGTTATATAGAACATAATGTATCAATAAATGGCAAAAATTTCTGTTTTTAAAGTAATCAAGTATTGGCGCTTCTAGATACCTTTGGTTGCATTTTTTTGCCTGCTGGCAGTGTTTCAGCGCGGTTTGCGCTGGCCGCATACCTCTGATCAGTGATTACAAAAAAAAAAAAATTGAAAACCTCAAAAATTCAGTATGTGTCTCCCAAAATATTTTTTTTTTCGAATAAAATGCATTCTTAAATTTTTTTTGTCATGTCATCTTCTGCTTCCCACTTCATTTATCGCTCCAATTTCGAAAACACTCTGTATATACTCACAGTTCCTCCTCTTCTAGGACTCTGAGCTATAATCAAATCCATGTTTCAGTTTCTTTATATTTATAGTCTTGGTGCACAAAAAAAAAATTCACCTGAGATTTGAATTTCAATTTTTATTTCAACTTTCAATATTGCGAAAATCGTGAGGTTTTCAGTTGGTCAAGTTGTCGTTTTCATTTAATAAGCGGTTCTCATGATGATCCGTAGTTTATCGGACACCGTGTATACACCTCTTACCTTAAATCTGAGGTCTCCGACAGGGGGAGCTGCATACGGAATTTCTTGAAAGGCATAGTATTCCTTGTCACGTTCTGTTTTCAGCACGTGTCCACGAATTTGCCCATTCTTTATTTTTAATATCGGATAACCCTGAAAAAGTTTGTCTGAATGAGATTAATTGTAACAATATTCATACAACAATAAACTATGGGAAACGGCGTCCAGGGCCGGCTTCACTCCAGCAATAAATCTAAACTTTCTCATTAGGAACTCTGCCAGTTTCATATTCCAAGGTAGCAATCAAGATCGGTTGAGAAAATAATTCTCATGTTTAAAATAATTTTTCCGTGCGTCCAGGGCCGGCTTCTCTCCAGCAAGAAATCTTAACTTTCTTATTAGGAACTCTGCCAGTTTCATATTTCAGGGTAGAAATCATGATCAGTTGAGAAAAGAATCCTCATAATCAGAATAATTTTTCCGGGCGTCCAGGGCCGGTTTCTCTCCAGCAAGAAATCTTAACTTCCTTATTAGGAACTCTACCAGTTTCATATTTTAGGGTAGAAATCATGATCAGTTGAGAAAAGAATCCTCATGATCAGAATAATTCTTCAGGGCGTCCAGGGCCGGCTTCTCTCCAGCAATAAATTTTAACTCCCTACCCTGGAATATGAAACTGGCAGAGTTATTATATAATAAGGGAGTTGAGATTTATTAGTGGAGAGATTTATTGATGGATGCCCGGAAAAATCATTCTGAACATGTGAATAATATTCTTAAACGATTCTCTTCGTTATGCTGGAATATGAAAGTGGCAGAGTTCCTAATAAGGAAGTTAAGATTTATTACTGGAAAGAAGCCGGCCCTGGACGCCCGGAAAAATTATTCTGAATATGTGGATTCTTTTCTCAACCGATTCTAATTGTTACCCCAAAATATGAAACTGGCAGAGTTCCTAGTAACGAAGTTAAGATTTATTGCTGGAGTGAAGTCGGCCCTGGACGCCCGGAAAAATTATTCTGAACATGTGAAGTATTTTTTCTAACGATTCTCTTTGTTATACTGAAATATGATAGTGGCAGAGTTTCTAATAAGGAAGTTGAGATTTATTGCTGGAGTGAGGCCGGCCCTGGACGCCCGGTAAAAATATTCTGAACATGAGGATTCTTTTCTCAACCGATCCTGATTGTTATCCTGAAATATCAAACTGGCAGAGTTCCTAATAAGGAAGTTAAGATTTATTGCTGGAGTGAAGCCGGCCCTGGACGCCCAGAAAAATTATTTCGAATATGTGGTTTCTTTTATCAACTGATTAAAATTGTTATACTGAAATATGAAATTGGCAGAATTCATAATGATGAAGTTATGAATTATTGTCTGGGCCATAACGGTCCTGGAAACGTGAAAAATCTTTACCAGTGCTAGAATCCCAAAAAAATACTTATTTTGCTCAATTCTGTGATCTACTTTGTTCCTAAAAAACGCAAAACATTGAAGAAGGAGGGGGCAATGTTAAAAACACACTCTTAAGGCGATAAATGAAAAAAAATTAAAACTTTTTGTGGATGTGTATGAAATTTTTCTACGCATTTTTCTAAAATGGCTTCGTTATATATTATGTTCACATGCTTCCTGAATTTAATGTCTTTTGTTAAATTCACTCCTAAAAGTTCTATATCGGGTGTACGGCTCATTTGATGATTGTTCGTAGTGTCCACATTGTTAATTGAATTTTGATGAGCACAGTATGTCATAACATTACATTCATGATGTATACTTCATTAGCAACTAACTGACCAACTGTGTATCTCATCAATATCAGACTGCAATTCGAAATGATCGTTGATGTCTTCGATGACTTTGAAAAACTTGTAGTCTGCCAAAATTGGATCCTTGCAGTACACCAGAGCTTGCCAAAATCATTGACGAATTATATGTCATATAATTCACAAACTATTATCTTTCTTTGAGATAAGAAACTAACAGATATTTAGACAATATGCAAAAAGTTTAGCTAGGAGAATATCATGATGTACGTTGTCAAAAGCTTAAGCAAAGTCTGCGTAGATGACATCCACTTGATGCCCTTCACTCTTCAACTTCCAACTTTATCCGGAAATGTTGCCAAATTCGGGTCTATGGATTTACCTTACGAAGTCCATGTTGGCTGTCAGAAATGAAAAATATATTCACTCTAATAGAAATTGTTTCCAGATATGTATCCATTTCAATCTTAGATTATCCAAAATCCCTCGCAATATCGATTGATTCCCTCCACTGTCCTTTCTGTATACGGTGCCCGTCTAAAGTCCGTTCCCTCCCTATTAATTTTTGAACCACCCGGTATAGCGAAACGAAATTTGAAAGAATTGAATAGGAGATAAAAACCTATATTTTCATGAAAAAATCGCAGCTAAAAGTTTCGGAATGGCAACTGAGTGCCATCTTCAATAATTTTTTTAAATAGAACACCCGCTATATCATTGCATTAAAAAAATTATTGAAGATGGCGCTCAGTTGCCATTCCGAAACTTTTAGCTGTGATTTTTGATAGAACACCCGCTATATCATTGCATTGAAAAAATTATTGTAGATGGCGCTCAGTTGCCATTCCGAAACTTTTAGCTGTGATTTTTGATAGAACACCCGCTATATCCTTGCATTGAAAAAATTATTGAAGATGGCGCTCAGTTGCCATTCCGAAACTTTTAGCTGTGATTTTTTATAGAACACCCGCTTATCATTGCATTGAAAAAATTATTGAAGATGGCGCTCAGTTGCCATTCCGAAACTTTTAGCTATGATTTTTGATAGAACACCCGCTATATCATTGCATTGAAAAAATTATTGAAGATGGCGCTCAGTTGCCATTCCGAAACTTTTAGCTGTGATTTTTTATAGAACACCCGCTTATCATTGCATTGAAAAAATTATTGAAGATGGCGCTCAGTTGCCATTCCGAAACTTTTAGCTATGATTTTTGATAGAACACCCGCTATATCATTGCATTGAAAAAATTATTGAAGATGGCGCTCAGTTGCCATTCCGAAACTTTTAGCTGTGATTTTTGATAGAACACCCGCTATATCATTGCATTGAAAAAATTATTGAAGATGGCGCTCAGTTGCCATTCCGAAACTTTTAGCTGTGATTTTTTATAGAACACCCGCTATATCATTGCATTGAAAAAAGTATTGAAGATGGCGCTCAGTTGCCATTCCGAAACTTTTAGCTGTGATTTTTTATAGAACACCCGCTTATCATTGCATTGAAAAAATTATTGAAGATGGCGCTCAGTTGCCATTCCGAAACTTTTAGCTATGATTTTTGATAGAACACCCGCTATATCATTGCATTGAAAAAATTATTGAAGATGGCGCTCAGTTGCCATTCCGAAACTTTTAGCTGTGATTTTTTATAGAACACCCGCTTATCATTGCATTGAAAAAATTATTGAAGATGGCGCTCAGTTGCCATTCCGAAACTTTTAGCTATGATTTTTGATAGAACACCCGCTATATCATTGCATTGAAAAAATTATTGAAGATGGCGCTCAGTTGCCATTCCGAAACTTTTAGCTGTGATTTTTGATAGAACACCCGCTATATCATTGCATTGAAAAAATTATTGAAGATGGCGCTCAGTTGCCATTCCGAAACTTTTAGCTGTGATTTTTTATAGAACACCCGCTTATCATTGCATTGAAAAAATTATTGAAGATGGCGCTCAGTTGCCATTCCGAAACTTTTAGCTGTGATTTTTTATAGAACACCCGCTTATCATTGCATTGAAAAAATTATTGAAGATGGCGCTCAGTTGCCATTCCGAAACTTTTAGCAGTGATTTTTTCATGAAAATTTGGGTTTTTATCTCCTATTCAATTCTTCCAAATTTCGTTGCGATATACCAGGTGGTTCAAAAATTAGTATGGAGGGAACGGACTTTAGACGGGCACTGTATAGTATACTTCTCATTCAATAGTTCTGGATCAAAAACGCTACCAGTAAACCAAGGCTCTGATAAAACAATTACATCATGATTATCGTCCAAGATATTCTGATATAATTGTTTGTTTTATTGTGCAATCCTCGGCAATTTTGATAAAAATTCTCAGATTCATAATGGATGCGTTATCACAAATCATATTATAATATCAGTTAAATAATCAATATAATGTATAATATCAATTGAAATGCCTTCAACTAAAAATGTAATGTGGTTGAAATTGTACTTGATGAGTACAGATCCCTTGTATATAATAATAATAATAATAATAATAATAAACGCTTTTATTGGTAGAAGCAGAGAAAAAACAAGCGTTGGCATTGAAATATATAAATCTACCGAAAGGCAGAGTTAGCTTTTGACTGACCCACAGGGGTCAGGCAAATGCTACCAGTCAACCTTGAAAGTAAAAATAAACAAAGAAAAAAAATGAAAAAAAAATACGAGAATAAGATTATACAATAATAGACTAATACAATTCAATAATTAAGCTCCGGTTAATACAAGCAGTAACGCCTGAGTTAGTAATAAAAACAAACTGATTAGGATAGCTCATTTCAGGAGGATACCCATCCAAAATTCAAATCACAGGTACGAAGGATATTTTTTAAATGTTTTTTGAAATTCAGTATGTTCATTCCCTTCAGGTCTTCCGGAATCCAGTTGTAAAGCTTAGTAATTGTGTAGAAAGAGGACCGATATTGAGCTGAGGTGTGAATGGGTGGCATGAGCCGAGATTTGAAACGTACATTGACATTGTGGATATCGGTACGACAAGTGATCTTATGAAATAAGGTACAGGCATGCAGAATCCTTCTCTTCTCAATATTTAGCCATTCCAACTCAGTTAGAGGTTGAGATAAATGAGCTCGCCTGCCTGATCCACAGATCAGACGAATACAGGAGTTCTGAACTAGCTGGATTCGTTGCGAGTCTCTTTTCGTAATAGCAGGTCCATAGACTATATAGTTCAAATGCGAAAGATCCAGGGATTCGCATAAGGATATTTTAGCACGTTTATCGAGAACTTTTCTGTTGGCGTATATCAATTTCAGATTGCAAAATGCTCGTCTTATCACCAAGTTGACATGACTAGTGAAATTCAAAGAGGAATCCAATATGATTCCTAGGTTTTTAGCACTATCAGAGGGAGAAATAGACATATCCTTGATTTTGATCTTCAAGGCATCATGACAACGAGTTTGGGTCACTTTCCTACCGAACAGACTTTCCAGAATTGATTGAGAGACAATACTTCTCAGAAATTGATTTGATTGACTTTAAATCTGTGTTCGATTGAGAAGTTGCTTAGACCAGTCTCCTGGAAATGACTGATAAATTTGCGTGTCTTCGGCATAAAAGTGACACTTGCTGAAATGTATATGATTGCGGAATTCAATTTTTTTTTGAAAAAATCTGACTACATCACTGGATTCGCAACATTTTCAAATGGTTCATATGTGAATTACGTTGAAATGCGTCAATCGTTTTGGGGAAATGAAATTTCAGAACTTTTATCAAAATACAGAGTACACCATTGTATTCAGGAGGTCTCGATATATCACTGGTCAAAATTTCATCGAATTCTGATCATAAATAAGAAAATCATAAGGTAATAAAATTTTAAAAACATGTTGATGGAATTTTAGGAAAATGTCATTTTATCTCATAATTTTTTATTATTTTATTTACAACGGATTGAATGAAATTATATTATAATATTTTGAAACTCACTCAGTCCAGTGGTGTAGTCAAAGTTTTGATAAAAGTTTTTAAATTAAATTGGTGGGTTAATCAACCCATCACGGCATATTTCCCAAATTTTATTCCCCCATAACTTTCTTATTGATTGACGCATTTTAATGCAATTTCAAAATGTCACGAATTCAGTGGTGTAGTCAGATTTTTTAAAAAATCGCTAGTAATTTTTTTGATTTTTGACTTTGAAAAATAAGAACAGTTGGCTCTGGAAATGGGGATTAATTCATTAAATTTGGTGTCCTAGTGGACTTTTCGAATGTCTACCTGATAAAAAAACAATGCAATCGTTTTAAAAATGTAAGTACGTTTTATAAGGGTGCTTCCATTAATTGGGTCACACTGTAGATCATCTATGATTTCAGAAGTAGGTAGAAAATATAAAGTATATTACTAATCCAGTACGATTGGGTTTTGAGACGAGGATCGATTGTAGCACCACCAAACCTGGTGTGCTAGTAGTTGGAACCATGGTAAACACGAAAAAAAATTGTTTACCGAAATTCTAGGGATGGAACTTTTTTTTTTCGTTAAAAAATAAATAAATAGATTTTTGCTGTAATCTTCGAGAGTATATGATTTATAGGAAAAAAAACAACTCAACAAGGTGAAAGATAATTAAATTCTCCACAAAAATGATTCCAAGTAATTTTTGACGAAATGCGCTCTTTTTCTAAGAAAGAAATGCGCTCGTTTTCTAAGAAAACGTGTTTGAACGCCGACATCAAATTTCAGGTTCACGCTTACCCGCCGCTAAAAGTTCCGGCGGAGCCGAATATTTGATTGCTCATAATTCTGCTAAAAATGATAGGAGAAGGATAGGAAAAGTTCATATCGTTTCTGAAGACTCCTACCTACTCATGCGAATATCATATGCGATTATTTGAGTACCTAAAATGTCTTTTGTCGCACTTCACGGAGATGTTTGCGGATGATCCGAAAATCATGAATAATTTAGCAAATATGGAATTATTATACTAAAGCAGCATCCCATAGACTCTTTGGACTATATGCAACAATTTTAGAGTAGTGTAACAGGTCCCACTTATACGTGCCAAAAAAAACCTTTGTTTTACTCTTACCTCATTTTCAACTTACCCATAAAACCGGCATTCATTTCAGTAAATGTTGAAAATAATCGCTTATTCATATACAGCATATATGTTTAATAACACTATTGTGAAGTGCAAACCTCAAGCTTTAAATCACATTTTTTATGTAGGATGTGTATGAACAATTATTTTCAACATTTACTGAAGAAATCGGTATTATGGGTGAGTATAAAACTGAGGCAGGAGTAACCATTTTTTTCTTTGGCATGTATAAGTGAGACTTGTCTCACTAGTCTAAAATCGTTGCATATGGTCCAAAGAGGGTACTGATTCCTGCTTCAGTATAATTATTTCATATCAACTAAAATATCCATGACTTTCGGATTCTCCGTAAATATCGTAGAAGGGTTATGTGAAGTGGGACAAAACACATTTTGGATACTCAGATACTCACATGTTATATTTGCATAAGGGAGTAGAAGTCTTCAGGAACGATATGCACTTTTTCTTTTCCTTCTTCTATAATTTTTAGCAAAGTTATGACAAGTCTAATTTTCGGCCTTGCCGGAAATTGCAATGGCGGGTTAAAGCAAGCCTGAAATTTGATATCGCAATTCAGTCAGGTTTTCTGAGAAAACGAGCGCATTTTGTGAGAAATTACTTGGTATATTTCTTGTGGAGAATTGAATTATCTTTCACCTTGTTGGAATTGTTTCTTGGTAAATTTTATACTTTCCGAAACAATAGCAAAGAAAAAATTGTAATTTTCTTAGGTAAACATTTTTTTGGGTTCCACCCCTGATTTCTTGGTAAACATTTTTTTTTTTAACGATACATGATGTCAAGAAATCATGTGCCGTGTTCCAAAGTGCTACGATTCATTCTTCACTTGTTGCTTACATTTGTCTGTGGTTACTGTACTATACTAAATAAACTTACGTCTTCAAAATAAGGAAAGATGGGACCTTCTAGGACTGATTTTAGCCCATGTGCCATAATAACTATAAATATACAAATATAAACATAAAGTTGTCTGCTTATATTTTGGTGCCCATTCAGATCCTCACTGGAGTACCGACTTTATCACTGCTAACAATAAAACTGTATCAACTGAGAAAACTGGAAGAAAACGAGAACATGTCTTATCATTATTGATAGTGAATTGTGTTCATGTTTGATCAGAATAATGAGATTTGGTAGTATTCCATTATTCAGTTGTTTGTGAATAATCTTTTATACAATCAAAGTAGGTACTGAATAGCTTTTGTTAATTGATGTTTGGGACGATTCTTCATAATTTTTAGTGGATTACAAATATTGTCCGAAAATCATGTAGGATTAGGAAACAAATATATTTCTTGACAAGCTTATTGTCAACAATGCAATGCAGATTTCTTTAATAAATATATTTTGTATCTAGAAAAAATATTTTAAAGTTTGACAGAAGAAGACAATTTTGAAATTGTGAATAACAAAAGAATACAATATGAAAATCAAGAAAACCCAAACAGAATTGAAGTTAGTGAATTTTAGTTTAAATTACATATAAGTTGGTGTGGAGTTATGCCTTTGAATAAATCATAGGTTGATAACGGGTAATGAACTAGTGGGAGAAAAATGCACTGTATGAGGAATTGGAAAAAATGAAAATGACACAAACATTAACCGAGCTCAGATCTTACCTCATGTACTGCCGTAGTCCGTCTTCGGGGAGTCCTTAGTCGGCCGACTGATGCAGGTTGAAATCAAGAGCTGAACTGCACTTCACTTTTTAAATGTTCACACGAAAAATTGGTGTTCGCGTTGATGGATGACAGCGTGATAGCAACCATGCTGGTGGTAAATTTGTAACGTCGTACATACGTTTTTTCTTCCGTGGTACTACTCGACGTATTGGCTCGATCTGGCTATAGGTTTTTGTGGGAGTGTGAAGGTATAGGGTGTACCAAGAAAAGTAGGGTCGATAATGCGGAATTAAATGAAGATTGATGCGGACTAAAACGTATCAGTCTGATAGGTAAATGAAAAATAATAAATAATAAAGAATAAAAAAGGAACAATAAAGACATCACACTAAAGCGGGACGCGACATGCCCCCCAACAAAAAAAATGATAGTCATTTTTTTTTAAGTTATATTATCGATAGGAAGCGGACACAATTTTACTAGTGGCCGTCTGACTACTCCAGTCGCCGTGGCAACAGATGCCACACGAACCCTACCATCAGCTCCTGGAAAAACTTGAGTTACACGACCCATAGGCCAATGCAGTGGAGGGGAGTTGTCATTTTTGATGAGAACTAAAGTACCAGATTTGATTGGGACAGAGTCATTGGTCCATTTAGCACGCTGATGTAGAGTGTGTAGGTACTCCTTCGACCACCGCTGCCAAAAGTGCTGTTGCATTTGCTGCAACAGTTGCCACCGTGTAAGTCGGTTGAGGGGCACGTCTAACACCTCTGGTTCTGGGATGGCAGAAAGTGGTGCCAAAGTAAGGAAATGTCCTGGGGTTAAGACACTCAAATCTGTTGGATCGCTACTGAGTGGAGTTAACGGACGAGAATTAAGAATAGCTTCTATTTGTGTCAAGACAGTAAGAAGTTCCTCATAGGTTAGGAGTTGGTCACCAACCACTCGGAGGAGATGAGTTTTCACTGACTTAACACCGCTTTCCCATAAGCCACCAAAGTGAGGGGCAGCGGGGGGATTGAAATGCCATTGGATGGTTTCTTTGGAAGCAGATTCTTGTAGGTAAGTCAAAAGTTGGTTGTAAGCCCCAACATAGTTGGTTCCGCAGTCACTATACAAGTGTTCACATCGACCTCGCCGGGCAATAAATCGGCGGAGGGCGGCTAAAAACGCTTCGCTAGACAGATCAGATGCAAGTTCAAGATGAACTGCTTTGGTGACGAAGCACACGAACAAACAAAGGTAAGCCTTACTGGTTTTGGCACCTCGGGTTTTGCTCATGGTGATGCGGAATGGGCCAGCGTAATCGGTGCCAGCATGGAGAAAAGGTTTACATTGACTGATGCGTGGACGGGGAAGATTGGCCATAACTGGCTGGGGAGACGTGGGATGTGTTTTCCAACAACGGATGCATTTGGATAGAATACGCCTAATAGAACGCCGTGCTGAAACTATCCAAAATTGTTGAGCAATCAGGAAGTTAACCGTTTGGGTTCCAGCATGTAAATATTTGAGATGAAACTGTTCAATAATGAGATCCGTCAAACGACTGCGGCTGGGAAGAAGAGCAGGGAAGCGCCGATCATATTGCAAGGGAGCATGAGTCAATCGGCCACCCACTCTTAAAATTCCTCGCTCATCAAGGAATGGGGATAACTTTCTCAGAAGTTTTGGAACCTGACGACCCTTCTGAATCATAAGGATCTCGTCAGAAAAGGCGATGGATTGAGTATTCTTGACCAAAACTAATAAAGCTTGGTGTAATTCAAGTGAGGTGAGACAACCCTTTTTACGTTCTAACGGTTGGCGAGTATTGAACGTGAATCGTAAAATAAACCCAAGAATTCGTATAATGGTTGTCAAGGAAGAGCGTTGTTCTAACAGAGTATCGAGAAGGCGCGGAGAATGAATATTGTTGAGTACAATAATGCGTTCTTCAGCGAGAGCTTCAGGTGAAGCTTGAGGAGGATCAGAAGAGGTTTTCCAACGGCGGGTGGCATCTTGAAGAAAAGATGGTCCCCACCACCATAAGGTACATTCGAGTAACTCAGATGGGAGAAGACCTCTCGAACCCACATCCGCCGGATTGCAGTTGGAAGGAATGTGAAACCAGCTGATCGAAGGTTTGGTGTTTTGTATGAACGATACTCTGTTAGCAACGTAGGTTTTCCATCGATGAGATGGAGAATGAAGCCATGCCAGTACCACAGTACTGTCCGACCAACAATTAAGTCCAGTAAAATTAATTTTGCTAGCATAAACCTTGTAAATGAATAAAACTAGCCGTGTTGCCAGTACGGCGGCACAAAGTTCGAGTTTCGGAATAGAAATACTTTTCAGTGGAGCAACTTTTGATTTTGAACAAACAAAAGTAGTGGTGGCTGTGCCATCAGGGTGATGTAAAAGGAAATATAGAACAGCACAATAACCTTTTTGGGAAGCGTCTCCAAAACAATGAATTTCACAAGCCAAGGTTTCACGAAAACCTAGGTGACGTGGCATTTCGAACTTTGTGAGTGAACAAATATCTGAAATGTACCTATTCCAAAGACGCAGTATATCGTGAGGGGGTGTTTGATCCCAATCTAACTTATGATTCCAAAGAAGCTGAATGAGATGTTTAATTAGGAAAGTCACTGGAGACAAAAATCCAAGTGGATCAAATATTCGTGCAAGATTGCTCAGAAGGTTGCGCTTCGTGCATTCGATAGACACCGGCTGAACTGCAAAGCGAAAACTATCTGAGGAAGGCAACCACTGTAACCCCAAAATTTTCAGGGGTGAATCCGAGTCTGAGTCAAACGAGACATTTACATGAGCGGCAGGAAGATGAGCTAATAAAGATGGCTCATTACTAGACCATTTTCTCAGCTCGAATCCGCCTTTTTTCAGCAAATTAATTAATTGCAGTTGGAGTTGGTGGGCCATGGCTAGCGTGGGAATTGAGGTGACTACATCATCCATGTAGGTATCGTTTAGTAACACCTTGGATGCCAGAGGAAATGATTTTCCCTCATCAGACACCAGTTGCTGTATAGTTCTGATAGCCATAAATGGGGCCGACGAAAATCCATAAGTGAGGGTGCGAAGTCGGAAATCTTGAATCGGTTCGGATGTGTTGAAACGCCAAAGAATACGCTGGTATTCTTGATGAGCACGGGTAATCAATATCTGACGATACATCATTTTGACGTCACTTATCAAAACAATAGGGTGTAGTCGAAAATTGCACAGAATTGTAACAATGTCTGCTTGCAATTTTGGTCCTGTGAACAAGTGATCATTTAAGGAAGGGTGGTTTGGAAGCTTGGCTGATGCGTTGAACACAACCCTGAGCTTAGTGGTCGTACTGTCAGGTTTGGATATGCCATGATGAGGAATATAAAAACAATCTGAGGAGAATTTGGGCTGTACCGACTCCATGTGACCCAAATCTAAATACTCTTTCATGAAAGAAGAGTATTCAGCGTAAAGAAGTGGTTGTTTCAACAGTCGCCTTTCCAAATTATAAAATCGGCTCAGGGCAAGAGCACGACTGTCGGGAAAACTGGGATTAGGAACCTTGAATGGCAAAGATAAAGTGTATCTGCCAGATGCATCTCGCGTATGTGACTGAGCAAATACATGTTCGCATTTCACATCTTCTGATGAGCTACAAGGGGTTGATGGAACTTCTTCCACCTCCCAAAACCGTTGCAAAGTTTTCTCCAAGGAGAGAGATTCCCCAACAGTACAACATAAAGATGTGACCTGAGATGAGGCCGGAAATGTTACTTTTCCAGTCAGGACGTATCCAAATACGGTGTTGAGTGCGCCAAGTCCACTATTGTTACTCTGGATATGACCATCTAATAAAAGCTGCGGGAAAACATCGGCACCTAATAAAATATCGATATTTCCTGGTCTGTCAAAATTCGGATCTGCTAGTTGAATATTTAACGTATGCGGCCAGGTAACTCCTGACATAGGAATTGTTGGCAAATCTCCACAAATACGCTGCAAAATAATAGCATCTGTCATAAAGACCGGTTTCTGCTTGTTAACAGGTCTGAAAGAAATTGTTACTCCTCCAAGGTTGGAGCGAGATTGCATGGATCCAAGTCCGTTCAGGTTCAAGGTCAAGTCAGTTTTGGGTAACCCTAAGAGTGTAGCATTTTTTTGGGTGATAAAGGATACCATGCTCCCTGAGTCGAGGAGACATCTCAATGTACGGTAAGTACCCTGATTATCCAACACCTCGACCAGAGATGTAGATAGCAATACACTTGAATTAGATGTCAAAAATGCTGCTTGAATAGAAGACTGCGCTTGCGGACTCGAAACGCCGAGCGAGGATTGAGAAGAGCTGCTGACAGGACCGGCTTCAGCCGAAGTGCTAACTTGAGAATTTTCTTCAAAGTGCAACAAGGTATGGTGAAATTGATTGCATCGATGGCATCGTATAGAACTTGAACAATGCTGAGTTGGGTGAGAATTACTAAGGCAGTTGACACATAATTTGTGACCTTTGACCATTTGGTATCGAGCAGATGCCGATTTCGTCAAAAAATCAGGACATTTGTAGAGAATGTGTCCCTTATTACAAAAGACACACTTAGAAACAGAGGATTGAGCCTGAACGATCAATGACGTGGTAGAACGGGAGTGGGGAACTGATGAGAATTTTGTAAACAGCTTGGTTTGTTTTGGCTTGGCTTCCGCCTGGCCAGACAACGTGAGATTGTCGAGGGCGTTACAATGTTGATTCAAAAATTCGGTAAGTTTTGAATATTTAGGAATGCTGTCCGAATTATGATGTAACTCGAACCTAGTTACGACTGACAGTGGTAGTCTTTTCAAAATCATTTGTACTAAAATATAATCCCACTCATCAACGGGCAAAGGTACTTGCTTCAGCGCAGATAAATTGTCCTGAAAAACATCCAACATATTGCGTAGCGCAACGGGATCATCGGAGTTAACGCTTTTAGTGCCTTCAATATTTGACCAATGAGCTGCCGCAATCAATCTGGTATTTTTAAATCGCTTCACGAGTGAATCATATGCGATTTTGAAATTGCCAGCCGTCATAGGCAAATGTTGGACAAGAGTTAAAGCTTGACCCTTCAGTGAAGAAAGTAGATAATTAAATTTTTCTACATCCGTTAATTTATCATTATTCAAAATAACCGCATTGAACATATCGATAAATGAAGGAAATGCAGTTATGTCACCACCAAAAGTTGGTAGATGAAGTTTGGGCAATGAAATATTTGAAGACGTCCCTGTAGGGTCATCGGATATTACCCCTGGAGAATATAATTTAGAATAAATGGATCTAATGGCATAATAGGCCCCATCAAACGATTGCCTAATCTTATCCTCAGCATCGAAGCTATCATCACCTTCTCCAGAAATCATACCAATGATGGAATTATGATTTTTTGAAAATTCTTGAGAGATATTATCGATATTCTCATATCGAATTTTGAAAAGTAATTTCAAATGAGAGTCCAACTCGGCAGCTTTCGCAGCGTCGTGTAACTCATTGAGGCGTTTGATTTCAGTTTGCCTATATGCTTTGAACTTTTTTAGTTTCGCTTTATCTGTTTCTGAAAGCGCCATTGCAAATTATTTCGATTGGAATTAATATTCCTGACCATAAACCAATCTCACCGCCGCTACCAAATTTGTTTGTATTCGTAGTTGAAACTCCCAGCACAGCCGGCTGATCAGCGAGCAACTACGAATGAACCGATGAGCGATGGTAAAGGTTCGGACAATCGCAATGCTGCGACGGCGACGCCGACGGTAGGTGAGGTGTTGAGTTCCCGCGACAGTGTTCCCGAGAGAATGAATTGAATGATAACACTGCGCAGGTTCTGACGTCAGGATCTGACGTTCACAGAAACAGACTGAATACTTTTTTACCAAAGTCACTACTGATAAGGAATCGGCAATTATTTGAATGAAATATAGGTAGCTTTGAATTGAATTGAATTATGAAATTGAAAATGAAAATGTTATTTCGCGGTAATCGCGGTTCGAAGGACCAAAATGGTGTGGAGTTATGCCTTTGAATAAATCATAGGTTGATAACGGGTAATGAACTAGTGGGAGAAAAATGCACTGTATGAGGAATTGGAAAAAATGAAAATGACACAAACATTAACCGAGCTCAGATCTTACCTCATGTACTGCCGTAGTCCGTCTTCGGGGAGTCCTTAGTCGGCCGACTGATGCAGGTTGAAATCAAGAGCTGAACTGCACTTCACTTTTTAAATGTTCACACGAAAAATTGGTGTTCGCGTTGATGGATGACAGCGTGATAGCAACCATGCTGGTGGTAAATTTGTAACGTCGTACATACGTTTTTTCTTCCGTGGTACTACTCGACGTATTGGCTCGATCTGGCTATAGGTTTTTGTGGGAGTGTGAAGGTATAGGGTGTACCAAGAAAAGTAGGGTCGATAATGCGGAATTAAATGAAGATTGATGCGGACTAAAACGTATCAGTCTGATAGGTAAATGAAAAATAATAAATAATAAAGAATAAAAAAGGAACAATAAAGACATCACACTAAAGCGGGACGCGACATAAGTCTTTTTCAATTAAGGTATTTGGAAGGGTATGGTATGCGCCAAAAGTTTTCCATTCACGGCCTATTAGACATAAGTCAATCATAAAAGTAAATTTGGTGTTCTGACTGTAGGATTTTCCCATCATTTATTTGTATTTTCACAATATCTATCAGATGTAGTTCAATGTCCAGCGTGGATTCAGCCGGAGAAGTAGTTGTTTTCTCTTAGATATTACAAAAAAATCACATGTTTCAGTTTTGATGGAGAATGTTCCCCTTTTCAAGAAGAATACCTCTCAAGAGGTTGTCTTGAACGATGGAAAATAGAGACTAAAGTTTGTCTTTTAGCAACAGATTTTATTAAAATCTTATTCATATTTTCGGACAATTATCAAAATGCAATGCCCGTGACAGGTTTATGTCAAAAAATAACTTTTAAGTGTTACCGCAGAAGAAATATATCCATCATTTCGATCCTTGATGTGTATAACTTGCACTTCGATGCAATTTCGCTCGACGAACTTGAAAGAGCTTTCAAAAAACTCAAACCAAAGCGTTCTGCAGGTCCAGATAATATTCCATGCTATATCTTCAAGGCCTGTAAGGATCATTTGACATATCCATTGCTCACTATTTTTCAATTGGCTCTGAAAACGGTCATTTTTCCGGACGAATTTAAAAAAACCAAATTAACTCCTATACACAAAAAAGGTGACAAACATCTAGTTGATAACTACAGGCCCATTGCTATTTTGAACTGTATTGCAAAACTCTTTGAATTTATTTTATACGAGAAACTTTATTGGTACTTCAAGAATATCATATTAGATAAGCAGCATGGTTTCTGCAAAAATAAGTCTATAGAAACGAATTTGCTGACATTTATGGATATAGCTATGAAAGACATGAATGGGGGAGACCAGGTGGACTGCATATACACGGACTTTGCTAAAGCATTCGATACGGTGAATAACGACATTCTTTTGGCTAAACTTAGGCACTACGAACTGAGTGATCACTTGATATCATTTCTTACAACGTATCTTGAACACAGAAAGCAGTATGTAGCATACACTGGTATGAACTCTAGTTTGTTTTTAGCGAAATCAGGTGTTCCACAAGGGTCAATCCTCGGACCTCTACTATTTCTTATATTTATAAACGATCTTCCCGAAAATCTATCTTCAGATTGTCTTCTCTATGCGGACGACTTTAAACTCTTTAAAAAAATTCATGATATTAATGACTATTTAGTTCTTCAGAACGACATTGATGAAATATATACCTGGTCCCTGGTGAATAAACTGTAATTCAACTTGGACAAATGCAAAATTTTAACCTACTCCCTCTCAAATAAACATCACAACTTTATGTTGAAAAGGGGGAACATTCTCCATGAAAATTGAAAAATGAAAAATGAGATTTATTTGTAATATCTAACTGAAAACAACTACTTCCCCGGCACAAGCCACGCTGTACATTGAATTACATCTGATCGATATTGTGAAAAGACTCTAACTGAAAAGGAAAGAAAAAATCTGAAAGTGAAAATTTGTATTTTCATTCAGATAGCTGACTTTTTTAATTCTTTCTAGTTTTCCTTCAACAAATCATTTCTTACAATAACGTTGTTGAAGGAAAACTAGAAAGAATTAAAAAAGTCAGCTATCTGAATGAAAATACAAATTTTCACTTTCAGATTTTTTCTTTCCTTTTCAGTTAGAGTCTTTTCACAATATCGATCAGATGTAATTCAATGTACAGCGTGGCTTGTGCCGGGGAAGTAGTTGTTTTCAGTTAGATATTACAAATAAATCTCATTTTTCATTTTTCAATTTTCATGGCGAATGTTCCCCCTTTTCAACATGAATACCTCCCAAGAGGTTATCTTGAACGATGGAAAATAGCGACTAAAGTTTGTCTTTCAGTCGCAGATGATTCCACAAAAGATTTTATGAATTTCTTATTCATATTTTCGAACTAAAATCACTACTTTATTTATACCATGGATGGAAGTCCCTTGCAGAGAATCGATCAGATGAAGTATTTGGGAATACTTTTTCAGCAGAATCTAAGGTTTAATAAATATATACATGAAGTAAGTAAGCAAGCCCGAAAACTACTGGGGTTTGTCTGAATTCAACAAAACTGATTCCATAATTTATCTGTTCAATTCTCTTGTTCGTTCCAAACTGAAATAATTTGGGATCCTGTACAACAAAATTTGTGTCACAATATAGAAGGTATCCAAAACAACTTCATTAAATATATCTACTATAAGAAATATGGTATTAATCCAGGTTATACGTCCTACGAACCCATTAGGGTCGAATTTGCGATAGCTCGTTTAGATCACAGGAGGACTCAACGTAAATTGATATTCCTGTACAACTTGGTAAATCATAATCTTAGAAGTGAATACCTCCAAAACGAGCTGAAATTCTATGTTCCAATGCATGGTATGCGAGCTAGACAGATTGTCTTTCGTTCAACGACCGCTGATACCACCTTACTTAAAAATATGTGCTCCCCTTATAACAAATACTCAAATCAAATTACAACCGGAATTTTCGACATAACCCCTCGTAACTTCAGATCTCAATCAATTAACATTATCAAATCAAACCCTTTATGAGATAAAAAAAGCGTAATTTCTTTTTGTTCCTTTTTGTTTTCTTTTTCTTTGATATATTAACATTTCTCTCTGGCCCTCCTCTTTGGTGGTATAATCTCTCACCCCCCATCTGACTTATAAATTATAAATTAGAGTAAATGATTTGACGCATCCTCAATTCTGCTCTTATACTTCTGCGAGTTTATTAGTACATGCTTGTAAAACTGATTAATGTATTAATGATATATGCTATAGTTATAAGTTATTCTTAAGAAACATGTTATTAGGCTTAACACCTGTTTGTTTCTTCGAATAAAATAAAATAAAATAAAATAAAATAAAATAAAATAAAATAAAATAAAATAAAATAAAATAAAATAAAATAAAATAAAATAAAATAAAATAAAATAAAATAAAATAAAATAAAATAAAATAAAATAAAATAAAATAAAATAAAATAAAATAAAATAAAATAAAATAAAATAAAATAAAATAAAATAAAATAAAATAAAATAAAATAAAATAAAATAAAATAAAATAAAATAAAATAAAATAAAATAAAATAAAATAAAATAAAATAAAATAAAATAAAATAAAATAAAATAAAATAAAACAAAATAAAATAAAATAAAATAAAATAAAATAAAATAAAATAAAATAAAATAATGCGAATTTTCACTTTCAGGTTTTTCTTTTCAGTTAGTCCTTTCACAATATCTATCAGATGTAGTTCAATGTCCAGCGTGGCTTTAGCCGGGGAAGTAGTTGTTTCAGTGCCAATGGAACGTTGGACCTAAAATGAGTGATTGATAAGGTTACTTGTCCCACAAATCAAATATAACTAAGGTGGGCATATCTCCGTAGGTACCAAGATCGACGAATTCCTTTATCCGCCTTTCATTGAGTAATTGTATCGTTTCAATTTTCGCTGTCGCAGATTTCGAATGAAATTATTTTAATATTCAATTTGTTGGCTTGTTTACACTTTACACTTTCTGTTCGTTAAATACTCCAGTAAAATACGACCTGAAAAGGGGGTACCTCAAAGTGATCTGGGGAAAGCTGGAAATTGTTCTAAAACCTTTTAATCTACTAACGACAGACAAACTCGAGCAAAAAGTGAGGAATGAATTGTAGCACTCTGAAACTCGACACATGACATCTCGACATCATGTTTTATTAGAAAAAAAATTGTTCAGGGGTGGAACCTAAACAATTTCTCGTATAAAAAAAAATACAATTTTTTTTGTTGTTATTTCAGAAAATATAAGATTTATCAAAAAACGATTCCTATAGGCTGAGAGATAATTCAATTCTCCACAAGAATGATTTTCAGTAATACCTTATGAAATACGCTCCTTTTCTCAGAAAACCTGGTTTAACGCCGACATCACATTTCATGCTCGCGCTAACCCGCCACTGCATGTTCAGACGGTTAAAAATTATAGCAGTCCTAACTTTGCTAAAAATTATAATAAGAGAAAAAGAAAAAGTGCATATCGTTCCTGAAGACTTCTACTTCCTCATGCAAATATAACATGTGTTTTGTCCCACTTCACATAACCCTTCTACGATATTTATGGGGGATCCGAAAGTCATCGATATTTTAGTTGATATGAAATAATTATACTGAAGCAGGAATCAGTACCCTCTTTGGACCATATGCAACGATTTAAGACTAGTGAGACAAGTCTCATTTATACATGCCAAAGAAAAAACTGGGTTTTACTCCTGCCTCAGTTTTCAATTCACTCATAATCCCAGCAATTTCTTCAGCAAACGTTGAAAATAATCGCTTATACACATTCTACATAAAAAATGAAGTATGTGATTTCAAGCTTTAGGTTTTTGCACTTCACAATAGTGTTATTATAGTTATTTGTGCAACAAGTGCAAAAAGTAGGTGTTTATTGCACTCGACGTGAAATTGTCCATCAGGCCGAGTTGGACAACACGTCGAGTGCAATAAACTCTTTTTGCATGAGTTTTATACAATATTTTTTCTACGTTCATGCAAAAACCAGAAAATGTTTCATTTAGGTGGCACTAAACTGTAAGGAAGACATTGTTTGTTTAAATCTATCTGCTAAAAGTAATTCAAAAACATTTTGTGTAATTCAGATGATATTCGAAGGAAATAATTTTAATTAAACAAATTGCATTTTCTAGTAATTTCATAGTTCATTATATAATGAATATGATGAAGCATGCAACTATTTCAAACGTAATACAATCTCACAGAAAATGGGCTAAATTTGGCGTCGATTTGAAAGTTTATGTCTGTCATGATGACAGAACGCTATAGTAGAATGACAGATGAGTGCAATAAAGTCTTTATTGCACTCAGTGCAATATTTAAAAATCAAAAATTTATTTTAGTTCGAAAATATGAATAGGAAATTCATAAAATCTTTTGTGGAATCATCTGCGACTGAAAGACAAAATTTATGTTTTTAAGCAGAGTTCTAAGAATATTTATGTTTAAATGAAAAGTTAACGCATTGCAAGGGAAAATTATTATATCAAGCAGGTTTGGCAGTCTTTTCAAAAGTATCAGTTTCATGAATTTGATTTATGATTTCAATTTCATCGTAATTTATCGAAAAAATGTAATTTTCAATGAACTTCTTTATATTATACAAAATAATGATAATTCAGTGATAATAATTCAATTAAATTCATAAAAGTATGCAATTTTTCATCAAGTTTTCTTATAACTTTATCACATAAAATCATCGTCCGTAAACCGACTTTACAGACAACCAATTTTTTTGTATAAACCTAAAGATGTAAAAAAGTACTTTGAACTTCTTTTTTTCATTCACTGCCCAACCTACCCAGTCTTCGGTAAACTACGCCTCTGCCTTTAAAGCACCAAACAAATCATGAGAATCGAAGAAGGTCAACCTTTCTGACCCATTTATTTTTCTCACTCACAAAAAAAAACAATAGCAGTTCATTATAATTATTCATTTCACATCAATAAATCCCAAACAACTTGACATTGGGACTTGAAATACCTATTTCCTGCATCGTTTCTCATACCTGACTGAACACAAGGATTTCGACGATTCTCGTATAATGCTATAAAGTATCTGGCATAAAAAATTCACAGGCAGACTGTTGATAATGCCGAGCTTTAACCTTGCCGCCTTCATAATCTACCAGGAAGACTATCGGAAGGAAGTTAGCATTGAAGATTGTATGAAAAAAAATGTTCCAGTGTGGTGTTCAGAAATATTTTAGAAGTGGATAGTGTAATCCAAAGGAGCTCTTTGGATTTTACATATAGTATTATAAAAACGTGAATTGAGAATCTTGTGTAATTTCACGTACAAACGCCTATTATGATAAAAGAAAACATGAAATTTCCCAAGGTAAATACGTTTAAGCGAGTTTCATATGGAAGATTTTCATGCTGAATATGTTACAATATTTATCAACTTTGTCACAAAAAATCAGAATGAAGTGAAGTGCGTCAGCTTCCCGCACATTCTCCACCTTACTACAACTGAAAAATATCGGTGGTAGCCCCAACTATATTGTTAAGTCATTAAAATTCTCATCATCATAACGGGATTTATCACTGCTTTAACATATTTCTTATAGTTGGAATAGTTATTACCACAAATATAATATTGTCACAAGTAGATCTTCGCTTTGACTTTACTATTCGTTGATTTAATGAGCTATGAGTGTTATCTTGACTATTCTAAAACGTTATTGGCAATTTTGTGATGACTACTGTTCAGCGTTGTCAAGTTAACTTCATATTTTAGCGCTGGTTCTTTAGGCAGCCAATGAACTTGTCTACAAGAGGCACGTGACCGTCTCCTCAAATCAACTACGTTTTACGTAGCCGCCGGCGTAATCAGATCCGCGCTATAGCCGCCATTGTCGCCATATTCGCGTGAGTTTCCGCTTTGCCATTCTAGAATTGGTAGATGTAATTAAAAATTAATAAATTATCCAAGGACTACTAAAGGAACTGGAACCAGGGCACAATACAGTAAACACACATAATTCACGTCAAGTTATTCAATAGTGGACATTCGTTATTGAAAGTTAAGTAAACATATTCTGTTCTTCATTTGTAGTCATTTGCACTTTTTCTTAGAAAATATTCCTTCCACCAGTGGATTCAATGACTGAACTTTCAGCATTTCAACGGAATGTTTCGAAAGGAAAGCAGTACAAGATTTTCCCCGCAGAAAACCTTGGAACGTACTTCACTTCTTACCAGCATGGAAATTTGGAGATGTGTGCCCGTGGGAAACCCTATGATAAAAACAATATTACATGCCAGAAGAGCTTTCCGATCAGTGGAAGATCTAAGGAAAGAAAATACCATGGTTCATCTAACGAGAGTACTGAAAGTAGTAAATTTTTGTAAGGAGGTACTCAAACATAATAAAATCTATCGTTATTCAGTTGGCCAGTCCTTAGTAAAATGTAACGTTACTTGGATCAAAATCTGAAATCTATTATCATCTTAACATGGGAAACACAGGTTACAGAGGTAATGAAGAGGCTGATTCACTAGCTCGAGAAGGAGCAAGTAAGGCCCTGAATGGCCCAGAACCGTTTTGCAGTATAGCGAAAGCTGTACTAAAAACCAACACCAAATCATGGATCCAACAGTAATCTCAAGACTGGTGGAACGAGTCACCAGTAATGAGACAGGCCAAAGAGTTTATCAAAATACCGTTGCCAACATTCACAGAATATCTACTAAACCAGAGAAGGAGCAATACTAGAATAATAGTTGGACTCCTCACAAGGCATTGTTGGCTCAACAAACATATGAGTACTATTGGTCTAGCAGAAGAAATGCTATGCAGGTTCTGTCAGGAAGAAGAGGAAACATCGGCACACATACTGTCACTGTGAGGGCTTGTCAAGGCTAAGGTTTCTAACGCTGGGAGAAGAAAAACCGAAAGCTCCCGGATACATGGGAGTTCTGAAAACTGGCCTATGGAGTCTCGTGACGGAGACAGGGCTAGACAAAGAACTTAAACGATTTCGAGGGCGAACACAATAGATCTGAAAAGGACGCGGTGTTGATGCGTATGGCACGAAAGCCCCAAACTAATCTAATCTAATCTAACAGGGGGCATTTGTTTAGATGGTAATAAATTTTCGTCCGAGTAACGATACATTTTACTAGAACTAGCCAATCGAATGTGGCTCGAATAACGATACTAATTTTACTGGAATAATAATAGTTTATGGTCATGAATACCATATGAAAATGAAATAATTACAAAATATTTTTGTCATGATCACAATGAAAATCTGTATAAAACATTACTGAGGTTACAGTAATTTCTTTCACAAGTAAATTTAAATTGAAGTCAAGTTAACAATATTGCATTTTGATCCCCATTATAAAAATATAGTAACCAATACAAAATATTATATAGTATCTGCAACAAAATGTAATATAGTAACCATAATAAAACGTTTGTAGCAATTTTTCTTTTGACATTATAACAAGAATATACATACTAATCAGAATTCTCGTCACTATTCTGGGTATTACGACAAGAATTTTTTTCCGTGCAATGTACTTGGTCTCACTTTCGGCAGCATACGAGGCGTGACCCGAACTTTGTTGCTGAGTAGGAACTCGATTAAAAAAAGCCCAAAGAACGGCTGCAGAATATGTAGTTCTACTGCAGCTGCCCAAGAATGAGCCTATCGAGAACATCGGCTTATTCAATAACTTTACCTACTTTCTAAGGTCAAGTAGGTTGAAGCCGGAGACCGAGGGATTCCTAATGGTATGTCAAGACGGTGTCTCAACACCTTGGTCTATCGTAGCCGCGTGATGGATATAGAGGTCCTGATACTAGATGCAGGGCCTCCGGCGGGGCACCAAGGACCATAGTGCATTTGCTGTCAGTATGTTCAGCATATGCGGTCTCAGCCTATATTCACAGACATAACGTGGCACTACGAGTGTTGTACTACCATCTACGACACTCGTACGGTATAGACGAGACCCCGGTGTTGCCTTATGCTCCGAGGGATACTGAGTCCGATGTGGAGAACTAAAAGAGTCCAATTTATAATAGCGCCGAGCAGTAGCATTCTACTTTTGATCCCGCAGTTCCGCATGCGCAATTGTTTACGCTAGAAGTGGGGTGAACTGTCAAATATGGCTGCTCTACGCCTGTTATTTTGTATTGTTATTAGGTCTAGGTAAGGGTAGTCAGGTCAGGTATGGTTGGCTAGTAATTTACGCATTTTCGACTGACTCGCAAGCTAGGTTAGCTTGCTCAGGCTAGGTTTGTGTGTCAATTGCGAGCGAAAAAACATATTCACGCAGTTTCAACTCAGTTTGCCTTCATGTTTTGTCATCTAAACACCCCACCATACCGCTATTGAAGGACCCATTTGGTCAATTAAATTATTTTGCGGAATTTTATTTTTCCGATTTTAAAGTCGGAAATTCCGACTTTGAAGTCGGAATTTTATTTTTCCGACATGAAAGTCGGAATTTTGGAGTTTAACTCGATATTTCAGTTCTTTTCACACATTGTTAATCTTCTTCAGTGTGACGAAAGCTATTTTTGTGTACTGAGTATCAACAATCTAATTGAACTATAGTCGTTTCCGCCCGATGTTTCACCCATTTTACCCTAAAATACACACCGACGTAGTATTATTATGGCAAATACCTGTCAAAAAACTACTACTCCCCTGGCAAATACAACGACGGGTATTGCGTTATATCTAACATATACTTATGCAATGTCCCTCACTGCAGAGGAGAAAATTACAAGTGCTCGCTACAACAAACTACCAGAATTTTGTTTTAATTCGTACAGGGACGCCACCTGCAGATGAGTTTCTCTTATCAATGCAAGGGTAGGTCAACACAGACCATCTGTTCCCTGTTCGATTCAACTCATCATTCCGATTATTTGGTTGCTCTGATCTCGCGCGATGAAACTGGCAAACATGACAGAAAACAACTACTTCCCTAGTTAATACCACGACGGACATTGAACTACATCTGCAAAGAGTCCAGGAAGTGAATAGAGTTCAAGAATGTTTGCCGGAGAGTATCAAATAAATGAAATAGTAAAATCGACAATGTCGAAGTTCCCATTTTTCCAAATATTTCCACCATTTGGAAAATATGAGGCAAACATCTGACATAAAACGGACGTTGAACTACATCTGACAGATATTTGGGCAACGTTTTTCTAAGAAGACCCAATTGCAAATGCTTATTTTCATTGAATAGTAGATTATCCTTCATTTGGCTGAGGAAGACCACCTGCAGACGCGTTTCGAGGTTCTTGCCTCTCGTCAGTGTCAGAGTAGGTCGGACAGCATTAGAGTCGTCCTGCCTCAGCCCAATGAATTATAGTCCTCTGTAAAACTAATATTTTCTCACAAATGAAGTAGCGATTTAAAGTGAAGTCAGTTACAGCGCCACCCGCGGGAAGAAACCAAAAATTCACTTCTCTGTAGCAAAGACTCCAGGAAGTGAGCGGAGTTCAAGAATTTTTGCCGGAGAGTATCAAATAAATGAAATGGGTATTTGCCATAATAAGCCTACGTCGTAGGTGTATATGGGAGTGAAAAGAGGGAACCATCGGTCCGAAACGATTATCGTTCAATTGGATTGTTAATACTCAGTAAACAAAAATAGTTTTTGTTACACTGAGGACGACTGATTAACAATGTGCGTCTTGTATGAAGCAAAAGAACTGAAATATCGAGTCAAAACTCCAAAATTCCGACTTTCATGCCGGAAAAATTAAATTCCGACTTCAAAGTCGGAATTTCCGAATTTAAAGTCGGAATTTCCGAGTTTAAAGTCGGAAATTTCCGACAATATAAAAGGAAATTTCAAAATCTATCATCATGACTGTTATTATAATCAGAACTTCAGTCTTATTGAAGATGGGTTCGTTCTAAGTATGGGTACTTTATGCAATTCACGTTTACGTTGTTTTTACAGGTATAATCAATATGTAAGGGAGAAAAAATACTATTTTGTAGAAAATAAACAGAACGCCACTGATATTGGTTTCGTGTTTATTTTTATCCTGAGTAACAATGATTTTGTACTGGTTAGTCAACCTTCACTTTTCTATGGATTAAAGGTGGATGTACATAAATATGTTTTGGAATTACCTTCAGATGTAGACTTCAATCAGCAAATCTTTTAAACTTCGGAGAAATCAAAGGAAACATGTATGATATTAAATTCGAAAAAGACATTGATTTTTTTCTGAAGACTCCTACTTTCTCATGCAAATATAATATGCGAGTATTTGAGTACCTAAAATGTGTTTTGTCGCACTTCACGGAGATGTTTGCGGATGATCCGAAAATCATGAATAATTTAGTGAATATGGAATTATTATACTGAAGCAGCAACCCATACCCTCTTTGGACTATTATGCAACAATTTTAGAGTAGCGAGATAGGTCCCACTTATACATGCCAAAAAAATATTTTTTTTTTACTCCTGCCTCATTTTCAACATACCCATAAAACTGGCATTCTCTTCAGTAAATGTTGAAAATAATCGCTTATTCATATCCTGCATATACAGTGAGCACGTAAAGGTTGGAACAAATTCGTTAAAATCTTGATATGGCCATTGGGGAAAAAAACCTCAGAGTCGTCAATTTTCTTTTTCAGTTGCGCATTTTTGGTCTACTCATAATTTTGATGACGTCATCATTGTTCGAGTTATGACGTCATTATAATTTTTTTGTAATGATAATACCCTATTTTGATAATACCCTCGAGAAGAACGCATTTTTCTGTGTATGGTTGTCATATTTTTTCTTATGTTATACAGTGAGTTTCAAAAAGTTTGCAACATATGGGAAACTTTTTTATTATTCATTTGTCAGAAAATTGCATTCTTCATTAAAATTGGTGCATTGCGAAAAACTTGTGTTAGAGTTATAAAAATTCCAAATTTCCAAGTGTACATGAAAGAACAAAAAATAATAATTTTGATCAAGAGTAAACTATCTTTATTTTTGACTTTATCAATGAAGTTGATTTAGAAAAATTGTTTGTTATTGAAAATAATAATCAGATTTAGAATCACAGCCATCTACGCAACACAATATTTTTTTTGCATTTTTTATGGTTCAAGCCTCATAAAAAGTACAAAAGTATACACCTTAGGCGGCTCCGCCATAATCCTATAATAATAAGTCAATACGAAATTTGTACCAATTTATTATTTGTACTTACTAAAATACCGACGTTTGTTGAAAATGGTTTGACTTTATACTAGTTTTTTTGTTGCAAATTTAACATTTCACTCTCTATGTGTGTCAATAATAACTATCAGTATGATTTTATAACAGAAAATTATTGAATAAATCAATCAATTGATGCTAAATAATTGAATAATACAAATCTGCGAATTTACGATCATAAAAAATAGGAAACAAATATTTTATTGAGGAGGTGGCTGTGATTTCAAATTTGAATATTGTTTTCAATTCTCAACAACTTTTTTCAATAGATTTTTTTAATAATATCAAAAATGAGGGTAATCCTGATCAAAATTCCTATTTTTTGTTCTTCCCTGTACACTGTTTGGAAATTTAGAATTTTGATAACTTTAATACGAGTTTTTTGCAATGCAACAATTTTAATGAGGAATACAATTTTCTGACAAATGAATAATAAAAAAGTTTTCCATATGTTGCAAACTCTTTGAAACTCACTGTATAACAAAGAAAAAATTTGACAACCATACACAAAAAAATGCGTTCTTTTTAAAGGTGTTATCAAAATAGGGTATTGTCATTTGAAAAAAATTATAATGAAGTCATAACTCGAACTGTCATCAAAAATGTGAGTAGACCATAAAATGCGCAACTAAAAAAGAAAATCGACGTGTCTGAGCTTTCTTTTTTCCAATGGCCATATCAAGCTTTTAACGAATTTGTTCCAACCTTTACGTGCTCACTGTATGTTTAATAACACTATTGTGAGGTGCAAACCTCAAGCTTGAAATCACATACTTAATTTTTTATGTATGAGCGATTATTTTCAACATTTACTGAAGGAATTTCCGAGATTATGGGTGAGTTGAAAACTGAGGCAGGAGTAAAACTCAGTTTTTTCTTTGGCATGTATAAATGAGACTTGTCTCACTAGTCTTAAATCGTTGCATATGGTCCAAAGAGGGTACTGATTCCTGCTTCAGTATAATTATTTCCTATCACCTAAAATATCAATGACTTTCGGATCCTCCGTAAATATCGTGGAAGGGTTATGTGAAGTGGGATAAAACGCATTTTGGGTACTTAGATTCTCACATGTTATATTTGCATGAGGAAGTAGAAGCCCTCAGGAACAATATACACATTTTCTTTTCCTTCTACTATAATTTTTAGCAAGTTATGACAAATGTAATTTTCGGCCTTGCCGGAAATGGCAGTGGCGGATAACGCGAGCCTGAAATTTGATGTCGGAATTCAATCAGGTTTTCTGAGAAAACGAGCGTATTTTCTGAGAAATTACTGAATATATTTCATGTGGAGAACTGAATTATCTTTCTCTTTGTTGAAATTGTTTCTTGATAAATCTTATACTTTCCGAAACAACAGCAAAAAAATATTAAATTTTTTTTGTTTCTACCGACCAACTCGTAATGATGAAATGTTTCAATCAAATAATTCAGCAAAAAATCATTCTTTCAGTCAATTAAATTGAATCGTCAGTGATAAAATTCATTCAGATCAACAAACATCTACTATTGTACCTTCAGCATCATATATTCAGCTTGTGATTTTTCACGCCCATAGACACGTTGAGAAGAACAGACAACAATCATTATCGATAATATCATATAATTACGTTATACGTGTAGTTGAACAATCAATTTAATAATAATTGTTCTCAAGGGTTCTATTATTACAATCAACCGTAGATGCATGCACTTCGGTAAATGAGGTTCTTCGTTAATTGAGGTCAAAAAAATGTGAAAAATGTTTGCCTTCAGACCTTAGTGTGCAAATAAAATTCATCTCAGAAATGTGAAATATCAAACATTTTCTTTGTGTAATTGTTCAGTTAGGACCACAATGATTTATAAAAATATAAGAAATTTTCTCGTTCAAAAGAAATCGATAACTGGACAAACTCTGAAATTTACGAAAGCGCAAGAGTGCCACAATGTCGAAATTTCGACTTTTTTCTTGAAATTCCAACTTTTTTCTTGAAATTTTGAGTTTAATGTTGAAATTTCGACTTTTATGTCTAAATTTAATCACTTCGAAAAGACAAGAAAAAACAACATTAAAGTCGAAATTTCGAGTTTTTTCTTGAAATTTCGACTTCTAAACTCGAGATAATTTCGACATAATAGTCGAAATCTCGACATTAAACCCGAAATTTCAAGAAAAAAGTCGAAATTTTGAAAAAAAAGTCGAAATTTCGACATAAAATTCGAAATTTCGATATTAAACTCGAAATTTCGACATAAATATCGAAATTTCAACATTAAAATCGAAATTTCGACATTGAACTCGAAAGAATGTCATTGCCATTCTAGAAGGTATCTTTTTTTTTCATATAATTTACAGTTGTAACTGTAAATTTGCACTAATATACAGTTGCGTAAATTAGTGGTCGCAACTGTAAATTAGTCTAATTTACTGCTGCAGCTGTAAATTAACACTAATTCAGAGTTGCAACTGTAAATTGGGACTAATTATAACTAGATTAGACTAATTTACAGTTGCGACCACTAATTTACGCAACTGTATATTAGTGCAAATTTACAGTTGCAACTGTAAATTAGCACTAATTCACATTAGCAACTGTAAATTGGCCCTAATATACAGTTGCGTAAATTAGTGGTCGCAACTGTAAATTAGTCTAATTTACTGCTGCAGCTGTAAATTAACACTAATTCACAGTTGCAACTGTAAATTGGGACTAATTATAACTAGATTAGACTAATTTACAGTTGCGACCACTAATTTACGCAACTGTATATTAGTGCAAATTTACAGTTGCAACTGTAAATTAGCACTAATTCACATTAGCAACTGTAAATTTGCACTAATATACAGTTGCGTAAATTAGTGGTCGCAACTGTAAATTAGTCTAATCTAGTTATAATTAGTCCCAATTTACAGTTGCAACTGTGAATTAGTGTTAATTTACAGCTGCAGCAGTAAATTAGACTAATTTACAGTTGCGACCACTAATTTACGCAACTGTATATTAGTGCAAATTTACAGTTGCAACTGTAAATTAGCACTAATTCACATTAGCAACTGTAAATTGGCCCTAATATACAGTTGCGTAAATTAGTGGTCGCAACTGTAAATTAGTCTAATTTACTGCTGCAGCTGTAAATTAACACTAATTCACAGTTGCAACTGTAAATTGGGACTAATTATAACTAGATTAGACTAATTTACAGTTGCGACCACTAATTTACGCAACTGTATATTAGTGCAAATTTACAGTTGCAACTGTAAATTAGCACTAATTCACATTAGCAACTGTAAATTGGCCCTAATATACAGTTGCGTAAATTAGTGGTCGCAACTGTAAATTAGTCTAATTTACTCCTGCAGCTGTAAATCAGCACTAATTCACAGTTGCAACTGTAAATAGGGACTAATTATAACTAAATTAGACTAATTTACAGTTGTAACTGTATATTAGTCCCAATTTACAGTTGCAACTGTGAATTAGTGCTAATTTACAGTTGCAACTGTAAATTATATGAAAAAAAAGATACCTTCTAGAAGGGCAGTTCCAGCCGTCGCCGTCGTATTATACAGTCATAGAAATAACGTCAAGTTTTACTTAATTGTACGACTATATGGTGAAGTATTCATTGATTATCTCACTTTAGAATTCATGAATTTGAGTGGGGTCAAATATGTTAACGATCACACCACGAAGTTAGGCTAAATATGGCAAGAGAGAAATGTTAAAATTACAAACTGAGCATGAGATACTCGATAATCTTGACCCTATTACAAATATTAAGAGTAATTGGGATGATGAAGTATTCCATTACATAAAATTCAATACTCACTTACGCATACCGCTTATTATCCGTTATTAAATATTTAATTCAACCGTTCATTATGTCTAATGAAGTATCTCACACTTTTATACTGAGTTAATAGCTGTTGGGAAAATATTTTCATCCCAACCTAACCCAACGTGATTGGAGTTGAACCTTGACAATAAATAGATGATCTACGTTTTCATACAATATATAGACCGTCAGCAAGTGACAAATTTCGGTGCCCCATTTTCGCGTACAAGCCTCGAATAGGGTTGAAAAGTATATCGATTTGAAGTAAAATGAAGATATTTTTACGAGTGGCTCATGGGGATAACATACCGAGAATTCGATTTTTCAGAACAGTGCTTATTTGTTTCCCTCGTGTTTCTATTTACGATACGAAACTACAGAGGGTGATTCGTTAAGTCGCCTTAAGGAAAAACGTTTCTTTGAACATATGTCCGGAGTTGCTTCGTTTCTGAGATACAAAGGCGTTTGAAAAAAAAATCAATGCCCTGTATCTCAGAAAAGAAGCAACTCCGAACATATGTTCATAAAAACTTTTTTTCTCAAAACGACTTAACGAATCACCCTCTGTAGTTTCGTACTGTAAATAGAAACACGAGGGAAACAAATAAGCACTGTTCTGAAAAATCGAATTCTCGGTATGTTATCCCCAGGAGCCACTCGTAAAAATATCTTCATTTTACTCCAAATCGATATACTTTTCAACCCTATTCGAGACTTGTATGCGAAAATGGGGCACCTAAATCTGTCACTAGCTGACGGTCTAATAGTACAAAATCGTCTAAGGGCCACATAGTTTTCTTTTCAACTTTTCCGACTTCAAACACGGATTTTCCGACTTTAAAGTCGGACTTTTATTTTTCCGACTTCAAAGTCGGAATTTTGGAGTTTTGAATCGATATTTCAGTTCTTTTGCTTCATGCAAGTCACACATTGTTAATCTTCTTATTCAGTGTGACGAAAGCTATTTTTGTTTACCGAGTATTAACAATCCAATTGAACGATAATCGTTTCGGACCGATGGTTCCCCCTTCTTACTCCTATATACACCTATGCCGTAGGCTAATTATTTGCTACAGAGAACGAGAAGTGAATTTTTGGTTTCTTCCTGCGGGTGGCGCTGTGACTGACTTCACTGGAAATCACTGCTTCATTTGTGGGAAAATATTAGTTTTACAGAGGATTATTATTCATTGGGCTGAGGCAGGACGACTCTAATGCTGTCCGACCTACTCTGACACTGACGAGAGGCAAGAACCTCGAAACGCATCTGCAGGTGGTCTTCCTCAGCCAAATGAAGGATAATCTACTGTTTAATTAGAATGAGCATTTGCAATTGGGTCTTCTTGGAAAAACGTTGCCCAAATATCTGTCAGATGTAGTTCAACGTCCGTCGTGGTATTAGCCAGAGAAGTTGTTGTTTTATGTCAGATGTTTGCCTCATATTTTTCAAATGGTGGAAATATTTGGAAAGAAGTGAACTTCAACATTGTCGATTTTACTATTTCATTTATTTGATACTCTCCGGCAAAAATTCTTGAACTCTATTCACTTCCTGAATTCTTTGCAGATGTAGTTCAATGTCCGTCGTGGTATTAACTAGGGAAGTAGTTGTTTTATGTCATGTTTACCAGTTTCATCGCGCGAGACTAGAGCAACCAAATAATCGGAATGATGAGTTGATTCGAACAGGGAACAGATGGCTTCAGAGCTGTCTGTGTTGACCTACCCTTGCATTGATAAGAGAAAGTAATCTGCAGGTGGTGTCCCTGTACGAATCAAAACAAAATTGTGGAAGTTTGTTGCAGGAAGCAGGAAGATTGTTGATACTCAGTACACAAAAATAGCTTTCGTCACACTGAAGAAGATTAACAATGTGTGACTTGTTTGAAGCAAAAGAACTGAAATATCGAGTTAAACTCCAAAATTCCGACTTTCATGTCGGAATTTTCGAGTTTAAACTCGGAAATAGATATTTACCTAACAAGTGCGGAAAGAAGTACTTTTCCGCACGCGACGGTATTTGCACGAACGACGCGGAGCGGAGTTCGGACAAGCCGTTAAGGGCGGAAAAGACATTTTCCGTAAGAGTTAGGTACAATATTTTTCCTGCGAATGTTTTTGTCTATCTTATTTATGAAAAAACAAGGTTTTTAATAAACAAGTTTTTATAATAATGCTACAAAATGACTAATAAGACAGAATAGTTACATAGATCATTTAGTTAGTCCAAAATATCCTCATTTTCAACAATACAAAAATCGTGCGGAAAAGTTACTTTTCCGCACTTGTAAGGTAAATAACTATTTCCGAGTTTAAACTCGGAAATTCCGACTTTCAAGTCAGAATTTTAGTTTTCCGACTTTCCGTCTCGTATGAAAAATAAAATTCCGACTTTAAAATCGGAAATTCCGTGTTTGAAGTCGGAATAATTGAAAAAAAATATGTTGCCCTTAGACGCTTTCGTATGTAAGTGTCATGGAGTCACTTGTAACTTGTGTGAAATCACCCGGAGCTGCTGGCATCTCTAGTGAAAAAGTGAAACGTACTAAATATAGAACATTGGAAACCTGAATATTTTGAAAACATAAAAATATTATTTTCCCACAAACTAAATATTCAAGTTTCCACCCTGTAGTCAGCTTTGGCAGAGAATTTCGTTGATATTTCTAGACACTACTTGCAATGGACTGTACCTGTAAATAATTTGAAGTTGACAGTAAGTAATATGTTCAGTTTGTGAGAAAATTATGTTATTATATTTTCAAAATATTCAAGTCTCCACCATGTAGTCAGCTTTGGCAGATAATTTCGTTGACACTTCTAGACTCTACTTGCAATGGACTTTACCTGTAAATAATTTGAAGTTGACAGTATGTTTAGTTTGTGAGAAAATAATGTTATTATATTTTCAATTTTTTTTTATTTTTCAGTTTCACCCTGTAGGCAGCTTTGGCAGAGACTTTCGTTGATACTTTCAGACTTTTTTTGCAATGGACTACACCTGTACATAATTTGAAGTTGACAGTATGTTTTGTTTTCGAGAAAATGTCTTCTTTTCATTTTCAAGTTTCCACCCTGTAGCCAGCTTTGGAAGAAAATTTCGTTGATACTCCTAGACTCTACTTGCAATGGACTGTACCTGTAAATAATTTGAAGTTGACAGTATTTTCAGTTTGTAAGAAAATAATGTTATTATATTTTCAAAATATTCAAGTCTCCACCCTGTAGTCAGCTCTGGCAGGGATTTTCGTTGATACATTTAGAATCTTCTTGCAATGGACTATACCTATACATACTTTGAAGTTGACAGTATGTTTAGTTTCTGAGAAAATAATTTTATTATATTTTCAAACTTTTCAAATTTCCACTCTGTAGTCGGCTTTGGCAGATGATTTTGTTTAAACTTTTTGAGGAAATTATTCAGGAAGCTAAAAGAGGTAAAAAGGATTGCACCTGTCACAAAAGTGTCTGAACAGTCGTTGGAGAAAAAGATGAAAAAAATAATATAGAAATTTTTTTCAGAGCCGTTATTCTAAACTTCATTTTTCTCCAACCTGTTCTTTCCATCGGAGCATAAATACATATAAATTTTCCAGATTTCACATCCACCAGTTCAATTTTATGATTATCCATCACTTTCACATAATTTTCAATATCAATATTAATATTAATAATTGACACCATGTAGGATCCACCAGTTCATTTCATGAAATCCTGAATTCATTACAATTTCAGTACCCGAAAAAAAAGGAGAGACACACGCCACTGATCAATCGGGAATGTTCGGAAAATTTGGCTGCTAGCTTTAGCTGCCAGCTTCACACTGGTAAAATTGAAAACCAATAAAACGAAAAAGAAAGTTTTTTAGCGTTTTCCTCGTAAATTTTGAGATTATGTTGAAAAATGACTGATGAAAAAGTTTCAAAGTTATCAATTATCTACAACTTTTCATCAGAACTTTTTCCGATATAATGCATTTTTCAGCCCCAAATCGCAAAAAACCAAGATCCAACCCTCAAAAAGTATATTTAGCTACCCCTACCACCCTTCCGGAACTTTTACTGAGTCGTCTTGATTTTTCTTGATTTGCTTATAAATTATCCAAGATTTTCCGACCACCTACATACTACTAATAATTTTTTTTCAAAAAATCATTGACCCTGGTCTATGTCGGTAATTTCGTAGTTTGTCTCCTATTATTTTATCTTTGCTTTTGATAACGATAGGCATGTTTTCGGTGTCCATCATAGAACCATAACTGAAACTGACTGACTATGTTGAAACATATGCTATCAAGATTGTTACCCAAAACATTCTCACTCGAACTAATCAGCCCGACAAACTGATAATTAATAATCAAGTCGTGCGTGTTCTTGAATTTTAACGCGCCGTGTGCTTGTAATCTTTTAATATCGAATTTTCTGGGAAGTAAAAATGCAGTAAACAACTCCACCGACTTGTAGACTTGAAAAGTGAGAGCCTTGAAAGGGTCACTCATCGCCAAACTAAGTAGGCCACGCGAACCTTGGTACTTCAATTGTTTGTTAATTCAATCGATTTGTTTTTTTCGTGCGAGTAAAAGTCAATGTGGATATGAAGAAGTGGTCTTGATGGTTTCAGGAAGTTGATTTTGATTGGTTTTCGAGATACAGCGCACATTCAGTATTCGACTTGTAACGAAAACATTAATATTGTTTATTTTTAGAATGATCACTCCCACAGTCTCGAAAGACTTATTTGAAATAATTGAAAGTTTTTGAGTTATACCTATTTGGAGTAAAAGTTCCTAAAGAATCCATGAATCATATATAATCCAGTAACGACAAACTCGAGCAAAAAGTGAAGAATGAATTGTAGCACTCTGAAACTCGGCAAATGACATCTCGACATCATGTATTATTAGAAAAAAAATTGTTTACCAAAAAATCAGGGGTGGAACTTAAATTTTTTTTTTTTTAAATATAACTTTTTTTCATAAAATATAATATTTATCAAAAAACGATTTCGATAGGTTGAGAGATAATTCAATTCTCCACAAGATGATTTTTAGTAATACCTTATGAAATACGCTCGTTTTCACAAAAAACGTAGTTTAACGCCGACGTCACATTTCATGGCACCCCTAACCCGCCACTGCAAGTTCAGGCAGGGCCGAAAATTAGATTTAAAAAAATTGTAGCAGAAGGAAAAGAAAAAGTGCATATCGTTCCTGAAGACTTCTACTTCCTCATTCAAATGTAACATGTGAGTATTTGAGTACCTAAAATGTGTTTTGTCCCACTTCACATAACCCTTCTAGGATATTCACGGAGGATCCGAAAGTCATGGATATTTTAGTTGATATGAAATAATTATACTGGAGCAGGAATCAGTACCCTCTTTGGACCATATGCAATGATTTTATGCTAGTGAGACAAGTCTCACTTATACATGCCAAAGAAAAAACTGGTTTTTACTCCTGCCTCAGTTTTCAACTCACTCATAATCCCGATAATTCCTTCAGTAAATGTTGAAAATAATCGCTCATACACATCCTATATAAAAAATGAAGTATGTGATTTCAAGCTTGAGTTTTGCACTGCACAATAGTGTTATTAAATATGAATATGCAATATATGAATAAGCGATCATTTTCAACATTCAGTGAAGAGGATGCCAATTTTATGGGTTAGTTGAAAATGGGGCAGGAGTAAAATAAAGTTTTTTTTGGCATATATAAGTGGGACCTGTAACACTACTTTAGAATTGTTGCATATAGTCCAAAGAGGGTATGGGTTGGGGGTTGCTGCTTCAGTATAATAATTCCATATTTACTAAATTATTCATGATTTCCGGATCATCCGCAAACATCTCCGTGAAGTTCGACAAAACACATTTTAGGTACACAAATACTCGCATATTATATTTGCATGAGAAGGTAGGAGTCTTCAGAAACGATATGAACATTACCTTTTCCTCCTCCAATCATTTGTAAAAGATTTATGACCAATCAAATATTTCAACGGCGGGTAAGGGTGAACCTGAAATTTGATGTCGGCGTTCAATCACGTTTTTTGAGAAAACGAGCGCATTTCATAAGAAATTACTGGGGATAATTTTTGTGGAGAATTGAATTGTCTTTCACCTTGTTTAGTTGTTTTTCCGATGAATCATATACTTTCCAAAATTGCATCAAAAATCTATTTATATATTTTTAAATGAAAAGAAAAAATATGTTTCACCCCTGGAATTTTGGTAAACAATTTTTTTTCGTGTTCATCATGGTTCCAACTACTAGCATACTTTCTTGTCTCAAAACCCAATCGTACTGGATTAATAGAGTGTTCATTTGAAAAAAAAATAATAAATAAACGTACACAATCTTGTATTTGTAGGGTTCATGAGATTTCACGCTTTGAGAAAATATTTAAATTTTCAAAAGTTTTTTGTCTTTATGCATTTAATATGATTTTTACTCATTAGTTCAAGTATATGAAAAAAAACTCATAAAAAATAAAGTTTATTTTATTTTGTAATATTAAGAATCAGAATTTGTTTATTCATCTGTCTGAATAAGTACGCCAGGTGCACAAAAGTTGGTACTAAGATGTCTAAAAACCCTGGTGTATCGACTAATTCGATTTTGTTTAGATTATTTTGAAGACAAAACAAATCAATTAGTGGTGTGCTTCTGTAATGGGATCCAGAGATGGCGTCTTCATAGGATTCAGTCGTTGACAGTACTAAAAGTGACATTTCATGTACCCAAAGGACCCCCGACCCCTGTCGAATGGGCTGCAATTTTGATATGTTGTAGTTTGCACTCTTCTGATCCATTGGCCCGAGAGCTACGCACCCACTTATTCAACTTCAAATATCTCGAAAACCGTTGATATTTGTGAAACGAAATGTATTTTTTTTTTGTATAGGAAATATTGGGGATTAAGAAAAAGAAGACGAATTCGATATTAATCCAGTGGCGTGAAAGTTGGGGAGGGGCGAATAGGGGTACACATCTGCCGTACGCCCCTGTTCAGAGTTACAAACACATGATTCGCCTTGAAATATAAAACTGAATGCTGTTAAGTGACATACCAAATTTCATTAAGAAAAGTTTAGCCGTTATTGAGTTATTCTGAAAAATATATTTTTTTGTGTCGCTTTCAACACCCTGTAACTCGGTTACTACTCATTTCAGGGTATATGTTTATTGAAACTTTCAGCCTTAAAATGACGAGAGGATTCTACCCTCGGAGTTTGTCCCCTTTATTCTGGGACACCCTGTATATGCCACAGACTGAAACATGGTACGTTTTGCTTGTATGCGGTATTTTTTGTTCTTCCCTGTACACTGTTTGGAAATTTTAAATGTTGATAACTCGAATACGAGTTTTTCGCAATGCACCAATTTTTATGAAAAATGAAATTTTCTAAATAAATAATAAAAATGTTTCCCATGCTATAATTTTGGAGTTGATCTTCTGAGTCAAGTAACGCTTCTTGAAAAGCTTTATTTGAATAATTTCTTGGAAAGAAATTATAATGTCTGAATACCTACTTTTCGTTTTTTTTATCATCGCTTTAATCAAATACGTGACTCGAACTTCCAGCATTACTCTCTCTATCAAGCAGAAAAAATACTTTAAAATAAATTTATTACTCTTTTCATCAGTTGCTAAACACTAGTGTCATATCAACCCATCATTTTGAAGGTTTTCCATATTACCACAGTTCATCTCAATTTCGTAGAAGTACAATCATCTCATCATCAATCAAACCTTGAATATAAATCTGCCAAGACTGTTTTTTACTCAAATGAAACTAGGTATTCTGTCAAACTATGGAGCATCCTGATATGTTTTATTTATTGAGGAAGTTTATTGTGTTTTCCATTTGTGAAAACTTGTAAAAAATAAATGTGATGATAATAACTAATCTGTGTTATAATTCGGTAATGGATACAGGGTGTTCCAAATTAAGTCGGCACCAATGCCAACTCCGTTATTATTGATACTACGAATTCGGTTAAATGGGCAAATTAGTAGCATTTTTAATGGCCTTCTCGACGCCGAAAACAAAAAAAAAATTGAAATCGAAATATTTCATAAATGATATTTTTTTAAACGGAACACTCTATATTTTATCATGCATTTCGACTCGTAACTACATTCTCAATAACAAAACTCCTATGACTTTTTTTCCTAAAATTGAAAATGAGTGACTTGTGTGGAAATACTTATTTTTTTCACTAGTACAAAAAATTTCTTTGTTTTGACGAATAAAACCTCATGATTGTCCAAACACCCAATTTTGGTATTTATACGAATGACAATATTTTGTTACTAACAGCAAAATAAGTCAGTAAAAAGAAAAAAATTGCGCTGGGATTTGAACTCGTGAAACCCGTCAATTGACACAACTGAGCTATTTGGTATTAATTTACAAAACGATAATTTCCATCTTAAAACCATTCCACTAGCCGTATTTAGTTTGTGAATCAAAATATTTCTGCCATAATGATAACTTTGAAGCCGTTTTTGTACAGAACAGAAAATGCTGGAGCGTCATATTAATGCGGCTGGAAATAGCTATTTGTGTATTTAGAGCGCAAAGTGATGGATTGCAGCTCGAACAAAGAGAGTTTAATAGATATAGCCAAAGTCGTGGCAATAGAATCCATATCTCTAACAAATAAAAAAAAATGGCTCGATCACGATTTGAACACGGGTCGCCGGCGTAAGGTGATAGATAGATAGATAGATTGATAGATAGGGTTTTTATTGTAAATTAATAATGTCACATCTACAGGTTGTTTGCAAAACGTATTGCCATAAGATGCCCGGGATCTTCACTCCAACTTAGGAGCAGGGTTCCCCAGCCTCGCCGATGTTCTGGCTGTCAGCTCACCTTCCCTGTGTGGCAGAGCATGTCAAACCAACCTCCTGCTATGCTAATGTTGGTATTTGTGGTGATATGTACAAGTGTACAGAAATGTGTGGTAGTTTGTGAGGTGATGGATTTTTAAGTAGTTAGCAGGAAAACTTTATTAAAAAACCTGCTTTTTGATACTGATGTTGTGCGAGGGGCGGTTGCCCACCCCCGCACGTGGCGCACCGCGTCCCCCCGGCCCGGCGAACCGGACCGGGGGTCCGCAATGCGCCCCTCTTCATTTGAAGTGTAGTGTGTGTGTGTTTATGTGTTGTGTGTCGCCAGATTACCCTCGCCTCCGCCGACCACCCCCGCCGGGAGCACCGAGCGGTGATGAGGGAGGCCCACTAGGCGCCCCCCCACCCCGCCCGACACCCCCGACCGGGGAGCCGCCTTCAGGGAGTCTTCTATTCTCATAATGAGGGTACGAAGTTCCGTAATCTGGCTTTGCAGTGCCATTGCTAGCAGGAGATTATCCTGCCAAGCTCCGCTCCCACAGTTCGGGCACCTCGACTTGGAGTGGGGGACCTGTTCTGTAGTACTAGGCTCTTCCGTGGGTGGTGTTTCCATCCTCGAGCATGTTTGAAGTGCTGTGGTTCCATAGTTACTTGTTTCCCCCTGGCCTCTCGTGGGGGGAAACCTCTTCAAGTAAATGTCCTTTTTTGGAGGGAGTTGTTCTCTAGATGTTTTTCCCGGTCCTCCAGTCCGGGAATTGAGTTTTGGATTAGTTGTTCTGTTGTCAATTTCTTGAACTTTCATCAGGTATGTTGGGCATTTTTTATAGTTGGCCGGGTGATCTTGGCCGCAGTTCGAGCATTTCGGCGGGATGTCAGGTGTTTTTTGGCATGTTGTTGTGGAATGGCTTTGTCCGCATTTCAAACACCGAAGGGGTCTGAAACAATTGCCAGCTGCATGGCCCCACTGTTGGCAATTGCGGCATTGAGTGACTATATTTTCGTTGTATCTATAGTCCCATGAAATTCTAATATTTGATAGAGTTTTGATTCTTTCCTTCAGAAATTTCAGTTTGTACTTAGCAGGTGTAGTTACTAAGTACATCGGTCTGATGGTTTTAGCCATTCGGAATACCTTGCTGATGGGAATGTTGTATTCATTCCACATGGCACTAATGATATCTTCACCATTGGGGGCGTGGTCAAGTCCTTTTATTACAAAGAGATGTTCTTTCTTACTTGCCAATGTATATGTGTGGAATTGTACATTCATCACCTTACATGCGTTCATGATTTTTCCATAACCTTCCAAAGTGGAGGCGTGTATTATGATGTGATTTCGGGTGTATTTAATTTCGTAATATACATCCAAATTTTTCAGCATTTCTCTCATTTGATTAAGTCTTTAGCCCTGCTATCAACAGCGATTGGGGGCGGGGCTTCCTTTTTCCTGGCTCTCTTACTGATTTTTTGATGTTTACTTGAGGTTTCCATCATTTCCTCAGCATTTTCCGAGTTGTTTCTTATTTCATTTCCGGGTATTGAATTTTGAGGGGGGTCAGGGTTTTCTTCGTTATTTCCCAGATCTCTTTCCATATTCTCCGATGACTCCGATTCAGATCTGTAACTGCGACGTTCCAGAACCACGTCTGACTTCTCGAAGATATACGGGGGTTCGTCTCCTTCCTCTATTACTTTCGTAACATTATATACGTCTGTCATTGGGGTGCCAGTTTTTTCGGCTTGTTTTCTGGCTTCAATTTCATCCCTTATATCAAACTCCGTTTGATATTTGGCTGCCAATCGGAGATATTTCTGCCAAAGTATATCATTTGGCTTCAATATTCCTATTTCTTCAGGGCTTAGCATAACATATGTTTTTTCCAGGTTTTGAATGTTTTGTTTATTTTGATTTTGCCATGTTGTTAGAGTTTCAAGTTGGCATTTTTCTTTTTCTGCTTTTGCTAGCTCTTCGGCACGCTTCTTTTCTTTAAGTTCTTCTTCTGCTTTTTCACGTAATCTTTGTGTTTCTATGTTTTTCCGTTTGATTTCTTCTTTATGAAGCCTTTGTTTTTCTATTTCTTTTGCTAAATCTTCAGCACGCTGATTTTCTTTAGCTTTTTCCTCTGCAATTTCCTTAGCTCTCTTTTGTTCTTTTCTTCGAATTTCCTCTTCAGATACTTTTTGATTTTCAATTTGTTTTTCTTTTTGTCGTGATGTTTCTCCAAGTAATTTGACCTTATCCAATTCTTTTTGCCGAGCATCCTCGGCAGTTTTCCTCTGTTTTTCGTCTTCTTCTCTGCGAATAGATGTTTCTCGTAGTTTTTCGGCAAATCGTTGTGACAAATTTAAATCTTTTTCTCGCTGGAGCTTTTCTTCTCTCTTTCTTGCACGTAAGGTGAAGGAGCCTTAGCCTCTAGACCAAACAGAATCCGATTTTTATAAATGTTTCCTATTGACAAAACTGACTTATTTAGGAAAACAAGTCATGGGAGCTTTGTTATTGAGAATGTAGTTACGAGTCGAAATGCATGATAAAATATAGTGTTCCATTTAAAAAAATATCATTTTATGAAATATTTCGAAAACGCGACTGTCAATTTTTTTTTGTTTTCGGCGTCGAGAAGGCCATTAAAAATGCTACTAGTTTGCCCATTTAACCGAATTCGTAGCATCAATAATAACGGAGTTGGCAATGGTGCCGACTTAATTTGGAACACCCTGTATAGTTCTTCATCGTCATCGTTGCTTCATCCTATATACTCAAAATGGATTGATCAAGAGTGCTGAGTGCTTATAGAGTGCTCGAAGCACTTTTTGTCAGTGCTCGGCACAGGTCTGCCCAGGGCTACGAACAGAATTGATAAACTCTTGGGGACACACAAAACAAAAACGGCTTTCAACCCGACCAAGGAAATACAACAGAGCCTCAATCAAATATGCAGTTGGCTCAGATATAACTCGCATAATTTTTTCCAGGAGAAATGCTGGAAAGTCATCTTCTCATGCATACCTTCATTTTCATTTTCATTGAATAAAAGTACATGGGCGACCGGACTTCGCCCGGGTTTTTCTTGTAACATCGTGATTTTTGGAAGATATTTTTTTAATACGAATCACATACTCATTACATATGAATATATCGCAATCTTACTACATATGAACTGTAGTCATTTGGATAAAAAAACGATTCAACACTTTATTGTGAACAGAATCGACTTTAATTGTTCAGTTGGTATATGAGATTCGGCACCTAAATTGTCACGACTTATAAAATGACAACTTATATTACGTTGCTGACAATAGCATCAACAATGCCAGTAAGTAACATTGATTTGATTGCCTGTTCGGATGTCATATAGCGCCATCTCACGAAGAGTAGGCTAACATCCAAGTGCTAAATTACAATTACCCCAAATATGATATGATTTTTTTTGTGAGAAACAGAGTTTTTCAGGAAAGACGACTATACAGGGTGTCCCAGAATAAACGGGGACAAACGCGGTGGTATAATTCTCACTTAATTTTAGGGCTATAAGTTCCAATAAACGTATACACCAAGATAAATAATAACCGAGTTACAGGGTTTTGAAAGTGACAATAAAATATATATTTTCGAGATCAACTCCATAACGGCTCAAATTTTCTTAATGAAATTTGGTATGTTACTTGACAGCATTTAGTTACAAATTTGAATGCAACTCATGTATTTCCAACTTGAAACAGGGGCGTACGGCAGGTTGCTCCTCCCCAACCTTCACGCCACTGGATTAATATCGATTTCGTCTTCTCTTTCTTAATCCCCAATATTTCCTGTACAAAAAAGGGATAGGTTTCATTATCAAAAATATCAACGGTTTTCAAGATACCTATTTGAGGTTAAATAAGAGTCATAACTACATGCACAAACTTTTTCCCGGATTTTTTATCCAATACTCTAATAATAAACTTTTTCCCCATATGATACATACTTTTTGGCGGTAACTGTATACACATCATAGGTAAAGGTAGATAGGTATTTCATTTTTTTCACTATTGAATCGTCCTTTTTCCCGTCATAGGAAAAAATAGTGTATTATACACGGGAAAACTGATAGATTTTAGTTCTCGGTATATTGTCAACACAACCTTGAGATAAAAATCTGATACTTTTTTTCTGTGACGGGAAAAAAGTTTGACATTTTATCTCTGTTGACAGGTACTAAAATATGACTTTTCAAATAACTTTTTTCCCCGGGAAAAAAGTGAGTACTTTTTTCCCGGATATATACAATGAGTTGCCTATCAAGATATGATCCAGACTGTTGCTACCCCGTTCTTGGAAAAATTCCGAGGAAGCGGTAGCAGGGGTAAAATACTTATATCTTATACTTGCACGGCTAATTGGGGTGGGTTAATTAAAGTCAGGTAAATGGAGAGAGGTTTATTAGCGATCGTTGATCAACGGCTGGTAATAGTCAACTTGTCGTTGCACTGTGACAACGCCTTTAGCGGAAAAGATCAAAAAAATTGAAGTTTGAATATGTCAAACGCAACTGTCAGATGAAATGATGATTTCAACAATAACAATAAAGACTACTGTGATAATTACGATTGTAGGAGTTACAAACCAGAACTACACCATCTATTATTTACTGCAGGGTTATACAAAAAGGGTTATCCGTGGCCCTCTGGTATGATCATACTAGAGTTTACATAATAAGTATATCATCCCTTGCAGGTGAGCTTCGCGCAGGAATTATTGATTGATTTATTTGACTCGTGATAGGATATACTGTCTTAGAATAAATTTGTGAGAGACTAAGTTAGGGCTTATCTGATTTCGCTCTCGATATCCGTCTTCTTGATGTTCTTTCGATCGATGCTTTCGACGGGTCGTCGTAATGTCACTCAATGAAATGGGGGCTCCTGCTCTTCGCGACTGATGTGTTGATGATGCAATGGTATACTGGCTTCATAAACTCGTAGGGTGTAGGGTAGAAGGTAAAAGAGTAAAAACTACCCGGAAACAGAAAAAGAAGGCCTGAAAAGGGGTTGAGTGTTAGACTGAGGGTAAATTGGTTCAATGATTAAGAGAAATAAGACATTGGGACCTACCTTGGATGGAGGGTGGCCTTAACGTGCAGTTAACTTGAAGGGAACAAAAATCCACAATGTGCAGACCAACTAGGTCTATGGTTTCTTCAAGTTATCTGGAATTCCAGCTAAAAAAATATCCGCAGGGTGCGATTTGAGCCAACAAATGGACCTCAAATAATCTATTTAGCTGAATATTCGCGACAAAACGATAGATCTAATTTATTTTGTCAGAAAAATGTACCTTTTGACAACTCCCTTGTTGAACCTGTACCCATAGCGATTACATACACAGGATGATGAACATATTTTCGTATTTATTTCTCAGTCATACCTCTGAACCGTAACAACACCCCTCCTTCCCAGAAAAAGTTTTTTTTTTCCAAAAAAAAAAAACTTCCTTAAAATAAATAGTCATTTCCTATCTAACATCAAACCAATATAAAGTCATAAAAATTCCTTTCCTGACATTACGCAAAGCAAAGTTCAATTAAAAAAAAATAAAATAATAACAGTTTTCAGTGGTCATTAGACGTTTTTGAACTCCTCCTTGGACGAATCGCTGTCCTCAGGTGGATGAGATTTCAAATCCTTAGCATGCCAGACTCCTCGACTTTTCCCATCTTCATCCATCAGCTCATATGACCATGGAGATAATATTTTATGTATAGTGAAAGGACCTTCAAATTTTGGAGCAAACTTGGATGTAAATCCCTTAGTGGCATCTGACAAAGCGTAGTTCCTTTTCCACACCTTTTGATTCAGCATGTACCTTTCGTCTCTATGCCTTAAATTATACCGCGCTCTACTGGTCTGAAAGGATTTCTTCAATCTGTTTGAGACATCCTTGAATAGATCTCTGAGAGCTTCAGACCGTATCTCCGGATCATAAGGTTCTCGGTTGAGAGTAGGTGCTAAGGGGTGACTGTCGGTACCACTCAACAGTATTTCCCTGCCAAACATTATAAAGTTTGGTGTTAGATTCGTAATCTCATGCCTGGAAGTCCGAATAGCACAAGCCACTTGTTGAAGGCAAGTATCCCATTTGCGGTGATTTGAGGAAATGTAGGAGGTAAGAATGGTCTTGATAACTCTGTGGGATCTTTCAACGGGATTGGCCTGGGCGTGATAATTTGAGATGTGAGCAGGAGATACATTGTAATTGGCTAGAACTGAGGATAATTCCTTACTCCGGAATGGAGTTCCATTATCCATAATTATCTTCTGCGGAGCTCCAAATAACAGAATTACGTTTTCTTCCAGTAAAGATGCAATCTTTGAACCTGTTGCCTTCCGCAAAGGAAACAGCAAAATGAATTTACTAAAAATGTCCAATACAGATAAGATATAGGAATGGCCTGTAGTCGATCGTGGAAGGGGTCCAACGAGGTCCATACTAAGAATTTGCATTGGTCGAATCGTGGTTGGAGCCTTGCTGAGCATCTGGCCATTCGGGGGTCTTTGATCGGGCTTCGTGCTGAGGCAGACAAGACAATTTCGGATATAACGAGCTACATCCTGCCGCATCTTGGGCCAGTAGTACTTACTTGTGATACGGGCTGTAGTTTTATAAACACCCAAGTGACCACATGTGGTGGGCTCATGATGAGAAGAAATGAGAGCTGCCCTCTTCTCCTTCGGTACTACTATGAGCCAGCTATCTGACTCTTCTCGAAGGTCTGGGTATGGTCGCACCGTGTGTTTGAAGAGAACTTTATTCTCCAGTCTCCACTGGGGATAACTCTCTGGGTGGGACTGCACCTTGTTCAACATCTTATTGAACCACTTGTCCTTGGAAATTTCTGAAGGGTTGTCAGATCCAATTGCATCCACCAACGGAACAGATCTCGAAAGGGCGTCTGGGACTAGGTGCTCCTTGCCCTTACGGTGCACGATCTCAAAATCATATTGTTGAAGCCTAACAGCCCACCTGGCAATTCTTCCAACAGGGTCCTTTATGTTATTGAGCCACTTGAGACTGTAATGATCGGTCACGACGGTGAATTTCGAACCCTCGATATACGGTCGGAACTTCTCAATAGCGTACAGAACAGCTAAACACTCTTTCTCCGTCGTGCTGTACCTTCTTTCCGTTCTGGTCAAGGATCGGCTAAGGTAACAGATAACCTTTTCTCCCTCTTCACTAACTTGAGAAAGTACCGCACCGACCCCAAAGTCAGAGGCGTCCGCTTGTACAATAAAAGGGAGATCAAAATTGGGACAAATCAAAATGGGAGCCGATACTAGGTGAGTTTTCAAGTTTTTGAAAGCTTCATCACAAGCGGAGTTCCATTCAAACTTGTGATCTTTTCTCAACAGGTTACTAAGAGGAGCAGTGAGAGATGAGAAATTTGGTACGAACCGACGGTACCACGAAGCGAGTCCAATGAGCCTTCTGACCTCGGTGACATTCTTAGGTATTGGAATCTGTAGTATCGCCTCTACCTTGTCCGGGTCTACCATGAGTCCTCCGGCACCTACCACGTATCCAAGATACCGCAGCTCGGGCTTACAGAAATGACACTTATCGCGGTTCAAAGTGAGACCAGCCCTTGTGAGACGGGACAGCACTTCCTTCAAGACTTCGAGATGTTTGTCAAATGTTGGAGTACAGATGATTACATCATCAAGGTATACAAAAACAAATTGTTCCAGGTCGTACCCCACCACTTGATCGATAAAACGTTGCCACGTGGCCGCAGCATTGTGAAGCCCCATCGGCATCCTCCGGAATTGAAAGAGGCCCCTGTTTGGAACAACGAAAGCAGTTAAAGGTTTGGAACTTTCCGACAGTGGAATCTGCCAATAGGCAGACTTTATGTCGAGGGTAGTCAAGAAATGTGAATTCCGTAGTTTGTCGAGAGTAGCACTCACGAATGGCAGAGGATAAGCATCCCTAAGAGTAACCTTATTTAACTCGCGAAAGTCGACTACGAAACGGTATCGACCATCCTTTTTCTTTATAAGTAGGATTGGAGAAGACCACGAAGATTTCGATGGCTCAATAACACCATCCTGTAGCATCTTCTCCAGCTCCTCGTTAACTTGCTGCTGGAGTGCATGAGACAGGGGATAGTGTCTTTTCCGAATAGGTGGGTGGTCAGTGCGTATCACATGTTCCACGTACTTGGTGCAGCCAAGCTTATTTCCCATAACTGAAAAAGTCTCCTGTATGACTCTCTCTAATGCCTCTCTCTGTTGAGGACTAAGAGTATCAATGGAAGCTAGGGCTGGACTCGCAGGACATGGCCTATGTTGATCATCCCGAAAACACCACTCACCAGAGAACATATCAGGCATGATTTCCATAGTACGCCAGAAGTCTATTCCTAAAATTAGTGTATGGGGTAAGGAAGGTACCACTAATGCATCCAGCAATCTGATGCGATCATATAACTCAAATGGCACTGACACCGTTCCCACTACTGAACAAGATTGACCGTTTGCAACAGTACAGCTCTGTCGCGTGGTCTTTTCCAGTATACAAGTCGACTTAAGCATATTCCAACCAGGACCGCCAATAATTGTACTCGTACAGCCACTGTCAAGTAATCCTAGTAGTTGACATCCATATATAGATACTTTCAAATAAGGCCTTGTATCGTTTTTGGCATGCGCCAGGACATAGTCTAGAAGGATCCTAGACTGTTCTGCATCTTTAAAAGTGTCAGTCAACAGTCGGCCTACTGTTGACTCCTCCTTCCGTTTTTTTGACATCGGTTACAAGAACTGGCAAAAACATTTTCCTGACCGCACTTGAAACAAAACCTTTTACGCGGTTGGGAGCATCCCCTGAACTTGTGGCCTGAGCTACCACAGTTCCAACAATTGGCTGATGAGTTTATTTGGGAAGATGGACTCGTCCCTGGGGTTGTGTTAATGTTTGTTTCCCCTGAACTGACTACTGCAATAGCTGGTGGTTTTTGAGGTTGTTGCTGTGGTTTTCTGTATGCCAACTCAGGTTCAAGAAGGTTTCGATGAGAAGTGGGGGGAGGGACAAAACTTTGATTCCTCAACTCCGTTTCCTCGACTACGCGGCTAAGTCTAGTCAACTCAGCTATCGTCGAAATATTTTGGAGGGCAAGCTGGGTTTGTATGGGGGGAAGCAAATTTCGGCTTATAAGACGAACGCGAGACTCTTCGTCAGGAAAGCTATCCAGCTTTCGGAAAAGATTTTCCATCGCCGTGATGTAGGTCAAAACCTTCTCCTGAGCTCCTTGTGTACGGCGCCTTATCTCATCCCAGAGACTATACTCATAGTCATACGGACGGAATGCTTCCTTCAACTGAGCCACCAAGTCGTCCCAGCTAGTGAAGCTCCTAGTCCTATACCATAATAGCGCATCTTGTACTAAAATTTCGGGGGCAAAACGCAAAAGCTGTGTTTTGGATACATTACGAGAAACACGCAGTTCCTCTACCCTCTCCAAGAAATCGTTCACGCTCGTTCTACCATTGTAGCGTATGTTCCACCGGCTAATATCTCTCCAGCGATACTCTTCACCTCCATTAACAAAACTGTTATGCCAAGGAGATACATGCAGTTGCTCTAAAGGAGTGGTCAGGTCCACTTCTGGCTGCCACTGAGTAAAATTCATTCGCTGTTTATCAGCCACATTACCTAGTAACTGATAATAGTCAGAATTTTCAGTTTCTTTTGAAAGTTGCATCAAGGATTGCTGAAAATGGTTGTAATAGTTAATTTTATCTTGGGAGCACACTGGTGAAGAAGAGTTCAGGGCGTCTGCCTTCGACGATAAAACAACTTTCTCTCCCTCTAGCGAATGGTTATATCCATACCGGCGGCATAGTTCATTCCTCACGACAGAAACAGTTTCTCTGTCTGGTTCCTCGAGTTCAATCAAATCATGTACCAGAGAAGTATTTTCTCTGCGTTCTGGAACTGAAGCGCATAGAGGAGGATTTGGGCTGTCTAGAATGGAAGGTTCCATTCTTATGCTCGGTTGAAGAGATTTAATTTCGCTACCTGGCCTCCTTGCAACGGTGATTGGACTCTGTGATTGATTCAAGGGAGTGGCATGGGTACCGTCTCTTGTCAAATTCAAACTACCAGAGTTTGGATGGAGGCTGGTATTCAATCCATCATTCACCAAGTTCAGATCACCAATCAGTCGTGAACATTTCGCGACCAAAGACAGTCTAGCAATATCCCCGTCCACCTCACGTCCAGTAAAACGATTTAGTCTCGACGAAATATGTAGTAACCGACTAAAAATTCGTCGAAATTCATTCTCCCTGTTCTCATGGTCAAAGTCCAAAATTGCTTGTTCTAACTCGACAAGTTTTCGTTCACAAGTGGACTGCTCAACCGCAGTATCCAGAAAAACTTTCGGGAAGATCGTTTCCCCCTTCTGTTTTTCTTGTCTAAGAACTTCACGAAGAGTTGCCCGCTTTTCAGCTACCGTATTCCCAATCGGCAACTTTCGAATGTAAAGTTCGTAAGAGAGCTCGTCCCCTAATAAGCGATTGACTTCCATCTTATAAAATAAATAATTAAGTTGATGGATCTCCAAAACCCGACCCTTCCAAAAAGAGCAAAAAGAAATATAATAATATCAAGAAAAGTCTAAACGTTCAAATAACTTGCAAACTATACTGTTTGGAGCTCTTGAAAGTGCAAACGCTAAAAGTATATCCTTCGATACTTATTACCTGTAATTGTGACTCACTCAATATGTGAAAATAAACAACAACTAATATGATACCCTCTGTACGTGAAAACTGAACATTTTTTTAGAACACCAAGTTATGTATGGGTAATTACAAAAATGAAAAGAAACGTCAGCCAGATCATCAATCACTAATATCTTCCTCAATTCCACTTTTGCTACCCCGTTCTTGGAAAAATTCCGAGGAAGCGGTAGCAGGGGTAAAATACTTATATCTTATACTTGCACGGCTAATTGGGGTGGGTTAATTAAAGTCAGGTAAATGGAGAGAGGTTTATTAGCGATCGTTGATCAACGGCTGGTAATAGTCAACTTGTCGTTGCACTGTGACAACGCCTTTAGCGGAAAAGATCAAAAAAATTGAAGTTTGAATATGTCAAACGCAACTGTCAGATGAAATGATGATTTCAACAATAACAATAAAGACTACTGTGATAATTACGATTGTAGGAGTTACAAACCAGAACTACACCATCTATTATTTACTGCAGGGTTATACAAAAAGGGTTATCCGTGGCCCTCTGGTATGATCATACTAGAGTTTACATAATAAGTATATCATCCCTTGCAGGTGAGCTTCGCGCAGGAATTATTGATTGATTTATTTGACTCGTGATAGGATATACTGTCTTAGAATAAATTTGTGAGAGACTAAGTTAGGGCTTATCTGATTTCGCTCTCGATATCCGTCTTCTTGATGTTCTTTCGATCGATGCTTTCGACGGGTCGTCGTAATGTCACTCAATGAAATGGGGGCTCCTGCTCTTCGCGACTGATGTGTTGATGATGCAATGGTATACTGGCTTCATAAACTCGTAGGGTGTAGGGTAGAAGGTAAAAGAGTAAAAACTACCCGGAAACAGAAAAAGAAGGCCTGAAAAGGGGTTGAGTGTTAGACTGAGGGTAAATTGGTTCAATGATTAAGAGAAATAAGACATTGGGACCTACCTTGGATGGAGGGTGGCCTTAACGTGCAGTTAACTTGAAGGGAACAAAAATCCACAATGTGCAGACCAACTAGGTCTATGGTTTCTTCAAGTTATCTGGAATTCCAGCTAAAAAAATATCCGCAGGGTGCGATTTGAGCCAACAAATGGACCTCAAATAATCTATTTAGCTGAATATTCGCGACAAAACGATAGATCTAATTTATTTTGTCAGAAAAATGTACCTTTTGACAACTCCCTTGTTGAACCTGTACCCATAGCGATTACATACACAGGATGATGAACATATTTTCGTATTTATTTCTCAGTCATACCTCTGAACCGTAACACTGTATACCAGTGAGTTTAAAAAATTTCCACTATATGGGAAACTTTCTTATTCTCGATCTGTCAGAAAATTTTATTCTTCATAATAATTAGCGCATTGCAGAATACTTGCATGAGAGTTGTCAAAATTTTAAATTTCCAAATGGTGTACAGGGGGAACAAAAAATAGAAATTTTGATCAAGTGTAAAATAACCCTTATTACTGACGTTATCAAAAAGTTCATTCAAGGAGGTTGTTCAGAATTGAACACAATATTAAAATTTGGAGTCACAGCCAGCGTAGTTTACTCTTGATCAAGATTTTATTTTTTGGTCCCCCCTGTACACCGTTTGGAAATTTTTAATTTTGACAACTCATTTACAAGTATTCTGCAATGCACTGATTTTTATGGAGAATAAAATTTTCTGATAAATTGATAATGAAGAAGTTTATGGTGCAAATTTTTGAAACTCACTGTATATAGTCTGGACCACATTTTGATAGGCAACCCATTTTAGGCGTATTCGTCTATTTATGAAACTTCATAAAAAATAAGAAGTATGTTTCATCCGTTAAACAGAACGGTGAAGATCGACCTCTCTTCTTAGGTCTTAAGCCGTAGACATTTGATTTTTTCACTTTCAAATCGTCGTTTTTCCCGTCACAGAAAAAAATAGTGTATTATACACGGGAAAAATAATAGATTTTAGAGCTATCGGTTTTTTGTCTCACAACACAACCTTGTGCTAAAATCTTTTTTCCCTTGTATAATAATTTTTTTGCCTAATTCCCCTGGAGTATATATATCGTGGCTATATAAGATGGTATTTTTTCGGTGCGTACCTCCGCACCCAGTCGAGATCAAAATTTATGATCTTTTCCATTATTTTTATACGTGTATTATATTTTAGTTGTAAAACATGAAAGCGGTTTAACCTGAAACTGTCACAAATGAATCAGCAGTGTTAAATTTGTGTCAATGTAATTTCATTTTTAATTAATAATCAGCACTAGATCAAACGCATAATAGGTGTATCAATAGTAATTTCACCTGGACAGATCTTTATAAGACCAGCGCTAATTATAAAATGGTATTATTGATCTGTCGAAGGTTGTGGCAATTCATTACAGAAATAGCCAGTATTTCTCGAGTGAACGAAGGTCAGGAATGGGAAACTGAGTTCATTGCCATATTCATTTCCATTCGAAAGAGTATGAAGATGGTAATATCGTAAGTGCTAGTGGTTTTATCGAGGATATTATCGCGAAGGCTGGTGGTTTTATCGAGAATGAATTATTTGAAAGCATTTTGTCATAAAATTGGGGTCGTATCAACTCTATACAGTATCGGAAACTTTTCATCTAGGGTATAGACAGAAATCTACGCGAGCAACAAGGAACGCAATGATATGATAATACCACATATATAAGAGAGACGCACTACTGCGCGCCTCTCCTGTTACCTCGCCCGACGAATTAATAACTCACGTCAATATCCCTTCTTCGAGCGAGTAGAGAAGAAATTGTAATGCTCTCTCAACATATAGCAAGCTATTCTTTACGATCTCATGAACCCAGAACCACCATACCCAATATGAAAACTTTCCGATACTGTAGACAGAAATCTACGCGAGCAACAAGGATATGATAATACCACATAAATAAGAGAGACGCACTGCTGTGCGCCCCTCCTATTACCACACCCGACGCATATTAACGGACACGTGTCAATGCGACACAGCGCACACAGCGTACGTCGATATCCCTTCCTCGAGCGAGTAGAGGAGAAATTGTATATAATGCTCTCTCAACATATAACAAGCTATCCTTTACGCTCTCATGAAACCACCATACCCAAGATAAATACTTTCCGATACTGTAGGTATATCAAACATTAATGAAATAAAGGAAATGAGTACCTACTTACTCATTTCAACATTGAAACATGAAACGGGAAACGTGAAACGCGAAACATGAAAAGGGAAATGTGAAATGGGAATTTTTTTTCTGTGCACCCATACACATCGATATAGGCAGGAGTTGGTCGTCAATGAGATCCTGGTTCCAGGGCCCATAATGAGATCCTAGGTACAGGGCCCATAATGAGATCCTAGGTACAGGGTCCATAATGAGATCCTGGGTACAGGGCCCATAATGAGATCCTGGGTCCAGGGCCAGTAATCGAATGTGGGGGCCATGACTAGCACAATTCATATAATGTGAATCAACAATCATTTATTCCTGGGACTGCACTGTCGCTTAATCAACGGGTTCCTCATCTGGTTTTTCTGCCCTAAAAACAATAGAAGTTGTAATACTAAAGAATGGAAATAGCTCGTGTTTTTTATGTAAAGAATATAAACTCAAAATATTCAAAGATGCAATTCCTTCTATGATCGTGTTATAAACGTTATGTCCTGAATTAATATTATTCGATTCTCAGCGAATACATGATACTTTACATTATATATAGTCTCTACCAGAGCTGTCACAAAGCACAGTGCTCAGTGCTCGTGAAAGTGCTCGAAGCACTTTTGTGCTCCTAAGCACTGTGCTTCCTAATTCAGTGCTTAGTGCTTAGTGCTCTGAAGCATTTAACGAAAAGGCTTAGTGCTTAGTAATCCCGAAAAGTGCTCGCAAGCACTCCAGTGCTCCGGAGACTTTTCGAGATTACTAGGCACTAAGCCTTTCCCGAGGCCTTTCCATATAAGTTAATCTTGTCGAAACATGAAGTCGCGGCAGATGGCACCCTGCGGCACCCCCCACCAATAAATCAATTTTTTACGATAAGTACAGCGTTTAGAAGATTACTTTTTTGAAAAAATAGTACAATTTCGTCAGTTACTTTTCCTATCTAAAAAAATAAGTTCAAAATAATTGAATATTACTTCTTCTTTTCAAACTACGTTGACGTATCGGAGACCAAATCTGTCTCCGATATCAAAACCTTTGAAACAATTTTTTTTTTATTATCGAGTCAAATTGTTATTTAAGTCAAAAAACATCTTCAAAAAATGTCGTATGACATTTGCTATCTTGATACAGGGGATGTGCGGTGTGTCAATTATCAATTCTGTTAATTCAAACTTCTTTTCTGTGTAACCATATACGGCCCATTTCGGTTTGATTTTGATTTACACGTTTTGGTTTATTTTCAGACTGTCCGAGGTCTGAAAAACACAAAACCAAACATTCAATCAATATTTCTATTTTATTGGAATCAAATTGTTGATTTCAGCAATTCTATTTCAAAATAGTATATTATGTTAGCAGAGTTATACACGTCCTTTCAGTAACTACTATTTTATCACGAGTGCAGCGTTGCGGACCGACTGTTTAAAAAACAATTGTCTCGAGGAGTTTATCAATGCTTTACATATATCGTACTTTTTTTACGAATTCATATTACAACCACTAAATTGTATCTTATTAAGTTGATATATTTTTTTTATCACAACAGTTCCAATTGACAGGTCAAGAAATATCTACTCTCTCATGGTTTTTAAACACTGAAATCAAACAGTAACCCTAGCGATGTACTTAAAAAATGGAGTTGCTATGGTAATATTTCTTAAAAAATTCATTAAATACAGATTGTCGAATATGTGATCATTGATCGTGGTATGATGAATGCCATTTTAGATATTTGAGTGTTTTTTAAATGAATCGGTTGTGACTTGATGGAAATCTATAGCACTTCTTAGACTGTTAGAAACGTGAGTAACTGTAACTTGATTAACACGATAAGATTTCAACAAATGATATTACATCAAGACATGTGTAGTTAGTGTCGGTGTCGGTGTCGGCTCGTGTCGGTGTCGTGTCGGGGTCGTGTCGGTGTCGTGTCGGTGTCGTGTCGGTGTCGTGTCGGTGTCGTGTCGGTGTCGTGTCGGTGTCGTGTCGGTGTCGTGTCGGTGTCGTGTCGGTGTCGTGTCGGTGTCGTGTCGGTGTCGTGTCGGTGTCGTGTCGGTGTCGTGTCGGTGTCGTGTCGGTGTCGTGTCGGTGTCGTGTCGGTGTCGTGTCGGTGTCGTGTCGGTGTCGTGTCGGTGTCGTGTCGGTGTCGTGTCGGTGTCGTGTCGGTGTCGTGTCGGTGTCGTGTCGGTGTCGTCTCGTGTCGTGTCGGTGTCGTGTCGGTGTCGTGTCGGTGTCGTGTCAGTGTCGTGTCGGTGTCGTCTCGTGTCGTCTCGTGTCGTATTCATTCAACAAATGATATTACATCGAGACATGTGTGTAGTGTAGTGTAGTGTAGTGTATTGTAGTGTAGTGTAGTGTAGTGTATTGTATTGTAGTGTAGTGTAGTGTAGTGTAGTGTAGTGTAGTGTAGTGGATTGTAGTGTAGTGTAGTGTAGTGTAGAGTAGAGTAGAGTAGAGTAGAGTAGTGTGAGTAGTGTAGTGTAGTGTAGTGTAGTGTCGTGTAGTGTAGTGTAGAGTAGAGTAGTGTAGTGTAGAGTAGAGTAGAGTAGAGTAGAGTAGTGAGTGTAGTGTAGTGTAGTGTAGTCTAGTGTAGTGTAGAGTAGAGTAGTGTAGAGTAGTGTACTGTAGTGTAGTGTAGTGTAGTGTAGAGTAGTGTAGAGTAGTGTACTGTAGTGTAGTGTAGTGTAGTGTAGTGTAGTGTAGTTTAGTGTAGTGTAGTGTAGTGTAGTGTAGAGTAGTGTAGTGTAGTGTAGTGTAGAGTAGAGTAGTATAGTGTAGAGTAGAGTAGTATAGTGTAGTGTAGTGTAGTGTAGTGTAGTGTAGTGTAGTGTAGTGTAGTGTAGTGTAGTGTAGTGTAGTGTAGTGTAGTGTAGTGTAGTGTAGTGTAGTGTAGTGTAGTGTAGTGTAGTGTAGTGTAGTGTAGTGTAGTGTAGTGTAGTGTAGTGTAGTGTAGTGTAGTGTAGTAACTGTTCGATTAAGTTTTGGTAACTTGAGTATCTGTCTGAAAAGTGCTTAGTGCTTAGCGCTCCTTGACTGGAATTACTTTTAGAAAGTGCTTAGTAATCGCGAGCATTTCGTAAGTAAAAGTGCTTAGTGCTCGAGATTCCGGAGCACTTTTCAAGAGTGCTCAGAGCTTAGTGCTCGAAGCACTTTCTGTCAGTGCTTGGCACAGCTCTGGTCTCTACCATGCATTAGCAAATGTTTTTCCAGCGGATACATGATATTTTACATCATATAATTTAATCTCTACCATCGTTGTTATCAAACAACGCTGCCATGCATTAGCAAATGTTTTTCTTCTCTATTGGAAGTATCCTCGTAGAATATATATTGTGGCGGGTAATTATGTTCTTTTTACTGGTAAATCAATTTTATGTATTCGAAATGCCCGAATGCATAATTATTGTTCTTTCATCCTGTTAGCGCAAAATTATTCAAATACAGTCTTGAATAATCATTTCCACATACTCGTATTTGAATGTCAATATTATATCCGCAATATTTTGTAAACAGTGTACTTACTTCAAAATATTATCAAAAGATTTATCCCACATCAGAAGTTGGGATCTTCATGATTTATGATATTTTTTATGTACATTTTTTGACTGACAAGGTTTTGGGATAATAAATATTATTAAAAATTATTACGCACTGGCTAAAGACAAAAAGGACTGGGGACTGGTGTAAATTTGACAATAGTTGTGTGACTAGACTAAATATTCTGATGATATATTGAATTTATTGGAGCCTCTGGAGACATCCTACATTTTATTTTATAAGAGATTTTATCAGATGATGTGGTGCTGCAGGTTCTTCCGGGTTTTCCTGCAGCTGCAGAAGCAAATGCGCCACTGGAATCAATCAAGTCGCCAATTAATTTTTGTGTTCATTTCATAATTTGTATTAGTTTCGTTTCTATAATAAATGGTTTTAATAAAAAAAAAACATTGTAATGCTTGTAGGTATAACGTCGTACTACTGTAAATAACTAACACTCACCTCTGCTCGTGGTTGTAGACCACCACATAGTGACAGATTTAGGTGCCCCATTTTCGCATACAAGCCTCGAATAGGGTTGAAAAGTATAACATCGATAATCGATTGTTTTATGTTTCCCTCGTATTTCCTAACTACGGTACAAAACTACAGAAGGTGATTCGTTAGGACGTTTTAAGGAAAAAAGTTTCTATGAACATATGTCCAGAGTTGCTTATTTTCTGAGATACAGGGCGCTGAAGTTTTTTTTAAAGCGCCCCGTATCTCAGAAACGAAGCAACTCCGGACATACGTTCAATGGAACTTTTTTCCTTTCGTTTTTTCCTTTGTAGTTTCGTACTATAGTTAGGATCACGAGGGAAACAAATAAACACTGTTTTTCATTTATTTTATCTTCATTTCACTCCAAATCGATATACTTTTGAACCCTATTCGAGGCTTGTATGCGAAAATGGGGCACCTAAATAAGTGGTCTGACGGTCTATTTGCGAGGAATTGAAAAGAGTTTTAGCATATGATCATATCCCAAAAATTGTCACAAGAATTGCGATAAAAGAATAATAGTTCAAAAAACCAAAACCACGCGTTACTTCCCATGGACTAAAAAGTTAAAAATAATTGACAATTTAATTTCTCAAATGTAAAAAAGCGTGGAGTGCTTGATAAAGTTCTCTTGAGCTCTTGAACCTGTATTGTTAAATTAAACTAAAAAATATGAGAATATACATCGAAAGCACCCACGCTTTTTTTACATTTGAGAAATTAAATTATCAATTATTTTTTACTTTTTAGTCCATGGGAAGTAAAGCGTGTTCTTAAGTTTTTTAAACTATTATTTTTTTTATCTGAAAACTTCAGTTGATATTTTCGAACTGGGAACAGTAATCCAGGATAGTTTGGATCTATACCTTATTTATGAAAAACTGCTCTAACTTGGTAACGCCTTGTCCGATTTCCAAAAATGAAAAACCTATATTTAGACTTAATGGATGAGAATTCATATATATTGAAATAAATATTGTGTTCCATAAAAAAAAACTGATCGATTTTGTGAGCCTTTCTTGCGCCCCTCGTATAAAGAACTGATCTGGCTTCAAAATGTAACAATCGAATAATCAAAAATTTGTAGTTGTTTCGTAACTTCCTTCCTTTCACCTTTAATATGAGTCACCGTGAATAGGATGTAAACAAATGAAATATTATTCATCACGAAAATAATAAAAAAACTGTTGTTTAAAATATGAATAATTATATAAAAAATTACAAATAGCATATGTGTTTAATTAGGAAAATTCGAAACACTGTTAGTTATATTTTTGAATAACATTCTTCGTATCTGATTTATTTAATGAATTTTCGGGGGTATACCACGAGTGGTCTTTAACTCGATCAAATTGCTTTGAGGTAACACCACGAGTCCCGTAGGGACGAGTGGTGTTACCAAGCAATTTGATCTCATTGATTTCTGACAGAATTATCGATTGTATTGTGAGCACGAGTCGTATTTATTGAGATAATTTCACGAACCAACCAAGTTATTATTTGAAATTTGATCGAGTAAACAAAGTGAATTCTTCAATAGTTGCAACTAATGAATAATAAACATGAAGTCTGTCAACCTGACGTTTATGTCATATTAGATTACAAGATGTATCATTGCTGTTTATATTTGTGGTTGACTTGACGACGTGGTCTTTCCGGATCGGAAAGAAAGGAAGCGAAAGGAAGCGTGTACTTTCGCGAAATCCCATTCTGATTGGTCCTCATATCGCAGGAGACGCGACTTTCATATAGTGAGTGAAATTGTCAATGAAATCTAGAGATAATTTTTAAAAAATCATCTCTGTGAATGGAAATGCGAATTTTCACTTTCAGATTTGATGATGGACACGAGTTTTCTAGCAGAACACGTCTTGTTGATAAATTCAACCCATCATTGATCGGAGGTGATACCACAAGACTGAAAAGAAAAAATCTGAAAGTGAAAATTTGCAATTCTATTCAGATTTTTTAAATTATCACTACAATTAAAAAAAAATCATCTGTCTGAATAGAAATGCAAATTTCCACTTTCGCATTTCGATTCAGATAGATGGTTTTTTTGTATTTATCTCTGAATTAAACATTCAAAAACGTGAGCGTTTCCGACACGAGCGTTGTTTTGACGTTCCGAAGTAATTCCATAGAAAACCTTTGATTTTTGGTAAAAATAAATGGAACTTTCTTTGTTAAAAATTTTCACAGTTTCATTTTTGAGTCCCGGAAATTTTTTCAATTTCCACGTTTTTTCAAGTTATAGCCGGAAAAGCGTCTGAAAATTCTTTGAAGCGGATTTTCTTTCGATTTTCACAAAGTAGGGTCAGGAATTTTTTGGAAACCTTTTCCTCTATTGTTAAACTAAGCTCATACCATATTTCTTGGACTTCCAATTTTTTGAGCAGAATTAATTTCTGGTTACCCTATATACTGTACGGCAAGTTTTAGTATTGAAATTTCGCTTGGTTTTTATTTCATTGGAAAAGAATCATGACGCAGTTATAATGAAAAATATATTTAGTAGGTACTAGGAAGAAGTATTAACAGCGTTTTCATAGTAACGTTCATCATGTCATGAAAACCCAAAGACTGCTGGTGTAAACTATTGATACCTACGCAGAACTCATATAATCCAGTACGATTGGGTTTTGAGACAAGAATCGATTGTAGCACCACCAAACTTGGTATGCTAGTAGTTGGAACCATGATAAACATGAAAAAAATTGTTTACCAAACTTCCAGGGGTGGAACATATATTTTTTTTTTTCGTTTATAAATATATAAATAGATTTTTGCTGTAATCTTGGAAAGTATGTGATTTATTGGAAAAACAACTAAACAGGGTGAGAGAGACAATTCAATTTTCCACAAAAATTATTCCTAGTTATTTCTTATGAAATGCGCTCGTTTTCCCTGAAAACCTGATTGAACGCCGACATCAAATTTCAAGTTCACCCTTACCCGCCGCTGAAAGTTCTGGCGGAGCCGAATATTTGATTGGTCATAACTCTGTTAAAAATGAAAAGGAAAAGTTCATATCGTTTCTGAAGGCTCCTACATTCTCATGCAAATATAACATGCGAGTATTTGAGTACCTAAAATGTGTTTTGTCGCACTTCACGGAGATGTTTGCGGATGATCCGACAATCATGAATAATTTAGTAAATATGGAATTATTATACTGAAGCAGCAACCTATACCCTCTTTGGACTATACGCAACAATTTTGAAGTAGTATGACAGGTCATCTCATACATGCCAAAAAAAAAATTGTTTTACTCCTGCCTCATTTTCAACTTACCCATAAAATCGGCATTCTCTTCACTAAATGTTGAAAATAATCGCTTATTCATATCCTGCATACATATATTTAATAACACTATTGTGAAGTGCAAACCTCACGCTTGAAATCACATACTTCCTTTTTTATGTAGGATGAGTATGAGCGATTATTTTCAAACATTTACTGTAAACATTTAAAGTAAAACCCAGTTTTTTCTTTGGAATGTAAAAGTGAGACTTGTCTCACTAGAGGATACTGATTCCTGCTTCATTATAATTATTTCCTCTTAATGATTCAAATTTTTTAAACGAACTCAACGTAATTAGACAAACTGGTGTCAATAATGGCTTTCCAATCCATCTTATTGATAGATTGTATCACAGATATGTCAATAAATTCTCTCTCTCTCTCTTAACTCAATCAAGTTCACCAAATAAATATTTCTCTTTATCCTATTTTGGCCCCCTTTCATTAAAACTTAAAAATACTTTGCTCAACAAACTCAATGCCAACAACATTTAAAATTTTTCGATTTCATTCAAAACCTCCAATAATCTCAAACACTTTCTGGTCAACTCTAAAGATAAAATTCCAATGTTTGATAAGTCTGGAGTCTATAAATTGAACTGTTCTAATCTTGATTGTAAAGCTTGCTACATTGGCCAAACAGGTCGCAAGTTCAGAACTCGATTAGCAGAACACGTTAGAATTATAGAGTCCAATTCCGAAAAAGAAGAAATTAATTCAAATTCCGTTTTTCCAATCACATCATAAATGAGAAACACAATTTCGATTCCAACTCTGACTTAAAAATTTTACATTTTTGCGATAAAGGCAAGAGACTCAACTTACTTGAGACTTTTGAAATTAATAAATCGATTAAAAATTCAGATTTACAATGTTTGAACGAACAGACCCAGTTTGACATTTTAAAACTTTTTAACTCTTTACTATTTTGATACCTGTTTCATTCCACTTAATTTTCAATGATTCAGTTACATTCTTTTGGTTAAAGTTTTCATTAAATACCCAATAATCTTTACAAATGAAAACATTAATTCGTTTGTTCTATGGTTCTGTCTGTTGAAGTCATTTTCTCAATTTTCTAGTTCCATGAAGCATGGGACATCTCACTCTCTTCTCTGTCACCTTGAGTCAGGACTGTCCACATGACAGATGTCATTCATGTCAAATTTATTGTGACTTCCTCTTCCTACTTGTTACTTTGTAAACATTGCTGCATGGTCACAGTTTAGTTTTCAAAATTGTTTTTAATGTGATAATGTTTATTGTTGGATGGACCATCCATGGTCCCTGACATTAGTGGTTGTGGCCTCCGCTCCAGATGCGGACCACATGGTCTTTGGTTATGACTAAAAATTTTTAGTTTAAGAATAAAAAAAAAAAAATTCCCATTGATTGTGATTTTTCCACCATAATATGCTAGGTTCACACATTTTATTGTTATTCATAACTCTTTGGTAACCGTTTTGTTTTTCCTTAAATCGACTTGTAACTAACTCATAATTTGCTGAAGATGAAGGATTGATCCTTCGAAACATGTCCTCCCTCTTAATGTTAGTCTTCTGACTACATGATATCAACGTGATGTCAGTCTTCTGACTGCATGACAGCTGCAATAAAGAATATTTTTGGTGGAGTTAGACTGTAAGTTTTTTCAATTTCCTATAATTATTTCATATCAAACTGAAATATCCATGACTTTCGGATCCTCCGTAAATATCGTAGAAGTGTTATGTGAAGTGGGGCAAAACACATTTTAGGTATTCAGATACTCACATGTTATATTTGCATGAGGAAGTAGAAGCCTTCAGGAACGATATGCACAAGTTATTACAAATCCAATTTTCGACTCTGCCGGAAATTGCAGGGGCGGGTTAGCGCTAGCATGGAATTTGACGTCGGCGTTAAATCAAGTTTTCTGAGAAAATGAGCGTATTTTATAAGGTTTTACTGAAAATCATTTTTGTGGAGAATTGAATTATCTCTCAACCTATCGAAATCGTTTTTTGATAAATCTTATATTTTCTGAAATAACAAAAAAATTATTATAAAATTTTTTAGGTTCCACCTCTGATTTTTTGGTAAACAATTTTTTTTTCTAATAAAACATGATTTCGAGATGTCATGTGCCGAATTGCAGAGTGGTACAATTCATTCTTCACTTTTGGCTCGAGTTTGTCTGTCGTTACTGGATTAATACAATTTGAGACAATTTTCATCAGAAATATCCTACTATTTTTTTTTTTCTGTGAAAGCAGCTGTAACTGATGAAAAGTTCTTGGGCGGCGACCTACATAATATGTGTTCATATTCAGAGGAAGTTTTGGTACAGGAAGTAGATGAATAAATATTTATTTTTTAAACAGCGATAGAAAAAATTGTTTACAATTTATTTTTCTTAGTATTCTCATAGAAGCAGTGATTCAAAATATAAACCACGTGATCCAAGCATGATTATTAGATCAAAACAGTTATATCATGAAAGTTCCGGGTTCCGGTTTTGATTATTTAACATTTCTGTCGTTCATAACAACATAAATATTCCGTTTTGTCTATTCGAGCGTTCCTTTTTTGGCATTGAATATGGAACTTTACACTCTTATATAGTTTGCTGAAAATTAAAATGAATAATACACATGCCTGGGCATTTTGTTACGAGCCTTTTTTAGAGTCGAAAGAAATATTTATCAATCCAGTAAGGACAGACAAACTCGAGCAAAAAGTGAAGAATGAATTGTAGCACTCTGAAACTCGGCACATGACATCTTGACATCATGTATTATTAGAAAAAAATTGTTTACCAGTAAATCAGGGGTGGGACCTAAAAAAATTTCATTTAAGAAAAATATAAATTTTTTTCTGTTGGTATTTCAGAAAATATAATATTTATCAAAAAACGTTTTCGATAGGTTGAGAGATAATTCAATTTTCCACAAGAATGATATTCACTAATACCTTATGAAATACGCTCGTTTTCTCAGAAAATGTAATTTAACGACGACATCATTTCATACTCGCGCTAACCCGCCACTGCAAGTTCCGGCAGGTCCGAAAATTAGATTTGTCATAACTTGCTAAAAATTATTGTAGAAGGAAAAGAAAAAGTACATATCGTTCCTGGAGACTTCTACTTCCTCATGCAAATATAACATGTGAGTATCTGAGTATCCAAAATGTGTTTTGTCCCACTTCACATAACCCTTCTACTATATTCACGGAGGTTCCGAAAGTCATGGATATTTTAGTTGATATGAAATAATTATACTGAAGCAGGAATCAGTACCCTCTTCGGACCACATGCAACGATTTTAGACTAGTGAGACACGTCTCACTTATACATGCCAAAAAAAACTGGGTTTTACTCCTGCCTCAGTTTTCAACTCACCATAATCCCGGCAGTTTCTTCAGTAAATGTTGAAAATAATCGCTCATACACATCCTACATAAAAAATGAAGTATGTGATTTCAAGCTTGAGGTTTGCACTTCACAATAGTGTTATTAAATAAATATACAGTGACCGCCAAAAAGTATGTACCATATGGAAAAAAAGTTTATTATTATAGTATTCGAAATAAGATTTTTGGGAAAAGTTTGTGCATGTCCGATAACCTAAAAATCGATTTTGACACATGTCACATTGCTGGTGTAGCGGCAAATTGAAAAAAAATACTATGAATAGGCAAAAAGTCGAGTAAAATGGCAAGATATCGAAAAAAGTAAATTGAAAAAGTTGCTTAGAATTCAATTTTATATACATATACAAAGTTTGAAAAAATAATGTGAGAAAATTGAAAATTACAATTTTTTGAAAATATTTTCCTAGCTTTATAAAAATATCAAATTATTTTCTTATGAATAGTTTAACCATACTAAAATATTTGTATTTCAATTATAATAACAAAACTTTCTCATTTTCTCCACACCAGAGAGCACTAAATTAAAAAAATTGAATTTTGTCAGAACCCTTGCTGTTACATTGGTTCGTATCTAACAGTTATATCAGAATTCCACGATTATTGCGATGATGGAGAAATCCAAAAATATCGTGTTTTTTCGATTATAATCAATTTTTGATGATAATCGTGCACGAACGTTTTACTCCGCACATAATCTTGAAAATAGTGCATCAAATTAAAGAGGCTAGAGTTTTCAACATTGCATGCGAAGTGAAACGCTCTGGCACGATTATCATCGAAACTTGGTTATAATCTGGAAAACACCATGTTTCTGGAGTGTCGTGTCATCACAATGGTCGTGGAATTCTGATATAACTGTTAGATACGAACCAATGTAACAGCCAGGGTCTTGACAAAATCCAATTTTTTTAATTTAGTGCTCACTGTTTTGAGAAAATGAGAGAAAATTTTGTCATTCTCATTGAAATACAAATGTTTCAGTATGGTCAAGCTATTCATAAGATAATAATTTGATATTTTCATACAGCTAAGAAAATATTTTAAAAAAATAGCCATTCTCTCATTATCTTTTCAAACTTTGTATATGTGTATAAAATTGAATTCTAAGCAACTTTTTGAAATAACATTTTTTGATATCTTGCCATTTCATTGCCATTTCTATGATATCAAATAACAATAGCAAGTTATTGAAAAATGATTTATTCTGTTTCTTTATTCCTAAAAGCTACATAACAATGATTTTTAAAAATGTTCAACTTTCAAATGAGAAGTAAACAATTTCATCAATATCAATAATTAGTAACAAAATGCAATTGTTGTTTAATCAATAAATAATTAAGAGGACATGAGCGCGATCCCGATTTATAACTCAAAAACGGTTCGTCTTATCGATTTCAAACAAGGACAGGCTTCTAGAGGAAGTTTGATTCTACGTACGTGCTGTAATAGAAATTGAATTTTCAATCCACTTTTCCACAAATAAAAATCTCAAAAATGTCCCAAAAATGTCCTAAAAATGTCATAAAAATGCAGTTACTTTGAATCAATTTTTTGGGTAGATGAACAAATAATTTCAAAAAAACATTACAGCATGTACATAGATCAACGTTTTACCTTTCTTTTTATACCAAATTCATTTCGATCGGATAAATATTGATTCAAATTTGAATGGAAGAAAAATACCACTACAGCTACTTCGACTATACATGAAAAGAATCTTGAAGTGCTGCCGCAGACATAGTAATATATAATCAAACTTCCTCTAGAAGCCTATCTTTGTTTGAAATCGATACAACGAACCGTTTTTGAGTTCTCGACTCTTTTACCCTACAAATCGGCCAAAATGTGATCGTGCTCATAGCCTCTTAATGTATGGAAGTTAATTTTTTTTAGCAATTAAGAAACACACTAATGAGGATAACTGAAAAAAAATCTGATTGCTTAATTTATGACTTTCGTTTTTCAATGCCTTAAATTGTTAATAAAAAAGTAAGAAATCTAAATTTCTCAATTTTGCCAAAGGGGATCCTTTCTAAATACTCACACATACAAACTACCCAGAAACAGTAAATTTTTTGGCAGTTGTAGAAAAAAATATTATATAATAAATTATTTATTAAAGTAGCTCAGATGTTAATGAAGACTATTCGAGATTTCACAAGGTGGTTTTTTATTATTTCACAAATTACTAGGAACGAATGGAAAACCAAATGACTCAAGGCTAAAGGTAAACAACTGGAGGATTTGAGTATTTAATTGCTAAAATCGTATGATACGATGAAAAAAGTAACATAGGCAAAACACCAGAGGATTTAACCGTAACGTTAGTTTCAAACAATTTTAAACTATTTCCTACAACCATAAATAGTTTTTATCCACAATCACCTTATAATTGAAGTTTTATCCACACTTATGAACCGTATAAAGTACCACTTTATCCACTAGTGGAATAATGAAATTACTTTATTCCACTAGTGGAATAATGAAAAATACAATCTTGAATATCAATCACATTTTACTTATTTATTATTAATATTAACATTAACATTTATATTAATAGACATTTCGTTCTTCGTTTTATCATAATTCAACACCTCCCGATATTTTTGTATGTTATTTCAATGATTTTTGAGGAGGTGACAGCCGCTGTTCGAGCAAAACGTCAAATCATTTTGTGATGAAATATTTCCGCGATTCTGATTCTAAATGAATGTGATTGTGAATAAAACGTTGTATTGCATGCGTGTTTTAGATACATTTTATTTGCTTAAGAAATTTCACATTCTTGCGCAAATAAAATAATATCTAAAACACTTATACAATAAATAACTATTATTCGTTTCTATTTTCATCCCGTTGAATATAAATTTCACATTAGTGAATTAATTGTCTTCGCACGAAAATTATCAAACCTGTATTATATGAATAATATGAATATACATATCTGTGAACCTTTGGCATTCATTATAAACGAATCTGTTGCAGAGGCATCGTTTCCAAACTTGGAGAAAAGACTATCGTGTAATGATGGCTATTCTCATGAGTAATAGCCATTACACGCAAGTAGCATACTATAGTTTTTCTATGGCTATAACCAGTGTTCACCAGACAGTTCAAACAGGCGATGTGTTTCTTCTAGTGGAAAAGGATAAAAATTGAATGAATTTGTTTTTCAGGCAGTGAAAAATGGGGAAATAATTCGTACCATAGCTGATATAGAAAATAGATATCGATTTTGGAAAAAATGCATCCTATCTGGTATTTGAACCCACGCCACCAAAAGAGTTATGTTTCCGGCTAAATGAATGAATAAATAAATATGGGCTTCATTATAAATTATGTTTTCACATTTCATTTAATTTATGTTTGCCTCCACGGTCGCATGCAACTGGCTTCCACGACTGAGTAGCTGCGACTGGTTCGCGAGGAAAAACGTGATTGAACGCCGGCATCAAATTTCAGATTCACGCTTACCCGCCGCTGAAAGTTCATTTGATTGGTCATAACTCTGCTAAAAATGATCGAAGAAGGAAAAGGAAAAGTTCATATCGTTTCTAAAGACTCCTACCTTCTCATGCAAATATAATATGCGAGTATATGAGTACCTAAAATGTGTTTTGTCGCACTTCACGGAGATGTTTGCGGATGATCCGAATATCATGAAAAATTTAGTAAATATGGAATTATTATACTGAAGCAGCAACCCATACCCTCTTTGGACTATATGCAACAATTTTAGAGTAGTGTGACAGGTCTCACTTATACATGCCAAAAAACAACTTTGTTTTACTCCTGCCTCATATATGCAAATGCACATTCAACTTACCCATAAACCAGGCATTATCTTCAGTAAATGTAGAAAATTATGGCTTATTCATATCTGCATATATGTTTAATAACACTGTTGTGAAGTGCAAACCTCAAGCTTGAAATCACATACTTCATTTTTTATATAGGTTGTGTATGAGCGATTATTTTCAACATTTATTGAAGAAACTGCCGCGATTATGGGTTAGTTGAAAACTGAGGCAGGAGTAAAACCCAGTTTTTTTCTTGGCATGTATAAGTGAGACTTGTCTCACTAGTCTAAAATCATTGCATATGTTCCAAAGAGGGTACTGATTCCTACTCAATTATAACTATTTCATATCAACCAAAATACCCATGACTTTCGGATCCTCTGTAAATATCGTAGAAGAGTTATGTGAAGTGGGAGAAAACACATTTTAGGTACTCAGATACTCACATGTTATATTTGTATGACGAAGTTATTCAGGAACGATATACACTTGCCTGAAATGGAAGTGCTACGATTCATTCTCAACTTGTGGCTTACATTTGTCTGTGGTTACTGTACTTTTCTCTGACGATTTTTTTTATCACATGTGTAAAGAGTTTTCGAAAAAGTATATTATCCTTTTTACAAAAACTGTACCTATCCTTTTACAAATCGAAAAAAGACCAGGCAAAAGCTTCAAGGTACCATAAAATAAATTATGAAACAAGTCAACAGCGAGTCTCTCCCAACAAGCCTCCATAATTTTCTCATATCCGGTGCCCTTGGAAATAGATCAGATCTATTTAAATTCTTAATCCAACAATTTCAAGTTTTATTCGTTAGGTTCGAAATCTATTAATTGACTGACCTAAATTTACCAAACACTTTCAACCGAGGAACGGTACAATACAAAAATCAAATGATTAATGCTATTAGTCATTTGTCGAGTGTGGCCTCAGTAGGCAGTCGATGAATTATACTAAAAATACGAAGACTAAGGTGACTGTTACAGTTAATATGATATATTCGAGAATTGTTGAAGTATTGTGAGAATAGTAGATCATATAACAAATAAATGCTCCACTAATCTTAGAACAGAACTTCGTTCGAGTTTAGAAATTCTGAAAGAGATGAACGGTAGAGAGGAGACCAAGGCTGGTACTTTATGACTTCGTTAAACTCATGATTAATTAATCATGCCGTTAAAATGATTGCCAGATGATTACCAATGATTATTTTTTTCACATGTCAAAATGTGACGTTTTTGGTATTTTGTACTGGTAAAACTGCCTGGTCCTTGATAGAACGTTGTTTATCTTTGAACTGGCAAAACTATAAAGTTTACCGCGTCGATTCTATTGAACTTGCTTATATATAAGGTTAAAATAAAAACTATCATGAATGAAAAGTTAACTTATTATTAATAGTCATTCACTTTTCACTTATCCAGCATAATATTAACATAAACGACATATTTCAATAAACACTCAAATTTCACACACGTAAATATCTCATGAACATAAGTTTATGGAAGAAATCGCAAACGACGACTTACATCGTGGACAAAATTGTAGCCGCTTGTAGACCGATATTCCTGAACTCAAATGAAGATGGCGTACGATTAATTTTTGTTAAATTCAATTTGTTTTTTGTGGTTTGAGACGAAACCGTTGCATGAAGATCTTCATACAACGACATAACGAATAATTTTATGTTCCTTCCGGAGCAATTTTCAATTCATAAAAAGAAATTTTCAATTATCAACCTTGTACAATGGAGAGGTGTGGCGCCATCTCTTGGTATCGTCAGAAAGCATTAGTAAGGTTTGCTTTAAACTATCACAATTTCTAGATATCTATATCATATGCACCGCGTAAGCATCATATCTCTTTTGGATCATAGAAGGCCTATATCGTTGTTTGATATTTGAAATTTGGTGAAATTTTTACCCATTCAAAAGTTTATTTGAAAATGAGTGCGAAACGATTTGACTAAGAAAACATTGAAAAATTAATACATAATTTCAATCCACTAAACACTGTAAGGACAAAAATCAATTTGGAATCAGTTTGAACCGTTTTTCAATTTCAGAAACTACGAACTTGAAAGTGATACGACTATTCAAGAACTTGCAGAAATTCTGGAAGACTGGGAGCGAATTTGAAGAAATCTAATGGCGAAGACTACAAAGAATATTCGCTGAAAACTATTTGGAATGTAACTACCAAATAGATACAAGAAAAATATTATTCTGACTACAAAATCAGCTTCAATCCATTTCAGAATATTGAATTTAAAAAAGGAAGATATGCAAGAAATGCAAAAAAAAGGAGTCGCAAAGATATGTGGATAAAAGAAAGCAGAGTGCTGCCGCACTAGAGGTAGAAGAATACACTAGGATAATCGAGTCTTGTGATGAGAAAACGCCATTAGGACAACAAATGAAGTTTTTTCACCTGAAGGAGTTAGTTGCCCTCTTCATTATTTCATAAAAGAAATTGATAATGGAGGTGAAGAAACTGGACGATTGGAATATAATCCGATATTCAGTAAAACTTGCCAGGGTAGTAATAAAAAGTGCACAGACACCAAATGGTTGACACCTAACATTGAAAACTCTAATCGATGCCCAATAAGACTATATAACTAGCTGATTTCACAACGTGATCATAATATAACCACAGATAGACTTTTTCTTACCAAATCCTTTCTGGGAAATGCTACATGGTATAAAAGTTCACCAGTGGGCCAGAATGAAATAGGAAAACGGTTGAAAAAATCAGCAGAAAAATGTGTTCTCGACACCAAAAAACTTAAACTTAGCAATCATTCAAGTCGCTCGACTTTAGTTTCTCATATGGTAAAGAAAGGTTTTCAGGAACAAGAAGCTATTAAGATAACAGGCCATGCCACAGCATCTTCGCTGCAGAGCATCATAAAAATATTACGGAAAAATTAAGAACAAACACATCAGCATCATGCATTGCTAGAACATCGACTGCCGCATGCTCAACATCAAACAATGTAATATCAACCAATGACTTGGAAGAGACATCAAGTGTTTCTGCTGCCCGATCCATTTACAAAAAGTGTGTTTTCAATAATTGTACATTTTCTAAAAATTAAATTTTCTTGCTTTCTCCTCATGTTGATGAAATAGTAATGAATTAAATTGTCCTTCCTTTGGTTTGTTCAATAAATAATTCCTTCAAATACAACTCGTTCTTCAAATTTAATGAGAAAATTTTCATTTTCAAAACACTAATTTTTTTTTATTTTTAGGCAAAAGCATTCAAACAAACTGAATTAGATCACGAGTCTATAGGACTAGTGATTTTATCAATAGGTTTGTTTTCATACTTTTGCCAAATAAAAACGTCTTCGTGGAAAATAAAAATTTATCGATAAAATTTGAAGGACTCAAATTCAACTGAAAGTTGAAAATAATCATCAATATTTCCTCATCCTCTCAAAAATTCCAGTATAACAAATTCTCTCTGAGTAATAGTGGAATTATGTTCTGAATGATTCAAGGTAAAAAATTCATTATTCTTTTCATTTTATTAATATATTAGAAAGACAATATATTTCCTTGCTTAGCAACCAATCAGTGAATTTCAAATTTTGAAATTCAGCCAATAGAATCGGAACTACAGTGAAAATATAACTTGTCGCTGTATTTTCACGGTGATAAACCTGCTTAGTTTTTGTTTTACTATCTGTCAAGTAAAAATAATGATTTAAATTATAAACGTCAAATTTATATGTTTTGACTAGTTATCTTTATTTATCAATATGAGCGATCGTTGGGGACAAATGTCCATTGGTATCATAGATGAGGACGTGGAAAAGAGTATTCCGTTGAATACGGCTAGAAGTAAAGCATCAATTACCAGGTGACACGATTTTTCTTTATTTCAAATCGATATATTGTCGTCCTAAATATAATTCGTGGTATGATTAAAAACCTATAATTTGTTGGAATATCAATTCATTGGCAATCCCAATGCAAGAAAATACAACTCGTCCTGCGGACTCGTTGTATTTTCAGCTTTGGGATTGCAATTCATTAATATTCCAAAAAATTATCGGTAATAATCATACCACTTATTATATTAACCCTGAGAACCCTTCAGACCGATTATCCGAAAAGTGCCTAGCAACAAACCTGCCTCCATGAATCAAACCGCCAAGGAAAATCTTCAGGCCCAACCCAACCTTTGCGGACCTTGATTAATACCATGTTCATACATACTGACATTTTTTTCCTTTTAATTAAATCGGAAACGAAGTAGCTGGCCTCCGGAAGTCGAACAAGGTTACCAATTTATAAGCATCACAAGACACTTCACGTACTTCAGGACCGGCTGAAACAAAATGAAACATTTTTAGACATTATACAGTTTATCACTGACTCTCAGGACAGAGTATATATTTATGATTTTTTTTGTGTTCTGGTTTCCACGAAAATGATACGATAAGAAAAACACCCGGTATTTTCCGATGAGTGCGGAATTATTTGATGAAGAGAGCAGAATCTTGTATTAGTCACTTTGAACTTTTGATCCATATTAGGTCATTGCTTCGAAAAGTTGTTGTAATAGTTATTTCGTTCAATTCTCACTTGTTTAATTGCCTAATAAATAACATAGTACTTGTCCGAATTAATTTGAACTCTGAACTATAGCATTTTCTACTTTCGACGAAAACAGCCATGTTTAGGAAAAATTCAATAAAGTGTATCTCGAAAACGAATCATTTTTCGATAAACATTTTATGGGGAAGAAATTGTTTATTTTGACGAGATCTACCACATACTGGTACAGTAATGAATCGTAGCACTTTGAAACTCGGCACATGACTTCTTGACATCATGTTTTGTTTGGAAAAAATTGTTTACCAAAAAATCAGGGGTGGAACCCAAAAAAAAATTATTTATTTGTTGTTTCGGAAATTATAAGATTTATCAAGTAACAATTTCAGCAAGGCCAAAGATATTTCATTTTTCCACAAGAAATATACCCAGTTTTTCTCACAAAATGCGCTCGTTTTCTCAGAAAACCTGATTGAATTCCGATATCAAATTGGACCCCGCACCGTTTCAATGGGAAATTGGCTTTCGGTAAATTTGCTCGAACTTTTTTTATATTGCAGAACTCGTGATGTTGATCAAATATCTCCATTGCGCAAATGTTCTAAATTCAACGGTTTAGATCATACAGAGTGTTGAGGTTGACTTTTCCAAAATTTCAAATGGCCATTGTGAAGCCATTTCTTTGAATATATAAACCAAATTAACCTTGCATCGATTATTTATACGGCCAATACAAATCCACTGTAGAGTATAGTAATTCCTATACATACATTATACAGGGTGAGTCGCAGGATAGCAATTTTTTTAGTGATTTGTAAAAAATTGAGCGGTGGAATTCCATTCATTTCCAGATATTTCGAAGGATACTGGGATCAAATTCAATTGATGATTCCAGCATCTCCTGAATCAGACTGCCATATTTTATACAAGATGTTTTATTTCTCATGAAGCCGCACCCGTTTTGCTTGTTGATATATTCAATGCCTGGAATTCCAGAAAACTTGGTGATAAACTCGATCGTTCATGATGAGAATTTACTCTGCAGATGCACAAAATATACAGTATCTTATCTGAAAATAATGACCTTTGCATGAATAAAATGAATTTCAAAACCCTTCAAAGAAATCATCAGCAAAGGCCATTATTTTTGATAGACCCTGTATATTTTGAACATATGCAGAGTGAACTCTCATCACAAACGATTGAGTTTATCACTATGTTATCCGGAATTCTAGGCATTTGAATATATCGACAAGTAGGACGGGTTCATGAGAAATAAAACATCTTGTATAAAATATGGCAGTCTGATTCAGAAGATGCTAACATCACCAATTGAATTAGATCTCAGTATCCTTCGAAATATGTGGAAATGAATAGAATTCCACCGCTGATTTTTTTACAAATCACTAAAAAAATTGCTAGCCTGCGACGCACCCTGTATATTGTAGGTATGTGCAGGAATCATCATACTCTATAGTGGATTTGTATTGGCCATATAAATAAACGATGCATGGTTGGTTTGGTTGATATATTCGAAGAAATGGCTTCACAATGGCTATTTGAACTTCAACAGCCTGTATGATCTCAACCGTTGAATTTTGAGCATTCGCGCAATGGAGACATTTGATCAGCATCACGATTTTTACAATATATAGAAAATTCGAGCAAATTCACCGAAAGCCAATTTCCCATTGAAACCGTGCGTGGTCCTTTCAAGCTCGCATTAACCCGCCACTGCAATTTCCGGCAAGGCCAAAACTTAGATTGGTCATTACTTTGCTAAATATTATACTAGAAGAAAAAGAAAAAGAAAAAGAAAATCTTTCTTGAAGACTTCTACTTCCTCATGCAAATATAACATGTGAGTATCTGAGTACCTAAAATGTGTTTTGTCCCACTTCACATAACCCTTTTACGATATTTACGGAGGATCTGAAAGTCATGTATATTTTAGTTGATATGAAATAATTATACTTAAGCAGGAATCAGTACCCTCTTTGGACCACATGCAACGATTTTAGACTCACTCCTACATGCCAAAAAAAAAATTCTTACTCCTGCCTCAGTTTTCAACTCACCCATAATCCCGGCAGTTTCTTCAGTAAATGTTGAAAATAATCGTTCATACATATTCTACATAAAAAATAAAGAACGTGAATTCAGTTTGAGGTTTGCACTGTACAACAGTGTTAACATACATGCAGGATATGAATAAGCGATTATTTTCAACATTTACTGAAGAGAATGCCGGTTTTATGGGTAAGTTGAATATGAGACAGGAGTAACAAAGTTTCTTATGGCATGTATAAGTGGGACCTGTCACACTACTCTAATTTTTTTGCATATAGTCCATAGAGGGTATAGGTTGCTGCTTCAGTATTTCCATACTTATTAAATTATTCATGATATTCGGATAATCCGCAAACATCTCCGTGAAGTGCGACAAAACACATTTTAGGAACTCAAATACTCGTATATTATATTTGTTTGAGAAGGTAGGAGTCTTCAGAAACGATATGAACTTTTCTTTTTTCTTCTCCGATCATTTTTAGCAGAGTTATGACCAATCAAATATTCGGCTCCGCCAGAATTTTCAGCGGCGGTAAGGGTGAACCTGAAAGTTGATGTTGGCGTTTAATCACGTTTTCTGAGAAAACGAGCGCATTTCATAAGAAATTACTAGGTATAATTTTTGTGGAGAATTGAATTTTCTTTCACCTTGTTGAGTTGTTTTTCTGATAAATCATATACTTTCCAAGATTACAGCAAAAATCTATATATTTTTAAACGAAAAAAAATATGTTCCACCCCTGGAATTTCGGTATACAATTTTTTTTACCAAGTTTGGTGGTTACTTGGTTATTGTGATGTTCTCAGCAACTTCACTTAGCGCCTTAGTGTATCTTTTTCACTCAAAATAAAGTTGTGGGAATAAGTGCCAAAAGTTTACTGTCAAAAAATCAATAAGAAATTATGATTTCCCATCACAGGGAAACTCTGGGTACCGAAACACATTTCTAGATACAAGTTTACATAGATTTTTCTTCCTGAAATTGTCTCAGGAATACGTCATTCAAATATTCTAACGTACCTATGGTACCTTGTATATGTTTGCATACCCTGCATTAATGAAATAAAGGCTATGGAATGGTTTTGTTGTAGAACATGATGGGCGAGTGCTGATTTTTCCGTTCTTCCGTATTTAGGATGTTCTGCTAAGTGTTCTTTTTAGCATACTTCAATAGATCTTTTGGTCCGTGCATAATATTTTGCATCGCAGTCCTTACATTTAATTTCGTAGATTACAGACTTTCTGAATTCTCGACTTTGTCCTAAGGGTTACCCAAAAGGCTCTGTAGTGTCTGATTCGTTTTAAATACCACCCACATACCTAGTTCCTTGAAAATCTTTTCAAAGTTCTCGTGTAATTGTGTTATGGAACTGAGATATATTTCTCTTGGTTTTATCATTTCTAAAAGTCGAGATTTCGTTCGTTCAGGGGAGCTTTGGGGCTGCAGCTCTGGTAACTGATGAAGTGTATGTTCATGCCCCCCCCCCCCCAAACTGAAATCCTGACTGCGCCACTGTAACAAATGAAACGAATACATGAGTTTTGAATTCTAGTTGATGTTCGAATATCAAGGCACGGTTCATAAATCAAATCGCCATAGTTTCAGTGACTAAAAACTAAAGTTTCATATATATTTTTTTTTTTTCATAAAAGCTTTGTTCAGAATTATCCTGTTAAACGGTAAATATTTCTTAATGAATATTTGTTCAGTTTGTGTTTTAAACCGTAAGTCATCGTCAACTTCTTTATTGTTCTACAGGGCTCAATATTTACACCATCTATGGCACGAACTCTATCAGATATTTCATTTGTGATTCAATGGGATTTAATTTCAAACCGTGTTTATTAGAATATTTGGATGTTTCATCAAGGGTATCATTATATATTGTATATATTGTATGATTATATCAGCATTTTCTTTATTGAAACTTGCATACACTTGAGAGTCGTCAGAAAACTGATGTGTATAACAATCACCATAGAATTCTTTCAAATCCATTGTGAACAGAAAAAACAGGAGCGGGCGTAATAATGAGCCCTGGGGATCTTCTCGAGGTAATGGCATTGCGCTGGAACTGGTTTTCTATAGGAAAACATACTGACATGGGTTGGAGAGATAGCTTTCAATTAAATCTAAGATGAGTTTATAACGTCAACGTATTAGTCAAAATAAGAAAAAAATTCTAGAGGAGCGGCACATTAGATCTTTGCACGCGGGCGGCCGACACCTTAGGATCGCCTCTGTTTCTAGGGTTGTTTCTCATAAGATCTTGAATGCTAAAAATAGTGCCGACCTAAGGAAGATCGAACTTTTTGGGATAAAAATTAATGAACTACCCCCGTATATCTTGGAAATCCATACTGAGAAATCGATATTCATATTCATTTTGTAAGTATCTTACTTATCAAATGTGAATGAACAAAGGCAAAGTCAAATGTCGCAATATTTACGGAAATGTAGTAGTACTAGTGCTACTACGGAATTTTGCCTCGAACTTGATTCTTCGCTTGGATGCACTGCAAGCACTCGGAGCTTAATAATTATTCGTCTCGGTACTGGACATGAACTCCATTAACGACCACTTGCCGGTGTCTGGCTGCCTAACAACGCCAATTATTTGCTGTTTTAATAACGGATGATGTACCCGAACTAACATTAGGTTACACGTAACTTTTATCACGGTCTCCTCGTTTGATGAAACTGAGCTGTATCTGATCAGAATTTCATTCACCACGCTACGATAACTTGGGGAAGTTACTAGGATACGTTTTTCGGATATGGTCAGCTAGATAATAAAAGTATTCGGTAGACTGAAGGGCCTACGAATTTCAAAAATTCAAAACGATATTAATTATTACTGAAACTTCAATCATTCATTTATTTCATTTATCATATTTAAAATACTTCGGAAGATCCTGTTTAGATAGATTCGTATAAAAAAAACACAAAAAGAACAACAACAATAACTTAATTGAAAACGGTAAGTATCATCAACAGAATAGAAACTGTGGACAGGCTAGGAAAGAAAAAAAATCAATAAAAAAATCTAATTATGAAATAAGTGATGACACCAAAATCAAAGATTTTTTCGTGCGCTATTTCAAAATATCTGAGCATAAAAAACTAGATATTTATTTCGAAAATGATAAATTTCTGGCATGTACAACACCAAGAAAAAGCATTCAACATACCTACAGTTTCTGTTCAACCTGTCACAAGCACAGATATAGATCAGGTAATACCTGAACAAATTGAAAAAAAAAATTTTAACAGGCATGTATGGAATTTCTATAAAATCAATAAAGTTTCTATCATGTTGTCTGTGATCCGACTGCAACCTTTGACTGTGTGAATCGTCAATATTTTCTTGAAATCTTTTTGTTTAGAAAGACTAAAGAACACGCTTCACTTCCAACATGGTCTAAACAATAAAAAATAATTGTCAATGCATGTAATTACTCAAATGTAAAAAAAGCGTTGGTGCTTTTGACCTATATTTTCATGAAACAATCACAATACTAAGCGATCAAGAGCTCAACAAGAGAACGCATGTCAAACACCCCACGCTTTTTTACATTTGACTAATTAGGTATATTGACAGTCATTATTTACTTTTTAGATCATGTCATTAGTATCATTAAAAGGAGGCCTCTTCCCTCTTCCCTCTTCCCTCTTCCCTCTTCCCTCTTCCCTCTTCCCTCTTCCCTCTTCCCTCTTCCCTCTTCCCTCTTCCCTCTTCCCTCTTCCCTCTTCCCTCTTCCCTCTTCCCTCTTCCCTCTTCCCTCTTCCCTCTTCCCTCTTCCCTCTTCCCTCTTCCCTCTTCCCTCTTCCCTCTTCCCTCTTCCCTCTTCCCTCTTCCCTCTTCCCTCTTCCCTCTTCCCTCTTCCCTCTTCCCTCTTCCCTCTTCCCTCTTCCCTCTTCCCTCTTCCCTCTTCCCTCTTCCCTCTTCCCTCTTCCCTCTTCCCTCTTCCCTCTTCCCTCTTCCCTCTTCCCTCTTCCCTCTTCCCTCTTCCCTCTTCCCTCTTCCCTCTTCCCTCTTCCCTCTTCCCTCTTCCCTCTTCCCTCTTCCCTCTTCCCTCTTCCCTCTTCCCTCTTCCCTCTTCCCTCTTCCCTCTTCCCTCTTCCCTCTTCCCTCTTCCCTCTTCCCTCTTCCCTCTTCCCTCTTCCCTCTTCCCTCTTCCCTCTTCCCTCTTCCCTCTTCCCTCTTCCCTCTTCCCTCTTCCCTCTTCCCTCTTCCCTCTTCCCTCTTCCCTCTTCCCTCTTCCCTCTTCCCTCTTCCCTCTTCCCTCTTCCCTCTTCCCTCTTCCCTCTTCCCTCTTCCCTCTTCCCTCTTCCCTCTTCCCTCTTCCCTCTTCCCTCTTCCCTCTTCCCTCTTCCCTCTTCCCTCTTCCCTCTTCCCTCTTCCCTCTTCCCTCTTCCCTCTTCCCTCTTCCCTCTTCCCTCTTCCCTCTTCCCTCTTCCCTCTTCCCTCTTCCCTCTTCCCTCTTCCCTCTTCCCTCTTCCCTCTTCCCTCTTCCCTCTTCCCTCTTCCCTCTTCCCTCTTCCCTCTTCCCTCTTCCCTCTTCCCTCTTCCCTCTTCCCTCTTCCCTCTTCCCTCTTCCCTCTTCCCTCTTCCCTCTTCCCTCTTCCCTCTTCCCTCTTCCCTCTTCCCTCTTCCCTCTTCCCTCTTCCCTCTTCCCTCTTCTAGTTCCATTCAATATTTTTGTACTGTTAGTTTTCATTATTGTAAAACTCATGATTCGAAAGAATTGACACTTCTATAAATAATTAACGAAATGTGTTTAGAGGGAGAGAACAACATTCATACTCATCCTTGATTTATTCAATTGAATCATGATCACTTGTCGATAAACTAGTTTTTCTCATATGACTATGACTCCACTTTTCATTGGGTTTTGTAAGATCGATGCCTTAATTTTTCCAAGGTTTCCTAATCCACTTTAGATTGTAGTAATTTTTTAATCGCTTGACAATAACGACAAATCAGCTTGTATTTTGATACCCTAGTTTTTTTTAATCCTATTTGTTGCATAATTTGGGGAAATGAAAACTCACCTGTTCCTATAATCGGATTGAGGATATGATTGTTCAACTAGAGTTATTTAACTGTCACAAAAATACATTTCCTTTTGGGGATATACTCTTATACACGATTGGAACTTTCTCGATATTTTTACAAATATTCAATGTCTCTTGATTTAGAATTCATGATACAATTAATGCAATTATTCGTAGTATATCTAATGAAGAAATAATTGATATACTCATAGAAAACCAAAATGAAAAGTCGTACCTAGTCATGGAATATATCAACAGCCAGTTTTTCACTATTACCTTAACTAACTTATTAATAAATCATTTGCTAATTACCATGTTTTGCAATGGATGGGACGAGGAGTGGTTGACTTCGACACATCATTTAAATAGGATATCGTCTTAAAAATGAGCATGTTAATACTACTACATATTTGGTGGAATAAGCTCAAATGATTACTTGATTCTTTTTTTCACATCTGCAGTTTTTTGTGTAGTTTGTTAGCCTAGAACGTATAATTTTTTCAATATCGAAACAGTATTACATTATTTTACGGAAAAACGCGAAAAAAGTGCACTTTCTCAAACGGTTGCTACTAGCTGACAAAAAATTTTATGCGACATTGGCATAACACATCCGAATAACAACATAATCCTGTCAAAGTTCTTATTTTCTGTGACATCGTGAAGTCGGGATATCAAGATCCCGGCAGTTAAGTAGGGATTCCGATTTCTATCTCAGGATCCCGACTTCTATCTCAGGATCTCGAGATCTCGAGAACCCGATATCTAAGTCAGGGTTCCGACATCTAAGTCAGGATATCAAGATCCCGACATTTAAGTAGTGATCCCAACTTTTATCTCAGCATCCCGACTTCTATCTCGGGATCTCGAGATCCTGACATCTAAGTCGGGATATCAAGATGATCCCGATTTCTATCTCAGGATTCCGACTTCTATCTCAGGATCCCGACTTCTATCTCGGGATCTCGAGATCCTGACATATAAGTCAGGATCCCGACTTCTATCTCAGGATCCCGACTTCTATCTCGGGATCTCAAGATCCTGACATCTATCTCAGGATCCCGACTTCTGTCTCGAAATCTCGAGATCCTGACATCTAAGTCAGGATCCCGACTTCTATTTCAGGATCCCGACTTCTATCTCAGGATCCCGACTTCTATCTCAGGACCTCGACTTCTATCTCAGGATCCCGACTTCTATCTCAGGATCCCGACTTTTATCTCGGGATCTCGAGATCCTGATATCTAAGTCAGGATCCCGACTTCTTTCTCAGGATCCCGACTTTTATCTCGAGATCCTGACATCTAAGTCGGGATATCAAGATCCCGATAGTTAAGTAGGGATCCCGACTTCTATCTCAGGATCCCGACTTCTATCTCAGGATCCCGACTTCTATCTCGAGATCCCGACAGTTAAGTCGGGATCCCGACTTCTATCTCAGGATCCCGACTTCTATCTCGGGATCTCCAGATCTTGACATCTAAGTCGGGATATCAAGATACCGATAGTTAAGTAGGGATCCCGACTTCTATCTCAGGATCCCGACTTCTATCCCGAGATCCTGACATCTAAGTTGGGATATAAAGATCCCGATAGTTAAGTAGGGAACCCCGACTTCTATCTCAGGATCCCGACTTCTATCTCAGGATCCCGACTTCTATCTCGGGATCTCCAGATCTTGACATCAAAGTCGGGATATCAAGATCCCGATAGTTAAGTAGGGATCCCGACTTCTTTCTCAGATCCCGACTTCTAATTCGGGATCTCGAGATCCCGACATCTAAGTCAACCTTTTTTTTTCGTTTACTCAATTGTTTATAATTGGGGATATCAAGATACCGATAGTTAAGAAGGGATCTTGACTTCTATCTCAGGATCCCGACTTCTTTCTCAGGATCCCGACTTCTATCTCGAGATCCTGACATCTAAGTCGGGATATCAAGATCCCGATAGTTAAGTAGGGATCCCGACTTCTATCTCAGGATCCCGACTTCTATCTCAGGATCCCGACTTCTATCTCGAGATCCCGACAGTTTAGTAAGGATCCCGACTTCTATCTCAGGATCGCGACTACTATCTCGGGATCTCAAGATCCTGACATCTAAGTCAGGATCCCGACTTCTATCTCAGGATCCCGACTTCTATCTCGGGATCTCCAGATCTTGACATCAAAGTCGGGATATCAAGATCCCGGTTAAGTAGGGATCCCGACTTCTATCTCAGGATCCCAACTTCTTATTCGGGATCTCGAGATCCCGACATCTAAGTCAATCTTTTTTTTGTTTACTCAATTGTTTATAATTTGGGGATATCAACATACCGATAGTTAAGTAGGGATCCCGACTTCTATCTCAGGATCCCGACTTCTATCTCAGGACCCCGACTTCTATCTCAGGACCCCGACTTCTATCTCGGGATCTCGAGATCCTGACATCTAAGTCAGGATCCCGACTTCTTTCTCAGGATTCCGACTTCTATCCCGAGATCCTGACATCTAAGTCGGGATATCAAGATCCCGATAGTTAAGTAGGGAACCCCGACTTCTATCTCAGGATTCCGACTTCTATCTCAGGATCCCGACTTCTATCTCGGGATCTCCAGATCTTGACATCAAAGTCGGGATATCAAGATCCCGATAGTTAAGTAGGGATCCCGACTTCTATCTCAGGATCCCGACTTCTAATTCGGGATCTCGAGATCCCGACATCTAAGTCAACCTTTTTTTTGTTTACTGAATTGTTTATAATTTTCCAGTTCAACATTTTTTTTAGAAGGCATTTCGAATTGAATGAGACCAAAATCATAATTTTCGGTCTTCTAGGTCAGCTTTTAGACAAAATAACATTGTGAACCACACTTTAAGTCGGAAAATCGAAATCCCGAGATAAAAGTCGAGATCTCGTGATCCCGAGTTAGAAGTCGGGATCCTGACTTAGATGTCGGGATATCGAGATCCCGAGATAGAAGTCGGGATTGACAAAAAGAAAAAAACCGTGACCCTTTTACGCCTTCGTAGATCTCTGCCCTTATGACGTTAGTGAATTTCTCAACTGTAAGGTTTAATACTTAGTACTGTATTCACTTATCTTGACGATGCTAAATCTATTGTACTGATATAAAGCAAATAAATTGATTGATTGATTGATCACATATTGTATAGTCTCATTTTAGACAGCACAGAACCAAGCGACCATACGAGGTTAAAGTCCTCGGAAGTTTACGAAAACTCTGCTTTCAGCAACCAGCCGTGTTCCAAAAATCAGTTGTAGGTATGTCCGGTTTCATGACCTCTATTATTAGGCTAATAATTAAATTCGAATGTGCAATACTGATTATAAGTTACGATGCAGGTATCTGCGAGAGTGTCAATGACTCGGGCGAGGTGACGGTCCGTGCCCGATTTTAGAGCGAGGTGAATAAGCGGACCAGCACCACCGCGTACCCACTATTCTCACCGCGCTTGGGTACGGTACCGTCACAGTATGACTAGTCGACTGAGAAAAAAAGTAGTCAATAGGCCAGTCGCCATGTTATTTTACTCTTGAATCGATGCCAAGTTAATTAAACTTGGGGTAGTTAGTTGTTCGGTATGGTAGTTCTCCACCTCATTTATCAACAAAATTTCCTTGTTGTACAGTAACCACAGACAAACGTAAGCCACAAGTGAAGAATGAATCGTAGCACTTTGAAACTCGGCACATGACTTATTGACATCGTATATTATTAGAAAAAAAAAATTGTTTACCAAAATATCAGGAGTGGAACCAAAAAAAAATGTATTTAAAAAAATTATATATTTTTTTACTGTTGTTTCGGAAAATATGAGATATATCAAGAAACTAGTTCAACAAGGCGAAAGATAATTCAATTCTCCACAAGAAATATACCTAGTAATTTCTTACAAAATGCCCTCGTTTTCTCAGAATACCTGATTGAATTCCGATATAAAAGTTCAGGCTCGCCTTAAGCCACCACTGCAATTTCCGGAAGGGCCGAAAATTAGATTTGTCATAACTTTGCTAAAAACTATAGTAGAAGGAAAAGAAAAAATGTATATCGTTCCTGAAGACTTGTACTTCCTCATGCAAATATAACATGTGAGTATCTGAGTACCGAAAATGTGTTTTGTCCCACTTCACATAACCCTTCTACGATATTTACGGAGGATCCGAAAGTCATGGATATTTCAGTTGATATGAAATAATTATACTGAAGCAGGAATCAGTTCCCTCTTTGGACCATATGCAACGATTTTAGACTAGTGAGACAAGTCTCACTTATACATACAAAAGCAAAAACTGGGTTTTACTCCTGCCTCAGATTTGAACTCACCCATAATCCTAATAATTTCTTGTAAATGTTGAAAATAATCTCTCATACACATCCTACATGAAAAATAAAGTATGTGATTTCAAGCTTGAGGTTTGCACTTCACAATAGTGTTTTCAACATTTACTAAAGGGAATGGCGGTTTTAAGGGTAAGTTGAAAATGAGGCAGGAGTCAAACAAAGTTTTTATTTTGGCACGTGTAAGTAGGACCTATCACACTACTTTTAAAATTGTTGCATATAGTCTGAAGAGGGTATGGGTTGCTGCTTCAGTATAATAATTTCATATTTACTAAATTATTCATTATTTTCGGATCATCCGCAAACATTTCCGTGAAGTCCGACAAAACACATTTTAGGTACTCAAATACACGCATATTATATTTGCATGAGAAGATAGGAGTCTTCAGAAACGATATAAATTTTTCCTTTTTCTTCTCCGATCATTTTTAGCAGAATTATGACCAATCCAATATTCGGCTCCGCCAGAACCTGAAATTTGATGTCGGCGTTCTAGGTATAATTTTTGTGGAGAATTGAATTGTCTATCACCTTGTTGAGTTGTTTTTTCGATAAATCATATACTTTCCAAGATTACAGCAAAAATCTATATACTTATTTTTAAACGAAAAAAAAAACCCTGGAATTTTGGTAAACAATTTCTTTTCGTGTCAACACACCACATATCATTATTTGCCGTGGTGCTCCGAGGCGACTTACTGATATATGGTGGGATATTCACTTTTCGGAAAAAAAAATTTTCAATACTAGCTGAAATTCAAGTCATTGACATCTATCTATTCCTCTCTGATAATGCAAAATTGTCATTGACAGATAAGTGAAATTTTCAGATTAACTTGATTTCACTAATGTTTTCTTCATTATACCGGGTGACCACGAAGTGAGGTACGCACCACAATTTTTCTATAGTTTTGAATACGCATATTTTGACCCCTCTACTGAAAATTTACCACTTCCGGTTAAACCCAAACTTTTTTTTTTCAAATGAAACCCTGTACATATTTTTTCACTATACGAAAGAGCACGCACTTCAAAATTGAACGTCGGTTGAAAAATGGCGTAGATACAGTTGATTGTTCAATCAAACAAAGTTTCATTTCAAATTTTTATGAAAATGCAATAAGGGAGGCTTGGAGCCTGTATCCCCTTTTTAATTGGCACACTCGCCTTTTAAAAAAAGGGGATATAGACTCCAAGTTTAAAATAAAAAATACATTTTTTTTGTGCCCACGTAACCCCTAATGTGAACATGTGGTGACACCCTTTTTTAATTTTATTAAAGGTTCTATAAAACATTTTTCGCTCCATAATTTTAACTTAGCTGATGATGAACCTTCAAAGGTTCGAAACATGTACTTACTCCCATGATACCATTGAACTGATCCATAGTTTTTGATCGTTCTACCATCGTTCCACCATCTACATAACATTTGGTGATTATATTAAATTTGTGGAGATGACTTTGAGTTTTTCTGCATCGTGAACCTAACCTATACCACTCCACTTCGAGACACAATGGACTTCTACCACAGGCTTTGTAGGTTCAATGTTTACTATGAGTATAAAATGAGAACTTGCCCATAGACTATCACAGTTTCTATAAGGCAAGTGTTAATCGCCCAACCCATCGCCTCACGCTCACCATGCTGTCTGTCCCGCAAGCAGATCAAGGCGATCCACATGGGACCAGCTCCTCTGCCAAGGATACTGACTTTTTGACTGACAGTGGCCCGCGGCGTCTTCTTTTTTGTAGGTTATGTCGTACACGGGTCTGTGGGGGTGGATGATTTGGTTTTCGGTGTGCAGATCTTCGGATAATTAGTATTGCTAAACAACATAAAATAGCTATGATACAAGTTCGTAAAGCCCTTCACCTACGGCCACTGCAGGAAAGAGCCAAAAACACACGACTCACAGCCTCAGTAAATAGCCCCTTACGCACGGTAAACAAATCGAACAGTTTTCATAAACAAAACGATATATCTCGGAAACGGTTAAATCGATTTGGGAGAAATTTGGTATGTAGATAGGGTTTTTAAGTTCATCTATATAGGCGTATTTTCTGGAAACACACGATTTTACTCATAATAATAATAATAACCATAATTTTTAGATCTCGAAAACGGCTACAACGATTTTAATAAAATTTTGTATTTAGGTAAGGTATTGCTACTTTAGTTCATCTATGTAGGCGCTTTTCATGAAAATATGTGATTTTACTCAAAATATTAATAATAATAATATGAATTTTTGGATCGTGAAACGGCTCTAATGATTTGGATCAAATTTTGTATTTAGAATGAGTTTTGTGTTTAAAGTTCATCTATGTAGGCGTAGAAAAAGGCGATAATGATAATAATAATAATGTGAGTTTTTGGATCCCGAAAACGTCATAAACTTTTTCGATCAAATTTATTATTCAGATGAAGTATTGCTACTTAAGTTTATCTATATAGGCGTCTTTTCTGAAAAAAAGGTCATTTTACTAATAATAATAATAATAATATGAATTTTTGGATTTCGGAAATGGCACACTGTATGTGGCCGTAGGTAAAGTATAGTACGTAATGCGTGTTCTAAAGCAATTACGCACTCATGGAATTACGCACTAGCCGCTACGCGGCTTCGTGCGTAATTTTTACATTCGTGCGTGTTTACAACACTTGTTACGTAATATACTATTACGAAAGTGTATCATACAAAGTTTTTTCTTCGATAGTTATTATATTGCCTAATTGTATTAGTTGTATCATCAATTTGATTGTTTTATGTTATGAATTGTACGTATTACCAAATGATGACTTCCGAGTTAAATTTGTCGCAAAATACTGTATTTTTAAAAAATGCATAAATATATGAACAGTGTGTAAAAATTTACATTACACACTGTTGATGATTTTCCGCATAGGTGATTTTTTTACGCACTTGTGCGCAAAAGTATCACTTTACGCATCGTCACCAGTGCCTAAACACTTGTTTATGCACTGTCGTAGAAAATAGTTATTTTTGTATCTAGTGCGCGAAATGGTTTCTCGACTATTTCAATCAGTTCTCGATCACCAAAGTATTTTGTGCACGAGATGCATACAATTTTTTTTCTATAAACGTCAAAAAAAATAGGTAGAATAAATTTTTGCAAAAATTTAAAAAATTGTTATTTAATTATTGTTGAACATTCAGAAATAAATGATTTCTTGGATTTTTACTTGATTGAGGACGATAAAGTTAGATTAATTTCTCCAGTATTAACAAAATTAATACTTCTGAACCAAGTAAAATGAACGTATGTGAACTGTGTTGCAGTTTACAGGACATGCATATATTATTTTGAGATGTTTATTTGAAATGAATTGCCACATGTTATTCTGTTATGAGTAAGTCAATTTTATTAAATATATTGGAGGAAAGTTGTAATTGTAAAGTAATAAATCAGTATCATCAGTATCATCATCATATTATTCTATCCTACAACCAATATTACAGAAAGCACTCAAACAAGAATCGTTAGCGTCCAAAGGATAAAACAATATAATCATTCATCTCACGCTTACACTCCGCCTTTCACCTAAACCTATTTTGTATTTTATGGTGAATAAAGACGAATTATTATTATTATTATTATTCCATAGGTAGGGTCGATTTACTGGATGGGCTTGTAATTTTAGACTGGGAGATTTCAGGTGACTGAGAGGACTGAAAGATATAAAAGTGCTGATGAAAATGATAGAAATTGTAAACGGTCCTCGCGTGGTTTTCTTATGGAAAATTCAATTTGCACAAAAAACATGTGCTTTGGGATGATTTTATTGTCGTGACCATGTTCATCAACAGAATGTTAGTATAGGTTCTAGCACCAAAAAACGATAGACAAAAAGGTTGATATTAAGGGGTGAACTTGTGAAAAAAAAAATGGAAATTTCCTGTGATTTTCTGTTGCTACCAATTGAAAATATGAAACACGAAATGTTCATAAAAAAATTGGCATAAGGACTGCGAATGCCGAAGTGAGGTTAGGTTTTTTGTGCAAATGAAAACTGAATTTTCCATACGAAAGCCACGCGGGGACCGCTCAAATTTTCCATCATTTTCATCAGCACTTTTATGTATTTCTGTCCTCTCAAAGGCATAAACGAGAAATTCGTCACCTAAAATATATCATCATCTACCGGTCTATTTATAGAATATCACTGAGGAGTCGAAAGTAGTATTTGTAGATATTTTTAGGAATGTGGAGGTAATGTTCCTAGCAACGTCATTGTTATGTATCTCCCTGTATGATCTTGTCAGGTACGAGATGAAAAATATCAGATGTCAAATAAACGTTAAATCATTTTCCAACATATTTTCAATTTAATTGAAGAAATACATAATAGTCAGTCACTACCACGAGAACCTATATAGGTCAAATTTCATTACCATGCAAAGTGAAATCACGTGTTACAGCACTTTCATAAAGTATAATTCTCATGATTCAAACTATTAGCAACTCCATCATCAATTTGAATCGAAAAACGTAAAAAATATCAATCATTAGTTTTTAATTCAAATATAATAATAACGTTGCTCTATCCGGTTGTTTCGCAATGAACTCATTACATTCAATTCCGAATTGGATATCAGGACAATTGCGAAAACATAATTTGAGATCAAAGTTTGCAAAATGTTCTGACATTAACAATTCAGAGTGTATCCTTGAAAATTGGCGATCGATAAACATAATATAATAATAGTAATTACACGTACCCTTCCCAAATTCATTTTTCGTCTAGCAGAGGCGTGCGTTTCGAAACAGAATGACGAAATTGAATTTATATTTGCAATTGGTGCGCATAAGCAGCCTCATCATGTCCCTCCCACCGACCATATTCATGCACCTGTCGAAGTTTCATGTATTTCTACAGGGTGATTCAAAAGTACTTTGACAAACTTCAGGAGGTGATTCCTCACAATATTCTAATATGAATTGTCCAAATAAATAAATGTCCGGAAACGCTTCGTTTCCAAGATACAGGATGTTGAAATTTCATTTTTATTTTCGTTTTTTTCAAATAACTTTTGAAATACTGAACTTAATTAAACGAAACTTGGTAATAGGAGGTTTTTGAGGTGTCGAATTCGAACCTGATGTTCTTATTACTCTTACTCGTAGGGTGCGCCACCTACACGTCTTTATCTTTTTTAAAGATTTATAACTTTTTTGGGCGTACTTCTAGCACATTTTTCAGTAAAAAAATCGATTCCTCTATCATATCTACGTAAATAAGCTACCCTTGTTACTAGTCGCTATAAGCAACCGTTTTCTAAATATTTGGACTTGAAAACTTCAAGTCGATTATTTGATAATCGATGCATGTTGAAGTTATTACGAATATTTTGCTTTTTTCACAAGAATGCTTTGGAAATGAATTTGACGTTTAAGTAAGTAGTTTTCTTCCTTAAGCGAAATAGTTTATTTGTTTTAATAAAATTTGCAAGAAATGCCAACATTTTATTTCAGGAAATTTTAAATATGTAGAATAAACTAAAATAAACGAAACTAAATGGTATTCAAATAAATTGTTGGAAGTGTCCACCTTCAGCAAAGATACAGGCAGTCAGTCGTCTAGTCATTGAATCTCGTACCCGCTCAAAAATTATTGGTGTGTTTCTTATTGATTCACAGGCGTCTACTATTCGGTTTCTTAGATCTTCCTCGTTCACTACTGGAGTCTTATAAACTAGCGACTTCAAATGTCCCCAAAAATAAAAATCTATCGGGTTTAGATCTGGGGACCTTGGTGCCCACGCCTGGTTAGGTTCTTCTACACCCCTACCGATTCATCGATTTGGATAGACTCTGTTAAGGAATTCCCTGGCTACAACGCTAAAATGGGCCGGAGCCCCATCATGCATAAACCACATGCGGATACGAATTTCTAATGGTACATTCTGAAGTAGTCCCGGCAATTCATTTTCTAAAAAGTGTCTGTAAGTTGCGCCATTCAGTCGGAGCGGAAGAAAGAAAGGACCTATCAAGTAATTATCAATTATTGCCGCCCATACATTTACAGAAAATTGATACTGATAATGCCTTTCACTAACTGCGTGCGGATTTTCGAGAGCCCAAACAAGGTTATTATGAAAGTTTGTGATAGCATTTCGGGAGAAGTTTGCCTCGTCCGTGAAGTGTACATATCTTAAAAATTGAGGATTTCCAGCCAATTTTCTCAAAAACCATTGACACATAGTAATGCGTTGGGGAAAGTCTCGTGGCAAAAGAGCTTGTACCCTTTGAATATGGTATGGATAAAACTGTTGATCGTGGATAATTCTCCAAACTGTGGACTGAGTAGAATTGACAGCTTCAGCAATTACTCTTGTGCTTGTTTCTGGATTCTCCTCGAGAGCGTTCAAAACAGCTTCTTCCAATTCTGGGGTTCGGACTGCTCGTGGTCTTCCAATAATATCAGCTGCCCTCTTAAAGCTACCTGTTTCTGCCAAACGACGGTGGAGACTAGCAAATGTTGGAGCTGAAGGCAGTACTCGATTAGGAAATCGCTCCTGGTAAATACGTCTTGCTTCGCGCGCATTGCCATCCGCAAGGCCATAAACGAAATGCATATCGGCTAAATGAGCATTATTGTTTAAATAATCCATTTTTTCAAAATAAGTGTTTTCTACTTCTACTTACGGAAACTTCAACAAAACGTCTAACTGTCACAAAATATGTAATTACCAAAACTACTCACAAACGTCAAATTTATTTCCAAAGCATTCTTGTGAAAAAAGCAAAATATTCGTAATAACTTCAACATGCATCGATTATCAAATAATCGACTTGAAGTTTTCAAGTCCAAATATTTAGAAAACGGTTGCTTATAGCGACTAGTAACAAGGGTAGCTTATTTACGTAGATATGATAGAGGAATCGATTTTTTTACTGAAAAATGTGCTAGAAGTACGCCCAAAAAAGTTATGAATCTTTAAAAAAGATAAAGACGTGTAGGTGGCGCCCCCTACGAGTAAGAGCAATAAGAACATCAGGTTCGAATTCGACACCTCAAAAACCTCCTATTACCAAGTTTCGTTTAATTAAGTTCAGTATTTCAAAAGTTATTTGAAAAAAACGAAAATAAAAATGAAACTTCAACATCCTGTATCTTGGAAACGAAGCGTTTCCGGACATTTATTTATTTCGACAATTCATATTAGAATATTGTGAGGAATCACCTCCTGAAGTTTGTCAAAGTACTTTTGAATCACCCTGTATAGAGCCGAATGATACTTTTCAATTCAAACAATGAGTTCGTTGTAGTTCTGAGGCAGAGCTGTCCCAAAGCACAGTGCTTAGTGCTCGTGAAAGTGCTCGAAGCACTTTTGTGCTCCTAAGCACTGTGCTCGGCCGAGCACTTTCCTAATTTAGTGCTTAGTGCTTGGTGCTCCGAAGCATCTAACGAAAAGGCTTAGTGCTTAGTAATCCCGAAAAGTGCTCGCAAGCACTCCAGTGCTCCGGAGCACTTTTCGGGATTACTAGGCACTAAGCCTTTCCCGAGGCCTCTCCATATAAGTTAATCTTGTCGAAATATGAAGTCGCGGCAGATGGCAATCGGCGGCACCCCCTACCGGAATGAAGCCAAAAAAATGTACAACACATCACTCATCATTCATTCCAATAATAAATAAAAGCAGAACAGCGTGGAAAATTATAAAAAATCATACAAAATCCGTGCACAACACAGATAGTCCACTAAATATCGAAGGAAATGTAGAAGATGACCCTAAAAAAATTTCAGAATACGTAAGGTACTACTTCAACAACATTCCTAACCTATTGATTAATAATGACCTTTCAAACAATGCTCAGGATCCTGATCTTCCAGAACTGAACTGTCATACTTTTAGTTTTATACCATGTACAAGCCCTGATATCATTAGTATTATCCAAAGTTTGAAAAACTCAAACTCGGTAGGGGATGATGGGATTTGCACAAATATCATAAAACGTGTGGCTTCACAGATATCCACCCCGCTATCATTTATAATTAACTGTTCCATGGAACAAGGCATCTTCCCTGATAACCTGAAAATCTCGAAAGTTCTGCCGATACATAAAGCTGGCAGTAAAGAGAACGTAGGAAATTTCAGACCTATATCCCTTCAGCCCATTTGCAAAAGTATTTGAAAAATATGTTTCTCAGTGCGTCACGTCGTTTTTCACTAAATATAACTTGTTCAACAACAAACAATTTGGATTTAAGAAAGGACATTCAACAACAAATGCAATAACCAAATTCATAAATATGATTCTTGATAACCTGGATGCAGGCAAAAAAACAACTGGTATATTCTTAGATTTAAGTAAAGCATTTGATTTAGTTGATCACAAGATATTAATGGACAAAATGGAAAGGTATGGTTTCAGAGGCGTTGCCTACTCATCGTTCTGTAGCTATCTTCAACATAGGACCCAATATGTATCACTCAAAGGAGCAAAATCGGAAAACTACTCACATAAGGTTGGGGTTCCCCAAGGCTCCATTCTAGGACCTCTATTATATATAATACACGTAAATAATTTCTCAATAGAGGATTCCATAATGTATGCAGACGACACATCATTAGTGGTTAGTGGAAACAATATCGCCTCTTTAATCGAAAATGCAAATAACTCGGTCCTAACTTCACAAAACTGGTTTACAGCTAACAAACTCATTTGTAATAGAAAAAAGTCGACGCTTATAAGATTCAGCCATGCTACAACTCATCCAGATTCCAGTCTTTTAATCAGGCAATCAAAAGGAACCATGAGACAAGTTCCAACTCACAAATTCTTAGGTGTGCATATTTCAGAAGACTGTAAGTGGAATTATCACATTAATGTCATATGCAAAAGAACAACGTCTATATGCTATGCACTGTTCCAACTGAGCAAGTTACTTGACAAACATGCTCTGAGAATATATTACCATGCGCAATTACAGTCTGTAATATCGTATGGGATAATAGTGTGGGGCAGTTCACCTGAAATGAATAGGGTTTTTATACTACAAAAAAGGGCAATGAGAATAATTGAAGGAGTACCGCGAAGAACAAGCTGCAAAGAAATATTTATCAGGTCCAGAGTTCTAACACTACCTTCTGTCTATATGCTACAAGTTCTAGGATATGTCAAAGAAAACATCATCCTATTCAAAGGGGTCAGTAATAGCGCCTATCGTACCAGAAACACTCTAACTTTAGAAGTACCAGCTCATAAGCTCACAAAAACCGAACTCAGCCCTAAACACATGGGCATTAAACTATACAACAAATTGCCAACTGAAATAAAAACATTACCTTTACATAAGTTCAAAACAGCTATTAAGCATATTCTTCTTGAAAGGGCGTACTACTCAGTGGCCGAATTCTCGAATGACATAACAATTTAAGTAACTACATATTGTATTATGCTGTTGTTGATAACCTACTACTCATACATGATCTATGTGTTTCATGTTAAGGTTTAATCTATTTCTCTAATTCTATGTCGTAGTTATTTTATGTAAGTGTTTGATTTAACATATACACTATTTTTATTTTTATATAAATTTTTATTATATGTTAGTCATTAGGTACATTGACATGTTCTATATCAATTAACTTGATCCTGAAGAACGAATAAATACTATCTACCAAAAAAATCAATTTTCTACGATTAGTACTACGTTTGGAAGATTACTGTTTTGAAAAAATAGTACAATTTCATCAATTACTTTTCCTATCTACAAAAAGTTCAAAATAATTGAATATTACTTCTTCTTTTTAAACTACGTTGACGTATCGGAGACCAAATCTGTCTCCGATATCAAAACCTTTGTGTTGCGGAATGGGCAAAGTTTTGACTGTTATTTTCACGTTAGGTTGATAAAATACCCTCAAAAACGACTTACCTAATGTGCCGGTAGTAGATGGTTGTATCAGGGTCCCGATATCTGGATGGTCGTCAGATGTGGTCCTAGGTCTTCCAATTCGTGATCTAAGCGATAGCACATACAAAGCACTAGGAAGCGAGAAGTTCTACGAACATCAAAATATAAAGCAATTAGCACAACACTCACGAAAAAGAGATTGCGTGTCTCCTTTTCGTTCTATATTTTCTACTCTAATATCTGTCACTCGTGCGGCCGGCGGTTTTCCGAAGCGATAGTTTTTTTCCCATTGTCAAGGACACACCGCAGAAGGCATTTTGTCGATCTGAGGGTATACAGGGGGAAGCAAAAGCAACGTCATGAGAATAATTAAAAAATAAAAATAATGTGAAAGCCTTTCCGCAACACTTTGAAACATTTTTTTTTTATTATCGAGTCAAATTGTTATTTGAGTCAAAAAAAGTCTTCAAAATGTGTCGTATGACATTTGCTATCTTGATACAGGGGATGTGCGGTATGTCAATTACTAATTCTGTTATTTCAAACTTATTTTCTGTGTAACCATATGCGGCCCATTTCGATTTGATTTTGATTTACACGTTTTGGCTTATTTTCAAACTGTGCGAGGTTAAAACGATGTCAAGAAAAACACAAAACCAAACATTCAATCAATATTACTATTTTATTGGAATCAAATTGTTGATTAATTCTATTTCGAAATAGTATATTATGTTAGCAGAGTTATACACGTCCTTTCAAGGTGAGTTCGGATTGGTTATTAGGAGTTGGAGTGGAGTGAGAGTGGAGCTAAAGTGGATAAAGACAGGTGGCAAATTTTGAAGCACCGCGGTTTTCTGTGTCCGAAGTTCCCGAACGACTTTTCTGATAATAAAGAGAACCTGTATATCAAAGTGTACTAACACAATTGATCACCTATTTTCAAATAATGATTTATCTGTGCTTCGACTTGACCTTGCTCGAACTGCATAACATTTTTAGGTTAAAACCAGAGACCCAGAGAGAAAAAGAGCTGCTCTAGCTTGTGCCCTCATAGGTCGAGGTGGTACTTTTGGAGTCACTTCTATCCACTCCCGTCACAAAACCCGAACGCTGAAATTCGCACTCCTTGGACGTTTTTCATTATACCCGAACGCATATGGTGCTTATCGAGTGACTAGAGTCAAAAGAGTGAGCAAGCCGAACTCAGCTTCAGTAACGACTATTTTATCAGGAATGCAGCGTTGCGGACCGACTGTTTAAAAAACAATTGTCTGAAGGAGTTCATCAATGCTTTACATATACCGTACTTTTTTTACGAATTCATATTATAACCACAAAATTGTATGTTATCAAGTTGATATATTTTTTTATCACAATTGACAGTTCAAGAACTTGAAATAACCCTTGTTGCAGACAAGAGTGAGATAATGCAATAAATTGAAGAGTGGGTTCAAAATAACTCAATTAAAAATAAATATCAACAATTTGAGTATATTTCGAAGTTGGAAATTTAGTTTGACCTCACGAAGGACCTTACAAAATGATTCTAATAAAAAAAGGAGAAGTGAAGGAAAGAGAAGAAAAAATCCTAGGATGAAGAGAATACGAGAAAAGTAACACTCTATAACTAATAACTTAACCTAAACAGTTACTTTTCAGTAAAATGTCCGATAACACACAACTTATATTAATATTGATCCAATCCGGGATTAGGATCTTTTGAACGATGTCCTTTTCAATATAGATAGGTACTCGCTTGATTTCTGAATAAATGGCAACAATCTTACCAAGGGGAACTTTGCTGGGTCAAACCTTGTTCAATCATGTATATCAGTTTTTATCCAGAACACAGCTACTAAATCTCTCTCACAGATTTCAATAACGAGAACTGCTGTTTATAAATCACGACCACGTCTCTACTGCAAATGAATAAAAAATATCAATAATTATATATTTTTTTTTCCAATTTCCGTTGAGGTATTCAATTGGACAACCCTACTCACCGTGGTCGTATTATTTCTTTTTTTTTTTAATAAAGTTTCAATTAGATCAACGAGATCAATTTTCGAATTATTGTAAATTGACAAATTGTCTGACAGTTTCACCTTCGACTTGACCATCTGTCAAGGAAAGATATACCGGGAGATACTTCATTTTCATTAAGAATTTATGTTTATACATTCAAATAAGGTATGTTTCAAACTATCTACTCTCTCATGGTTTTTGAACACTGAAATCAAACAGTAACCCTAGCGATGTACTTAAAAAATGAAGTTGCTATGGTAATATTTTAAAAAAAAATCATTAAATACAGATTGTGGAATATGTGATTAATTGATCATTTATCGTGGTATGGTGAATGCCATTTTAGTTTAGTTTAGTTTTTAATTGAATCGGTTGTTACTTGATGGAAATCTATAGCACTTAGCCGGTTTTTCAATATCCTGTTAGCGTAGTTTGACTGGCATGACGGGTAAATTTGACTAGTGGTTAGAATGAACGTTACATCTGTTTACATAAAGGAATAAACTCACATTCTAACCATTAGTCACGTAGCATAGACTTCTGAACATTGAAAAACCGGCCCTTAGACTGTTAGAAACGTGAGTAACTGAAACTTGATTAACACGATAAGATTTCAACAAATGATATTATATCAAGACATGTGTAGTGTAGTGTCGGTGTCGGTGTTGTCTCGTGTCATGTCGTGTCGGTGTCGTGTCGGTGTCGTGTCTATGTCGTGTCGGTGTCGTGTCGGTGTCGTGTCGATGTCGTGTCGATGTCGTGTCGGTGTCGTGTCGGTGTCGTGTCGGTGTCGTGTCGGTGTCGTGTCGGTGTCGTGTCGGTGTCGTGTCGGTGTCGTGTCGGTGTCGTGTCGGTGTCGTGTCGGTGTCGTGTCGGTGTCGTGTCGGTGTCGTGTCGGTGTCGTGTCGGTGTCGTGTCGGTGTCGTGTCGGTGTCGTGTCGGTGTCGGTGTCGTGTCGGTGTCGTGTCGGTGTCGTGTCGGTGTCGTGTCGGTGTCGTGTCGGTGTCGTGTCGGTGTCGTGTCGGTGTCGTGTCGGTGTCGTGTCGGTGTCGTGCCGGTGTCGTGCCGGTGTCGTGTCGGTGTCGTGTCGGTGTCGTGTCGGTGTCGTGTCGGTGTCGTGTCGGTGTCGTGTCGGTGTCGTGTCGGTGTCGTGTCGGTGTCGTGTCGGTGTCGTGTCGGTGTCGTGTCGGTGTCGTGTCGGTGTCGTGTCGGTGTCGTGTCGGTGACGTGTCGGTGTCGTGTTGGTGTCGTGTTGGTGTCGTGTCGGTGTCGTCTCGTGTCGTGCTTTATTATATTATAACCACAAAATTGTATGTTACTAAGTTGATATCTTTTTTTATCAAAATGTTTTGGGGATTATGCGAGTGAAATTTTTTAATAACATTCTTCCTATCCAATTTATGTAATGAATTTTCTATGAAAACTATTTAAAAAAATCAAATATCTGAATGAAAATGCGAATTTTCATTTTCAGATTTTTTCTTTTTAGTTAGAGTCTTTTCACAATATCTATCAGATGTATAGTTCAATGTCCAGCATGGCTTTAGCCGCGAAAGTAGTTGTTTTCTGCTAGATAGTACAAAAAAATCACATTTTTTATTTTTCAATTTTCGTGGAGAATGTTTCTCTTTTCAACGTGATAATTGGTATTACGGCAAATAAAAAAAAGATACTATGAAGAGGTAAAATTGGGGTAATATGGCCAGGTACCTACCAAAAAAAGTTATTTGAAAAATTTTCTTAGAATTTAATTTTATATTCATTTACAGGTTTTCGGAGGGTTTTTGGATATAATTGAAAATAACAACCTTTTTTCAATGTTTTTGTATCTCTTTGAAAATATCTGTTTTTTTTAAGGCTTGACTATAGTGGAACATTTTTATTTCGATGATGATAATGATGACAGAAATTTCTCATTTTCTCCACATCAGCAAAAATTAGTTCTTACCAGGATCTTCGTTGTTACTTTGCTTCGTTATACCAGAATTCCAAGACTATTGTAATGATATGGCAACCTGAAAAATTCTGTTTTTCTGATTACATTCAAGTTTAGATGATAATCGTACATAAGCGTTTCACTTCGCATTTAAACTTGAGAACTACAAGCTTCTTCAATATGACGCATTATGTACAAGTTTACAAGAGGAAATTGTACAACAAGTGAGAAAAACGACATTTTTCTCACGAGCCGAAGGCGAGTGCCGCAAATCAAGCGAGTGAGAACTATGTCGTTTTCTCACGAATTGTACATTGTACTTTTTCTACGGATGCGTTGTTTTCAAGTATTGAAAATTAAAATACATATATAATACTTGTATGTCATTAACTCATTTTTATATTTTATTTAAAATAGTAATTAACAGTTATATTTGAACTATTTTGTAAAGTGATTCCTGGTAGGTTGTTTTGCTTCAACATGTTTTCGGTAATTGAAATATTAGCTGCGGTCAAAGTTGAAGTTGATGGGGAAACGTACTGAGCTTCCACAGCATTGTTGTGTTCAGGTTCTAATGGCACTGGAGGCTGAATGGATTCTACTATACTTTTTGACATTTTCATTTTGTTAGCTATGGAGTTGTCGATAAGATTCAGCAACATTGCTGGATTTCCAACCCCCATGGCGTTTTAAAGTTAAAAGATCCGCCCCTGCATTAACTAAAATGGTCCCAGATGACCTTCGGAAACAGTGGCCAGTATATAATTCAGGGTTCGGTAATTGCAGAAATTTCGCGATTTCTTTCGCCATGGTGCCAAATTTATTTATCCCCGCACAGGCTGTTTCGTACATTTGCTATTTTTGTGATTTAAAAAAAAACGTGTTTCATTTGTGCATGGTCGAAGCTTCACATATTTTTTGTAAATTTGGTAAAATTCTCCTGTGACTGTAAAATTTCTAGGAACCTTGGTTTTAGCATCGGGTGATTTTATTAAAAGGGCCGAATTAAGATCTTCCATGTCATCAATTTTTAATTTTCGGAGTTCATCACAACGGCATGCCCCTGTAAGGCCAATAGCTAAAGCAGCCTGAAATCAAAACCAAGCATTCATTTTTCGATAACAACTTAAAAATTTTCAATTCATACCTTTATCAGCAAATACTTTTCATCAGGTGCATCTTTTAAAAATTGTTGAATTTCTTCAGAAGTTAATGTTTTTGACTGTTTTGGAACATATTTTTCAGATTTGCGTTTTAAAAATGCTCGTAGTGTTACGTATTTTGATATATCAACACAGTTTTTAATCATTAAGGTACTCCTCAGCATCGAGTACTGAGACCATAATGTTGATGATTTCAATCTTCTTGACCACTCTTCAAAATAAACTAACAAGGTATTTTCGGAACAAGAATTTACCTTGGCTTTCATTTTCCAGTCCATAAAGTTTCTGTAAGCGATTTCATATTTTTCTTTGATGTGCTTGGTAGCAAATTATTGCAAACATCTATTGCTTTCTGAATAATTTCTGGAGATGTATTTTCCTACTCTAAATCTTCGTATTTCATTATATTCAATATTTAATGAATCTGAACTGTTTGTATTATAATAAATAACAATAATAGTTATTTATGATACAAGTGTTAAAAGTGGCATTTTATTTTGTGAGTGGGGAATATTGCGAAACGAGCGTTAGCGAGTGGAGCAACCCCACGAGCAAAATAAAATCACTTTTAACAAATGTATCATACAAAATTTTTTGTTCAACAGTTACTGCTAGTAAGAAAAAAACAAAAAAAAAATAAGATCCATAAGGATTCGAACACACGATCTTTGGATTACAAGGCTGACTGACAGATACTTCAAATATAATAAACCCCAACGCACTTTATTTATGAATGTCATTATTTGTCAGTGATGAAGGACATTCTACAGTTGGACTAAATACTACTTCGTTTGTAACTTCAAAAGGAATTAGTATTATCAATTGCGCAAACGACCAAATACATGTGTGAACTTTTATAAACGATTCCTCTTGAGTAGGTGTTCTGATTATAATATCTGATTGAAGTGTTTCTATTAGAGAGATCTATATTACTGAGTATCCATCATCTCATCTGTCATTTTACTTTTAACACTAGTGTTAAAAGTACTTTTAACACTAGTGTTAAAAGTGATTTTGTGAAAACGTTAGTTTTTAGTTCATGTGTCAATGAATTAAAAACGTCATTTTTAATGTCAGTTGTACAAAATAGTTATTTACCTAACAAGTGCGGAAAGTAGTACTTTTCCGCACGCGACGGCAGTTGCACGAACGACGCGGAGCGGAGTTCGGGCAAGCCGTTAAGGGCGGAAAAGACATTTTCCGTAAGAGTTAGGTACAATATTTTTCCTACGAGTGTTTTTGTTCATCTTATTTATGAAAAAACAAGGTTTTTATAAAACAAGTTTTTAAAATAATGCTACAAAATGACTAATATGACAGAATAGTTTCATAGATTATTTAGTTAGTCCTAAATATCCTCATTTTTAACAATACAAAAATCGTGCGGAAAAGTAAAAATCGTACGGAAAAGTAAAAATCGTGCGGAAAAGTAACTTTTCAGCACGATTTTAAATCGTACGGAAAAGTACAACTTTCAAAATGAAAAATCGTGCGGAAAATTTACTTTTCCGCACGCTCGTAGGAAAAACTATTTTCGTTGGGTAAGTTGACAGCAATAATTATGCAGTGCTTCGGTTTTGTTGTTATAGAAACACTAACAATGGGCTACTTGGATATTGCACGCGAATCGTCGGCGTAGCGTTGTCAACGTGAAGAACGTGTCATATCAATCTGACATGTAACAATTCATGACTGACTTGGGTTATCGTGATAACAGAGAGAAATTATTTCTCACTGTATTGGCGGATATTTCTCACTGCGTGAGAAATCTTTCGTTTTGAACGTATGAAAGCGATTAGAGAAGTGGCACATTGAATAGCATCCATAGAAAAAAGATATATATGGGATATATTTCAAAACCTTCAATAAGCTGACTTACGATCTTGCTGGAACATTTTTTGCAGTTCGTTCATTAAAAAATCTCCCAGTACGCCGCTGTAACGAATTGAAACATTACCATCATCCCACATTAAAATGAAAAATATCGACATTGAAGAAGCATAAACTCTCGAGTCGGTTTGATCTCACATGAAGTTTAGTATCTATTAATTTTTTATGTTACCTTGCGAAATGTATGTCGAACAAAACAACGTGTAATTGAAAACATTCAACAAATAGTGAATCAACTACTAGGTTAATTTATAAATCATTCGCTTTTAAATTGCTTTGATTTGTATTAAGCATGTGATGGAGATTCCTTGAGATGAATTTTACTACCTATTCTCTTTCACATTTTGTGGAGCATTATAAAAAATTCAGTCATAATTATTTCCAGATACGGATAATGGGATAGTAATCAGATGGTGAACCACTTGAACATAGCTTTCGATGATGAATTCTACTCTTGTAAAGTTGAAAATAAATTATAAACCCAAAAAATTATGTCAAGAACTGGATTTCCTCCACAAAATCAAACTTTTAATCAATAAATTATAAAATAGTTGAAACTTTCACGGTTGCAATTCAGAAAGGCAAAAACAGTATTCAGATGCTTTGGACTTGAAGCAACAGTGGGGTTCCTTTGTAGTCCGATGGCAGGGAGGGTTTTCGTAACCGATGAAGCGTGAAGGGATCACCCAAGTTATTCTTATGTATTTTGACCCGCTGAATCCGAATTTCGAGGGTGATAAGCCGTGAAAGCATACGGAAAATTTGTATGGACAATTTTTTCCAAAAACAAATGATGTCGTAATATTCTGCATAAAATTCTCTACGAAAAAGGTATCTACAAGTTTTTCTTGAAAATGCACCGTTTTCCAGTAAAACGTGCTCGAAATTCGAAAAAATGCGATTTTCTCAATTTTCAGTGCTCCCTCATTCAGTCACATACTGATTTTTTCAGGATCACCTTTTCCCAAATTATTCATATATTATATCTCGACTATGAATAACAGAAGAGACATTCTTATGTAAAAGTCATTCTTGTGGATTTTCCGGCACTGAATTTCCCATACTTTTACCTTGCATGGAAGCAGCATTGTTTTATTCGCGAAGCTCACGAAGTGGACAAATTTCTTATAGTGTCAATAAAATCGGGTTCAGCACATATTTTTTCATGATCACAAAGCATTTCAGTAGCGGAAAAACGGAAAATTTTGCTTGAAAGTAAAAGAATTTTCGGAGGAAAATCGAAAAATCCATTTTTTCCAAAAACAAATAACGCTTTATACTCACTAAAATTCTCTACAAAAAAGGAATCTAAAAATTTTTCTTTAAAATGAACCGTTTTCGAGTAAAATATGCTCGAAATTCGAAAAAATGCGATTTTCTCAATTTTCTGTGCCCTCTCATTCCGTCACATAATGATATTTTCATAATCACCGTATCCCAAATTATTCATATATGTCTCGACTATGAATGAAAATATCATTATGTGACTGAATGAGAGAAAATTGAGAAAATCGCATTTTTTCGAATTTCGAGCACATTTTACTCGAAAACGGTGCATTTAAAACAAAAATTTGTGGAGACCTTTTTTGTATAGAATTTTATGGAGTATATTAAAGCGTCATTTGTTTTTGGAAAAAATAAGTTTTTAGATTTTCCTCGGAAAATTCTTTTAATTATAACCCAAAATTTTCCGTTTTTCCGCTACTGAAATATCATGAAAAATTATGTGCTGAACCCGTTTTGATCGACACTATAAGGAATTTGTCCACTGCGAATGAGAGAGAACTGAAAATTGAGAAAATTGCATTTTTTCGAATTTCGAGCACGTCAAAAAAACTTTGTTAATACCTTTTTTGAATTTTATGCAGAATATTACATAATTTCAATTGAAAATTGGTATAATGAAAGGATTTTCGGGGTCAGAGATTATGATGTATTTTTTAATATTCATAAATTCAAAATCCAAGATCCTGGATGAGATTTGTGATTGTGGTCAGATTCGATTCAAAATTGGTATGTGGGGGTTTTTTAGGTTATACGTTTCAAATTTTTTGTCAAAAATTTATAAAGTAAAGATGGCGGCTCCAAGATGGCGGACGATTTTTGTCATTATGACCTGATTCGATTCAAAATTAGTGTGTGAGAGTTTTCGGGGTCAGAGATTATGAATTTTTTGTCAAAATTCATGAATTCAAGATGGCAACCCAAAATGGTGGACGAGTTTCGTGATTGTGGTCAGATTCGATTCAAAATTGGTATGAGGGGGTTTTCAGGGCTGGAGATTTAGATTTTTCAGTCGTAAAAAAATATTATGCAGTTTAAAAATACTAAAGAACACGCTTCACTTCCAAAATGGACTAAAAAGTAAAAAATAATTGACAATTCAATGTAAAAAAAGCATGGGGTGCTTGACGAAGTTCTCTTGAGCTCTTAGACGCTCAGTATTGTTAGATTAAACCAAAAAATATGAGAATATAGATCGGAAGCACCCACGCTTTTTTTACATTTGAGTAATTCAATTGTCAAATATTTTTTACTGTTTAGTCCATGTTGGAAGTAAAGCGTATTCTTTAGTACTTTTAAACTACATAATTTTTTCTGCAGTTGGGATGCAATGTTTTCATATCATCCAGTAGCCCATTCTCGAATAATTTTCAAACCGAATCTGGATTTTCATAATTGTCTTCTATTTTTCCACAAACGTGGTCTCTTGACTATTTAACGTCCGATGGACGGTTTTCGATTTAAAAAATAAAAGGTCGTCATTCGCTTGTACCTATGAGATTTTTTGTATGTCTCATTTTGCTTTTCAAATCGAAAACTGTTCTTCGGAGGGAAAAAAGTCAAGGGACCATTTTTATGAATAGATAGAGGACCCTCATAAAAAATATAATATTCATTAAAAAAAACAGTAGCGTATCATTATCATTTTTGTTAAGTTTCAACACCCTGTATCTTAGAAATTAAGCAGTTGCGGACATATGTTTATAGGAAATAAAGTCTTATATTGACCTGAAATATACGCCCCCTAATTCTTGATACTGAATTTTGAAACACCCTGTATAGTAGCGAAAGCGCTTTCTTTTAAAACGAACCCTCGGTATAATTTTCGACTATGTGACGTAGCATACGGTGTAGAATGGGACTCATAAACATTTTTTCATTGAAGTACCGTAAAGCGATTTCTAACCATTTTCGAATTATTGAACTTTAAAAATTGTGAGTAGCTGGAACATACTGTATAATTGACCAAATGTAACAACTCCAAAGAACAATAGCTAAATAGTATATTAATGAATATTTACATCTTGATTACTCAGAATACTGATCATTATCCAGGATAACGTTTTGTGTTGTTCAACAATGGAGAACAAATGAAGGTTTTCATGGGCCTCTAGCGCCAAAACTAGCCTAAAGAAAATGTGGCCATTGGACTTTTTGTTTGGAATGACTACGACTACAACATATCAACAATTCAGCTGATTCGGTATTTAAGTGTGCGGTATCCTTTCATGAAACACCGGAATTCATATTTCAGTTATCTCTCGAAATTATTTTTAAGTTAATAAAATTTATTGGCAATAACACGGTTGCAATAAAAATCAAATGGTATAACTGCACATTTCTGCCGATGAACTTTTATAAATGAAATCTAAGTGGAACAATCTCAACCAAACATATCGTTATGGAATAATATCAGAAATCAAAAACTGGAAAGTAATTTTTCTGTTTATGATCATTTTTATCACAATAAATAAAGACCATAAAGATAGAATGTACTTTCGTTATAATAATTATTTATCAAATATCACTGTTATGTAAGTGAGATACGCGTAATTCAGTTTTATTGTTCAGTCATAACTTTAAAACCTTGGCGTATATACATACGTGATATTTCGGATTATGAGTGAGATATCTGTTTTGAAATTGAATTATAACGAACGTCAACTCACCCAGTGACGTAATGTGGAGTTTATTAGCTTGTACTCACACCCATGATTGCATATCGAATTCATTTGAAAATATATCACATGCAATATATTTTTTTTTTATGTAAGATATAGAAAAAATAGTGATATGAACGTGAGAATCTGCCTGGTCTAGGAAGTTAGATATTTAGCCTTATATCATAATACCATAGATAGAATAATTTTTAACGAAGGCGCATTACAAGAAAATATTTTCAGATATACAAAGTGTTTCATAAGTGTGTGGCAAATTGAAGTGGAATTTTTTCAAATGGAATACCCTGTATTTTTTTCCATATTCAGAATCACCCTAATGACCTTAACTTATGACCGCAATATTAGCACAAGTCGTTGGCAGGTTCAGACATAAATTAATTTTTTTCAAAAAAAATTTACTTCACACCTCCCAATTAAAATACTCATATGTTTGTGAATTAACCATTTCACTGTAAATTAACTGATAATTCCATTTGGGATGATTAATGGCTATTATCGTACCATTTTTGAAGGTCGGCATCATTCAGGATCTTCAGAATAAATCTTTGAACAGATTTTGCAAATGGGACACTCTGCAAATTTTTGAATTTCACTGTCTGCTGCACTTTTTTGAGACACTCTGTATAAATGAAATTCGAACCATTAAAGAGATCGAATGAAACCCTACAAGTTATGTATTTAACATTTTTTTATAATATGTAACATAAAGAAGTTTCGGGGCGGCGACGGACCTTTAGTCCTCACTGTTTAAAATGGTATATACAGGGTGTCCCAACGAAAACTTTCCACACGGATTTACTGGGAAATGACAAATTATTTTCGGAAACGCTGAAACACGTCAATTTTGATTTCTAGGGGGACACATGTCAGTGATGAATTTAGTCACGCAACTTCATCCCCCTGACAGGGGCGGCTACCCCATTGCGAATCATCATAGGGAACTTGGGTCGAGTGATACATCATCTTAAAGCTCTCTTCATTCTCTATCCAAACGTTTATATTTTTTCAAAATCGAATGACTGGTAATTGAGATTAGTGTGGTAATAGGTTTAATTTAAATAATCAATAAATAATAATCCTACCTCCATACAATGATAAAGTCTACTTTCGAAACTATTACGAACGTTTTCCAATACTTCTGGAGTTATTCTGCCGCACTCGTTTACAATTCTACCACGTAGGTCCTCTAGTGACTCTGGCGGAGTGTCAAAAACTTTGCTTTTGAGATGTCCCCATAAAAAATAATCCAACGGGTTGAGGTCCGGTGATCTAGCTGGCCACTCAATTGGTCCTCGTCGCCCTATCCAATGACTGGTATATCGTTCATCCAGAAAGTTTCTAACCGCTACTGCATAGTGAGGTGGTGCTCCATCTTGTTGAAAATGGAGGTTGTCTTCCGAATAATCTCCATCGTTTTCGATAATTTCCGTTATTATGGGATCGATGGCATTCTCAAGAAGATGCAAATACATTTGTCCATTTAAATTATCATCTATAAAAAGTGGTCCAATAATATTTTTGCCAAAAATACCACACCAAACATTCAACTTCTGCGGAGTTTGTGTGTGGACCTCACGTATTAACCTGGGATTGGTATCGCTCCAGTAGCGGCAATTGTGACGATTTACGTTTCCATTAACAAAAAATGTACTTTCGTCTGAAAAACAAATATTGAAGAGCAAATTGGGATTTGTTCTCAGACGCTCAGACATTTCCTCACAACACTGTTGACGTCTGTCAAAATAGTCTTCGTTCAGTTCATGTACAAGTTTGATTTTGTATGGATGGAATCGATGTGACTTGAGAATTCTCTGAATACTCGATCGCGCTACACCTGAAGCTTCATCCAATCTTCGAATACTTTGAGTATGATCCATAGCCACGTGTCCCAAAACCGCTACCTCAACAGCCTCGTTACTTATCCGACGTTCAGGATGATGTTTCTGGTTTCCCACAGACCCAGTTCTTTCGAATTTATCAATCAACGTTTGAACATAGGTATGAGATGCATTTTTCCCTGGATGCCTTGTATTGAAAATTCTAGCTGCAGCTCTTAGACAATCATCATTTTTGTAGTAAAGTTTCACTAACTCAATTCGTTCTTCTAATGCGTAAACCATTTTCAGGAAGAAACTTAACTCATAGAATACGAATCAAATGATATTTCGATATGAATCATGCGAACTGTGAATTCATTCTGAGAACATACATGCAGGCGAACCATAAAAAACAGGTATTTTTTGTCTATGAAAAAGTCAACAGAACAAAAACTAAAAAATATGGTTTCCGGGCTTCAGTGCCGTGGTCGGTTCACCTCTGTGGAGGAAGTTCCTTTGGACGTTTCGCTCACAATTGGGGTGAGCATCTTCCGCTTGTAATGTTGTATTCGCGAATAGCGACATAAAACTGATACTTGGTTGAAAGATCTTCGCAATTAATAGTCCCAGCCGGGCTACTTACTTTGTTTTGACTAATATGTTTTCGTTTTTCGTGGGGTGACTGGGTTACCTGACCGGATGGGATGTTGCCATTGTCTATCTGTCCACTCATTGAGTCTTAAAATAGTTGATAAATTGAATTTGAATAAGAACAGGTAAGATATTGACTATTTACATTGAACCTGTCAACAACACTAATTTCAATTACCATTTATTCGATTTTGAAAAAATTATACACGTTTGGATAGAGAATAAAGAGAGCTTTAAGATGATGTATCACTCGACCCATGTTCCCTATGATGATTCGCAAGGGGGTAGCCGCCCCCGTCCGGGGGATGAAGTTGCTCGACTAAATCCATTACTAACATGTGTCCCCCTAGAAATTAAAATCGACCTGTTTCAGCGTTTCCTAAAATAATTTGTCATTTCCCAGTAAATCCGGGTGGAAAGTTTTCGTTGGGACACCCTGTATATTATGTTATAAATGTCCATTTTATTACCGGGTATTTTGAGCTCGAGAGTAGCGTAGCGAAGACAGTGCATGTTTAGAGTTTATATACGTTATATACAAGAGAATTCAATGAAATATATGGTTGTATTGATTTCAACAGGGTGGTTCATGTGTTCTGTGCTTTTTAGTCGAAAACTGGCCACGATCAATACCATACAAGTGAGTAATCCACGTCACTATCGATCTTATAGTAATAAATTTCCCAAATACCGTTTTTCGTAGTTTCTGAGATGAAAAAGGCCTCTCTCCAAAACTGTATAAAGGTGATTCGAATCTTATAATCAACATTTAGGCCATCATAGAACTCCCTGTACCCTATTTTCCACCATCTATGAATTATAATTTTCTGGCGCATTCACCATTTTATATGCTCTCACTTATTGTGTACCTCACTTATGTCCGACTTGAAGCTTATCATGTATTAATTCTTATTATGATATTCAAGCCTTTTACTATTCAAAAATATAAGATTAGAATATTTATTATAATATATAATACCGGGTGAAGCAATATTGCGCTCAATATCGATTGTTCGGGTTCTACACTAGGTAAAGGTCTGAATGAAAAATATAATCTAATCAGATGAAAAAGACTAAAAATGAAATATATTCAGTGACCGCCAAAAAGTTTTTTATTAGAGTATTGGAAAAAAGATTCTAGGGAAAAGTTTGTGGATGTCCGATAACCTAAAAATAGATTTTGACACATGTCACGCGATCGCTGGTATGGCGGCAAATTGAAAAAATATACTATGAAAAGGAGGTGGGTGAAATGGCAAGATATCGAAGAAAGTTATTTGAAGAAATTGCTTATAATTTGATTTTATACACACTAGCAAAATTTGAAGAGATATTGCGAGAAAATTGAATATAGCATTTGTGTTTTTATTTTCCTAGCTGTATAAAAATATCAAATTATCGTCTTATGAATAGCTTGAATATACTGAAACATTTGTATTCCAATGATAATGACAAAACTTTCTCATTTTCTTCTCACCAGAGGACACTTAATTTAAAAAATTGGATTTTGTCAGAACACTGGCTGTTATATTGGTTCGTAAATAACAGTTTTATCAAAATTCCACGATTATTGCGATGATAGGGAAATCCAATAATATCGTGTTTTTCCGAATGTAATAAATTTTTCATGATATAGACCAAGGCTATAGAAGTTTCACCCACAAAATAAAAGACTAAAATGGTCTGTGCTAATTTTTTAAGAAAGTTCGTTGATGAAAAACCCGGTTTTCGCTCCAGCAAAATCGTTTTATTGAATTTTTAAACAAGAAATAGTGAAAAAAAATGACATTTTTTTATGCAAGTATTTCTAAAACTATTGAATGAATCGTTTTACAGTCAACAGAACTTTTGTAGATAAATATTGAACCTACAAAATGGTTTTCGGTACGACTGGATCGGTTCATTTTCGTCTAAGAAACTGCAGGAAAACTTCAAAAAAGAGACCATTTTTCAAAAATTCACAATTTTTATAAATCTGAAACTGGACAAACAACATTTCGGAAACTGATAGATAATAACATGTGGTTCAACTCTGCGCAAGATGTTTTCTGTCCGATGTGTAGTTTTTGCACAATCGCGTTATAGACAATTTAAGGGCTTATCTTGCAAAATGCGCAGATTCAAAGGAAATGATCACATTTCCCACCTCTTAGGTGCCTTCAACACATTTTGAATATGACGATTTCCCTTAAATCGGCACATCTTGCAAGATGCCTTAAATTTTTTATAAAGCGATTGTACCAAAACTATACACATCTTGCGCACAGTTGAACCACATCTTATTATCTATCAGTTTCCACAATATTGTTTGTTCATCTTCAGATTCGTAGAAATTCTGAATTTTTGAAAAATGGTCTCTTTTTCGAGGTGTTCCCGGATTTTCTCAGTGGAAAATGCACCGATGCTGTTGCCTAAAAAACTGTTTTGTAGGTTTCATAATTCTCTACACAAGTTACATTGACTGTTAAACGATTTCTTCAATACTTTTTGGGATATTTGCAAGAAACCAAAAAAGTAGTAATTTTTTTCACTATTTCTTGTTTAAAAAATCCACAAAGCAATTTTGCTTTGGCGAAACCCGGGGTTTTCATTACCGAACTATCTCATAAAAAGTAGTATAGGTCATTTGCCTCGTTTATTTAAAAGAGCCTTTTATTTTTATCAACAGCTTGGCCTACTAGCTCACTACATTTTCAAAAGTAAATTCAAGAAACAGTCGAACGCTCCGAACAGTCCGAACACAACGAATGGTTACAAAACCCGTCCAGTCATTCGGCGAACGAATGGCTACAAAACCCGTCCAGTCATTCGGCGAACAATAAATCCCTTTGAGCAAATTCGATTCGCCGAAAAGCTTCCGAAAGCATTCTGCTCGTTCTGTTCGGTTCAGAGAAACGTCTACACTACGCGAAATCGGCTCGCTCGCCTCGTTTGTTCTGTTCGTTCGGGCTAAATTGACAAGCCTCTAGCCGTACCAATTCTACCTTTGATCCCGCAGTTGCGCACGCGCACAAACCGAATTATAATAATGTAATTGACCAAGAGGGTCATTTAATGGAGGTGTGGCTGGGTGTTTAGATGACGAGCAGGAAGGCAGACTGAGTTGAAACTGGATGAGCTTGTTTTTTCGCTCGCAATTGACACACAAACCTAACCTAACCTACCCTAACCTAACCTAACCTGAGCAAGCTAACGCTTGCGAGTCAGTCGAAAATGTGTGAATTAGTTTGCATGCAAACCGAGTTGAGAATGCGTAAATTACTTGCCAACCATACCTGACCTGACTTCCCTTACCTACATAGACCTATTACCTAGACCTATTAACAATACAAAATTGTTACATAATAACGACTATTTATCCAAAATTCAGAAAGAACAGGCGTAGAGCAGCCAAATTTGACAAGTGCGGAACTGCGGGATCAAACGTAGAATTGGTACGGCTAGATGCTTTTGGCTAGAATTTTCAAATCAGGACGCAGCCTTAAGCTTCATTCCACAATTTTCACAGTCCAGATCAAAAGATGAACTTCAGTTTCTTGATATATGATAAATTATTTGTATGGTAACCAGATATTAAGGAAAGAACCTCTTTTACATTGTTGGCCTTGAAGTGGAGCTGACTATCATCACTAGTTCAATTTTGAATTACTATGGAAAATGTCAAATGACTTGATAAGTTTCTATATTTGGTTTGATCCTTGAGACATCGAGGCATATCTCTAGTGAGGAAAAAACCGCAACAATAAAATTTCCAGATATGAATCTCTTATCGTAAATAATAACTATTCTGCAATATAATAGTAAACACTCCAGTTACACAAATTATTTTAAAAATAGATTTTTACTGAAGTAAGGATTAGATTTTTATTAATTTTCATAATCTTTTCATGTTATATCCACTTCATCAGCCTGCTAACTATCAACAGTTTAATCTTTTTTCTCAGTTGTGGATTATATTTTATGATACATTTTATGGCAAAACACGTAGCTCGTAAAAAAATCCACTGAATGAAAGTAATCAAACTCATAAAACAACTTCTAGTAGAAAAAAACTGGATTTTTATCAATTAATTTGAGTTTTTCTCTGCCGTCTCAGGAACGTTTATTTCAACAGGAACCCTATATTCAGAACCAACAACTTCCATAGCCTGTAAAAATTACTGCTCCGATTGAAACATCTCATAGGACTAGAAAATTTATTTCTCAATCAGACTTTTCAGTTTCTTGCATTTTTTCGAATAAAATTAAATGTGATTATCTCAATTTGAACTTGAAACAATTTTCCCATAAAGCCCACTCCTGAACATGTAATATTGTTTGCACCATTCCTGGAATTAATTATTAGTACAGTACAGACAAAAGTAAGCCACAAGTGAAAAATGAATCGTAGCACTTTGAAACTCGGCACATGACTTCTCGACATCATGTATTGTTAGAAAAAAAATTGTTTACCAAAATATCAGGGGTAGAACCAAAAAAAAAAGTATTTAAAAAAATTATATTCTTTTTTGCTGTTGTTTCGGGGAGTATAAGATTTTTCAAAAAACAATTTTAACAAGGCGAAAAATAATTCAATTCTCCACAAGAAACATACTTACTAATTTCTCACAAAATGCACTCGTTTTTTCAGAAAACCTAATTGAATTCCGATATAAAAATTCAGGTCACTGCAATTTCCGGCAGGGCCGAAAATCAGATTTGTCATAACTTTACTACAAATTATAGTAGAAGGAAAAGTGCATATCGTTCCTAAAGACTTCTACTTCTTCATGCAAATATAACATGTGAGTATCTGAGTACCTAAAATGTGTTTTGTCCCACTTTACATAACCCTTCTACGATATTTACGGATGATCCGAAAGTCATGGATATTTTAGTTGATATGAAATAATTATACTGAAGCAGGAATCAGTACCCTCTTTGGACCATATGCAACGATTTAAGACTAGTGAGACAAGTCTCACTTATACATGCCAAAGAAAAAACTGGGTTTTACTCCTGCCCCAGTTTTCAACTAACCCATAATCCCGACAATTATCACTCATACACATTCTGCATATAAAATTAAGTATGTGATTTCAAGCTTGAGATTTGCACTTCACAATAGTGTTATTAAATATATATATGCAAAATATGAATAAGCGATTATTTTCAACATTTAGTGAAGAGAATGCCGATTTTATGGGTTAGTTGAAAATGAGGCAGGAGTAAAACAAAGTTTTTATTCTGGCATGTATAAGTGGGACCTGTCACACTACTTTAAAATTGTTGCATATAGTCCAAATAAGGTATGGTTTGCTGCTTCAGTATAATAATTCCATATTTACTAAATTATTCATGATTTTCGGATCATCCGCAAACATCTACGTGAAGTGCGACAAAACACATTTTAGGTACTCAAATAGTCACATATTATATTTGCATGAGAAGGTAGGAGTCTTCAGAATCGATGTGAACTTTTCCTTTTTCTTCTCCGATCATTTTTAGCAGAGTTGTGACCAATCAAATATTCGACCCATGGAATTTTCGTAAAAAAAAATTTTTCGTGTTTATCATGGTTCCAACTACTAGCATACCAAGTTTGGTGGTGCTACAATCGATCCTCGTCTCAAAACACAATTGTACTGGATCAAAAGTAAAAGAATTGACGTCATTTTTTATATTCTCGAAACTCAATGGAAACTCAGCCCAGGAGGTTTTCAGGGTCGCTGATAACGAATATGGGGTCAGGATTGGAAAACTAACGGGGTCGGGGATGGTCATCACCTTAAAATAACCTTCTAGAGAATACCAATTTTTTAGTTTACCTACATAAAAAAATTGGCCTTTTGTGGGGTGCTAAACGTCAATTTCACACCTTTCCACCTTAATTATCTCACTTTGATGAAACGAAACACTCTTTTGTCTTATTTCCACTAGATTTTTATTGTTACGACCGCTTTCGGGTTTTATCCCATTATCAAGTATAAAAACTAACTAATACAATTGAACTCTAAGCCTAGTTATATAGGGAGTTTGCAGGTAGGCTGGATGGAGAGGTAATTAAGAGAACAAGGGTGAAACAATATAAACTTAAACCCTGGAGGTGATGGAAATTACCTGGGTTGTCAAATTTATAAATTCAAAAGTGGAGACCTACACAAATCGAGTTGCTCGTTGAGGGTTCTAAATTTCCTCTCCATCCAGCCTACCTGCAAACTCAGTTCAATTGTATTAGTTAGTTTTTATACTTGATAATGGAATAAAACCCGAAACCGGTCGTAACAATAAAAATCTAGTGGAAATAAGACAAAAGAGTGTTCTTTCGTTTCATCAAAGTGATCATGAATTTCCACAAAATAAACAAGTCATCAATCACACAAATTAATTATCTCAATGAATATATTCAATCAAGACATCAATATTTGTAGTGGTCGATGGTCTGGCGGTCTAAGGCGCAGGCCGTTCAGAACTTCAGTATAGCGGTAGTCGGTTCGAGCCCGATGTAGGTACGAGGGATTTTTTCTCAAGTACCCAATATCGGAATCGATAGACGACCACAATCCTTGTTGAAAGCAAGTGTATAGTGTGTTGTCTAGATGCCAATCTCGGCTAGTGCTAGCTTGGAGTGCATGCCGGCCACCCGAGGTGTGGTGCTGTAGGTTTTCCGGGTTTTTCTGCAGCTGAAAAGTGAATACACCAAAAATCAGTCGCCCCGGAGTGCCACGGCAAATAATAATAATAGCCGTCCTCTACCCGCACGAGTGAGTGTTTATGAGGGAGTATTATTATTATTATTATTATTATTATTATTATTATTATTATATCTACAATATCCTGGAGTTTTAGCCAATTTCAACGAGAGCCACTTCCCGTAAGGTTTGCTGCAGGGTCTTTCAAGTCTCTCTCTTGCATAATACCCCCTATATTTTTCGAATCACCTTCAGAAGTTATGAATCGAAATATTCGTATTCGACAGTTACCTTGTACATAACGGGGTTACAATCCTATGATTACAATTCAGATATGTCGGCCTAAATGTAACACCTACTCGATTCATACAATGTATTCAATATCACCATCGTAGTTTTTCTAGATACCGATAAAACGAATACCATTCAGTTCGAAATGCATGTAAGTGTGTGAGATAATGGATTTTTGCCCTATTTAAATAAATTACACCGCACATAACAGTTACACAAATCCATATTTATAAGGCGTCTATATCGGGTTAACCTGAATTTCATATCTTTTTGCTCGAACATGTCAATGCAATGAGCAATACTCTGATAAATAGGCAAGATTGCGGTTTCCCCAGTGGAATATTCACAAAATATTCAGATAGTTTGGATAAATCTTGTAATGTCTAGGGTTTTAGCATTAAAATGATGATTATGATAAATGAGTCTCTCAGAATATGAAAATATTTTTGAGTCACTTATTGAAAACTATACCCAGAATATATAGGGTTATCCGCATTTGAGTTAAAATAACTGCTGATATTTTTTAATTGGGCATCCAGTATAGGGTAAGGTCCGTATATATCCTTGTTTTTTTTTTCTAGGATGCTGTACCTTCGCCATCTACACCTCAGCCTCTTTGGCTTTTTGTGTTTTCCAGGTTAGTTTTACAGCACCCAGTCTATAACTCTAGTCCCCTGTACCAGTCTATACAGGTTCTTCACCGGTTGATTGCTGTATTCTAAATAAGATAATAAATCGTCAGAATATGGAGCCATCTCAGGTGTGCCACAAGGATCTAACTTGGGACCACTTATGTTTTCAATATTTATTAACGACATAACAAACGCACTAAATGTTGAATACCAACTATTTGCAGATGATATGAAGCTTTACTTTATCATAAACTCTACAAGAGATTCTCAAGTACTTCAAAACAATTTGAATATCCTACAAGATTGGTGTACTGAGAACCTTCTACTTTTGAATGTATCTAAATGTTCGGTATTGACCATCACTCGAAAACAAGATCCAATACTTTTTGATTATAATTTGGGTAATACCAGCATAAACAGATCTGAATGTGTCAGAGACCTAGGAGTATTTGTAGATCAAAAACTCACATTTGATTATCATATTGTTGCGTCTTCGGGTTCAAAAATAAGTGTACTCTGGTATGAACTCGCCTTTATTAATCAAACTTCACTTGACAACACTGTAATTCAAGTCACTGTCAAATACTGATATCAAAATACTTGTATCCAAGGTAACTCAGAGTAACTTCCCAACTAACTTCCCTCATCTAACAAATGCATCGCTTTTATATACAAATAAAGTTCTAGAAAACTTAAGAAATCAATAGAACACAAATAGAATGTTCGACGATTGATCCAGAACAAAAGTTAGTGCTTCTAGATTTTTCCATCTAATTCATCGAACGATCTCGAACAATTCGAGAAGTCTTTATCAAATTTCAGGTCTGTAACAATATTCAAAAAATTACCTCAGCAGCTATGAAGATGTTAGGATTTATAATAAGAAATTGTAAACAATTTAAAAATACTGATACTTTCAAAACCATTTATTACTCACTGGTAAGAAGCAAATTAGAATATGCATCACTGATTTGGTCACCTTATTATTTGAAAAACATAAATGCCATTGAGCAAGTACAAAGAGTTTTTGCCAAGTATGTCATATTCAAAATGGATGGAGCATACCCTGTTAGAGGCAAAGACAACCAGTTTTTTCATTGCCGTCATTCCACAGTGTCCTGGAACCCACAGCAAAGTTAATTTGTTGTGTTTTGTGAGAACACTGAGTTCTTCTAGGCATTTCCATACCAGTCTTGATGTCACTTTCGGATTCATGAGGGCCTTCAGTGACGCCTGGCTGTCTGTCCATATTTTGATCCGTGCATTGTGCATTTCCCTGATATTGATTTCTCCCACACATTGCAAGATGGTGTACATCTCTGTTTGGAATACGGAGGTGTTTGTTCCTGATGAGACGCTTATTTGGGAGTTTCTTCCCTCACTGTATATTCCAGCACCAGTTCCTTATTCCCTGGTTTTGGATATGTCCGGTACCAGATCCCCTCTGCAGGGTTTGTCGCCGATGTTGTCATCTGTCCATTCCCTTCGATCTTGTATACTAACCTCGAAGTTAATGTTGAAAAGGTACCTGGGAGTCATGTGGTCCGTTGGTTTCATTTCGAGAATGTTGCCTCCCACTATCACCTTTATCTTATTGTGACCCGATATGTTGTTCCTGTTTTGTTGCCTTAGAAGTACCATTCTCGCTTCTTCCATGATTTTTATGTAGATCGGTGGAAGGTCCAATAGTACTTCCATGGCTGATGTTGGTGTTATTTTTATAGCTTCCGTTATGCTAAGGCAAGGTACCTTGCTCAACTCAGCCGTGGCCATTTTTCTGGTTATCTTTGTCCACCATAACAAAGATGCATATGTGATCATGGGTTTCATCACAATATTGTATATCCAATATACCATTTTGGGATTAATTCTTCTTCACTTCTGCCAGCTGTTGGTTCCAGGTCAATTTCGAGTCTAAAATCACCCCGAGATATTTGACTTCCTCTGACAGCTGTATGGGGGTACCTTGAAGGGTCAGAGGTCCTAAGTGACTATTTCCTGGCACTTCGGTGATTTATCTGTCACCAGAGCAACCGTACTTTTTCCTCGGTAACTCAGGAACCGCTTGTCATTTGTCAATTAGAATCATTTTATTGAGTGCCAGATTTGAAACTTTGGGTCAAAAATCTAATATTTATCTCAAAAAAAGTCTTTGTGCCTGAAAGCATTGCATTTAAATTGCTTTTTGATGAAAATATTATACTATTAACAGGACCACGCACACTCCTTATGCAAAAAGTCTTTCGGTCAAATTTCCCAAATTTTCAGTATGTTGTTGAACTCTGCTTCCTGAACAAAAGTTAACATAGGCACACATAAATTCTATGTATAATTTACGAGATACAGAGTGTTGAAGTTGTAAGATGGAACTTTCAGGTCATTATTGGCTGAACTTTATTGCTGGGAATATCACAAAATTATTGGTGGATTTTCGATCTACATCATACTACTATACTTGGCCAGTGCAATGTTATGTTTTTCAAGCATTTTTTAAAACTGTATACAGGGTAAATCATGACTTTTTCCGAGTTACACAAAATGAAAATAATTTCAGAATGGAGCATCAACGTCATGAGTCGGATCGTATGAAAATTGAATTTTCTGTGTTCAGTATATCCGATAAGATTCACTGATCCCAAAAAATATGATTTCTCCTTAAATATACAGGGGAGATTGAAAGTATAAGTGTATCTGTTATATATTCTTTGGATTACATGATTGGATCAATTCAGTGCACCAGTTATATGTGCCATGTAGCCACTTGACAGGACGTGAATTTTGAATATTATACAGTGTGACTTAAAAATACACGAGACTAATATTACCTAAAATTAGCGAAATACCCTGTATAAAAAAACTGACCGGTCAATTTTCCTTATTCCTTCACATTGTATAGGGGATATATCACATGAACTTCTGTGAAATATACAAGAATTTTCTATGTCTAGTTTTCAATTAATGGATGGAGATGCTGAAAATCCGATCGTATGATTATTCATTTGAAGGATAATTCAAACTAATTCCTCACAAAGTAGCTCCCAACTTTTTTCCCACTGAGAGTATACAGAATAACTATTTGAATAGGGCTAGTCGAAAGTAAGAAATACGGGGTCGGTCAGTATATAGGTATTTACTTAAAATACTAATGAAACTATATAAATTCACACTATGGACAAATTCAATATTGATTCTTTCTTCCTTCATACTTTGAAATGAAAACATAAAGTTCCTTTACCATAAAATCAATGAAAATCACGCTAATGGAATTGGTGAATACTAACAAATATAAAAATAATATCTGCTATCGGAATATTGAACAATTTGGCCACTCTTCAGTGAGGTTTCAAATCTGTCATGTGAGGTATGGGTTGAAAAATGCTTAAAAAGCATACCATTGCACTGGCCAAGTATAGTAGTATGGTGTAGATCGAAAATCCACCAATAATTTTATGATATTCCCAGCAATAAAGTTCAGCCAATAATGGCCTGAAAGTTCCATCTTATAACTTCAACACTCTGTATCTCGTAAACTATACATGGAATTTTTGTGTGCCTATGGTAACTTTTGTTCAGGAAGCAGAGTTCAACAACATACTAAAAGTTTGGAAAATTTGACCGAAAGACTTTTTGCATAAGGAGTGTGCGTGGTCCTTTATTTCAAATTGTTGACTAAAGACAAGTGACAAGGGGTCCGTATATGTGCAACCGGTTGCTTAAAAACTCAGAAACCGCTATATTGAACTACCATTGAAACAGCTGAAAACTGAGGCAGGAGTGAAACCCAGTTTTTTTTTTGGCATGTATAAGTGAGACGTGCCTCACTAGTCTAAAATCGTTGCATATGGTCCAAAGAGGGTACTGATTCCTGCTTCAGTATAATATCGTAGAAGGACAAAACACATTTTGAGTACTCAGATACTCACATGTTATTTTTGCATGAGGAAGTAGAATTCTTCAGAAACAATATACTACTATAATTGTTATCAAAGTTATGACAAATCAAATTTTCGGCCCTGCCGGAAATTGTAGTAGCGGGTTAAAGCGAGCCTGAAATTTGATATCGAAATTCAATCAGGTTTTCCGAGGAAACGAGAGCATTTTGTGATACATTACTGAATACATTTCTTGTGGAGAATTGAACTATCTTTCGCTTTGTCGAAATTGTTTCTTGATAAATCTCATACTTTCCGATACAACAGTAAAAAAAAATTTAATTTTTTTAATTTTTTTTTTTTTCATATTTTGGTAATTAATTTTTTTTCTAACTATATATGCTGTCAAGAAGTCATGTGCCGAGTTTCAAAGTGCTACGATTCATTCTTCACTTGTGGCTTATATTTGTCTGTGGTTACTGTACTAATTAAAAAAATGCGAAGTCCTTTTCATATTTGGAAAATTTGCCAATTTTTGAAAAGCTGTATCTCGGAAACTATTAGGTCTTTCAAGTCCATTCTGATTTCATATCGAAGTAAATTTAATAGAATATAAAAATGTATGGAACAGTCTTTGTCGAAATTCGAAATCATGCTCCTTCATGGTCAGAATGGGGAAAATACGAAAGAGGTCAGAATATTTTGAAGTTTTTGGGATAGTCAACAGTGATCCGAGGGACTGTCAAGGTCAAAAACTCAAATTTTCCATCTTAGTGACAACCCATACAAGAAAAAAAGAAACCCACTACCACCATTCAATGCAACTTAAGATATACCAGGTTAGGGCCTATTTAGTCAACTTTGTCTTCGTCTCAGTCTCAGTCTTTGTTCTGATTCTAATCTTTAAACCAAGTTGATTCTACACACTTACATAAGTGCATTTATACAATGCTTTTTATCATAGTCTCAAGTCTCAGTCCTAAAAACGTGACCTTGAAAGATCCCAATTTTTTAACTTTTAGGCTTAGGACCAAGGCAACGATGTCAGTGCGCATGCTCAGTTCCTGGATGCTTTATTCGATAACTTTCTTTTCCGTCGACCGTTCATTTATGATGCATTTTAACGCACTCAAAATCATTGATTAATGACCCCTGTTAATGAATGATTTTCTATTAATCAACGATTTGATTATATGCAACCCAACATACATTGCTCTTATACATTTTATATTGGTTAGTACTATCTGTCATTATTTATTTGTCAATTTTCAAATAAAATTTTAGAAAATGTTCATTAAACCAGTTGTCACTCCAAATCATATATGGTCCCGTGGCGTAATAGTAAAGTGCACCTGGCTTGCAACACTGAGGTCGAGAGTTCAAAACCCATCGAGGGTAATTTTTTTTTTTTATTTCAATTTAAAAATAAATAATAAAAAATAAAATAAAACTACCACTGAGAAAAATTAAACTATCTTTGAGTAGAGTTAATATAAATAGGAAATAGTGATTGTTTTTTATCGTAACGTTAAATAAATAAACATTGAAAATAAGATATCTGTATTTTTGAAAACTTCTGTCGACGGAAAAGTTTTGTAACAAACTCGTGAATTAAAATGGCGATTAACAATCTCAAACATTAACGCGCTCGCTCCGCTCACGCGTTAAAATATCTCGATTGTTAATCGCCCTTATTAATACACTTGTTCGTTAAATAACTATTATTCCAGATGATTCCACAACAGATTTTATGAATGTTCTATTCATATTTTCGATCTAAAATATATGAATATTGAACCAAAAAAGTTTGGTTATATTTCTGTCACTTCATTTGGCGAAGTAATAAGTTGTATAAATGGTAACGACATTATTTCTTAAGACGAAGACCGAATACTGGGACTAAGACAAAGTTGACTAAACAGGACCTTACTGGACTAAACAAAAGTCGTTCATTTTAGGACATCCTGTTTATCATTCAAATTATATCATTTCCAACAACAAAACTTTTTCTCATTCTGAATATTCCACTAAATCATAAGTCAGTCGCCGAAATGGAGAAGAAAGCTAACAACTAACAACAGGACGATGACACGTCCGGATTATGCTTTCGTGTCATGTAATATGTTCGAAACGATTTTAGCTGTTCGAATGCCTAATGAACGCTCTTCGTGCAATTCGTGATCCACTTTTTCCGTGAATTGCGATCCGTTTGCCGCGAATCGCAGGAGAACGGATTTGAAAGTATTATTCCGTCAATGCTCCAGTGCATGCCAGAGAATTTCACATGGCGCGGCGAAAGTCAAGACCAATGGCCGGTGACAGGTCAATACTGCCCAACGCGGATCGAGTTCGATGTTCGATTCTTCGATCATTACATATTACGTAAATATTCAGAATAAATAGTTAAAGCTTCGTACAGACCTGAACATCACGCCGAACGACAAACTGAACAACGAACCGAACGTCAAACAGAACATACACATTTTTATGGATAAATTGGATGAACTTTCAATCTAGTAAGTGAAGAAATTTCAAGCTGTGAGTGGACATTACAAAAACTACCAACACGATGATAATAAAAACTCCATTTCGTCAGCTGGCAATTATAGTGTTCTATATCGTCTTTTTGATAACATAGACTCCATAAAAATGCTGTATTTCACGCTGGTGAGATCTAAACTTGAGTACGGATCTGTAATTTGGAATGGAAAATACCAAACAATCTTACAGGAACTAGAAAAAATACAGAACAAATTTCTAAGATACCCTCATTATAAAAAAAATCGTAGCTATCCCGATTATAATACCATTAGAACATCACAATTGAGAACTCAATTTATTATACCCTCCTTGGACTCCAGGCGAAAAAAATTTGCGTTAATTTTTTTACATAAAATTATTAACAATAATATAAATTATATATTATTATTGTCACTATTACCAATCAATGTACCTCCCAGACCTATGCGCTCTGTTATTATGATTCCCTTTGTGATTATTACTTTTAGATACCCCCTCCTCATCATCTCCGTCTGGCAAACGACATCAATGCCTTGCAAGATGTGGATTGGAATCTGTCTCTCACAAAATTCATCGATTTGTAATAATTATTGTTCGTTGTTGTGTTTATCCCCATACTATATTTTATTATATAACATATCATATTAAGTGCTTGTGTATACATGTTTTTCTTATAACTCATCCTTGTAATTGGGCCACTAGGCCTGTTAGGATAAAATAAATAAATAAATAAATATCCATTTTTCATCAATAATGAGTTATATACACCAAAAATCTGAAAAAAATTCAATTGTTCTATATCCATCAAAAGTATGGTTTCATTTCGTTCCAAATCCATTATATAATAATAAAGTTTATTTACCAAATACATACGTTACAAAAGTGAGCAATATTGATACATAGCTAAAGGAAATAAACAGACAAAAAGACATCACTATAGGTGAAACCTGTGCGTGACACATCAATATCAGATTTAAAAAGAGAGAAAAAAAACAGCAATAATAATAATAATATAGCCTAAACTAATTAAAAATCGACAGTTAAAATTGAATAAAAGGGGGTTGAGAAATTGTACAAACAAATGTAGGAAAGCTTCCATTGAAGCGCATTCATGTAATAAAAGAAATAACAATTAAATAAATAATTAAATAGGTATAGGTATACAACCAGGTACTTTATATTATTCCATTATTCTACGAATCATTTCTCTAGGGTTTTCAAATATGAAACTTTTCAGGTGGTATTTGAAATTTTCTAATTTATTTTTATTTTTAATATGATCTGGGAGTGTGTTGTACATTTTAGGGACTTGGTAAGTGTAACATTTTTGGCCAGCCGCTTCCTTTGTCTTCTTCAGCATATACGTTTTATTTTTATTTCTTGTGTTGTATTCATGATCATTATTTTTAAGTTGATGTTTATTTTTATGTTGGTAGATGTTTGTAAAATAGTAGTAAAGCTGCCGCATGTCCATTATAGAGTTTTCCCGAAATAGATTATCGGATGGATAAGAAAACTCTTTTTTATACATAACTTTGATTATCCTTTTTTGTGTCACTTCGAGATTATTTAGAGTAGTTTTTGCAACAGCTCCCCATGCTACTATACCATACATTGGATGTGGCTGGACAAGTGAGGTATAGACCGTATGTAGCATCTTGGGATTGAGAATATCTCGTAGAACTTTGAATTTGTGTATTAAGAATCTTACTTTTTTAATAACGTAATTGACGTGCTTATCCCATTTCAAGTTTGAGTCCAAGACGACTCCCAGGTATTTAAACTTAGTAACAGCATTTATATATACGTTATTTAGAAATTTTATTGTTCGAAAGTTTGGTGTTGTTCTACTGTCAATATATGTAGGAAGGAATGATGTTTTTGTAAAGTTAATGGTGAGTAGTTTGCTATTAAACCATTTTTGAATACTACTACTGCTAGTATTTTCAGCTTTCCCCAATTTTCTTCTTCGTAGAAGGTGCAAGTATCATCAGCGTACGCTATGATTTCACCGGCCGTAGGAATTGAGAAAAGATCATTTAAATAGATATTAAAAAGAACTGGTCCCAGCACGGATCCTTGGGGTACACCGTAGGTAACTTCTTTTTGCTCGCTTCTGACACTATCAATTTGTAGAAATTGGTATCTGTTTGTAAGGTACGTTTTAAATAACTGTAGCCCAACGCCTCTGATACCAACATCCTCCAAAGATTTAAGTAATAATGTATGGCTAACAGTGTCGATGGCTTTTGAGAGATCTATGAAGACACTCAAAGCCATTTTATGAGTATCCATTGCATTATACATTCTAGACGTTAGGTGTAATATGGCATCCTGTGTTGATACACCACTTCTAAATCCATATTGCCTGTTAGATAAAATGTTAAATTTGTCTAGGTAAGAGCATAACCTGGTTTTCAGAAGTTTTTCGAAAATCTTAGCAAATGTAGTTATGAGTGAGATAGGCCTAGTTAATGGCCTCAAGGGGATCACCGGATTTAAAAATTGGTTTTACCAGAGATGTTTTAAATAAAGAGGGAAAATATCCTTTTTCTAAGCATTTATTCATTAAGTATGCTAATGGTTCAGAGATATGTTTCACTATACACTTTAAAATTTCGCCATTTGAGTAAATAATTATGCTATATCCTTTGTATTTCAGTGAAATTGTACTATTATAGTAGTCTATATCCATTTATTTGCTCCATATCCTATTCTATAGTTCAAAATTCGATGTACATTTTGTTCTATATCCTGCAAGTTGCCTAATTATTGTGCTATATCTACCTATTGTCACTATTATCACAAATGGAAATTAAGTTATAACAATTTAACAAAACATTGCATTCCTAATAACACAGTTTATAATGCTATTTGGGACCAATATATTTGCGGAAGTGCTGGAACGCACATAGCCAAAACAATAGTCAAAATTTTTAAACTATAATGCATGTTAATCCTAATTTGAAAAAAAATCTCCTGTGGTCTGACAGCTGTGTAACGCAAAATCCTAAATCAATTTTCTCATTTGCTATAAGCACATTTTCTGAACTCCAGATTCGGAAAATTCAGAGCTGATAGAACACAAGTACAGTTCGACAGGTATTGGCCTTGCTATGGAAATCGACAGTGCTCAAAAAAATCAAAATTATGGAGATGTATGTCTCTCGTCTTTACTCAATTGATTGTTTATTGTTCTATTTAGATATAGACAACCCACATTAAATATTGGTGTTTTCTATATGTCCCCCTTCACGCCTTATACATGCAACGCCGTCTCAAATTCTGGCGGTCTTCCTCAATTGCTCTGGTATTATCTCCCTACACTTTTGCTTAATCCTCTATTTCAATTCATTCAAGTTTTGTGCTCTGTTCTGATAAACATTTTCAAATATCCCCACAGAAAAAATCTTATAGAGTCAGGTCTGGTGAACGAGGTGGCCAACAAATAAAACGACTGATGTTCCTCTCAATCTATCTTCCTTGAAATGTTTCATCAAGCCATCTCGGTACATCGATTACAATATGAATCCAAGGGTTTCAGTAAAAAAATTATAAATTTTTTGAACAATTAGTTTTCGCTCGAAAAACACTGGTCCCACCACACTGTTTTTGAATATTCCTACCCGGACATTTATTTTTAGTGAATACTGTCTTTTTGCAATTATAATTCAGTGTGGATTTTCAGTTGGATTTTCGGAAAATGTGCTTCATTGTCGGACTTATCGTTAAAAACAATGAATTCGATAGCTTGGATAGAAAAACAGTTATGGACCACCCCTGGGTCACCCTGTTTAAATATGGTGATTCTAATGATTCACTCAACTTCCATACCATATCTCTTATAAATCGAACAACCTTCATTACGGATATCAGAGAAACAAAAATACAGGAGATACCATATTGTCTCTATACCCTCTGGCATTGTCGTTAAGGCCACCATAACAGATATATAGAGAAATCTGCAAATTGTCCAACATGAGCTCATGATGCACAGAAACAAAATGTCCTTTAAAAAATATAGATATATATATCTGTTATGGTGGTCTTGACGACAATGCAAGAGGGTATTACTGGTTGGAAGACTGAGGATGAGATAGCAATCACATTCAAAAGGCGTTTCTTCAGTATGGGTGAGCGAAGGCTTTTCTTCAGCGTGAGTGAGCAAAGGCTTTTCTTCAGGCGAGTAAACAAGGGTTTTTCTTCAGTACGAGTAAACAACGGCATATCTCCATCACGAGTGAACAATGGCCTTTCTTTAGCACGAGTAAATAAAGGTTTTTCTTCAGCACGAGTAAACAACGGCATTTCTTCAGCACGAGTGAACAAAGGCTTTTCTTCAGTGTGAGTGAACAAAGACTTTTCTTCAGTGTGAGTAAACAAAACCTTTTTCAAATTACTTTTATTATCAAAATGTTTTTTACTGGTGTATTCAGCACTAGTGAATGACTTCTTCCAAGAGGAAGTTCAAGCTGAGAAGTGTAACGTATTAAATTAATTAAACTCGTTACGATCGATTCATCTGTAATTCCATCACTTTCATTTCCTGTCTTGATATTCAGTTGATAACGACCTGACGAGTGATTACCCCCTGAGCATATTGATTGTTCATTTTTGTGGAAGATCTAACTCCGACCATAGCAACCAATCGATATAGCGCATATAAATGTGTATCTGTTGCCATGCCAGAGATATAATCTCAATTACTTTATTTTTTCGTGATTTCGTAGTAGGTAAGTGTTTTCAATAGTTCTCTGACGCATAATGGTGCCCGTGACCTTGGTGATAAGAACAATTAGAAAATTAAAAACATACTATGGGATTTGAACACAGACAGACTTATCTGTATGCGAAACTTCAATAAAGTTGATTGACTTCACTTGACATCATATTTAGAAGAATTGCTTATCGAATTCTAGATGTTACTTCGAGCACATCACTAGCCTCTTAATGGACAGGGTTCCTTTCGTAGGAGCAGACATGAATACGCATGCAGAAGAGGTGTTGGGCCCTCAGAAGCGTGTCTGAGGGGGAGGTAATGGTGTAGTTACTCTCTTCCCCCATGGCTGCCTTAGAGTAACCGAAATTTAACTTTTCAGAACGCAAATGAATCCTTCTCAGTAAATAATATGCTCGAAAAGGGTGATTACTCCCTCCCCCCAGCATGAGGCTGATTATATACCCCCCGCCGTGGAATGATCCTGGGCAGGCGCCTATAGGCCTTCCACACTGTAGTGCAAAGGACTGGTACGACATCGAAGTTCAAATAAGTAACATTCTTCGACGCGGAAGGTACTTTTGATAATACGAATACATGATATTATACGGGTGGCGGATAGAAGTCTTTTGATCGAAAAACAAAAGATAGAATGTACTTTTTACAGAAATTATATTTCATCGAATTTTTTATGATAGAACATACGAGGGTGGTCCCAGAAGTACCTGGCGCAACAAAGAAAGCACAAAAATTTTGGGAAAAAGTATATTTATTATTCAACGTAATCTCCTTTTAACTCCACACACTTTTCCCAGCGATGTTTAATGAGTTCGATACCCTTTTTATAATAAGAATCGTCAAGATCCTCAAAATAGCCATTCACTGCCGATGTAACCTCTTCATTGTTGGAAAATCTTTGACCACCGAGCCATTTTTTCAAGTCTAGGAACAGAAAATAATCCGAGGGTGCTAAATCTGGCGAATAGGGGGCATGAGGTGAGCTGGTGCATTGTTCTGATGAAACAACACTTTCTTCTTAGCCTAATGCGGCCGTTTTTGCTTGATTTCTTCGCTTAAACGTTGCAATAAGTTCGCATAATACTCGCCGTTGATAGTTCTTCCTTTTGCAAGATAGTCAATGAAAATTATCCCACGCGCATCCCAAAACACCGATGCCATGACCTTGCCTGCAGATGGAACGGTCTTTGCCTTCTTTGGAGCCGGTTCTCCCTTTTCGGATGGACCCATGTTTCATCCGTAGTTATGAAACGGCGCAAAAATTCGGCTTTATTTCTGTTAAAACTTGGCAAACACTAGATGGAAACATCTTTACGACGCTGTTTTTGTTCCATTTTTAGCAAACGCGGCACCCATTTTGCGCACAGCTTTCTCATGTCCAATTGTTCAGTTAATATGCGATGTACCGCACTTTTTGAAATTCCTACTATGTCTGCTAGCTCGCGCACTTTCAGTCGACGATCATCCACTACCGCTTTGTGGATTTTCTTCACCATTTCAGGACTCGTCACCTCATTTGGTCGACCACTACGCAGGTCGTACGGCCTCGTTTAAACTCTGCTACCCAATATTTCACTGTTGATAACGAAGGAGCAGTCTCACCCAGAGTAGATTCTTGTTCAGCTTGTATATGGGTTGGGCTAAGGCCTTTCAAATAAAAGTATTGTATCACATAACGATGACCAATTTTTTCCATGTTTACAAATTCACTTAAAACGTTTACTATTGATGGCTGCCAAACAAATACTAAACAACGTGGCTTGATACATATGCTGTCTAGATTGTGTACTGTCTACTGCAATGGTATTTTTCAAGCAACTACCGCCATCTCAAGGTCAGGCCAGGTACTCGTACCATCCTCGTACATTTGATAGAAACACTATTTGACAGAAAACACATTTGATCGAAACAATTTTTGATTGTTGATAAATTTTGAATTTTGCTTTGGGCATACGAAATCCGACGATCCGATGGTACGAAAATGATCTTATTGGTTGAATTGGTAGTGACAAAAATGCAATCAAGCAGAACATTTTTTCAACCAATAAGAACATTTTTGTACCATCCGATCGTTGGATATCACATGCATGAAAATCAGGTCTAATAAGAGCGAGTGAAGCGAGCCTATCAACGGCGAGCGCATCGAGCACCTATTTTTATTCACGTTTTAGGTTAGCTTGGTTTGAGTAGGTATTAGGATAGGTAGGTTAGGTTGGGTTAGGTAGAGTTGGTTAGGTTGGTTAGGTGGGTTCGATTGTTTTCCTTTCTTTTGCCTTAAAAGATTGTATCTGTGTGCAGTTAGGTCTGGATGTAATAAGGGCGAGCGAAGCGAGCCTAACGACGGCGAGTGCAGCGAGCGCCTTCTTTTATCTATGTTTTAGGTTAGATTAGGCTCGCTTCGTTCGCTCTTACAACGTACTGACCTAATTGAACACAGATCCAATTTTTGAAAGCAAAAGAAGGGAAAATAACCTAACCCAGCCACTTATCCTACCCTACAAAACTACATGATTCCCTTAAAGAACGTTCAAGACATTTGCTTGCTGAAAATCTGTTCTTAGACATGACGTCGGTGACCGATAGATTCGTCTATCAGGATAGTACCTCAGCTCATAGTCATACGTTTATTTTCAAGTGTAATTTATAATTTCTATCCATCATTCGATCATCGACCTACACTATCAAGTACGCACCTCGTCCCCAGCAACCAATAAGAGAGATAATCTCAATTGCCTTATTTTCGGCAATTTTTTGAAGATCTTGTCATGCGAGTTTTTTAAATATTTATCTGAGGTTCGATGGTGCCAATGATCAAGTATTTAGAGGTCATGACGTATCTGTTGGTCTTAAGGCACGCATCGACTGAAGTAACATTATGCAATAATATGTGTATGTTACTCATTTCCGAAAATATTTCTAGGAGTTCTAGAATGTTTCCGAAAGTATTTCCTTCCTTGGGAAACAAATGTTGATTTTTAGCACTTGTTCGTTTTTATCGAGGGGTATTATCAGAAGAAATAGATTGGTAAAACTGAAAGGAGAACAGCAGGAACTTGATGGATTGTGACACAAGGGTGGGGCTGGATGGACCCCTGGGTCCGGGGCCCGTGACTGGGAGGGGGCCCGAGCCAGCCTAATTATTATTTTTTCAATTTTAATAATTCACCTTAGTGTGTTAAATAATATTAATTTATGTATCAAGTGAGTAAAGTGATATTTTATGAAAAACACTTTACTCACGAGTTTCATACAGTATTTTTTCTATAACTGTCAAAAAAAAAACCAATTCATATTTTTTTGCAAATATGAAATGAATTTGGCATATTTTTATTGATTCATTATTCAAACAAAGTTCGAAGAGTATGACGGAGAGTTGAGTTTCAAACAAATGAAACGAATAATTTCGATAGAGTCAAAATCCCTTTCTCTTCACACTATCTCACAAAATGAAAAATTTGAAGCGAATATTAAAATAACATATTCATCGAGGTCAATATTATTATTATTAATGTTGACTTGACTTTCGAATAACTAGTCCATCGAAGTAACTTTTCATTTTCTTAGATTTGTATTCAAAATAAATAAACAATCCTCGTGAAGCAACGAATACCTTTTTCTTTCTTTGAACTATGTTAAGGAAATCTCATATTTGCACTATCCACCATTTTCTCCGTTCAATCTTCAGCACTTTTCATTTCTACTCGAATTAAATGTATAGTTATCAAGAATTCGTTATCTGGATAGATCCCCAATTTCACAAATTTCATTAATTGTTGTTGTCAACTAGTTTCTGACGGCCAAACAGCCATAGCCACCTTGGATTACCTAGTGTAGATGAGGTCCAATAGTTCCTTAGAGGTATATGCTATTATTTTGACAATATATTTCCTTGCTTAACAACCAATCAGTGGATTTCAAATTTTGAAATTCAGCCAATAGAATCGGAACTACATTGAAAATATAGCTTGTCGCTGTATTTTCACGGTGATAAACCTGCTTAGTTTTTGTTTTACTATCTGTCAAGTGAAAATAATGATTTAAATTATAAACGTCAAATTTATGTGTTTTGACTAGTTATCTTTATTTATCAATATGAGCGATCGTTGGGGACAAATGTCCATTGGTATCATAGATGAGGCCATGGAAAAGAGTATTCCGTTAAATACGGCTAGAAGTAAAGCATCAATTACCAGGTGACACGATTTTTCTTTATTTCAAATCGATATATTGTCGTCCTAAATATAATTCGTGGTATGATTAAAAACCTACAATTTTTTGGAGTATCAATCCATTGGCAATCCCAATGCAATAAAATACAACTCGTCCTGCGGACTCGTTTTTGGGATTGCAATTCATTAATATTCCAAAAAATTATCGGTAATAATCATACCACTTATTATATTACCCCTGAATATATTCGCCGCGATAGTTAAGAATTTTGATTTTTACGCTTTTCCGTTTAATAATGAAATCGTATATTGATAGTGATACTAAATATTGTTATACTTTACGCACACAAAACACACAAAAAAAGTGGACTTTTTTTGACGTTGTAGAAAAATATATTTGTTGTAGCCATCTTTATACAGAGTGGTCCAACGAAAAGGATGCACCTAGCTTTTCTCCTTTTTTTGGAATTCAGAGCAAATATACTCGGACACGTGAAGTGTGCCTTTGAGGGGGACACATTTTAGATATATATTGCAACTTGTGTCGTTAACACACTAGCAAGGGGGTGTTACAACCCTAAAATTTTAAATGGAACGTGGGGTCGAGTGATATATCATTTGAACGGGCATAAAATTATCTTTCCAGTGATACCCTATTTGTTGAAATTTAATGAAACAGTTAACAAGAAAACGGCTTTAAAAACATTAACCCGATAATTTTGGTATTAATGAAAAATACAAATCAGTTTTGGTTACTAGGAATCAGGATAACGACAATCATTTCTAAATTACTTCATTTTGCCGAAAGCAACATTTCAATGATAATTTTTGTTATCACAACTAAATTCCCCATTTATCGTTTGCGTGATTTTGTCGAAAACGACTGCAGATAAGTGTAAGAAAAAAACTGCAGATATGTGTAACATTTGTTTTACAGATGAGTGTACATTTTATTTGAATGGAGCTTTGAATAGGCATAATTGCCGTTACTGGGATGACAGTAACCCATATTTATTCCGTGTGGTTCATTCCCAGGCCCCTCAAAAAATAAACGTCTGGTGGCATATTAGGAAGTCATATCACAGGACCACTTTTCATTTCTGGAAATTTAAATGGTGAAATCTACCTAAACATGCTTGAAGACGTAATTGATCCTTTCATCACACAAATAATAGAAGATGACAAAAATCATAATGCTGATCGGCTTCATTTCCAGCAAGATGGAGCACCTCCGCACTATTTTGTTCCTGTACGAGAATTTTTAGATAACCGGTTCCCCGGACAGTGGATTGGCAGGAGAGGCCCAATGGAATGGCCTGCCAGGTCACCTGATTTATCGCCTTTGGACTTTTTTTTTATGGGGACACTTGAATAATAAATGTTTTGCTACGAAGCCCGAGTCCATAGAAGATATTCGTCAACGGATTATAGCAGAGTGCAGAAGCATAACACCTGATATGCTAAAAAATGTTAGACATAGATTTGAACAAAATCTGTATTATTGTATGGAAGCAAATGGGTCACAATTTGAACACTTGTTGAAGTAACATTTCAATAAATCAATTTAACAGCTTGTTTTTTTTTAACATTAACTGCTTCAGTAAATTTCAACAAATAGGGTATCATTGGAAAGATAATTTTATGCCCGTTCAAATGATATATCACTCGACCCCACGTTCCATTTAAAATTTTAGGGTTGTAACACCCCCTCGCTAGGGGGTTGAAGACACAAGTTGCAAAATATATCTGAAATGTGTCTCCCTCAAAAACAAACTCCACGTGTCCGAGCATTTTTGCTTGCAATTCCACAAAAAGGAGAAAAGCTAGGTGCATACTTTTCGTTGGACCACTCTTTATATAAAAATCTTCTGTGCATCCATACGGCCCTGAAATCCTCCTAAACGGCTGGACCACTTTTGATTGAATTTTTTGTGTAAGTGAATTCGAGCATGGTTTGGTTTGGTCCACTACAAAATGTTTTTTTTTGTTAATTGTCAATTCATACGTTGAAATCTGCTGCCAGCGCGTTCGCCACCTACTTCGCTATAAAATGAAATTTTAAAATTGATAGTTTTGCGTTGGTTGTGAGATTGTTGCATAAGAAGATTCATTGGAAAAATTTGAAATTCAAGGAATGGTGTTTTAGAAGTTCAGTTTCGTACATACAGTATCGGAAACAATTTATCTTGGGTATAGACATAAATCTACACGATGATACCACATAAACAAGAGAGACGCACTGCTGTGTGACCCTCCTGTTACCCCACCCGACGCATTAACGGACCACGTAGCAATGCGACAGAGCGCACACAGCGTACGTCGTTATCCCTTCCTCGAGTTAGTCGAGGAGAAATTGTAATGCTTTCTCAACATATAGCAAGCTATTCTTTACGCTCTCATGAAACATGAAACATGAAACATGAAACATGAAACATGAAACATGAAACATGAAACATGAAACATGAAACATGAAACATGAAACATGAAACATGAAACATGAAACATGAAACATGAAACATGAAACATGAAACATGAAACATGAAACATGAAACATGAAACATGAAACATGAAACATGAAACATGAAACATGAAACATGAAACATGAAACATGAAACATGAAACATGAAACATGAAACATGAAACATGAAACATGAAACATGAAACATGAAACATGAAACATGAAACATGAAACATGAAACATGAAACATGAAACATGAAACATGAAACATGAAACATGAAACATGAAACATGAAACATGAAACATGAAACATGAAACATGAAACATGAAACATGAAACATGAAACATGAAACATGAAACATGAAACATGAAACATGAAACATGAAACATGAAACATAAAACGGGAAACATGAAACGGGAAACATGAAACGGGAAACATGAAACGGAAAACATGAAACGGGAAACATGAAACGGGAAACATGAAACGGGAAACATGAAACGGGAAACATGAAACGGGAAACATGAAACGGGAAACATGAAACGGGAGAGTTTGTTGAACCATTTGTTGCAGATATTATTTATTGTCTGCAGAGACCTACCCTATACTGATGAGAGCAAGAACCCAGAAATCGATCTAAAATCGAAATGTTTCAATGAACATTTCCATGCAACTAGCAATTGCGGAGACATTGTAGGAACTCTGCACAGAAATTCATTAGATGTAATTCAACGTTCGTCGTGGTATTAGCCAGGAAAGTACTTGTTTTCTGATAGATTTCCGACCCAATTATTCCTATTGTATAGGATTATGGCAATAAGAGTTGTCCTGGTAGGGCAGGATATCTTGTTTCTCTAATAATATACAGTTTGTCCCGTTTGAAAATCGAAAGTTGATTTCCGGGAAAACCTAGAGTTGAATTTTTTCTTCAAATATGTCAAATCTTTTCACCAATGAAATTCATTTGTTCTTCATCTCAATTTTTCGCTAATAATCAGAGAGGAAGTTATCAAAAAACGATTTATAATACATTCAAAATAGGCACATAATATTGCCTATTGTTGAAAATTGTTTTTTCCGTTAACCAGCTGTCGTCCCCTTACGAACGGCAGCCCTCAAAAGTCGAAACTTGTGCGAGCTAACGAGGTCTTACCTTTTAACGTGGGATTCCTGGAACTTTCTCGGGCCATTAGATGAAAATCTGTAGTCGCTAAGGATTCGAACTTAGCCGACCCTCAGTCAATGGTTTCGAACGCGAAAGTCTCAACCACTGAGCTACATGGCCCTTATGAGAAAATTAACACTGAATCTCAATCCCAAATGGATGAGCTATCCAAATATCCAATAATTTATATCTCTAACAGAAGAAAAAAAGAAAAATCACTTGCTCAAAAAAAAATATTACTGATTGCCGCGATCGAACCCAACCCGGTAACTTCAGTTTACTAGTCAGCGTCTCTTACCACTACGCCATCAGAGTAATTTAACTAACTAACTAACTAACTAAAAAAATGTTTATATTAAATTATCACATTTTACATTTCATGGTCAATGACAAGTCAAAATTCATTTCTTCTGAACTTCATAACCCAGGGGGCCATCAGGGGAAGGACGGAAGAATGGGCGCAATAGTAGCGTCTCTTCTACTCCCGATCAAAAGGGTAGAAGAGCGCCTTGCCTAAGCGAACATAGACACCCCCGCGAGAGGGCGCTGTAGTCCGCCCGAGCTGATGGTAACGCTGGCCGGACTTTTCATTATACCACGGCAGTAGTTCGGCATGATACAGGCCTCCTGCAAAGCTTATGCGTGTTGTTCAATGGCATTCAATGCAGATATTGCTTTATGCAGTTTGTGAGGCTGGTTGTTTCAATGTTGAATCCCGGAAAAGGCTGTAGCAAAAAACCGGGTCGAGGTACTCTTCGTTTCAGTCATACTACCGATTTGGTTCCCTAAGGAACCGGTTCTTCCCTGCTTTCTTGAAAGATATCAAGCGCTTGATATATGAGCCCGCCGTGTTTACGGGGCCCATTATCATACACTCTGAGCTTAGTGATGTATCTGGTGAGAGGGCTCTTGTCGAGCATGTACTTTTAAAACTTGTATGACAAGTTGTTTATAACTGTCGGGATCGAGTCGACGCCTGCAAGCTCCCTAAGTGCTTCCAATCGAAGGTATCGTCTGCTACCGGTGATGATACGGAGAACTTTGTTCTGCATCCTATCCAATCTTGCCAAAGGAGCCGGCTTCAGGCTACAGAACACCAGACAAGCGTACCTCATAGTTGGTCTGATCAGTTGTTTGTATATGAGAAGTTTGTTCTCTGTTGAGAGTTTAGAGCCTCTGGCTATCAGAGGGTAGGTGCGCTTTAGCGCAGCTCCAGCCCTCTGGAGCAAGGGTGATATGACGCCCGAAATTGAGACGCTTGTCCAGGTGTACCCCCAGATACCTCGCATGGTTCACGTTCTCAACAGCCTCGTCATTGATTCTCAACTTTCGATAAAGCTTTGAGTGGGTGTACTTTTTCGTGAAGCTGATCGTCTCCGATTTGGCTGGATTCACCTCGATCTTGTTCTCCTCCAGATACGGTATGATCTTCCTATCCAAGTGAACTTGGATCCTATACTGGGCAGCGGCGCTGGAAAAGGAATGGGCAAAAATGGCTGTGTCATCTGCATACACAGTCGTGCCCATATCCGATCTCTCGCACTGAGGAAGATCATAGGTATGTAGGGAGTACAGATGCGGGGATAAACACGAACCCTGCGGGACATCAAAGTTATTTAGGTGAGGATGAATTAATTTTGTAGTTTCCATCATGCAAGTACAGGTCCGTTTTAAACAAAAGCAGATGAGATGCGTTTTAAATTCACAAAAAAAGGTTTATTAAGTGGGTAGGAGGAAAAATCATACATATTACATAGGAGTAAAGTGCCTTTTCCTCCCTTGTTATTTTTATTTTTATTTTTTTATTTTTATTTTAGACATAATACATCGAACAGGCCTAGGCCCAAGTTACAGGAGTATATAATAAGACAAACAAAAAATAAAATTTAATGTTTAAAGAGTGAGAGAAGTGGAAACTATAAAAATATAGAAAGCGATAGAAAAAACTTCTAACAATAAAAACTTAACTAGTTCGGTAGGAGAGTATACAGTTGCTTTCTAAATTGAGTAATATTGGAAAAGAAAACATCAACCGAAGGTACATTATTTAAGCTTCTACACATACATGTAATTGGACTATGAAAGTGGTGTTGTGAATTCGGTACATCTATTCTGAAAAACTGTTTTGATCTAGACGAAGTACGGGGTACATTATTGAGTAGGGATAGTAGGGACGTTGAGTCAATGTGATTGTTGATCAGTTTATATGCGAATATTATGTCCGCTATCTCCCTACGTTTTCTCAAACTAACAAATTCAAACTCATCCAACAGTAAATCATACTCGTAGTGACGTTCCGGATAAATGTTGTCTTTCTTGAAAAACATAAACTTGAGAAATTTTTTCTGGACTGCGTCTAGGGCTGATATATATTTGAAACGGCTTGGGTTCCATATTGCACTGCCATACTCCAATTTGCTACGTACTAAGCAATAATAGACAGACTTGATTGCTTTGAGACTCGTAAATTCCTCACAATTACGTATCAAAAAACCCATAGATTTATTGGCATTGGTTATAATTTTTTCCTACAAGCGTGCGTGATTCACCCTTTACCCGCACGCAATTCAGTTTGGTAAGTGTCATTTTCCCACAGTTGTGCGGGAAAAGTTTTCCTACACTAGTGCGGGAAATTTTTTCCCACACTAGTGTGGGAAAAACATTTATATGATATCCTCGTAAAATATAAGTGGTGGGTGACAAAATATGAAAGTTCAAGCTTTTTTGTTGCAATACTAAGTGAGTTTGTTCAAAATCATCCATCATTTTGCACTATTTATTGAAAAAATGAACAAATATTGATAATAATAATATAAATAAATAAAAATGTATTGTTATGAAAATCACCCTATATATAGGCTTTGATTGATCTGATAACGAGTAGGTAACAATTGATGTTGTTATGCCGATCAATACACAAATTTGTTTGTAATTGTCAGAGTGACAGACAAAGCGTTACTTATATAAAATTTTCGATTCAGTGAAATTGCCACAATGGATTATTCATCTGATGAAGAACTTCCACAAGAAATCGTGCAAGCAGCTACAGATGCGAACTTAGAGTTATTACCAACGAAATCTAAACAAAGGTATGAGAAGCAATACACGAGTTTTATTGAATGGTGCAACAATAAAAAAGTGAAAACACCAAATAAAGAAGAAGTATTCTTGGCTTATTTTCTATAAATTTCTAAAACATGGAATCCGAACACTGTATGGGCAAGATATTCAATGTTGAAGAGTGTATTCAAAGTAAAGCAAAATTTGGATATTAGCAAATTTTACAAAATAATTGCATTCATTAAAAGACAGAATGTCGGTTTTCGACCGAAAAAGACCAAAATCTTCACTCAAGAAGACGTTTCAAAATTTATGACTGAAGCACCCGATGACATATACCTCATGATTAAGTTAGTAGCAATTTTTGGATTAGCTGGTGCTTGCAGACGAGAAGAGCTGACAAAACTCACCATTGACGACATAGACGACAAAGAAAACCTGATAATTGTTAATATCAAGGATTCCAAAAATCATTCCTCTAGATCCTTCGTGATATCTGAAGAAGCAAATGATGATTATTTTTTGAACGTATACAGAAATTATGTACATTTACGTCCAAAAGAGACTCCTCACCGTCGTTTATTCTTGTATTACAAAAGTGGAAAATGTACTGTGCAATGTGTGTAGGAATCAATAACATAGGAAAGATACCCTCCGAAATAGCAGTATATCTGCGACTTCAAAATCCAGAGCTTTACACTGGTCACAGCTTCAGGCGTTCCTCAGCCACTTTACTTGCTGACTGTGGTGTGGGTATAACTAATATCAAACGCCTAGGAGGATGGAAATCGACTTCAGTTGCAGAGGGGTATTTAGAAGACTCCACCAATCGAAAAAAAGAAATGTCCAACAAAATTCTCAATTTGAACACTACATCGTCTTCCGGGTGCATTTTAGAACCATCCACGTCTATATCGATCGGCGACGATTTGATGCCTGTGCCTGCACATTCGATTTCTTTCGATAATGTATTGCCCGAGTTACCTTCTTCTTCAGGAAATCAGCCATCTTCAAAAAATATGCTGGCTTCCGCTATTATAAATTTACATAATGCATCAAATTGTACATTTACAATAAATATTACGAATAATTAGTGGATAGAAAATGTTACTCTTGTTGTTTCCATTTGCATGAATAAATAATTGAAAAAATGAATTTGTTTCCTACGCTTGTAGAAAAAGTATTGTTCCTAACTCATGGGAAAAGTGTCTTTCCGCACTTGTTAGGAAAATTACTATTTCAATGTGTTGATTGAATGTCAGCTTGTTATCAAATATTACCCCCAAATCCTTGCATTCGCTTACCCGACTTAGTTTTTAGTTATCTATCATAAAATCGAATTTAATAGAGGAGATTTTCCTAGAATAGCTCATGACCTTACATTTATTAATGTTCAGTGGTAATTTATTTGTTGAACACCACTCGAGTAGGGTATCTAGGTCATTTTGTAGCCAAAGGCAATCAGTGATATTTGTGATTTCTGCATAAATTTTCATACCATCTGCGAAAAGAAGTTTACTCGAATGAATTGTATCACAAATATCATTAATAAATAAAAGGAACAGAAGAGGCCCCAAATTAGATCCTTGAGATACCCCTGATTGAGCTATGAAAGTTGCTGATTGCACACCTTCATAGTCCACAAATAATTGTCTATTATTCAGGAAAGATTTCAATAACATTTGGATGCTAGTAGATATACCAAATTTTCCCAATTTATGCAAAAGTTGTCTATGCTATTTAATATCGAGTAATGATATTGTGCGTTTGCATTATTTTATATAACATTTTCAATTTTCCATTGTGCAAATGTGCATTGAATATCAAACGCTTTAATCCTACCCTTCTTCTTTCGAAATAATCTTCAACAAATTTACGAAAAATATGCCAATCAAGATTATATCTCACGCATTACAAAAATGCGTGTCATCAATTAGTTGCTAGGGACGAGGTGCGATAGTATAGGTCGATGATCGAATGATGAATATAAATTATTAATCTTGACGGGAGGTAATCTCCCCACTCGAAAATGGACCTATGAACCTATGAGATCTATTGTGTACCCTCTTCTTGTTCACTGCCATTCTCATATGAGACGGAATTCTACATAAGAGAGCTGGTTGAAAATGCGAATTTTCACTTTCAGGTTTTTTCTTTTCAGTTAGAGTCTTTTTTTTGCTTGTCTTCATAAAATTTTATATCTCACACACGTTTCCAGAGTTTAGGTCTGTATTCTTAAATGTATTACTTATTATTTTGAACGAATACACTTTTTGATGTTCTGAGTCATCTGGACGTTCATTATGGTTCATTGCCATTTTGTTCAATGTATTTCGAATGTGACTTCATCTACCTGCTCGTATTGAATGTTTATGTTCTTTTTTTTCATGTGACGTCACGGACACATGTGAGATGGTGCTACATGATAGGTGACAACATGGCAGCTGACAATATCCCCTATATATATATATATATTTGACATCATCTTTTTTCTGTTGGGACACTCTGTATGTGTTTGCTCTTTGACAATTTATTTTGTATTTTTTTTGCTGTGTGACGACATGGATAAATGTTTGAGCATTGGATCGAACAAGGCGCAAAATGTCGGATGACATATGACATCTGGCACACGCCGGCTGTTATTATTACCCTGTATATGTTTTTTCTTCAACGTATTTTGGAACACCATGTATGTGTTCTTTCATTTATGATTCATTTTGAAACGTCCTGTAATGTGTTGATGTTTTTTTTGCTGTGTGACGACGCGGATAAATGTTCAAGCGTTGGATGTAAGATGGTGCCACATAGCGGACGACACATGATATCTGGCACACACCAGCTGTCCTCCGCTGAAGCGAACCTAAGCCGTTTTCGATCGGCGTTTGATACTGGTAGCGGTTGACATAAAAATGACAGCAGTTTACTTTCTGGTACTGTTAATGACGTCATAGTGAATAATGAAACGAATGTGTTGATTGACTACCGCAAGCACTAACCAGTTAGTTGACGTCATTAACAGTACCAGAAAGTAAACCGCTGTCATTTTTATGTCAACCGCTACCAGAACCAAACGCCAATCGAAAACGGCTCTTGCTTCAATGAAATGAACGATTTCTGTGAGTGATATTTTTTTAATGACATGTTCCCTATCTAATGGTGGATTTATGATGAAGTTTTAGGTCGCAAGTAATAAGTCAGAAGTTTTAAGTAATAGTCATAAGTCGTAAGGAAAAAAATTACCATTCATGAACAAATCTTAAGACTGTAATTGTCATAAGGAAGGTATGCTGCCATTGGTCGTTTTCGCGCAAGCGCTCTGGTTCTTAGGGTAGCCCATCGTGCTTCACAGTCCACAGCTACAAAATAAGTTGTCAAGTATTTCAGGAGAAACAGGCTATAAAAAGAGTGTACTGTACCTGGTTTATCCAGGACTTCCGATATGCTTTTCCATGCATTGTTCTTTTTCACATTGTTTCGATAGTCTTTATGAGTACTATCATATAGAATTGAAAATTGTTGTACCAGCTCAATGAGCTGACCATCGTCAGTGTCCATATTTATCACAAAATTTGAAAATCACAAAAATATAAAATATCACATTAAAATATAAAAAATAAGAACAAAAAAGAACAAAAAATAACAAAACTAATCAACGAAACTAATGAACGAAACTAATCAACAAATCAACAAAACTATACAACAAATTTAAACAAAAACAACAACAAAAACACCACCACAGAACATTTATCTTCTTGATGTATATGACACATGACGCTCATGACAGATTGACAGCAATTACAGAACGTTATTTCCTTTTGACGCATGCGTATTGATAATTTGTCATAAGTTTTAATCATAAAAGATGAAAGTTGGCCAACTTTTCTTATGACTAGAAACTTATGACTCGTTTATGAACGCTCCTATTAAACCAATGATTGAACTTGTTACGACTTATTACTTAAAACTTCTGACTTATTACTTGCGACCTAAAAATTCATCATAAATCCACCATAATTTATTTAGTGAATTTTCAATGGAAAGTGGAGAAAATAAAAAAATCAACTATCTGAATGAAAATGCGAATTTTCACTATCAGATTTTTTCTTTTCAGTTAGAATCTTTTCACGATATCTATCAGATGTAGTTCAATGTCTAGCGTGGCATTAGCCGGGGAAGTAGTTGTTTTCTGTTGGATATTACAAATAAATCACATTTTTCATTTTTTCAATTTCCATGAAGAATGTTCCCGTTTTCAACATGAATACCTCCCAAAAGGTTATCTTTTATCTCATAAAAGATACAGCTGGAACATCCAGGAGAATAGCTGCTCGGTTCGAATTTACAAGACCAAATAAAAGAAGTGCAATCTTTAAAGGCAACAGCCCTACAATTTGAGGCCTTATCTTTCACTAGGAAACCATTGACTAACATTTCTAGTCTCCGAACCTTCAAACTTCCGAATTCAAAAGTGATTTTGCAATATACAACTTGGAACGGAGAAGCCCTTGCAACGAGCGTATAATGATAGCTATTATTCTCGAGGATAAAGATAAAGAATTGTCCGAGAGAATAATGCTCATTACACGCGAGTAGAAGACTATACTTTCTCTACGACTACATGAAAATTTATAAATGCTCAGTTTGTGGTACGTATAGGTATAGGTACAAAATAATATAAGGGAGAATAACAATTATACATGAATAACCAAATGCTTGTTATTTCAGAAAATATAAGATTTATCAAAAAACGATTTCGATAGGTTGAGAGATAATTCAATTCTCCACAAGAATGATCTTTAGTAATACCTTATGAAATACGCTCGTTTTCTCAGAAAACGTGGTTCAACGCCGACGTCACATTTCATGCTCGCCCTAACCCGCCACTGCAAGTTCCGGCAGGGCCGAAAATAATTAGATTTGATTAGATTTGTCATAACTTTGCTAAAAATTATAGTAGAAGAAAAGAAAAAGTGCATATCGTTCCTAAAGACTTCTACTTCCTTATGCAAATATAACATGTGAGTATCAGAGTACCTAAAATGTGTTTTTCCCCACTTCACATAATCCTTCTACGATATTTACGGAGGATCCGAAAGTCATGGATATTTTAGTTTATATGAAATAATTTTACTGAAGCAGGAATCAGTACCCTCTTTGGGCCATATGCAACGATTTAAGGCTACTGAAACAAGTCTCACTTATACATGCCAAAGAAAAAACTGGGTTTTACTCCTGCCTCAGTTTTCAATAATCCCGGCAATTTCTTTAGTAAATATGGAAAATAATCGCTCATACACATCCTACATAAAAACTGAAGTATGTGAATTCAAGCTTGAGGTTGCACTTCACAATAGTGTTATTAAATATATATATATGCAAGATATGAATAATCGATTATTTTCAACATTTAGTGAAGAGAATGCCGATTTTATACTTTAAAATTGTTCCATATAGTTCAAAGAGGGTATGGTTTGCTGCTTCAGTATAATAATTCCATATTTACTAAATTATTCATGATTCTCGGATCATCCGCAAACATCTACCTGAACACATTTTAGGTACCTACTCAAATACTCGCATATTATATTTGCATGAGAAGGTAGGAGTCTTCAGAATCGATGTGAACTTTTCCTTTTTCTTGTCCCATCATTTTTAGCAGAGTTATGACCAATCAAATATTCGGCTCCGCCAGAACTTTCAGCGGCGAGTAAGGGTGAACGTGAAATGTGATGTCGGCGTTCAATAACGTTTTCTGGGAAAACGAACGCATTTCATAAGAAATTACTAGGAATATTTTTTGTGGAAAATTCAATTGTTTTTCACCCTGTTGAGTTGTTTTTCCGATAAATCATATACTTTCCAAGATTACAGCAAAAATCTATTTATATTTTTTTAAGCAAAAAAAAAATGTTCCACCACTGGAATTTTGGTAAATATTTTTTTTCGTGTTTATCATGGTTCCAACTACTAGCATACCAAGTTTGGTGGTGCTACAACGATTCTTGTCTCAAAACCCATTCGTACTGGATTATAGTGTCTGATCATGATTCATCCTTGCCTAATATCACCAGATATATGTGCTCATAAAATAAATCCGGCATTTCTGATGGGGATGACTTATTAATCCACATATCCTTTCACTATCGCGCTATTCTGCTGATACTTATTTTATATGTATTCTACCTAAGCGTGACGCTATAAATGACTCACGGATTGTTTTCGTACCTATGTGAAAGTTCAGTTTGCTTATAAAATAAATAACAAATTAGTAGAATGTACGAGAGAGAATGCGAATTATTTTCTTCTTGAAGCATTGGCGCAGAATGAACTACTTTATAGAGGAGGAGCCGACGCGACGGTTTAAACAATACGGATACGCATGATTTCATTTTTTGGGTTTTCTGCATCAATTCGTGTCTCAAAAATCACATTTAGTGAAAATGATTCCTCAAATCCCATTTTTTCACGTATAATCTCCCTAGTGCTTGAATTATTGCCGGAAATTTTTCGAGTACCTACATGAATTTTCTTAAAAAATCCATGTACGAGATAAATTTCCAGCAATTAATTCAAGCACGCGGGGGATTCGGTAAGAAAATTTCACACCAAAATATATTAAATTAGTGGTTAATTCAACTGACTTGTAGATTATTCTAAGAGAAAACAAGTTGTAACATCAGTGGGCCATGAATGGTTTTTGTTGATATAATGACAGTTACGCGTTGGTATTAGTGGCGGTGTTTGTATGTGAGAAAGGAAAATTCATTTTGCGACATTTTCAACCTAAAATTACATTGCACATCACGCAGAACTAAAATAGTTTTGACTGGTCCATGCGGATTGTCTATTGGGCAGTGATGTGGAAAGGAATTCTTGCAAATTTCAGTCGAGTATTCACGAGAATATAAGTTGAATAAAATTGTTTCAAATATTAAGTTCATCAAGTCAAGCATAGATAGATTTGATTGATATACATTTTTTACCGATGGACCTATTTATCGTTGAAATGCAAGTTCTCAAAATATTTTCAGACACATTCGAAATATTTAGTGAATATATAATTATGAAATATTATCTCCTTTCATATGAAAAATAACATTCCATTCCAAAATGTTAACTATCACATGTCAAATATTTGACAGAAAAATTTCCACTTATTAATTTCGCCCAGGGTACCCAGGAGGATAAAAATTTCCGGAAATTTTTTGGGTTGCCATGGTAACTAAATAAAAACCAATTTTTTGATTGGCTGAAAAAGTGAGGTGTGAAATTTTCCCCATAATTATATTGGGTAATTTTGACAGTTTAAGGCAAATATAACACAGCCTTTGAGAGCCCTCTAACGGTGAAAGCTTGAACTGTGTGGTGTAACGATGCATACATCCGTCAGAAGCGCTAGGAGTATGTTTTCAAATGGGATGGAAAAATTTGCATTTTCAATTATGAATTGGGAAAGAGGAAACAAAAAAATTCAAATTCTGAGTATGTCACTTCGCTTCTCAGGTGGTAATGTTCATGTACAAATGAAAATATATCAGAACAGGAACACATTCTTCTTTTTTCAAGAATCGATTGTAGTACAACCAAACTTGGGATGCAAGTAGTTGGAACCATGATAAACACGAAAAAAAAATTGTTAGCAACATTCCGGGGGTGGAACATTTTTTTTTTTTTTTTTCGTTTAAAAACATATCAATAGATTTTTGCTGTAATCTTGGAAAGTATATGATTTACCGAAAAAACAACTCAACATGGTGAAAGACAATTCAATTCTCCTCAAAAATTATTCCTAGTAATTTTTTATGAAATGCGCTCGTTTTCTCAGAAAATGTTATTGCACGCCGACATCAAATTTCAGGTTGACCCTTACCCGCCGCTGAAAGTTCTGGCGGAGCCGAATATTTGATTCGTCATAACTCTGCTAAAAATGATCGAAGAAGGAAAAGGAAAAGTTCATACCGTTTCTGAAGGCTCCTACCTTCTCATGCAAATATAAAATTACTTTGAAGTCGGAATTTTATTCTTTTTCGACTTTGAAGCCAGAAATTGGTGAAAAATATTTTTGAGAAAATATTTTCCCCTAGTATAAGTACATGTATTTCAACGAATAATGTTCACAATGACGAAATGCCTTTTGTTTCAAAAAATACCCCATGACAATAATTCAAGCATGTCAATGGAAGTATATTAACTACTCGATGTCCAATGAGTTGTATTTCATTCCTAATGTTGTCGATGTATTTAGTTTCGGAGAAGTGTGTATTAACTATGCTCGCAGGTCGGATGTGATATCGAGTAACAGATATAACATTCTACAAATTGATTGAAGGGTCAATAACATGCATTTCATTGGAAAGTTGGTAACCTACGAATAATCGTAATGTGTGTATATTTTTGCATATTTGCAATTCATATTGCTGTATCCCACTTGTAAAATATGTAATAAATATTAAATAACTCATCATGGAACCCGTTGTGACCGGACAAGGAAGCTAGACTGCGAACACCCCATATCATGACTTGATTTCATTTTGATCAAATGGAATCAACTTCGATTTTTGTTCGAAATTATGAATAGGGTATTCATAAAATATGTTGCGGAATCATCTGCGGCTAAAAGAAAAACTTTAGTCGCTATTTTCCATCGTTCAAGATAACCTCTTGGGAGGTATTCATGTTGAAAAGGGGAACATTCTCCATGAAAATTGAAAAATGAAAAATGTAATTTATTTGTAATACTAACAACTACTTCCCCTCGACAGGGGGCATCAACTTAAAATGTTTAAATGGCATGGGGGTCAAGAGACACATCGTTTAAAAAAATTCAATTCTCTTTACAACCATCTAAATAATTTTGAATTTTGTTCAAATTTTTTTCCCAATTTCAATTTTTATGCCTTTCGAAATTTTTACGTTAATGTCCCCCAGCGTTATCTGTCGAGTAATTGCAAGGTTTCTTCTCTTAAAAAGTAGTATCAGTAATATCCTTCAAAAAAAATTTCGGTTTCATTGTTTCACATCAAATCGTTCAAATTTGTCGAGGTATGAGTGTTATTCAGATCCGCATTTATATTTGATATTTTGAATTTTAATTGTAAAAAAAATATCAACGAAACTCAAAACAAATTAGATAATTGTAAAGAGAATGAAATTTCATTTTCAACGATATGACACTTGATAATTTTGATTTGATGTGTCCCCCCGGCCCCCCTCCCTGTCGGACAATCACCATTTTTTTTATTTCAAAATGTAGTTTTGATGAAACCCTCGAAATAGTAGTTTACCTAACAAGTGCGGAAAGTGATACTTTTCCGCACAGGATTGCAGATGGCCAAACGACGCGTTAGCGGAGTACGGCCAGAAATCGCGTGCTGAAATGACACTTTACGCTCGTGTTAGGTACACTATTTTTTCTACTAGCGGAAAAAATACCCAAAAGTTAACATAAAGAACATTTATTATTAAATACATATTAAACTATGCAACCATACCTACTTGGTAAGCTTTCTATTTTAACCTTCTGCGACGCAATATTTAAATGTCAGTATAATCCGCAAAAACTAAGCAAATCTACTTTTCCGCTCTAAAATGTTTTTTCCGCACTAAAAGGAGTGCGAAAAATGGACTTTTCCGCATGCTAGTAGAAAAAGTTTTTTTTATATTTCTACGTCGAACCGCTCAGAAGTTAACAGGGGGGGGGGGGTATCAAAAGCCGTACTATCCTCACTATCTGAAGACTGTTCATCCCAGTTCTCACCTCCTTCTTCTGATTCAAGAGTTATTTCAACAGTAAATAGAACGAATCATCTGTGATATTTTTCTCCGAATTTGCTTTGGTTTTCTTTGCGTTATCTTTTTGTCGTTCTCTGTTCAATTTAATTTCTTCTCTCTTCCGTTTTCTTTCAGCTTTCTCTTGCTCTTTTCTTATACGTTCTTCTTCTTTCTTTTTAAAATATTGTTTTCACTTCTCATCAGAAACTACCGATGACAAGGGTTCCTTTACTAAACGCTTCTTAACGCTTGGGGCAACACAAATGAACCCCTGAAAGGACTTGGCATATCAACAAAGTAACAAATTACCAGTAGCTGACCCTAAATATTCCAATAGCTGAACCGTGGGTCAGGTATTGAAAGCACTACATATATATTAGTGGAAATATTAACGAATAATGCTTTTTAATATACCATCAAATAAAGGATAATTTTCAACGATTTCATGAAAACCCCATAGCTGACACAAGTGGTAGGCATTAGCTTAACCAGTTTTGTTTACTACCCAGTACCTGACACCCCATTGTAAAAACACAAAAACATATCATTTAAAAATTCGCTACTAAAACAACATTTATACTTAATACCATGGTAATCAGTACAATTGAATTGATTAATTAAGAAAACACGCCTAATCATACCCTTCCGTGGAAATATTCTGTCAAAAATATAGATTCAGTGTTATCTATCTGAGACATCTGAGAGTATAGAAACTCGATAGATAACACTCGTACCAAGCAAAATAATTGAATATATTCAGAACATGGACAGAATATTGCTTATTTTTATATGAATAATTTATTCAGGTGGAAAATGAAGAAATCGTTTCCGCTAAAATGCTTGATATATTCCCCGGTCGTATCACAAACCTTGACCAAACAATCAATGTTAAAAGTATATAATAACAATAAACAATTACATAGAGTTATATTCAGTTACCAGCGTACAATTACGAACAATGACATGTCCGCAGAATTTAAACAGAAGTCCACACAGCTATTTAAATATTCAGGGATTATTTCCGTGAGGAAAAAAAATTGGTTTGCTCCAAAGGTTATTTGATTGTTGTTTTGATGGCCTAAATTCTTTTCTCATTGCCAACTTAACCATGCACACCAGAAGAGTTTTTGGTAGATGATTTTTATCTCCTGGTCACACTGGTTTTCGAGAACTAGGTTGTAAACTTGGATATTGATTATAGATTTATTCCACAAATATGAAAATATGGAAAAAAATGCAGATTTTGTTAATTATTCATTGGTTTTCACGAAATATTTAAATTTATAACAATTTGCCACTTTTTATCCCACAATCTCATCAACATTCTCTAATTGATTTATGTTTGATATCTCATCAGTATTGCATTTGTTGATTTCTTTATTCAATTTTAAGTAAAAAATGTGGAATTGTTTGAACCCAATCGTTTTCAAGATAATTGCGCATTTATGAATACATACTTATAGTGAAAAAATTGTTTTGCTGAAGTGAATTGTGTAATCCAAATCCCTGCTTCAAATTTGTATTGGATATTCTACCAAAAATATCATTGCTACTTTCACTTGCATTTTTTCACAAAGCTGCTTTCTTGCAGAAATACAGGGTGTTGAAAATGGAAAATTAAAAAGCATTTTTCTCCTAAGAAACATACCTACAGTGTATCTAACTTCTCAGGGAAACACCCCCATATCTTCCGTAACTATTGGAGTGGAACTCTGTAAATTTCCGGATCGGTAGATATACAAGCGATGAGTCTGAATCTTGCCTTAAGTTGATCTGAGAGAAATACACTGCTCGCCAGGAGCGATGGATGGACTTACCCAGCTTTGCGAAAAACCATATTAGGGGACATTATAGACCCAAAACTCTAACGGATTCGAAATCAGGACACCAATTTTACTCCCAGTGTATGTCACTCAGATCAACTTCAGGCAAAATTCAGACTCTTTGCCTGTATATCTGCCGATCCCAAAATTTACAGAGTTCCACTCCAATAGTTACGGAAGATACGGGGGTGTTTCCATGAAAAGTGATACAAACTGGGGTTTTAGAACTGAACATTTTCAGCGAAAATCTTATTGGTGTGAAATTGGTGTCCTGATTGCGAATCCGATGGAATTTTGAGCCTATATTGTCTCCTCATATAATTTTTCGCAAAACTGGCCAAGTCTATCGCTTCTGGCGAGCAGTGAATGTCACTCAGATCAACTTCAGGCAAGATTCAGACTCATCGCTTGTACATCTACCGATCCGAAAATTTACAGAGTTTCACTCCAATAGTTACGGAAGATACGGGGGTGTTTACATGAAAGTGAGACAAACTGGGTTTTTCAGAAGTGAAAATTTCTCATTGAAAATCTGTACTAGTAATAATATTGTTGTCCTGATTCCGAACCCGTTGAAATTTTGTGCCCAAGTATATTGTCCCCTAATGTAATTTTTCGCGAAACTGGGTAAGTCCATCGCTCTTGGCGAGCATTGTATGTATTTCACTCAGATCAACCACAGGTAATATTTAGACTTATCCTGATATTTACGGAGTTTTTCTCAAATAAATACGGAAGGTAGGGGGGTGTTTCCATGGGAAGTGAGATACACTGTATGTTGGGAGAAAAATGTTTTATAATTTTCCAGTTTCAACACCTTGTATTTCTGCAAGAAAGCAGCTTTGTGAAAAAATGCGTATGAAAGTAGCATTAATATTTTTCGTAAAATATCCAGTACAAATTTGAAGCTGTTATTTGGATTGTACAATTCACTTCAGCAAAGCAATTTTTTCATTGTTAGTATTTATTCATAAAAGCGCAATTATTTTGAAAACTATTGATTTTTCCGGGTTCAAGCAATTTTACATGTTTTACTCAAAATTGAATGAAGAAATCAAAGAATATTAATTTTCCTGATTTTACCAGTGGTCTAAAAAATAGGGGAGGAAAGGGACCATCATACCCTTTTTGTACGCCACTGGCAACTAAAAATGTACTTTTTCTTTTAAAATAAAGCTCTTATTGAACAAAAATATTTCTTCGTATCAAACTGAAAAATTTACAAAACTGTATAAGTTATGAATAAAAAATAGATTTACTTTTTCACATTCAACACCCTGTACCTGTGCAACCCACCGCTACTCAAGGGTCTGACGATTTATTTCGTGATGAGTATCACATGATCTACCAACGATAAAAAATTGAGCGTGCATACTATTACTTTTTTTTAAACTTTTTTTGACAAGTTACACAGCCTCCCACCACTCCACCCACCACCGTCTATACTAACAACTAAATTTCATCGTGCATTCTAGGACGTATTCCAAAGTGACAGTATCTCCCGGACTATATCACAAGAAGTGAATAAAACAGAATATTTAGATATTACATCTATGATGACAGGATTTGATCCTATTTTCCGGTCTCAATAATAAGGCATCCCATCATTATTATTATTTGAGTATCATAATCGTTACATGTTGACGACAGCTTTTTCTTGAAGTCAGTGAAATAGATACTGTATTAAAAATACTCTTTAGAGATCAATCTAATGCATTTATACTCGAAATATCTAACAACCGACTCTCATTACTGAACTTTAGGTGGTTGTCAGGTCTATTGGTCGTGGTCTCGAGGTAATTCTACCTGACGTTTCATCTACATCTGCGGTATACATTTCCAAAGGCGGTGTGGTAACTAACGAAGCGTTCGAATTGTTTGTCTAAGCCTGATTGATTTGTTGTCTGTACTGATTACTTCTTTTATTGTGCATACCTCCATTTCGTCTTGATTACGCCTGGCCACTGAATCACGATACCTGTTATTGTTTTCGTTCTTGATCATTATTGCTCATACCTGGACAAAGTTTTGTTTTGATCTCTCTTATACCTCCCTTCACGTTTTGCTCAATTTCAGACCTGTTTCCTTTCGGTTGGAATTCTTAGAGTGTTTCTGGATTTCAATGGCCTATCTGAATACTCGCTGGTGATACCCTGAGTTTTTATTCAGTACCTACGTTTCATTAAACAAGATTGTGTGGAGTGTTCATATCTACAGTTTCTCTCGTATTCGATTAAGCGGGTGTTTGTGCTCCTTTTTGTCAGACCGATATAAACGTCACCAAAGCAACGAAGACAAAGGTGTCCACCTTTAACCTTCAGTAGAGAGCGAGTCTCTCTGGTCTTTTGCATATCTCAAACTTTGTCTTCGTTGGTTTGAATATCGTACTGACTTCATGAGTGAACGCCCAAATCAAATTTCAAAATTATTTATAATATTTTTTTTTCATATAATTCCAACTTTTTAAATAACACTGTATATATGAGGAAGACTATTATGATTATAAAAAATATACTAAACGCGATATGATTCTTTTTCTTTGAACTGAAGGCAGGAGGCAAAACGAATTAAGTTCTTATGAATAATACCTACGTGTTTTTCTACAAACGATCATATCAATTAACAAACGTGAGAACAATAGTTGTTAAAAAAATAGGTGATCCATTATGCAAATAAATGCTAGGCTGAGTCACTTCAGCGTTTATATAACTTCACGCAGCCAAAATTATGGTGATGCCTATTAATATAGTCATGATTGCATTAATGTTTATTGTACTTTATGATATTCCAAAGGTTGCTATGCCATCAATCACAGGCAATTTAGCATTCGACGTGCTGTATAATGATATTACCTATTTGATTAAGAATTTACATCAGATTCGACTGTTTGCGTTTCATCAAAAAAAATTTTGGGTTTTTTCCTAAATATTATAAAATTGGGATCTACGATAAATATGAAAAGACTATACCGGGTGACCACGAGGTGAGGTACGTCCCCCAATTTGTCTATTGTTTTGAAGATACACATTTCAAATTGGGTGTGTGCCTATAGTACTTGAATACGCATATTTTGACCCCTCTATTGGAAATTCACCAGTTCCGGTTTAACCGGAAGTGACCACAAACTTTTTTTTTTCAAAAGACCCTGTACATATTTTTTCATTATCCGAAAGAACACGCAATTTGTGATAACACTGTTCTTCAAAATTGGAAATCGGTTGAAAAATGGCGGAGATACAGTTGATTGTTCAGTCAAACAAAGTTGGCCATGAAATTCAAACTTAAATCATTACAACTGACAAACGACATCAGAAGTTAGGTATCAGATGAAGCTTTGAAGTGCGATACAGTTGAAAACTGAGTTTCTCGTGTAATTGCAGCTCCTACATAATCCAACAATTATCAAAAATTAGTACCCATAAAGAAATGCTCACAACTGCTATTTCTCAAATGGCAACATGTTCTTTTCACTTCGTCATGATGAAAAATAATAATTGTCAAATAGCTCGTGTGAAAAGTTTTGAAGAATTCCGAAAGAAATCGCAAATACAAGATGTTTTAATCATGAGTGTTCTCAATATAAGATGTTCTTCAACGAAGGCGGCCATGAACATAAAAAAGCGAAACAAAAAAGTAGAATTGATTGAATACGTAAAACAAACTTTGACTTCGTTGAAATAATATGTGCTTTTGTGTTTTGCTTTTTTAATTATGTTCTAAGCCGCCTACGTTGAAGAACTTTTAATTTTAGGAACACTCATCATGAAACCAGATTGTATCTTCGTTTCCTTTGGGAATTCTCCAAAACTTTTCACACGAGTAAACTGATTATTTATGACTTTTCATCATGACAAATTGAAAAGTACATGTTGCCATTTAAGAAATGGCAGTTGTGAGCATTTCTTTATGGATATCATTCCGTTTTTAGGTAATTTTTGATAATTGTTGGAATATATGGGAGATGCAATTACATGAGAACATCAGTTTTCAACTATGTCGCACTTCGAAGCTTCTTCTGGTAACTTCTGATGTCGTTTGTCAATTGTGATGATTTAAGTTTGAATTTCATGACCAACTGTGTTTGACTGAACAATCACCTGTATCTCCGCCGTTTTTCAAACAATTTTCAATTTTGAAAAACAGTGTTATCACAAATTGCGTGTTCTTTCTGATAATGTGAAAATATGTACAGAGTGCTTTAAAAAAAAAAAAAGTTTTGGGTCACTTCCGGTTCAACCGGTGAATTTTCAGTAGAGGCTTCAAAATATGCGTATTCAAGTAATATAGCTACACATCAAATTTGATATCTGTATCTTCAAAACTATAGAAAAACTGGAGAGGGGGACCTCACCTCGTGGTCACCCGGTATAGTTCAAGAATTTTTGGCGGAGAGTATCAAATGAATGAAATGGTAAAATCGACAATGTCGAAGTACCCTTCGCTCGAAATATTTCCACCATGTGGAAAATATGAGGCAAACATCTGATAGAAAACAACTATTTTCTGGCTAATACCACGACGGACATTGAAATACATCTGACAGATGTTTGTGCAACGTTATTCCAAGAAGACCCAGTTGCGAATGCTTATTGTGATTATACAGCAGATAATCCTTCATTCGGCTGGGGAAGACCACCTCCAGGGTAGGTCGGACAACATTAGAGTCGTTCTGTCCAGCCAATTAATGTAATCCACTGTATAACCAATATTTCCTCACAAATGAAGCAGCGACTTACAGTAAAAGCAATTGCAACGGGGTCTTCTTGGAAGAACGTTGCACAAATCTCTCTCAGATGTAATTAAATGTCCGTCGTGGTATTAGCCAGGGAAGAAAAGAAAAGACTACTTTCTGATCAACATGTTATAGAATTGAGTCAGTGCCGAATATTCACGATCCAAAATCATATACTAGTTACGTAAGTGAATCATCTATTACTTGAAACTTTTTCGAAGATGAAGGGTGCTTCTATTTCCATTTATCGGTGACATTTGTAAACCAAACCAATTCATGAAAATAAAATAATTGTTTAATAGGTACTGCATAGTGTATGCATACCATTAAAAATTACAGTATCAGTGAATGAGGTCATCCCCAATTATGAATAAGGTTGTTACTTAACTCTAGAGAGGAGAGAGCTCAGTTCTGTACAGACATCTGAATAAAGCGGTACTTTATTTTATTGTTCTACATTGGATATTCTACAACCCTTATTCCCAAGTTGTGGAATGATGAAAAAATGCTCGCCCCGGCTGGGAAACGAACCTGGCAGCAGGTGGGTGCTCTATCCACTGCGCTAATCACCGCCCGTCTACCATCATCCTGAGTATTTTTATAAATCTTGTTCGCAATAGATTCCTGCTTCTCCCACTGTGTAGGATCATCCAACACGTACAGTGTGTCTCATGGAAACACCCCCGTATCTTACGTAATAATTGAGGTAGAATGATGAAACTCTCAGGACAGATGAAAATGGTCAGAATGCACCTACCACCTCAATTGGGTTGGCCTTAGTGATATACACTGCCCACCACTCGCGATGGAACAACCCATTTTTACGGTAAAACATACTAGGGGGCAAAATAGGTTCGAAATTCTTTCAGATTCGTGATCAAGACCACCAACTTACTACAGATACACTTTTTTCCTGAAAAAATTTCAGTCCTGAAAAATCCGAATTTTGTTTCACTTCTCATGGAAACACCCCCGTATCTTCCGTAATAACTGATGTAGAGTGATGAAACTCTCAGGTCAGATGAAAATGGTCAAAATGCACCTAACACCACAATTGGGTTGGCCTTAGTGATATACACTGCCCACCACTCGCGATGGAATAACCCATTTTACGGTACTAGGGGGCAAAATAGGCTCGAAATTATTTCAATTCGTTCTCGTCAATTACCAAAGCAACCAAGTTTTCGTGCAAAATGAAAGTTTGTATAAATCTCTTGTGGTATTACCCTCAAATATATGTATTGTTGGTAAAATTGGTGTCCTGATTCCGAATCCGTTGAGCCTATATTGTCTCCTAATATAATTTTTCGCAAAACTGGCTAGGTTCATCGCCCCTGGCGAGCAGTGTATATCACTGAGGTCAACTTCATGCAAGATTTAGACTCATCGCTGGTATATCTAACGCTCTTGGAATTTACAGAGATCTACTTCAATAATTACGGAAATTACGAGGGTGTTTCCATGAGAAGTGAGACAAATTCGGATTTTTCAGGACTGAAATGTTTTCAGGAAAAAAGTATATCTGTAGTAAGTTGGTGGTCCTGATCACGAATCTGAAAGAATTTCGAGCCTATTTTGCCCCCTAGTATGTTTTACCGTAAAAATGGGTTGTTCCATCGCGAGTGAGAAGTGAGACACACTGTACATTCGGCATTTACATATTTAATAATTTTGAAATCGTGCATATACTTGATTTAATTTGTCGTCAGAAAGAACGTTGATTAATTATTCATAACAAGACAGACACGCGTAAAAAAATGTATTCATTACTTGTATGAATCCATTAAAACCCTGATTTCGATAGATCAAAGAATAAGATGACTAGTTATTGAACACCAAATTTTATAATTTCAATTTTTACCCATATATTTTCAGAAGATATTTGGGATATAAAATGGCCATTAAGTATTGGTACCAAAAATAACCATTTGTATTACTAGGGAGGAAAGTGCCACTTTTCCTCCCGCAGGATGTAGTAGTCCAAGGGAGGAAAAGGCACTTTGCTCCCATGTAATACATATGATTTTTCCTCCTATCCACTTAATTAACCTTTTTTTGTAAATTTAAAACGCATCTCAACTGCTCTTGTCTAAAACGGACCCATACTTGCATGATGGAAAGTATAGAAAGTATATCCATCTCAGAATCGGCGGCGGTGCATAGGCTAGCGTCTTGGGCTTGTTCAAACATCTCAAAGGATGACATTGATGAGGAACCTCTCGCTTTTATTAGAAATATTCAAGTTGCTCGCGAGCGTGCTGTCAAGAAGATTACAGTCAAGAGTAACCGGAATGTTGTTCCACCTGAAGTTAAGCTTTGATTGCTCTGAAGAATTCTCTCCGGAAAAGATGGCAGAAATTCAGAAATCCATCTGATGAAGATGATCTGATACGCCTGGGGAGAGAAATTTCGGACCTAATCAATGCTAATAACGATAAAGTGTGGAAAGACAAACTGGAGAAGTTAGATCCGCGTGACAACTCTCTGTGGCGGATGACGAAGCGAATTTCTAAGAAGTTCGCGCCGATTCCAGCCATGGAGAAGGGTAACGACAGACTAGCGACGGACCCTCAGAAGGCGGAATTATTTGGGAAATATTTCGCCGACGTCCACAAAAAGGCGCCTGACGTTAGCGAGGAGCACAGGCGGAGGTCTCAGGCAACTGAGGACTTCCGGGAGTCTGTGTTTCCTCCTATCGGCCCTCATAGGTTTGTCAAAGTCATGACAAATTATGAGGAGCTGACGGAAGTCATTAAAAGACTTCCGACGAATAAGGCGCCTGGGCCGGATGGCTTGGACGCCGTTCTGCTCAGATATTTGCCGCGGAAAGTCCTCGTACAGTTCATACACTTGATAAACGCCATTATCAAGTGGGGGTGTTATCCAGATTGTCTGAAGAAGGCACTGGTGATACCGATTCTAAAGCCCGGTAAGGATGGCCATAAACTCGAAAGTTATCGACCTATCTCGCTCTTGAGTGTGATTGCTAAGGTAGTCGAGAAGATTCTTCTAAGACGGTTATTGAACCTCGAGGAGAAACTCAAAATGATCCCCGATGTGCAATTCGGGTTCCGAAAAGGACACAGTACAACCTCCCAGGTTGTGAGAATTGTACACGGGGTGAAAGGGGTCTCTCAGCGAGGTCTCAATACAGTCATGATCCTGCTGGATATGAAGAAAGCCTTCGACTCGGTATGAGTTGAGGGTCTAATCTATAAAATGCTGTTGGCAGGCATGCCCTCATACATGGTGAGTTTGATAAACTCTTATCTTGTTGGTAGGAGTTTTATGGTGCGTGTGAACAACACTCGCTCCGCAGAATTCCCAATTGAAGCAGGTGTTCCGTAGGGTTCGAGTTTATCCCCGCACTTGTACTCTCTATATACTTGTGACTTTCCTCAGTGCGAGAGAACGGATATGGGCACGGCTGTATATGCCGATGATACGGCTATTTTCGCCCATTCCTTCTCAAGCGTCGCTGCTCAATCGAGAATCCAAATTCATTTGGATAGGAAGATCATACCGTATCTAGAGGAGAATAAGATCGAGGTGAATCCGGCTAAGTCGGAGACAATCAACTTTACCGTAAATTGAGAGTCAAAACGTGAACCAAGCGAGGTACCTGGGGGTACACCTGGACAAGCGTTTAAATTTCGGGCGGCACATCACATTGGCAATACAGCGGGGTGGAGCTGCGCTAAAGCGCACATACCCCCTGATAGCCAGAAGCTCGAAATTGTCTCAGGAGAATAAGATACTTATTTATAAGCAGATTATTCGTCCTGCTATGACATACGCTTGCCCAGTATTCTGCAGCCTGAAAGACAATCCCCTTGCGAGGCTTGATAGGATGCAGAATAAGGTACTTCGTATCATCACTGGTAGCAGACGATACCTTCGAGTGGAAACCCTTAGGGAGCTTGGAGGCGTCGACTCGATTCCGACATTTATAAGAAACTTATCTTATAAGTTCTATAAATACATGCTCGATAAAAGTCCTCTCACTAGAGAAATAACCAGGCTCAGAGTGTTTGATAATGAGCCTCGCAAACACGGCGTGCTCATTTATCAGTCTCTTGATATCTTTAATGAAAGAAGGGAAGAACCGGTTCCGTAGGGAACTAAGTCGAAAGTCAGACTGAAACGCAGAGTACTTTGACCCGGTTTTTTGCATCAGCCTTTTCCGGGATTTAGCATCGAACTAACTATCCTCGCAAACTGCAACAAAGGCGTATCTACAAGGAATAGAAATTCGAACAACACGCATAAGCTTTGCAGGAGGCGTGTATCATGCCGATCTACTACCGTGGTATAATGAAAAGTCCGGCCCAGCGTTAACACCAGCGCGGACGGACTACCGCGCCCTTTCGCGGGGGCGCTGTGTTCGCCTCGGCAAGGCACCCCTCCTGCACCCCTGAAAAGGTGTAGGGGGGTTGCTACTATTGCGCCCGTATACCCTTTTCCCCTTCCCCCTGGATTGTGGAAATAGTATATGTGAAGTGTCTTGTTTATTTATTTATTTATTTATTTATTTATTTATTCTTGGGCTTGTAATCCGAAGGTCCGGGTTCAGCTCCTGGCAATTGCAACTTTTTTTTTAAGAACGTTGTTTTACTTTTTTCTTGTTAGTGATTTGAATTATTGGACATTTAGACAGCTTATACATTTCGGATTGCTATTGAGTAATTTTCTAATAAGTAATGTTATGTGCCTATTTGAATGAAGTGTCGATCATTTTTTTTCTAAGAGCTGCGCTTGTAGAAAAAAGAATGTATGTATTTCGAGCACAAAGTGTCATTGTCGTTCTCCAAAGATTAATCTTTTTGTCGAGCGACAATCAATCACTTTGCGCTCTAAATACACAAATTGTTATTAAAGAACTAAAGTAGAAGTAACATTCATGTTTGATTTTTACCAGAATACAGGATATATAAGATGTTCTAGAAATTATGAAAACAATTTGATTATAATAGATTCACAAGTTTACATCGTTTACAAATCTTGAAATGAGGGAGAGGAAGATTACTTTCCTCTCTAGGAAGGAAAAGTATGAGTTTCTCCCTGGTTCTAGGGAGGAAAGTGTGTGCTTTCTATAGGAGTAGTGTGAAAACTTCTTTTCCGTCAAACCTCATTCGCGCCCATTATAGATTCAGTAAAGATAAATAGTGAAAAGGTTTGAATATTGTAATGAATCTTCAAATCAGTGAATTCGCAACTGCTGCCAATCTGATTCTTATCAAAGAGTGACTTCTATTTCCCAATACCGCAATTTTACAAGAAGAAATGTATATTACGAATCCGCCATGCATACCAAAGGAAAGGTCTGAATTTCTAGTAGAATGAAAGTTTTATTTACGAGCAACGAGGATGTTCAAATGTTATACAATTAGTTCTGCTGAATAATGACCTTATTCAGCAGGTTCTATTGCTAATGACAACACAAAATTGCAAATTGTTCACCGACCGTGAAGAATATAGATGAAATTAACAATATCGTCTTAAAAAAAGCTGTCAATTGGAAAGGAAGAAATTATATCTTTGTACGAGTGCTGATTTGATACGTTTATTCCACATTGTGATTAGAACAGATGTTTGTCTACAGTGTGATCATTCGAAAATTTACCACCCAAATATTTTGAAAATTAAAATGAATATTGAGATGTAGTTTACTGGTATTTTCACCAATATCAGGATTGATTTTGGTCTCACTCACCACCTCCAGCAACCTTATTTCAAAATTTAAAAAGACAAAATAATATTCAAATCGGCCAAACTATTTACGAGAAATATCCACTTAAAGACAAATAATTTCTTTTTTACTAATTCGGTTATTAATTTTGAAGAGCCCGAATTATATAAGCACGCCTTTATTATTCAGTTGTCCTTCGAAATATGTAAATTCTACTTTTTATATTTGAAGTTTATTACAAAGAAATGAGAATCAAATTTTATTTTGAAGTTTTGTAGTTATTATCAGCGACTAATTCACTCACTTGCGAAATGAACCAATCAGAAGCTCTAGTCAAGTTCGGATTGATAATACCAAACTTGACTCTTGCCTCTGATTGGCCTTATCAAGTTCGGTGTTTTCTTTCAGATTTGTTTACAGTGCATGTGACAGTTAAACGTCAAATATAAGTGATTACGCTGTGCACGCATTCAAAAATGTTTGTGAAATAGTCTAATAAAATTCCACTCGTGATTGCAATTTTCTCATAAGTCTGTCTTTCATTTGTGATCTCAACTGAATTGATTCGAGAAAACACCACGAGTCCGCAGGACTTGTCACAAAAAGTAACAAGTGATACATGGTTGTATTCAGAATGTTATATGGAAACAAAAAAATGTGAAAATATACCTGGTGTCTGTCTCACTTAAAAATCAAAAGTTTATATCACTTCCTGTGAGACCGAAAGTTGCACGTATATGAGTCACTTTCCAAAAAATGCAGTTTTATATCCTCCAAATTTCATTTCAATATCTTCAAAAACAAAAAAGTTATAGGGGTGAGCCACTTTCCGTGGACACCTGGTATCTATATAAATATATATATTTCATAAATTACTGTTCAACGGTGACCCAAAATTAAAAAAATCAGGTAGAGCTGGGGCCACTCGCACTCCATGAATATGTTATTTTAATATTCGCTCCAATTTGTCCATTTTGCGAGATAGTGTGAAGAGAAAAGGATTTCGACTCTGTCGAAATTATTCGTTTGATTTTTTTGAAACTCAACTCTCCGGCATAATCTCCGAGCTCTGTTCGAATAATGAATCAATAAAAATATACCAAATTCATTTCATATTTGCAAAAAAATATGAATTGGTTATTTTTTTTGACAGTTGTAGAAAAAATATTATATGAGACTCGTGAGTAAAGTGTTTTTTTACTCACTTGATACATATATTACTATTAAATCATCTAAACATTTTCGGATTTTGTTTATAATACAAATGTGTCAGTATGGTGTAGCTATTCATAAGATAATAATTTGATATTTTTATAAAGCTAGGAAAATATTTAAAAAAAATTGCTATTTTCAATTTTTTCACATTACTTTGTCAAACTTTCTATATGTGTATAAAATTGAAGTCTAAGTAACTTTTTCAAATTACTTTTTCGATATCTTGCCATTTTACTCGACTTTTTGCCTTTTCATAGTACTTTTTTTCTATTTGCCGCCATACCAGCGATCACGTGACATGCGTCAAAATCAATTTTTAGGTTATCGGACATGCACAAACTTTTCCCAACTTTTTCGAATACTCTAATAATAAACTTTTTCCCATATGGTACATACTTTTTGCCGGTCACTGTATATATATTTGATAACAATCACTATTGTGAAATGCAAACCTGAAGCTTAAAATCACATACTTCATTTTTTATGTAGAATGTGTATGAGTGATTATTTTCAACATATACTGAAGAAATTGCCGGGATTATGGGCGAGTTGAAAATTGAGGCAGGAGTAAACCCAGTTTTTTCTTTGGCATGTCTAAGTGAGACGTATCTCACTAGTCTTAAATCGTTGCATATGGTCCAAAGAGTGTACTGATTCCTGCTTCAAAACGAGAGCATTTCATAAGGTATTACTGAAAATCATTCTTGTGGAGGATTGAATCTAAACATACCGAAATAGTTTTTTGATAAATCTTATATTTTCTGAAAAATAGCAAAAAAAATATATTTTTTTTTAATGAAAAATTTTATAGATTCCACCCCTGATTTTTTGGTAAACAATTTTTTTTCTAATAAAACATGATGTTGACATGTCATGTGCCGAGTTTCAGAGTGCTACAATTCATTCTTCACTTTTTCTTCGAGTTACTGGATTAGTACTCGTTTCGGTATTATTATTTTTCTTTGGTGAATTCCGGTAAGGGATTAAGGGTTAATTACGACCCAAAAATGATTTATTAATTTGGTGGTAAATTCCGGTGCTCCGGCTTGTGAGGTCGCATAGCCTTTACGACCCCCTACAATCCAACCTAATCTAATCGTCACATGCATCCTGTCTGACGAATCAATCTTAATACCTCGTTTACACATAATTTTTCCATTGAATAATAAATAGGTACGTATTTGTTTTTATGAAATAGCAAAATAGCAAAATAAGTTTATTTATGTTCAAAATTCCAGTAAACTACACGTGGAGGAAATGTCGATATTTCTTTCAATTAATTCAGGAAACCGACTTATATAAGTTGCAGAATGCAACTAACGTCAGACATGATAATGATACCGTTGTGTTCACCTAAGTTGTAAATAAGTCACATTTAATTAATTGATCAAAATAACAATAAAACCAACAAGGAATATACCACTGCGTCTTTGGCCGGATTCAAACTTTATGGAAACATTCTTTGAATGGATAAGTTTAGTTTAGTTTAGTTTAGTTTATTTATTCATTTACCCAAAAAAAACGAAATACATGGTAGTGTACAATTGCATAGTAAAATAAGGGTAAATATGGTCAAGATTCAACTAAGTTGATCTTCCATCTCGCCATTTGCAAGATATGCTTGAAACTACAAAATATACAAACATAAATATGGAACATACATATATAAAGAGGTAAAAAAATAGATAAAGCATAGATACATACATAAGTTCAGTATTATTAAATTTCAGTAGCCTGTTGTATTAGAAGAAACTCTTTAATTCTTTTTTGAAATTATTCAAACTATTATTTTTTATGTCTTTTGACAGCTCATTCCACATTCGTGCAGATGCACAAGTAAAGGACCTATGATACGAAGCTGTATGGTGTCGCGGTATTCTGAAGTTGTTGTGATGTCTTGTATTGTAATTATGCATATGGGGGTTCAATCGGTCGAATAAATACCTGAGTTCCCTACTGTTCACAATATTGAAAATGAAACAATAATAATGCAGTAACCGTCTGTTCTTCATATTAAGTTTATATTTTATATTCAAATGGGGAGTTATATGCTCTCTATATTGAATGTTGTATGAAATCTCATACACACATTTTGCAATTGTTGTATTTTTTTGACGTTTCCACTGTTATACATTGGTTATACACAATGGGTTGTATGCATAAAACTGAAGCAAATGCTTTTACTCGGATTTCTTGAAAAAGAACTATTCGTTTTGTTAAGTAATGAGAGAGACAAACCTGAAGTATAAGCATTTGCTACTGTTTATAAATACCACCCATTATCTCCATAGTCAACCAAGGATAGTAAGGGTATTACACAGTTGAAATTTGATTCTATCATTGATCACGTACTTGTAGGCATACATTGCTTTGAGTCTCGTATATGCAATTTTTCGCCTATTTGTTACATGTTTTTCGAAAGTTAGACCACTATCGAAATCAGTACCACCACCATTCTTCATTATGAATGAACTGTAAGCTTCCGAGAATTTTTGCCGGAGAGTATCAAATAAATGAAATATTTTCACCATGTGGAATATATGAGACAAACATCAGATAGAAAACAACTACTTCCCTGGCTAATGCCACGACGGACATTGAATTACATCTGACAGATATTTGTGCAACGTTCTTCCAAGAAGACCCAATTGCAATTGCTTATTTGTAATTATACAGCAGATTATCCTTCACTTGGCTGGGGAAGACCACCTGCGGACGCGTTTCGCGGTTATTGCCGCTCGTCAGTGACAGGGTAGGTCGGACAACATTAGAGTCGTCCTGGCCCAGCCCAATGAATTATAATCCACTGCATAACTAATAGTTCCACACAAATGGAGCAGCGACTTACTGTAGAAGTTAGTCGCAGCGCCACCCGCGGGGAAACCAATAAGCTATCCTCGAAAGCAAAGACACCAGGAAGTGAACAGAGTTCGAGAATTTTTGCCGGAGAGTATCAAATAAATACAATAGTAAAATCGAAATGTCTAAGTACCTTTCTCACCAAATATTTCCACCATGTGGAAAATATGAGGCAGACATCTAACAGACAACAACTACTTCCCTGGCTAATACCAGGACGGACATTGAATTACATCTGGCAGATGTCGCGGGTGGCGCTGCGACTGACTTTTACTGTAAATAGTTGCTTCATTTGTGAGGAAATATTAGTTATACAGTGGATTATTATGAATTGGGCTGGAGCAGGACGACTTCAATGTTGTCCGACCTACCCTATAACGGACGAGCGGCAAGAACCGCGAAACGCGTCTGCAGGTGGTCTTCCCAAGCCAAGTGAAGGATAATTTGCTGTATAATTACAATAAGCAATTGGAACTGGGTCTTCTTGGAAGAACGTTGCACAAATATCTGTCAGATGTAATTCAGTGTCCGTCGTGGTATTAGCCAGAGAAGTAGTTGTTTTCTGTCACATGGTGGAAATATTTGGAGAAACGTTTCTCGTTGGAACAGGCTTCCCGAACGGTATACTTATTCACTCAAAGCATCCTTTGGACTTTTCTTAATAACTGCTACTTCGGATTCTTAAAAAAATGTACGAGGGCTTTCTCGTGAATAATCAATCCACTGAAAGTATAATTGCTGTAGACCATATAGTGCGACTGTTTATAGTCCTCTCCTCCCTGTTAACTTTTAAACGGTTAGACGTACAAACATGGGATAAACCGTTTGGGGGGTATCACCGATATTAATTTCTGAAATCAAAAAAATAATGATTGCTCGACAGAAGGCACGGGAGGCACATCTAATTGAAAATTTCAAATAGCATAGGGGGGGGGGGGTCAAGTGTCACATTGCTGAAACGATAATTCAATTCTCTTGACAACCATCTGCATATTTTCGAATTTCGTGAATACCGTCTTTCACATATTTCAATCCTTAATACCTTTCGAAGTAAAGTCGAGTAATTGCATCGTATCTTCTCTCAAAGAGAAATATCGGTAATACCCTTCAAAATATTTTCGGTTCCATTGTTCCACATCAAACGTTTCTAACGTATCGGTATGAGCATCATTCAGATTCGCACGTATACTCGATATTTCGAGTGCGAATTGCAACAAAAATTTGACAAAATTCAAAAAGATGTAGATGGTTGAAAAGATAATTGAATTCTGTTTTCAACGAAGTGTTACTTGGCCCCGTATAATTGAATTTCATAGCAATAATATTTCCAGTGGATTGATTATTTACGAGAAATTCCCTGTGCAAATTTTTGAATTATCCGAGTTAGTAATTACTAAAAAAAAATAATAGTTTAAAAAACTAAAGAGCAAGCTTTACTTCCCATGGATTAAAAAGTGAAAAATAATTGACAAATTAATTTCTCAAATTTAAAAAAAAGCGTGGGTGCTTTCGATCTATATTCTCATATTTTTTAGTTTAATTTAACAATACAGAGCGTGCAAGAGCTCAAGAGAACTTTATCAAGCACCCCACGCTTTTTTTACATTTGAGAAATTAAATTGTCAATTATTCTTTTATTTTTAGTACATGGGAAGTAAACCGTGTTCTTTAGTTTTTTTAAACTATTCTTTTTTTTACTAAAAAATCGAAATCTCCGACCCCGTAAACCATACCAATTTTGAATTCATTCTGACCATAATCACAATACTCGTCCATCATCTTGGGCCGCCATTTTGAATTCATAAATTTTTACGAAACATTCATAATCTCTGACTCCGAGAACCCTCACACATTAATTTTGAATCGAATCAGACCATAATGACATCTTGGAGCCGCCATTTTAATTTATGAATTTTGACAGAAAATTCGAAATATACGACCTAAAAAAACCTCACATACCAATTTTGAATCGAATCTGACCATAATCACAGATCTCGTCCGCTATCTTGAAGCCGCCATTTTGAATCCATGCATTTTGATAAAAAAAATCATAATCTCTGACTCCGAAAACCCTTATATACCAATTTTTAATGGAATCGGACCATTATCACAAATATCGTCCGCCATCTTGGAGCCGCCATTTTGTTTTTTTATAACAAAAAAATGTCATTTTGCATTGTCACCGGAACTATGAACACCTGCCAAATTTCAAATCATTCGGACGTCTGGAAATGGGTGAAAATCACTCCCTAAGGAGTCAGTTACATACACGTGAAGCTAATATAAAGCTAGTATAAAGCGTGTAAAAACGTCCAATGGATGCTTCTAGTTAATATTCTGTTATATATATTGATTGAAAGTTTGATTTTGTGGAGGAAATCCAGTTCTTGACATGATTTTTTCGGTTTATGACCTTCCACAATCTGAAAATGAAAAAAAAAATTTAATCCAAAGAAATCTGTACAAGTGTAGAAGGGCAAATTAATTAATTTGCCCGATAAGTTACTGCGTTCACAAGACTGCTGTCTTGAAAGAAATTAATTTTTGTCAGTAACGTACCCTACACTGAATTTGCCTATATGAAAAAGTGAGATCGAATAAACAAAGAATACTTCTCTTTTTTTGAAAACTGTTGACGTTTCGGAGGCTGTATCTGCCTCCGTTATCAAAACTTTTTAGAAAGACGCTGAGGAAACTGAATTTGAATTGCGATTTTGGTAATAAGACCTTTCTTTGACAGAGTCAAATGAAATCTGTCATACATTCTTTTGATTGACATTTGTTATCTTGATACATAGGGTGTTCGGTATCAATCAATCACCATTCTATTAGTTCTTATTTCATCTCTGAGGAGGGGTAACCAGGTGCGGTCCATTTCGATGGAATTGGTTGAGAAGCAGTTGTTCGATAAAAGAATGCACGCAGTTTCCTTCAACTTTCTTTTTTCTTGATTTGATTCTCGGGGGTAATACCACAAGAGCTCAGATTTAGCCGGATATTTTTTGTGGTTGTTTTCGAATACTTACTTTCATTGGCAATTTAACGAGAGCTGTTCTGACAAAATCACTCGAGCTACGGTCTCGTGTTCTGACAAAATCACGAGAGCGTAGCTCGAGTGATTTTGTCAGAACAGATCGAGTTAAATTACCTACATGAAAGTAAGTATGAGAAAACCACCGGAAAAAATATCCTGCTAGATCTGAGCTCGCGTGGTATTTGGTAAGACAATCCCATGAATAAAAAACTCAATTCAATTAAACTTTATTTAACAAACTAAACGAACAATGAGTAGAAACATAATGTTTAGAAAGAACAATTGTTAAAAATACAATTATTATATACAATTGGTCCAGTAGACATTTGCTCCTTTACTGATGTAGACTTTGTTGTTGACATTGACATGGATGTTGTTGACACTGTGGCTAATTCATTATCCAAAGCTTTATCTCGGAGATTTGTCACAAGATGCGAATGATGCTCATTATCAAGTTGTAGATAAGGCTTTATAGACTTGGAAGAGGAATGTCCAGTTATTTTAATTAATTCTTGTTCATTAATACCTGCCTTAGCTAAAGTTGATACGGCGCTTGAGCGATGAGAATGATTAGAAATTTTTTTATTCTTTGTATCCAGTCCAATTTTTTCAGCTGAAATTTTCGTCCACTTAAGAATTTCGTTGACTCCTATAGGAACATTTTTGTACCAACCTTTTGATGAATCATTTTTCCAAAACGGATTGGGAGTTATAAATAATCTATCAGTTGTAATATGGTTCGGTCTATGTGACAATATTTTATAAAACAATGTCACTGGGCATATGCTAGGGTTTTCTATGTTCTTTATTAGCCATTTACTATCGCAGCACTTGTTTGAGCCACCCTGACATGTTTTGGAAAAAACTGTATTATATTCAATGCGACCTGTTAAATCACCATTATTTGATTTTTCTTCTTTAAAATAGTGTACTTTACACTTTGCAGCTTCACCTCCTCGCCAAGCTAATTCATATGCAGCGATATGAAAAAATCTTTTTCCTACGAGCGTGCGGAAAAGTAACTTTTCCGCACGATTTTTTGTTTTGAAAGTTGTACTTTTCCGTACAATTTAAAATCGTGCGGAAAAGTTACTTTCCCGCACGATTTTTACTTTTCCGTACGATTTTTACTTTTCCGCACGATTTTTGTATTGTTGAAAATGAGGATATTTACGACTAACTAAATGATCTAGGTAACTATTCTGTCTTATTAGTCATTTTGTAGCATTATTATAAAAACTTGTTTATTGAAAACTTTATTTTTTCATAAATAAGATGGACAAAAACACTCGTAGGAAAAATATTGTACCTAACTCTTACGGAAAATGTCTTTTCCGCCCTTAACGGCTTGCCCGAACTCCGCTCCGCGTCGTTCGTGCAACTGCCGCCGCGTGCGGAAAAGTACTACTTTCCGCACTTGTTAGGTAAATAACTATTTAAAAGACCTATGGGACTATTCTCATCCCATATTAATGCCATTTTAACAATTTCACTTTTAGTTAATGCTGTTGAACTATTCTTACGTTTTTGTAAATTACCTTGTAAGTTCTTTCGCTTAGAATTACGTGCATCACGGGATTTCTTAAATGCCAAATCAGTGAAAGGGTTGAAAGTAACATTAAATTTTTCGAAATACATGTTTTGCAACATTTTCGCTTTTGTGTTCCACATTGTTTTCACCACGTATTCTTTATAATCCTCTCCATTCTGTTTCTTCATATTAAAGCCCCAGTCCATCAGTATTCCTGCCATATTTTCCACTGACTGTTCGGTTTCCAAATTGAAGTTTCGTTGTTTACAAAATTCACTAAATTGATTCCATATGGAGGAATGAGTTTTTATTGTATTTTCTGGAGTTGATTTTTCAATCTCCCTTACTATTTCTGCCTCGCAAATATTTCCAAATCTCGACATACTTTTTGGAATGGTTATATGCTGTTTAAATCTTTCTGTTTTTGACATTTACAATTGTCAAACTGATGCGACGCCCAACTCTTGATAAACAAACAGTAAATGCTAGCGTTGCTACGGTAAATAATTTATCCGATATTTTTATCCACTTGCAAATTCTCTTCCTTCCTATTTAGCCGATAGCAAACTACGGTTTTTGTATTCACAAATGGGAATTTTTATACATGAGTGGGATTGTCTCAATAAAATTTTGGTATTATTCCATTCCATCATATGATCACCATCAGATGTTAGAATATGTTCGGATATTTTCGAACCCGTTATATAATTCTACTCTCCATTTTTCATATATTTATTGATAACTTGTGCCGGCGTTCTGTGAATGTAAACAACCAATTCGTTACATAATAAATTATTGAAGCATGATTGAACCATCTTCGTCTACCGCCTACTCAAACACGTGTATTACTGTAACTTTTTCTTTTCTGATGAGTATCTATCATTAGGTGTTTTATGTATTTTACGACACAAATGTTAAACAATAAAATACTTTCAATTTTAAATAATATTCGATTCGTATGCAATTCGCCGGCCCCGTTTGAGGTCTCCGGGCCACAAATACATCCGGAATGAAAATTCAAGAATTCTCTGGTGATACAAATAGTTTTAGGTGATTTCACAAAACCAATATTGAAAATAGATACCTACGGGTCTGTTTGATTGAAAGTGGAAAAGTAAACTATATGAGTACATAGCTATTTCCTCCTACCCCTATAGAAAGTACACACTTTCCTCCCTCAAACCAGGGAGGAAACTCATACTTTTCCTCCCCCTCATTTCAAGTAAGTTGTGAACGATGAAACTTGTGAATCTATTATAATCAAATTGTTTCCGTAACTTCTAGAACATCTTATACAGTGACCGCCAAAAAGTATGTACCATATGGGAAAAAGTTTATTATTAGAGTATTGGAAAAAAGATTCTGGGGAAAAGTTTGTGCATGTCCGATAACCTAAAAATCGATTTTGACACATGTCACGTGATCGCTGATATGGCGGCAAATTGAAAAAAATTACTATGAAAAGGCAAAAAGTGGGGTAAAATGGCAAGATATCAAAAAAAGTTATTTGAAAAAGTTGCTTAGAAATAAATTTTATCCACATATACAAAGTTTGAAAAGATAATGAGAGAAAATTGAAAATAACAATTTTTTTTTAATATTTTTCTAGCTATACAAAAATATCAAATTATTTTCTTATGAATAGCTTGACCATACTGAAATATTTCTATTTCAATGATAATGACAAAACTTTCTCACTTTCTCCACATCAGAGAGCACTAATTTAAAAAAATTGAATTTTGTCAGAACCCATGCTGTTACAATGGTTCGTATCTCACAGTTATATCAGAATTTCACGATTATTGCGATGATGGAGAAATCCAAAAATATCGTGTTTTTCCGATTGTAATCAATTTTTGATGATAATCGTGCACGAACGTTTCACTTCGCACATAATCCTAAAAATGTGCGTCAAATTAAAGAGGCTAGAGTTTTCAACATTGCATGCGAAGTGAAACGCTCTGGCACGATTATCATCGAAACTTGATTATAATCTGGAAAACACCATGTTTCTAGAGTGTCATGTCATCACAATGGTCGTGGAATTCTGATATAACTGTAAGATACGAACCAATGTAACAGACAGGGTTTTAACAAAATCCAATTTTTTTAATTTAGTGCTCACTGGTGTAGAGAAAATGAGAACGTTTCCGGTATGGTCAAGCTATTCATAGGATAATAATATGATATTTTAATACAGCTAGGAAAATATTTTAAAAAAATTGCTATTTTCAATTTTCTCTCATTATCTCTTCAAACTTTGTATATGTGAATAAAATTTATTTCTAAGCAACTTTTTCAAATAACGTTTTTTGATATCTTGCCATTTTACCCCACTTTTTGCCTTTTCAAAGTAATTTTTTTCAATTTGCCGCCATACCAGTGATCACGTGACATGTGTCAAAATCGATTTTTAGGTTATCGGACATGCACAACAATATTTTTTCTAATACTCTAATAATAAACTTTTTTCCCATATGGTACATACTTTTTGGCGGTCACTGTATATCCTGTATTCTGGTAAAACTCAAACATGAATGTTACTTCTACTTTAGTTCTTTAATAGCTATTTGTGTATTTAGAGCGCAAACTGATTGATTGTCGCTCGACAAAAAGATTAATCTTTGGAGAACGACAATGACACTTTGTGCTCGAAATACACATATTATTTTTTCTCTTAGAAAAAAAAAATTATCGACACTTCTTTCAAATAGGCAAATAACATTACTTATGAGAAAAGCACTCAATAGCAATCCGAAATGTATAAGCTATCTAAACATCCAATAATTCAAATCACTAACAAGAAAAAAGTAAAATAATGTTCTTAAAAAAAATGTGCAATTGCCAGAAGCTGAACCCGGGACCTTCGGATTACAAGCCCAAGACTAACTAAACAAACTAACTAAAAAGGTTTTTATTATAGACTATCACATTTTAACATTTCATGAGCAATGACATATCATATAAATCAAGCATCATTCGCGTTCTACATAACCCAGGGGGTTAGGGGAAGGACCGGAAGATGTGCGCAATAGTAGCATCTCTTCTGCTCCGATCAGGGTAGCAGAAGAGCGCCTTGCTAAGCGAACATAGACACCCCCGCGAGAGGGCGCTGTAGTCCGCCCGCGCTGGTGGTAACGCTGGCCGCAAGCCCAAGACGATAGCCATTGCACCACCGGAGATTCTCAGATGGACATGACTGTATTGTCTATACTTTCCATCATGCAAGTATAGGTCCGTTTTAGACAAAAGCAGTTGAGATGCGTTTAAAATTTACAAAAAAAGGTTTAGTAAGTGGGTAGGAAGAAAAATCATATGTATTACATGGGAGTAAAGTGCCTTTTCCTCCGTAGTAATGCAAATAGCTATTTGCAACTGCTTTTGTTTGAAACGGAAAGTATACAAAATTAATTCATACCCATCTACGTAGTGGGAAGCGACACTTACTAGTAAACTATGAAAACTATGAAAAGTATGAGTTTCCTCCCTGAATTGAGGGAGGAAAGTGTGTACTTTCTATAGGGGTAGGAGGAAATAGTCGTTTACCTAACAAGTGCGGAAAGTGATTCTTTTCCGCACGCGATTGCAAATGGCCGAACGACGCGTTAGCGGAGTTCGGCCAGAAATCGCGTGCGGAAAAGACACTTTACGCTCGTGTTAGGTACACTATTTTTTCTACTAGCAAAAAAACACCCAAAAGTTAACATAAAGAACATTTATTATTAAATATATATTAAACTATACAACCATACTTGGTAAGCTTTCTATTTTAACCTTCTGCGACGCAATATTTAAATGTCAGTATAATCCGCAAAATCTAAACAAATCTACTTTTCCGCACTAAAATGTTTTTTCCGCACTAAAAAGAATGCGGAAAAAATTTTCCACACTAGTGCGGAAAAGTGACTCTTTCAAAACTAAAATGAGTGCGGAAAAGTGGATTTTTCCGCACGCTAGTAGAACCACGCTGGACATTGAACTACATCTGATAGATATTGTGAAAAGAATCTAATGAATCTAATGAAAAGAAAATTTGGCATTTTCATTCAGCCTGGCAAAGCGAAATAGTTTTTCGTCGACCAAAATTAATTGGGGATTAAATGCGAGAGAAGCTATCCTTGCTTCTATGAAAGGAACGATTTCTATGAGTGATATTTTTGAATAACATCCTCTTTATATAATTTATTTGATAGATTTTCAATGAAAACTAGAGATGATTTTAAAAAATCTATCTGAATGAAAATGCGAATTTTCACTTTCTTTTCAATTAGATTATTTTTACGATATCTATCGGATGTACTTGAATGTCCAGCGTGGCTTCAGTTGGGGAAGTAGCTGTTTTCTGTTAGATATTACAAATAAATCATATTTTTCATTTTTCAATTTTCATGGAGAATGTTCCCCTTTTCAACAAGCTATATGTTGTGAATTATTGTATCTGAATGAATAGGAATCTGAAATTTGAATCTGAGTTACGCATTTTCCAGTACGAATAACCTTTTTGCTGCTATGAGTATTGTCGCACCAGTCGGGTTGAGAGATAAGTCAGAAATCAGTTCTCCCTTGTTATTCGAAAATTTCGTTAGTAAACTCATCCCGAGCGAAGCCATTTGTACAAGATAAATTATTTCAATTATATCATCATACACAACATATCAACCAAGAGATGTTAAAATGATTGAGAACTCTTACATCAGCCCGACACGAAAATTTCGCATATTCATCAGTGTGCTTACTCATTTAGGATTAATTTGATCGACTCAGTTTGTAAATATCATAAATATATATAGTACTTTTATAACCTTGCAAACAGTCTTGTTGAATGTTATGAATAATAGGAATAAATGTTTAATGAATCGCAAGAATTTTGTTACACGTCAGAACTATATAAGGATATTATTTGTTTTTCAACAAATATTATTATTCACCTCATTCATGTTATGTTTAATTAGATCACGACTGATAAAAATCAAGATCTATTTTTCCCGTTATAGAAAATATTTATGTAGAAGTTCAGTATAAAGGTTAATTAATAATTTCACAAGATCAATCTAGCTTTAAGGGTTGAGCTGGATGAGGTGGCTGGAAGTCATTTGGTTCCGCATTCTTTTACCTTCGCAAAAGAACTGAACCTCATGGAATTCTTTTAATGGGACCCTTAAGGACTTGAGAACTCCATCAGTCAAACTGAAGTAAAGATCTTCCAGGGCGGAGTGAGAGACATCAAGAATTGCTTATTGCTCCACTGGAGTTTCAATAAAAATGTATAACATAGTTAATGAGTCAACAGCACACTAAAATTGACAATGACAATGACAAAGACAATGCCCATCCATCGTTGTCTAATAATTTTTAATTTTTTCTTTAATTCAATTTCATATCTGTATATACATGGTCATAGTAAGGTCATGGTAACCACATAGTTCCTGTTTTATTTGTATACTACTAGAAACAATTTTGAAAAAGGTGTTTTCTTCTCATAATGCAGAGAAGGGGATCTATTCTGATAACTTTACAAGCTTCATCCAGTACGATTCTGTTATGTAGACACTCCAAACTCAAAAGTTTCCCTGTTGTCTGGGAAAGTATAACCGTGGAACGGATGATTTAGGATGCAAGCTCCTATGAAGATGCACTATTTTGCGAGTTTTTACGTCGAGTTGTCTTTTTTCTCCGGAGAGAGTTTTTAACTGTGATTACCTCTTATTATTAATATTATTACTGATTTCACAAAGGTGGAGATACTGATGATCCAGGAAATTTTCGCCCTATATCACTACTATCTACTTTTTCGAAACTTATAGAAAAATTAGTAAAAAAGCGGCTGATGTCTTTTCTTAGTCGCCATAATATACTAAATTCCAACCAATGTGGATTTCAAGCGAAACAAGGTACACAAAATGCAATCTTTTCCTTCTTGGAAAGGATATACCAAAGCTTAAATGAGGGAGACATGGCAGGGGCCGTATTTTGCGATTTCTCCAAAGTATTTGATTACGTGATTCATGATATATTGTTGAGAAAGCTACATTGTTATGGAATTAGAGGTGTTACTCAGAAGTGGTTTTCTTCGTACCTAGCAGACAGGCATCAAATTGTGAAGCAAGGTAACCAGTATACAGTTGTGGAGTCATTAAAACGGGCGTACCTCAAGGCTCGGTTCTAGGACCAATACTATTCCTCTTGTTTATAAATGACATTACCCTCCTACCGATTACTGGTTTATTCACACTATTCGCTGATGACGCGACAATAAGCTGGTCGGACAGACACCCTGATAATCTCCACCATAACATGTCTAAAGACCTCGCAGTGGTTACAGAATGGTGTGCAGCTAATAAAGCCACATTCAATTTCAATAAAACGCACACTTTGACCTTCAAAGGTGGCCAGCGATACATTATTGTAAATGACCATACCATCGAATCCAAACAATGCAGCAAATTCTTGGGAATACAAATTGACAGTAAATTGAATTGGGAAGATCATGTTGTGGCCCTTGGAAAAAAAATTTGAAGGGTGCCTATGCTGTTAGAATTATTGTAAGTGAGCTAGGAACAGTGGCAGCTAGACCCGTGTACTTTTCACTGGTAGAATCTCACCTTGTATATGGTATACCTTTTTGGGGAGCATGTAGTCGATATCATTTGTTCTGCAGAAGAGAGCTCTCAGATATCTCTGCAGAGCAAACTACAGACAATCATGTAAACCCCTTTTTGTGAAAAATAAAATATTAACCCTTCCAGCTCTTTTTATTTTTGAAACAGTCTGCATCATTTTTAAATATAAAAGTTCATTCCCTTGTTTATAACACGTCAGGACAATAACATAAGACTGCCAATTCCAACATCAACTCTTGTTAAGAATTCTTTTATATATAATGGTATAAAAATGTTCAACCACTTGCCAGAACCAATTAAAAGTACTGAAGCCTATTATAGATTCAGGAGGGCAACAAAAAAAATACTTTTAGAACAGCCATTTTATTCTGTTGACGAGTTTTTATCTTCTTCTCTCTGAAATTTATTTTTCTTGTTTATTTTTTTTTAAATATAGATTTATATGTACATATGTATGTGTTAAGCGAATATGTGTCTTAATTATGTTTTATTTATTTATGTTCTCTTGACAGCTCTGCTACAAAAATATATATTTTTGAACAAATTTTACGAGGTATAATGTTTCAATTATGTTTTTATTTATGTTCTTTTGACATGCTTTGTTACAAAAATTTGTATTTTTAAACAATAAAGCTATTTTTGACTTGACTTGACTATTATTATTATTATTATCCGTCTGGATTATACTGTCTCCGGAGCTCCGACACATCCGGAGTGCGCGCTGGTGCCATTTACCCAGATAGCCACTCCCCATGTCCGTGGAGTGAGCAACTACTGGGTCCGAGAATAATGTGCCCTGAACAGACAGAGCGATCCAAGGATGACAGCCTTCTGCATTCGTCCAGCTAGGATTTCTGCCGCATCACGGCCAGCCGGTATGATTTTTAGATTAGAGAGCTGCGTGTCCATCATTCCACCAACGACCCCTATAATAAGAACCACCATTTTAACAGAATGGTTCGGGTACAGCCTTTGGAGTTCAAAGAGTAATTCTCGATATTTTGTCCGTTTTTTCTCCTCTTTTCAGGCGATGTTCGTTTCGCCAGGAGCAGAAAACTCTATGAAGAAGATCGTCCTACTTTGATGGTCGAGGAGGACACATCAGGTTTATTTGCTTGTATTTGCCTGAGGGTGAGCAACTACTGGGTCCGAGAATCATCTGCCCTGAGCAGACGGAGCAAACCAAGGATGACAGCCTTCTGCATTCGTCCAGCTAGAATTTCTGCCGCATCACGGCCAGCCGGTATGATTTTTAGATTAGAGAGCTGCGTGTCCATCATTCCACCAACGACCCCTATAATAAGAACCACCATTTTAACAGAATGGTTCGGGTACAGCCTTTGGAGTTCAAAGAGTAATTCTCGATATTTTGTCCGTTTTTTCTCCTCTTTTCAGGCGATGTTCGTTTCGCCAGGAGCAGAAAACTCTATGAAGAAGATCGTCCAACTTTGATGGTCGAGGAGGACACATCAGGTTTATTTGCTTGTATTTGCCTGAGGGTGAGCAACTACTGGGTCCGAGAATCATCTGCCCTGAGCAGACGGAGCAAACCAAGGATGACAGCCTTCTGCATTCGTCCAGCTAGAATTTCTGCCGCATCACGGCCAGCCGGTATGATTTTTAGATTAGAGAGCTGCGTGTCCATCATTCCACCAACGACCCCTATAATAAGAACCACCATTTTAACAGAATGGTTCGGGTACAGCCTTTGGAGTTCAAAGAGTAATTCTCGATATTTTGTCCGTTTTTTCTCCTCTTTTCAGGCGATGTTCGTTTCGCCAGGAGCAGAAAACTCTATGAAGAAGATCGTCCTACTTTGATGGTCGAGGAGGACACATCAGGTTTATTTGCTTGTATTTGCCTGAGGGTGAGCAACTACTGGGTCCGAGAATCATCTGCCCTGAGCAGACGGAGCAAACCAAGGATGACAGCCTTCTGCATTCGTCCAGCTAGAATTTCTGCCGCATCACGGCCAGCCGGTATGATTTTTAGATTAGAGAGCTGCGTGTCCATCATTCCACCAACGACCCCTATAATAAGAACCACCATTTTAACAGAATGGTTCGGGTACAGCCTTTGGAGTTCAAAGAGTAATTCTCGATATTTTGTCCGTTTTTTCTCCTCTTTTCAGGCGATGTTCGTTTCGCCAGGAGCAGAAAACTCTATGAAGAAGATCGTCCTACTTTGATGGTCGAGGAGGACACATCAGGTTTATTTGCTTGTATTTGCCTGAGGGTGAGCAACTACTGGGTCCGAGAATCATCTGCCCTGAGCAGACGGAGCAAACCAAGGATGACAGCCTTCTGCATTCGTCCAGCTAGAATTTCTGCCGCATCACGGCAAGCGGGTATGATTCTTAGATTAGAGAGCTGCGTGTCCATCATTCCACCAACGACCCCTATAATCAGAACCACCAATTTAACCGAATGGTTTGGGTACAGGCTGCGGAGTTCAAAGAGTAACTCTTGATATTTTGTCCGTTTCTCCTCTTTTTAGACGATGTTCGTTTCGCTAGGAGCAGAAAACTCTATGACGAATATACTTTGATGGTCGAGGAGGACTACTTCAGGTTTATTTGCTTGTATTTGCCTGAGGGTGGGGAATTATTAATATTAATTTTTTTTCCCTTGAAAGGATGCTCCAGTCAGGCCCTCACTCCGAAGCCCCGATACATCCGGAGGGCGCACTGGATCGTTTACTCAGAACACCACTCCCCACGTCCGTGGGGTAAGTGATTACTGGGTCCGAGAATCATGTGCCCTGAGGAGACGCAGTGAACCAAGGAAGACGGCTTCTGCATTCGTCCGGCTAAGATTTCTGCCATATTACAACAAGCCGGTATGATTTTAAAGTTCGAGAGCAGTGTGTCCATCATTCCACCAAGGACCTCTATAATCAGAACCACCATATTAACAGAATGGTTTGGGTAGAGCCTGTGGAGTTCAAAGAGTAAGTCTCTATATTTAGTCCGTTTCTCCTCCTCTTTTCGGACGATGTTCGTTTCGCCAGGAGCAGAAAACTCTATGACGAATATCGTCCCACTTTTATGGTCGAGGAGGACTACATCAGGCTTATTTGCTTGTATTTGCGAGAGTAGGGAATGAGTAGTTCCAATAGATTCGGCACCTCTCATTCTCTACAACGGACTCAATATCCCCCGGAGCATAAGGCAACACCGGTGTCTCGTCTATACCGTACGAGTGTCGTAGATGGTAGTACGACACTCGTAGAGCCGCGTTATGCCTGTGGATGTAGGCTAAGACCGCATAAGCTTGACACGCGGACAGCAAATGCATTATAGTATCAGGAACCCCACGACACGCTGTGCATCTAGTGTCGGGGACCTCTAGACCCATCATGTGACTACGGTACACCAGGGTGTTGAAGACACCATCCTGGCAGGCCATTATGAATCCCTCGGTCTCCGACTTCAGCTCGGTTGACCTGAGAAAATCGAGGGTCAGATTTGTGGATAAACCAAGGTCTTCGATGTTCTTGAAGAAAACGAGACCAAGTTCATCAACTGCTCGGACCTGCTGCCTTAAAAAGAAATGCTCTGATCCCTGCTTTCTCATGGTCACAGACCAAGCAGAGAAGGGGATCTGAACTTCTGATAACTTTACAGGGTCCAGCCAGTACCATTCTAAGACACTCCAAACTCAAGAGTTCAGATCTGTCAGAGTTTATGCTGATACTTGCCGAGGCGGGAGAGATTTTCAACTGTGATTACCTCTTATTATCATTATGATTTTATTTTTTTGAATCCGTTTGGATTATACTAGTCGGGCCCTGTCTCCGACACGTCCGGAGGGCGCGCTAGTGCCATTAACCCATATAGACACTCCCCACGTCCGTGGGGTGAGCAACTACTGGGTCCTGAGCAGATGGGGTGAAACAAGGACGACAGCCTTCTACATTCGTCTGGCTAAGATTTCTGCCACATCACGGCAGGCCGTATGATTTTTAGATTAGAGAGCAGCGTGTCCATAAATCCACCAAGGACCCCTATAATTATTATTATTATTATCATTATTATATCGGAAAAGTTGAAAAGTAACATTTTTGGCACGCAGCTGGAGGTAGTTTTCTTAAAAGCCGTCCTCATAGTAATTCCTCCAAGAATGCATATGTAATGGAATTACTCTTTTATATAATGTGTAAACATTGGTCTCGTCAGAACTCAACCTACCTAACTTCCTATACCGAGAACAACGTGGTAAAATCGAAAAGACGAGCAAGTGAACAGCTTGCGGTAGGTCACGTTCTCGACCATGACATAAAGAAAGGTGAAACCTGCTCTGGTCATTGTTGGATGTTGTCGACCTCGTGAAAATATCAGTAGCTTCTCCGAAATTATTTTTCATGAACTTTCCGCTTTGTTTGTTGAGATATAGAAACTCGGACTATAATATACAGAGTGACCCATTTGAAAGCGGGCCACCTCTCTGAAACTGTTATTTATTATCCTTTTCAGAAGTTTTTTTTTTTCAATAGATAAAGCATAATAGTTCTAGTTTCAAGGCCTACTTCGAATTTTTTTCAAGGTCAAAAATCCAAAAATCATACTAGCGATTTTTTTAAATAGAATTTGACGACACCACTCGGTTCAAGACATTTTCAAATGGTTTATGTGAAAATTACGTAGGAATGCGTCCATCAAGAAAAAAGTACTATGGGATTCAAATTTTAAAATTATGTCAATAATTCAACCCAAAACTTCAATTTCAGAACTTTTATCAAAATTCTGACTACACTGGATTCAAAATATTTCGAAATATATTTTGCCAGAATTTCATCGAAATCTATCCTTAAATAAACAAATTATGAAATAATAAAATTTGAAAAGAACTTTATTTGGTGGAATTTTAGAGAAATTTTATTTTATTATTTTATAATTTGTTTATTAATTAACAGATTTCGATGAAATTTTGACCAAACATATTTCGAAATATTCTGAATCCAGTGGTGTAGACAGAATTCTGACAAAAGTTCTGAAAGTGAAGTGGTGGGTTGATTTATTGACATAATTTCCAAACTTCATTCCCATGTAACTTTTTCATTCATGGACACATTTCTACGAAATATTCACATACACAATTTGAAAATGTCGTGAATCCAGTGACGCCGTCCAATTCTATTTTAATAGTGCCCTCCCTGTTGACTTTTGAACGGTTCGACGTAGAAACATGAAAAAAAATCGTTTCGAAGGTTTCACCACTACTACTTTTTGAAATGAAATACATCATGATTGCCGTATAGGGCGGGGGGACTCAACTCAAAAATTTTAAAAGTGGCACATCGTCGAAAAGGAAATTCCATTCTTGTAACGAGAATGGAATTTCCATCAAATTTTTTTTGAATTTAGTTCAAATTCGAAATATCAAATATAAATGCGGATCTGAATACTACTCATACCTCGATACATTCGAACGGCTTGATGTGGACCAATGAAACCAAAAACTAAAACCGATACTACTTTTTGAGAGAAGATACATTGCAATTACTCGACAGATGGCGCTGGGGGCACATTAACTTAAAAATTTCGAAAGGCGTACAAATAGAAATTGGAAAAAAAGTTATGACCAAAATTCAAAAATATTTAGATGGTTGTAAAGAAAATTGAATTCTCTTTTCAATGATGTGCCACTTGATCCCCCACCATTTAAAAATTTTGAGGTGTTGGGCCCCCCCGCGCCCCCTATTGAGCAATTACCATTTTTTTTATTTCAAAAAGTAGTATTGGTGAAACCCTCGAAACGGTTTTTTATTCATGTTTCTACGTCGAACCGTTGAAAAGTTAAAGACTATAAAAAGCCGCACCCTATAAACCAAATCAACAAGGCATCGATTATTTATATGGCCAATACAAATCCACCATAGAGTGTTGTAATTCCTGCACATACCCACAATATACAGAGTGAGTCCAAGGCTAGTAATTTTTTTAGTGATTTGTGAAAAAATGAGCGGTGGAATTCCATTCATTTCCAGATATTTCGAAGGATACTGAGATTATTCAATGAATGATGCCAGCATCTCCTGAATCAGACTGTCATATTTTATACAAGAGGTTTTATTTCTCATGAAGACCAAGCCAAACCCGTCCTGTTTGTCGATATATTCAAATTCCTGGAATTCCGGATATAATTTTGTTATAAACTCGATCGTCAGTATCCTTCGAAATATCTGGAAATTAATGGAATTCAACCGCTGAATTTTTAAAAATCACTAAAAAAAATTGATAGCCTGGGACTCACCCTGTATATCGTGGGTATGTGCAGGAATTACTACTCAATAGTGGATTTGTATTGCCCCTATAACTAATCGATGCATGAATAATTTGGTTTATTAGGATTATCAACTGCGTTGATTCTGCTCGATTTCAGTCGCGCCTTTGACACAATCAACTTTGAATTAATGCTGGCAATTTTTCACTACTTGGGACTATCACGTGATTCAATAACTTTGATGAAATCATATCTTTTCAAGAGACAACAGAAGGTTAAGATAGATAATGATGAGTCCAATTACCCAATGCTAAAATCAAGAGTACCTCAAGGATCTATTCTGGGACCCTTGTTATTTACTATGTATACCGCAAATCTGGTAAAATGTTTGCAATTTTATTCAGTTCATTTATACGCAGATGGTACGCAAATTTATTATAGTTTTTCCCAACAAGAAGTTAACAATGCATGCACTCTTATCAATAGAGATCTCGAATCCTTCGTCAAAGCCACAGCCGATCACTGCCTAATTGTAAATGCCTCTAAGTCGAATATAATGCTATTCACTGGTAGAAATGTTACGAATTAAATTGATGTTAAAGTAAACAATGAATCACTCATTAGTCAGAGAAGCAAAAATCCTTGGTGTTTTCTTAGATGGTGACCTAAGATTTGAAAAGCATATCAACAAACTCATACAACGTGCTTACTCATCACTGAAACTAATCTGTGGCAATAGATATACTTCCTTCCAACTCCAGTCAAGTCTATATTGTGTGAAACGCTTGTTCTATCATCATTCAACTATGCAGACAGCCTGTATGGCCCTAATTTGACGTATCAAATAAGATTCAAAAAGTGCAGAACTCGTGTCTTCGACTCATTTACGGAATTCGTAAACGAAACCATATTTCTCAAAAACTTCGCGAGGCTGGATGGCTGAACATTGAGAATAGGAGAACTCTTCACAGTGCTTGTATGGTTCATAAAATTCTGATAACGAAGGAACCTTCTTATCTGAAATGAAAAATCACTCATAGAACCGATATCCACAACTTGAATATTAGATTCAAGGGCACTCTCACGCCACCATTATTCAAAACGCAAACCTTCAGACGTTCATTCAGCTACCAAATCGCGTCATTATATAATCATATTCCCTCACATTTGAAGAAAAATAATGTGAATACATTCAAAAGGTTATTGAAAAAGCATTTATTTCAAACAAAACAATAGAAACAGATAATTGCGTTCTTTTTCTTTTATACTTTTTCGTACATTTTTGTATTTCTGTACCATTTCTCTACTCTTTGTGTATTAGTTTAAATTTATATAATCTGAATTTTTTTTTTTTTTTTTTGTCAAGTTGACATTATTTATAAATAGGCATATATGCTTCTAATAGATATGGAGACATGTTATGGGTTGAGTGGAAGAACAAATCAATCAGAGAAGTCTTCTCTGTCTGAGTTGAACTTTGCCAATTATTTTCATCACAATCAAAATGTTTAGTTTATTTTTTTTTGTATACTATTGAAAATAAAAAAGGCGTTAATTATTATATATTCAAAGAAATGGCTTCACAATGGCCATTTAAACCCAGATCACTCAATGTCTAGTCGGGATCATTTTCAGTTTTTCATGTCTGAGTTTTCTCCATTATATTTCTTCATACAACTAATTACGTTGTAAAATGTTTCATAATAATCGTAAAATGAAAATAATTCACTACAATCTCTTCTACTAATAGATATTGACTCAAATTGAAAAACAATTTTTTTTATAATTTCAGTTTAACATATCATAGATATCATTATTTTGTGACACGTGTTTTGTGGAATTGTACGAACTTATCTGCAACATTATCAGCAAAATCAAACAATAGGATTACCATCCTCTCGACTTGGGAAAAAATTTCGCGTCCAGAAAACAAAACTCTTGACTGTGCTTCATCAAGATCTAAAGCCGGCAACAGACGATAAGCGATAATATATCTCACATATTGATGATTAGAAAAAACGAAAATCCGTGCGGAACGCTATAATATGTTTTTTCTACAACTGTCAAAAAAAGTCCACTTTTTTGTGTGGTTTGTGTGCGTAAAGTATTACAATATATCGCTATCAACATACGATTTCATTATTAAACGGAAAGGCGTAAAAAAGTGCACTTTTTTTAACGGCTGTTGCTAGGCAACCGACAGTTTCATGCAACAACAGTGACAGATCCGAATAATAACGAAATCCTGTCATAAAGCCAGTTCTCATTTTCTTTGGCAACTAATAACCTATAAATATTTGATATACAAATGTTTCACCAATAATATATATCCATTGGACGTCCATGGAATATATTTTGGATATAAACTGGACGTCCATAGTACATCCATTATGTCCATAACACATGTCCACCGGATATCGACTGGATGTCCATGTGTTATCTGGGTATTCTTAGCATTCTTACTATTAAATAAGTATTATCAAAATTCCAAACTATCGCGGCGAATATATTCAAAATAATAGCATATACCTCGAAGGAACTATTGGACCTGATCTACACTAGGTAATCCAAGGTAGCTATGGCTGTTTGGCCGTCAGAAACTAGTTGACAACAATAATTAATGAAATTGGGCATCTATCCAGATAACGAATTCTTGATAACTATAAATTTAATTTAAGTAGAAATGAAAAGTGATGAAGATTGAACGGAGAAAATCGTGGATAGTGTAAATATGAGATTTCCTTGACATAGTTCAAAGAAAGAAAAAGGTATTCGTTGCTTCAAGAGGATTGTTTATTCATTTTGAATACAAATCTAAGAAAATGAAAAGTTACTTCGATGGACTAGTTATTCGAAAGTCAAGTCAACATTAATAATAATTCGATGAATATGTTATTTCAATATTCGCTACAAATTTTCCATTTTGCGGAATAGTGTGAAGAGAAAGAGATTTCGACTCTGTCGAAATTATTCGTTTCATTTGTTTGAAACTCAACTCTCCGGCATACTCTTCGAACTTTGTTCGAATAATGAATCAATAAAAATATGCCAAATTCATTTCATATTTGCAAAGAAATATTAATTGGTTATTTTTTTTTTTTGGCAGTTGTAGAAAAAATACTGTATGAAACTCGAGTAAAGTGTTTTTTTTACTCGTAGGAATGCCCTCCGCCTACGGCGTCGTGCGTCAACATTTCCTACTCTTAAAAAAAAGTATCACTTTACTCACTTGATACATAAAATACTATTTTACGCCGGCCGGTGGAAGGAGAAATTAGTTTTTTCGATAACAAAAGAGAGGCAGAATTGAAGTATTATTCTCTGAGTAGATAATCTGACATATTTTCCCCCTGCGGAGTTTATATTATCATTATTAACAGGCAGTTTGCTATTTTTTGTCACCATGGTTGTCGAGATACTAATTGCACGAGCTATTACAAATCACTTTGCCCACAGCCGACTCAATCTCCCGAGCCGTGGTGAGAAAATCGGCAACACCGCAAAGAAAGCAATTTGACGTCCTACTCATCAATTCTTTAATGTGAATTTCTCGGCTTATTCGGAAAACTAGGAAAAAAACATAACCAAAAACATAAATTTATATTCTTTCTCAGTATAAAAGAAAGTATATACACATCAAGGCAGAATGCTATTTTTCGGTGCTTTGTATCTTGAATTTCTGTCCATGGATATATAGTTGCAACAAGTGCAAAAAGTAGGTGTTTATTGCACTCGACGTGAAATTGTCAGGCCGAGTTGGACATCACGTCGAGTGCAATAAACTCTTTTTGCACGAGTTTCATACAATATTTTTTCCACGTTCATGCAAATACCAGAAAATGTTTCATTTAGGTGGCACTAAACTGTAAAGAAGACATTGTTTGTTTAAATCTATCTGCTAAAAGTAATTCAAAAACATTTTGTGTAATTCAGATGATATTCGAAGGAAATAATTTTATTTTTAACAAATTGCATTTTCTAGTAATTTCATAGTCCATTATATAATGCATATGATGAAACATGTAACTATTTAAAACGTAATACAATCTCACAGAAAATGGGCTAAATTTGGCGTCGATTTGAAAGTTTATGTCTGTCATGATGACAGAACGCTATAGTAGAATGACAGATGAGTGCAATGAAGTCTTTATTGCACTCAGTGCAAAAAGAGAGTTTTTCCACCAAATATAGTTCAATAAAGTTTTGTTTTTTGCATGAACGTAGAAAAAATAAATTATAGACTACTAACTTCAAATATAGATCAGGAATGGATGACAATATAATATTATTGCATAATATGTTACTAATGTAATAATAATAGTAAAGTTTGTCTGTTCGGTACAAATTTTGCAATGGATTTTGAACTAACTTTGAACAGAGCTTGGAACTGGATGACAAGGCAACATTATAGCATGACATGCTAATTATATAAACAAGTTTTTATAGTGGACTATATTGAAAAATAATATTCAAAAATTAATTTTAATGTAGAAAAAGCGTGGGGTGCTTTTTACTCACATTTTGATAATCACAGCATTTACAAATAGGGCATTAAATTAGCTCAAAGTATATTTTTTTATTAATTTGGCTGAAGAGAATGAAGATAACTGAGTACCTCGATGACTTCATAGGGAAAATAGAATGCCTCTTATGTTGATCATCATCTCAACTGATAACAAGTGAAAAATATATTTTTCCGATAATTGTATTATCAAAATCTCAATAATCGATGGGTTTTCAACGCTTCTGCAAATTTTTTGGTTGATAATTATCGATAAGATTGCATGATAGGTGACAAATTTGCGCTGATAAGAGAATTGCCGAAAGTGTCATCTTGACTTCGCAGAAACTTGAACAAAAGTAAAACACTCGAGTTCGTTGTAGCGGGAGAAAATATTTTATAGAAGTGTGGTATTCAAGATTTTTCTGTGTATTATCACGACACGCTAAACGGAGTTAGCGTATCTGGAGGCCAGGATATTTTAAAAATTTGCAAGCATAGTGCAAAGTTGGATGGAGAGGCCAGTTATTCCTATAACCATAGTGTACTATTAATTGAAAAAAACTTCCTCAAAATGTTTATGTAAGAGAGAAACAAGACGTCCTGCAGTTCTACCCTAACAGGAATAATTGGGTCGAAAATCCATCAGAAAACAACTAATTTTCTGGCTATACCACGACGAACGTTGAATTACATCTAATGAATTTCCGTGCAGAGTTGCTACAAGGATGTCTCCGCAATTGCTAGTTGCATGGAAATGTTCATTCATCGCGAGTGGTGGACACTTAGGCCAACCCAATTGGGGTGGTAGATGCATTTTGACCATTTCCACCTCTCCTGAGAGTTTCATCATTCTACCTCAATTTTTACGGAAGATACGGTGTTTCCATATGAACTGAGACAAATTCGGGTTTTTCAGGACTGAAAGTTTTTCAGGAAAAAAGTGTATCTGTAGTAAGTTGGTGGTCCTAATCACGAATCTGAAAGAATTTCGACTCTATTTTGCGATATTGGGCCAATATCCCGTAAATTGGAATAATATCGATAAAATATTATAAAAATATTGGTAAAATATTCAAACGAAATATTGGCGATATAAAAGTATTATTATTTCGGGATATTGGTACAATATTACTTGAACAGTATTTAAATAATATTAGTGAAATGTTGTGGAAGCAATATTGGCCTCAAAATATTCAGCGATATTGGTACAATATCATTTCGTATATATTGGTAAAATATTCAAAATGAATATGTTGCCTGGGAAACATTCATGAAATATTTCCGGAAAATGTCGAATAATTTGATAATTCTACAATTTCATTTCTACTTCAATTAACCACTGAGTAGATTGACTTGCGAACGCATTGTGAGAAACCTCATTTAATATATGTTACTAGGATTCAGCTTTCGTTCCATATATGGGGCCACCTAGCGGTTTCTTACCCAAGTTTGATCATAATTCATTTCAATATTGTTTATTGAATATTCGACCAATATTCGAATTTCAATGAAGGCGATAAATTTATTTTGTGATATTGTATCAATATTGTGTTTCAAATATTGGTGAGAGGTTTTCAGAACAATTTCATTCAATATAGGGTCAATATAATTTGAATATGGATGAAGTAATATTCCACCAATATGCTATCAAACTTGGATATACGATATTGTTTTTTATATCTAAAATCGATATGTGAGGAATATTGAAATCGCAATATTGGAGCCACATGCTGGAAACAATATGCAGGCAATATCGCTCTAACGGTGAAAATTATTCAACCAATATTGACCCAATATTTTATGACACAAGGTACATTCAAAACAGATTGAGCCAATATTCCACCGATATTATTAATGAAATATTGTTTTTCCAATATGCACTCATATTGGTTCAATATTATTTTTACATTTACAATATTTCCATATTGGCCCAATATGAAAACAAGATTTTAGTTCGAAAATATGAATAGGAAATTCATAAAATCTATTGTGGAATCATCTGCGACTGAAAGACAAACTTTAGATAACCTCTTGGGAGGTATTCATGTTGAAAAGGGGAACATTCTCCATGAAAATTGAAAAATGAAAAATGTGATTTATTTGTAATATCTAACAGAAAACAACTACTTCCCCGGCACAAGCCACGCTGGACATTGAACTACATCTGATAGATATTGTGAAAAGACTCTAACTGAAAAGGAAAGAAAAAACCTGAAAGTAAAAATTTGCATTTTCATTCAGATAGCTGACTTTTTTAATTCTTTCTAGTTTTTCTTGAAAAAATCATTAACTAAATTAAATAAGGAGAATGTTATTAAAAAAATATCACTCACAGAAATCGTTCATTTCATTGAAGCAAGGTTCGCTTCTCTCGCATTTAATCCCCAATACATTTTGGTCGACAAAAATCTATTTCGCTTTGCCAAACTCTTCAGGAGGATTGATATAGGATTGGAATAAAACAGGCTCTTCAGAAGCATACACATCAGGGATGGATATGAGAGAAACATTTCTCCTGCGGTGACACTTTGAAAATTATTTTTTGACATAGACCTGTCATGAGCATTTTGATTTTAGTTCGAAAATATGAATAGGAAATTCATAAAATCTATTGTGGAATCAATGTCCAGCGTGGCTTGTGCCGGGGAAGTAGTTGTTTTCTGTTAGATATTACAAATAAATCACATTTTTCATTTTTCAATTTTCATGGGGAATGTTCCCCTTTTCAACATGAAAACAAGATTCAGCCAATATGAGGTGCTACCTGGGTAATGGCTGACTATAGGATATTTCGAGTTTTTTCAGAAAAAGTTCAATATCAATTTGAGTATAACGAATTAAAAAAAACTAGATCTTCTGAATTATATGAAACGTTTCATACAATCAAATGCGAAGAAATTTCATTAACTTTCCTAAAAGTTTTATTTATCATATTGATCTCAACATGAGATGTTACTTAAATGGCTGACTACTGGCTACTTTACCCAACGAATTTATTTGTTAAATTCACCCATACTGCAAAAATAAAGCGCTTGAGGACCTTTGTTCATATTAGGAACTTTTCTAAAAATTTTGCAAGGATTTTCGTCCTTCACGATCAGCATTCAACTATAAAACACCCTGTATGAGCAATTTACCTGTACTACAATTTATTAGTTTCCAAGTCCTCCTCTACTGCTGCCTCCAATAAGTCGACTGACTGAACCGTATCAACGAACCCTCCCTGGAAGCACCGGTGACAAACACTCCAAAATGCTCTCAAACCTTAACCTTACCGTCTACAATCACGCAGCGCGCCCCAGCGCCGTATCCACGACAGCTCCGCCGTCGAGGTGGGGCAGGCTCGGAGACCCCCCATATCTATATAACCGCGAACGCGCGCTCATCAACTTCAGTACGTAAAAGCTAGGTCATTCTACGAGACAGTGTCTGGCAGTAGCAGGTCGAACCACCACGTGTGACCCAGATTTACACGACAACCAGTGAATGTGCCTTAGGACAGAAGACTGATAACTTCCAAGTGATATTTTGTGATAATAGTTTAGTAAGTTCGATAATAAAATTTTAAAATGCCCGCTCCGCAAGAAATCCAAACCGAAATCGACGACGTCGGAGACCTAATCTCGTCCACCAAACTGATGGAGGCGCGGGACAGCATCTCCTCCATAGACAGCGACGTCTCTCTGTCCTTCGACCAGGCTCCTCTCACGGAACACCCCGCAGAACCCGAGGACGAAGGGGCGCACATGGCGGATCTCAGCGACAGCGCTTCCGACACCGGTTCTGCGGGCGGAGGCAAGGACTCGGGGTGCGAAGTCACCCCCGAGATCACGGAACCGCCCTTCACTCCCCCTTCCGAAGAACTGGCCGACAAAATAGTCCAGCAAGTGGAGTTCTACTTCTCCGACGCTAATATCACGAAGGACGCCTTCCTGCTCAAGCACGTGAAGAGAAACAAGGAAGGGTACGTTTCGCTCAAGCTCATTTCCAGCTTCAAACGGGTCAAGCATATCACCAAAGATTGGAGGGTTGTTGCTCACGCCCTAACCAGATCGGACAAGCTGGAAATCAACGAGGCTGGCACGAAGCTGAGGCGTTTGGAAGCCCTGCCTCAGTACGACGAAACCACCCCTTCTAGGACGGTGGTGGCGGTGCACATGCCCATCGATAAGCCCACCATTGAGAATGTAGCCGAGCTCTTTAGAGCTTGCGGAGAAATAGCCCTCATCCGCATACTAAGGCCCGGCAACCCCATTCCTGCCGATGTGCGACAATTCATAAACAAGAACCCCTCTTTGGTAGGAATGGTCTGCGCCCTCGTAGAATTCGTGAATTCCGAATCCGCAAGGAATGCCATCCACTTGCAGAATTCTCTTGGAGAACCCATGAAGGTATACGAGTTGAACAACGTTCCACACCCGGAAAGGAAGAAGAAACCGAATAACAAGAAGAACAGTACTAATAATAACGTTTATATGAACAGTAAGAATGTTACATCTGAATCGGATTATATTTCTTCGTCATGTCAGAGCGGTTCTGAAGCAGAGGATTTGAAGAAATTTGATCCAAGAGGTGAGTAAAGTAAAAAAATAACGTTATTAAAGGAGTGAATGAACTTTTTGGGCAATTAACTGAAACAACTGCTTCATTTGGGGCAAAATCGTCATGATTTTGAAAGTGGGTAATAATCAGAGAGAACTTTCTCTAATTATGTTTTTCTTGCTTGAGTGAACTTCTGTTCAGTTTCTTGCATTATTACATACATAACAGATTTCGAGAGAAATGCATTTTTCATAATAGTATATTCTTCAACGAGCGTATAACAGATTTGGGGAGAAATGTATTTTTCATAATAGCATATTCTTCAACGAGCCTATGGCTCGTTTCAGAATCTTTATCTTCGAGAATAATGCTCATTATACGCGAGTAGAAGACTATACTTTCTCTACGACTACACGAAAATTTATAAATTTATGACGAAATCTCAGATTGTGGTACTAAAAATTGTTTTTTCCGTTAACCAGCTGTCGTCCCCTTACGAACGGCAGCCCTCAAAAGTCGAAACTTGTGCGAGACAAGGATTAACGAGGTCTTACCTTTTAACGTGCGATTCCTAGCACTTTCTCGGGCCATCAGATAAAAATCTGAAGTTGCTGAGGATTCGAACCTAGCCGACCAGCAATCAATAGTTTAGAACGCTTCAGTCTCAACCACTGAGCTACTTATAGGTATATATTACCAAAAAGTAGTATAAATTACAAAGCAATATAAGGAAGAATAACAATTATACATGAATAACTAAATGCTTGAGGGGAAAAATAAAAAAAAACTTCCACCAGTAGGATTCGAACTCACGCTCTTATAACTTCCTTTAACTTTTCCGCGGGTCTGTACCACTGGACCACACAGGAACTTACAAAATTTGTGCTTGACATATGACTAAACAAACTCTGTTTGACCAAAAACCGAGATTGTGTAGTATGTTCAGATAAATATTATTCGAAATGCCTTTATTGTAAGAAGATTTCATCAGGAGCTAAAGTTAAAACTAAGAAAGAAAACAGTCAATCTGACATTTGCGGATGCCAAGCCATTACAAGCCTAATGACGCAAAGCCTTCTTGAGAAATTTGTTTGGTACATTTGCTGTTTTGTCATTGGTCTAAACCTCTTAGTTACCGTGGATTCTGAAAATTCTGAATCTGCGATTGGCCGAGTGCCATTGAATAATGAGTTAGGATCCTCGGTGTCTTGGAATCATCTTCACTCTTCAAATAATAATCAATATAGAATACAATAGTCATAGCGAAAGCAATTTGTCTGCGTAACATTCAAGAAATATTTATGTACTTCATATTATCTTAATCAATTAGAACAAAAATTATAGAGAGAACAATATTTACAAAATCACAAAATATATGTCGTTTTCCAATGTTTTTAATAATTTCTATATGCATGATTTTAATTAAACTTATTATGGTCATTATAGTGAATTACTCTCGAACATTTATCATTCCAGAACATCATTAAATGAAGATAAATAAGCGTTTTCACTGGATAAAAGGACAGTGAATTAATTATTGTCTAGCCATTATTTTAACTCGATTAAAAAAAACGATTAGAATAAAGGATATTCAAAGATGATCTGTACTAAAAAACAAGCAGATGTTACTCAAGTTGTTATGCAAAATATTTTTAATCGGTGTTATCTGTCCCATCTTTACATTTTCGAGTTGATTTATTTTTTGATTCTCTGAATTAAATTTAAATTGAATTTTCATACATCGTAAACAGGTATTTCAAAAATATCATTTGGAAGAAACTCCTAATTCATTCTGTGGTATCGCAGAAACCTTAATTAGATTCTGGGTGCTTGATTTTGCTATTGGAAGGTAAGCAGAAGTGAAAGTGAAGATTGAAAATCTGACCCCCATTATTGAGGTAACTTAAAAAAGGTGAAATTGGAAGTAGAGAAAGGAAATTTTGCATGGTTGAAAAGAGGAACATTCTCCATAAAAATTGAAAAATGAAAAATGTAATTTATTTGTAATATCCACAGACAGATTCCACAACATGTCCTATTCATATTTTCGAACTAAAATCGAAATTTTGGTATTCATTAAAATCATTTTCGATTCGTATTTTTGGGTTTTGAATCGATTGGTTATAACTTTTCATTTTTACAAACGATTATGAATCTCAAAAGCTCTATTTCTTCATTTTTTATTTATTAAGGAATTATTTTTCTTGACGAACTGATTATTTCAAATTATTAAGACATCAATTATTGGGAAACAACACTACAATACTGAAGTTTTTGGCAAAAAACTAATCAGTTTTCAGTCAATTGGCAATTGAGTATGGTTCTGATATAATAGTGTTTCTTCATTAACTTCAAGCTAACTTTTTTTCTATTTTTGATATAGTTCTCATGTCGTCCATTTTTAAAGTTATTCCCACTCCTGTCTCAAGGATTTTGCTCCTAATTAACAAAAGATGGGTCACAATACAAAAAACTTTTTATAGTCTAGTAAGGCGTTCTACCTTTGAACGAATTTTTCAGATCAGCTTATTTTCGGTAGATTCAAGCAGTGAGAAGACGAATATTAAATTCTCTGTGACAGCCTACCCCATACTGATGAAGGTCAAAAACGCCGAAACCGTTCTTTGAGTGGATACAGTTGACATCATATGGGAAACACTTTGAATAACAATATACTATGAAATTTGACTTTGTCGTTCTTTGAAAAATATGAAAAATGGCCTTCTCGTATGAGGTCACGTGACTTTCGCTATTTGTCAATAGGTATTTTTTTCAAAATAATCGCTGAAAATAGGCTTATTTGTTCAAATTTCAAGAAATTTTAAGAAGAAAAGTTATTTTCCCTTCGATTTTACATATCTGTGCAAAATTTGCACGGTCTGTTGCAACTTTTCGTTTTTTCCATTTTTTTTTAAATTTCTGATGTATTAAAGAAACTGTAATCTCTATAAATCTGTTATATACAACTAGTTTCATCATGCCATCAAGTTTCAATTACTCAATATCGATGAAACCATGTTTTTCTTAAATAAAATGAGAAAACCATTTTAAATTTCTGTTTTGTTTGATATAAAGTTGATATTTCTTCAAGCGATAGAACGATAGAAATTTATTTTAATCAATTTTTGTCAGTACTGAAATGATACCAAACTCATTAACCAAAAAATCATCGAACTAATTTATGTATCTAATCAAATTTCAGGAAATTTGTTGTAGTTTGATGATTTTTTCTTACAGAAGAACATGGTTTCATCGATATTTAGTAATTAAAACTGGATACCATAATGAAACTAGTGGTATAATAGTTATTTAAAATACAAGTGATGAAAGTGGCATTTTATTTCATGAATGGGGATTATTGCGAAACGAGCGTTAGCGAGTGGAGCAAAATAAACCCCACGAGCAAAATAAAATCACTTTTAACAAATGTATCATACAATTTTTTTTTGTACAACAGTTACTGCGAGTAAGAAAAAACAAAAAAAATATAAGATCCATGAGGATTCGAACACACAATCTTTGGATTACAAAGATGCTCCAACTATAATAAACCCTTGATTTTAGTTCGAAAATATGAATAGGAAATTCATAAAATCTTTTGTGGAATCATCTGCGACTGAAAGACAAACTTTAGTCGCTATTTTCCATCGTTCAAGATAACCTCTTTATTTATGAATGTCATTATTTGTCAGTGATGAACGACCTTTTACAGTTGGACTGAATACTACTTCGTTTATAACTTTAAAAGTTATTAGTATTACCAATTGCACAAACGGCCAAATACACGTGCGAACTTTTATAAATGATTCCTCTTGAGTAGGTGTTCTGATTATAATATCTGATTGAAGTGTTTCTAACACTAGTGTTAAAAGTGATTTTGTGAAAACGCCAGTTTTTAGTTAATATGTTAATGAATTAAAAACGTCATTTTTAATGACAGTTGTAAATTTGACACAGATGTGTAAAATCGAAATAGAAACAACTTCTTTGTTGGAAATTTCTTGAAATTCAAACAATTAATGCTATTTTCAAAGTATATTTTGAAAAAAAAATACCGCTGACAGATAGCGAAAGTCAGTAACCCCGTCGGAGTAGGTCAATTTTTGTTTTTCAAAGCACGACTTAACGCCCAAGTCGAATTTCATAATAAATTATTATTATTTTTTCCATATGATGCCAACTCTTTGAAAGATACTGTAGTCCATCTGAAAAAAAAATATGTTGTTCGATGTGAATAGGAAGGACTTCGCTTTAGTATGTGTAAATAGATCTCGTAGCCAGGAAAGTAGTAGTTTCTCAATAGATTTCTACAAAGCTTGTGATATGTGACAATATTTTGGTACATCAATAAAGTATAAAGTGGGGAAAACCTTGTTGTTCTGTCTTATCTTCATCGATGTTGCCAAAATCATTTTTTTCTGTCTAGTTGTTTCACCGAAAATATTGATTTAATATGGGTCAAGAATGGCAAGATGTTACAGTTGTCCATCAAATCCATAGCCCAAACCAATGTAGAAAAATATCAAAATCTTGACTACGCCCTAAGGCAACATCTCTCAAAATTCTCTCAAGTTCTCAAAATATTTTGTTCATCACTCCGCCATACAAATATTTGTATATATCAAGTAGTATTTTTTTGTAACTGCGGCTTGCCAAAACAATAACTGATAACATTATTCAGTAATTCTAAAAAAGTCGCGATTATTTTCACAAACCACACAATTTCGCTTATCAATGTTACTACAAACCATAAAACTCGCATAACTCCATGTGCCACTGATAGTGAGGTATCTTCAGTTGACAAGTTCAATGATGTTGTTTGATTTGTAACCATAGGCTGTGTTTTTGCCTACTTTCTTGTTTTTTTTTTTTTGTATTCTTTAGTATTGTTATACGTGCTCTTAACAAAAATTAGGAACCTAGACGCCGCAATAAAATTTTCCACATACTCAGTAATATCACTTTCGACGTACTTCATCAATCACAAACCTACTTCCTGGGCACCACTGCCAGCTTCTCTTTCAATTCGGTTAAACCCGTTGCTCACGGTCAAACAGTTTGAGCAATCTGCCTTGTAATCATTCCTGGGCAATGAAAAAGTTTTTTGAATTTCTGAAGTTATGGCCACGGTATTTTCGTCTTCTTCTGCTGTTTAGAAGTCGTGATTTAGAATTATTTCTGTGCATATGTTGGTCACAATGGATTTTTTCTTCTCTTGTTCTTCAGCTCAATTTTTTATTTTTGAAAATTGCGTTTTCCTACTTACTTGTTTTATTGAATTTGGCTGCAACGCATTCAACAAATTTTACGCTCATATAAAACAGTCCTACTCGAATAACTTCTATCATAAATAACTATTTTGTATGATAAAAAACTTACATTTTCATTTTGATTTAAGAAAAATATTCCTAACAACTGGCGCTCTTGGAAGTTCCCTGTAGTAACAACTTTTCCTTTTACCTGTCTCACATACGTTGGTATAAATGCAGTTTACACATTCTAATCTACTAAGTTTCCATAACTAATTTTATTCCGACGTTAATATATCAGAGAACATCGCTCCAATGATAACAATTCCAATATTTTCCATACACCAACAGTAATAATAAGACAATTTCACAAATATACCTAATAGACGGTCAGCTAGTGACAGATTTAGGTGCTCCATTTTCGCATACAAGCCTCGAATAGGGTTGAAAAGTATATCGATTTGGAGTAAAATGAAGATATTTTTACGAGTGGCTCCTAGGGATAACATACCGAGAATTCCATTTTTCAGAACAGTGCTTATTTGTTTCCTTGTGTTTCTATTTACGGTACGAAACTACAGAGGGTGATTCGTTAAGTCGTTTTGAGAAAAAAAGTTTTTATGAACATATGTTCGGAGTTGCTTCTTTTCTGAGATACAGGGCATTGATTTTTTTTTCAAACGCCTTTGTATCTCAGAAACGAAGCAACTCCGGACATATGTTCAAAGAAACGTTTTTCCTTAAGGCGACTTAACGAATCACCCTCTGTAGTTTCGTATCGTAAATAGAAACACGAGGGAAACAAATAAGCACTGTTCTGAAAAATCGAATTCTCGGTATGTTATCCCCAGGAGCCACTCGTAAAAATATCTTAATTTTACTCCAAATCGAAATACTTTTCAACCCTATTCGAGGCTTGTATGCGAAAATGGGGCACCTAAATCTGTCACTAGCTGACGGTCTATAATAAAAAAATATTGCTATAGAGAACTAAGTAGCTTTGGATCCAATCATATATCGAGTTTAGTCCATATAATATTGCAAAACAGATCCATGCGACTTTGGTTCTCTATCGCAAAACTTTTGTGGATATTCTTTCATTTTCAATATAGATCTATTGTTCATAAAGTGGCGCTCGGAGTGCTATCTGGTTCTTTGTTGCAAATCAATGGATGTATAAAATTAGGTCTGCCTGGTATAATTATTTCATATTTTTACAAATTGTCGGTTGGTTCCTTATTGCATAACTGGGTCCAATTAATAGGTTAAGTGATAATACTAGATGAAGTATAAAAGTATTTTTCTGATAGAGCAGATATTATTTAAAAAAATAAGTTAAAAAGATATGATGATGAGCAAATGTTGCACAATAATTTTCAATCAGAGATCTGGTGAAAGTAGACAACATACCAAAAGGCGGACCTTGTTACAGTACAAATTGTCTACGTAGATCCAGAGTCTCGATATCAATTTGGGTACTTTAAAAGTTTATAAATGTAATATGAAGGGTTAAAATTAATATAAAGCATACAATTTGAGTAATAAAAAAGTGGTGTGGTAAATATAACATATAAAATATACAAAAAGAAATATTAGTAATAATCAACGAATTAATAATAATATGTACATGCACAATGAACAAATTATAATATAATAGAAAATATACGTTTTTCATATCAATACATTGATGGATGGCAAGGCGTGGTTGGTGTCTTATCCATTCTTTTATTTTTGATCTGAATAAATTACGGGAAAAGTATTGTTTAATTTCTTGAGGAATAAGCTAAATAATTTAGGTCCCAAATAGGCATAACTTCTTTGTAGGGTGTTTTTTTCGGGTCTTGGTATAACAGAGGAATTGCTACCTAACCTAACAAAACATACATAACATACATACATACATACATAACAAAAAAATGAAATCTTGTCCATTTCAGGTAAATTACGCCGTGGCTCATCAGCGCACTTCCCCTCTCGCTTCATCGAACCCGCCGCCTGGCTGCAGAGGCGACTTTCGGCCTCCAGCACGGAAGCCAACTTTATTTACATGCCGAGGCGCCTCTCGTACGGAAGCAGGGACTCGAGCGATTCGAGCCTCTTCTTGCCGAGGCGAATGAGCGCGTGCAGCATGTCCAGCACCGACAGCTTCAGCAGAAGGGTGTCTTCTGCGAGCGAATACAGCAATCCCCGATCGAGGAGCAACAGTTCAGCTTTCCAAAACGGAGAAAATGTTCTCAGGATGCCCAAAGGACCCGACGGAAGCAGGGGTTTCAGACAAAGGTTACCCACTTTGGCGCAGTAGGTAGGATAGCGGCTTAGGCCATAGTTAAATGTTTCTCGATCTATTTCAAATGATTCGGAAAATTCGGTGAGCACGAAACTCGAAAACTCTCACCCACATGGGTCGATCAAGTTTCACAAACTGGAGCATTTCCTGTCACCTGAAGTTGGACAAAATTCACTGCATTCTAATCAAGGAACAACGTGAAAGATATTCTGATCAACATTATCAATCAAATACATGACCGAGAACGGTAATCATGTATTTCAAAGTGCTTATAAAACTTGACACACAAACAAGCGGTGAATATCAAATCGTTAGTATTATCAGTGTCGCCGATTGTTTTTATTAAATGCAGTAAGTTTTGTTCCATATTAGTAAGTTTTACGTCATGTGCACATGGGTTAGAAAGTGTAGAAACAGTTGATATCGTTCTATTTTTCCTGATAACTCATTGATTAGGAAGCAATATTAGACAGAGGGTATTTATCAAAATTTTAAAGTTCATCAATAATTATTCCGGAAAAGTCCAGCAGGCAAACATATATTTGATATGTTCTATCAAATTTTGAATGACAATTTAATTCATGTTAAAAAATCGCATATGCCACAGTGCAACTGTCACTTTGACAGCGGCCAAAGGCAGCTTTAACTTTTACAGCGACAAATACACTAGTGGTTTTTTCACTTATTCATCTGTTTATCAATTATCGCGGTGTTGGTTGCCAAAATGAAAAGTTTAACATTGATATGTTTCTGAATTTCTTATTCATTAAATTGTCCTGCCGAATTACACTCGAGGTTTGTATTGATATCGGGTAAATTTGTGTTGTTCAAATTCGAAACTGTTTCCTTTAGCAATTTGACTCGAATAACTGTCAACCTAAGAACACTCCACCTTCGGTGTCGTGTTTTTAATAGTTGACAGTTATTCTCGTCGAATTGCTAGGAAACAGTTTCTCATTAAACAATCCAAAGTTACCCGATGAAATATAAACCACTCGTACAATTATAAGTGACAAACATTATTTTTAATTATAGGCAAGATTTAAAACTTTAAACAATTTAAAAAGTACGTGTTTACGCCAAAGACATTGCCTAACACTTGAAAGAATATCAACTACTTCCTAAGATCCCTTCCCACATTGAAATGTATTCATAAAGAGGAAGGTCAACGAATATGACAGGAAATAAAAAAGCTTGCTTATAGGAAGCTAAGTCGAGAGAGAGGTTGACCCTGTATATCCAAGGCACACAATCCTATCCATCTTTGAATAATTGATGGAAATTACAGCAGGAAGGAAAGATAATGCACGACATGTCGAAAATTTAAATGAGGCCATTAGTTTTCAAATTGATTGAAATGCCTAGAGTTTTAGCTTTTTCTTGTACAAAAGATCGGTGATAAAACATATTCTTTTTCATAATTATCGAAATTCATTAAGTTTTTTTATATATTGACATTCGAATTTAAGATTTATGACATGAGCTCACTTAGTGTTATCTTGTTTTCATTCAAATTTTCTCAACGACTAATTCACCTTCTAAAGGAAAATGCATATTGCTTGATTCAGGTTCCTTGTTAAAGTTTAGTTAATCATATTTTTGCTCCGGAATGTTTTGAATTATTTTATAAAAAAAGTATTTAGGTTCAAACAGAAATCTACTAAACTCTCAAACGTTCATCTCCATAAAGAAAATTGCTATATAAATACGATAATTGACTCACAAATCAAATTGCATAAAATCAATGTTATGTATTAAATTCAAGGCAACGCTCATGCCGTGCCATATATTACCGTAGTTTTTGTCACCTTTCATGTACTATGTGTTAGCTCAGCCAAGGTCAGTTCTACAACAGATAAACGTGTAAACATAAGATCAAGTGAATCATCTCGATTCTTATTCATTACTTTTATCTTTATACGGTTTCAGAGCCTTGAAGACTGGTTCAATGTTTTCGATAAACGATTCCAACTCGTACTTTCGTACCAGTATGGTGGTAAAGGGTGTTCGTAGGGATGAAATGAATCCTTGGTTAACTCAACAGAGGGTTCGTAGTAATTCGCAATATTTCAAATAACTTACACAATTTTTATTTTCGACAATATCGTACCTATCAGTGTTCGAAAAAACATATAGTACTGAAAGTATGGTGTTTCTTGAATATTCTTTTCGAAAACTCAAAATGTTGACATTTTCGTTAAAATCCCAGTTAGCGAACTGGTTCTTTTTTGTCACTCAGCTGAAATAGTAGTTTACCTAACAAGTGCCGAAAGTGATACTTTTCCGCACGCGATTGCAGAAATCGCGTGCAGAAAAGACACTTTACGCTCGTGTTAGGTACACTATTTTTTCTACTAGCGGAAAAAACACCCAAAAGTTAACATAAAGAACATTTATAATTAAATATATATTAAACTATACAACCGTATTTGGTAAGCTTTCTATTTTAACCTTCTGCGACGCAATATTTAAATGTCAGTATAATCCGCAAAAACTAAATAAATCTACTTTTCCGCACTAGTGCGGAAAAGTGACTCTTTCAAAACTAAAATGAGTGCGAAAAAGTGGATTTTTCCGCACGCTAGTAGAAAAAATACTTTTTCGAAAACTTAACTCAAATGTTGATATTTTCATTGAAATCTCAGTTAGCAAAGTGACTCTTTCTTGTCACTCAGATAAAAATCCTTATTATTTCCTTCCCATTTATAATAGTTATTTATGCAACAAGTGCAAAAAATTGTCCGACGAGGCCATTAGGCCGAGTTGGACAACACGTCGAGTGCAATAAACTCTTTTTGCACGAGTTACATACACTATTTTTTCTACGTTCATGCAAAAACCAGAAAATGTTTCATTTAGGTGGCACTAAACTGTAAGGAAGACATTGTTTGTTTAAATCTATCTGCTAAAAGTAATTCAAAAACATTTTGTGTAATTCAGTTGATATTCGAAGGAAATATTTTTATTTTTAACAAATTGCATTTTCTAGTAATTTCATAGTCCATTATGTAATGAATATGATGAAACATGCAACTATTTGAAACGTAATACAATCTCACAGAAAATGGGCTAAATTTGACGTCAATTTGAAAGTTTATGTCTGTCATGATGACAGAACGCTATAGTAGAATGACAGATGAGTGCAATAAAGTCTTTATTGCACTAAAGAACCAGTTTTTCCACCAAATATAGCTCAATAAAGTTTTGATTTTTGCATGAACGTAGAAAAAAGTCATTGATGTCACAAAAGAATGAAGAGTTTGAGATAAGATAAGACTTACGTCATCGCAAATTACTTTATTCCGCTTTATGTGTCTGTCATATCGAAATGAAAAAAAGTAAGCAAAAATTCCACTGATTGGTATATCAACATGCTGAGATATAATAATAATAGTTTCAATGTGGATTGCCTCTGATACAGATATTTTAAGTTGCTGTACATACTTTATAGATGCAGTTCAATCAGTTAGTGATATTGGCAAGCAGTTCTCCTGTTGGACATATTTATGGTAATTTTACAAGTCATTTCTAATAACTCAACCATTTTTTTCGTTAATCCAAAAAATTTAAATTGGCTCGTCAAGAATGTTTGGAGATGAATTTTTTTTTTTCACATACCATTAAGTACTTTGGATATATTTTCACAATCCTTATGATATGGCCACTTCTTGATTCATAAACATACCGTAAAATGGGTGAATAGAAATTGGAGGGAGAATAGAAAAACACAACACACAAAAAACTAAGGATTTTAATTTTTGAATTGCGTTTCATAGATAACTTACTTCTATTTTATTGGCTGTAACGCACATTTTCCGATTTTCTTCCTTATTGATAAAGCCCAAAAACTCGGAAACTGTTTCTTTTCACCTCATTTTACAGTAACTACATAACAATTTCAAAAATGATGATTTCGAAAAACAACTGAACCATTCCTTCGGTGAAAAAAGCATTTCTGTTGCGAGAAAAAAAAAATTAGAAAGTACATTCACTAAAGACGAGACACCTTCTCATTTCCATCGGTAATTATTCCCCTTCTGCAAAGTAGTACGCACGGCTCTGATTCGGAACGTGAATGCATTCAGTTCGCGGCCTACTTCATTATAGTCGTACTTTCACCGAAAGTACGGTTCGATGTTAATATTTAAAAAATAGAAGAAAAATCCAGAATTTCTCTATTAGAACGGCACGATGTTCCGTGGTAGGTGATACGATTTCATTTCCAAGAACGTTACGCTTTTTAGTTTACGAGCGAAATGCGGGAAAAGGATGTTTTATTTTGAACCATTTCACTAATGATTTTGATTAAAATTCGATCAGGTTTGTGGTTCAGTGGTCAAAATTGTTTGATGAACACGAATTCCTTGTCCCAGTTGAATATAGTAGTAACGAGAACCATGGGGTTTCACGCAAAACAATATAATATAACATTGCTAACAAGAAAAATCACTGAAATAGCTATTTGTATTACTAGGGAGGAAAAGGCACTTTACTCCCATGTAATATATATGATTTTTTCTCCTACCGACTTAATGTACCTTTTTTTGTAAATTTAAAATGCATATCAACTGGTTTTGTCTAAAACGGACCTATACTTGCATGATGGAAAGTATAGACAATACAGTTATGACCATCTGAGAATCTGCGGTGGTGCAATGGCAAGCGTCTTGGGCTTGTTATCCGAAGGTCCCGGGTTCAGCTCCTGGCAATTCCAACTTTTTTTTTAAGAACGTTATTTTACTTTTTTCTTGTTAGTAATTTGAATTATTGGACATTTAGATAGCTTGTACATTTCGGATTGCTACTGAGTGATTTTCTCATGAGTTATGTTATGTGCCTATTTGAATAAAGTGTCGATCATTTTTTTTCTAAGAGCTGCGCTTGTAGAAAAAATAATGTGTGTATTTCGAGCACAAAGTGTCATTGTCGTTCTCCAAAGATTAATCTTTTTGTCGAGCGGCAATCAATCACTTTGCGCTCTAAATACACAAATAGCTATTAAAGAACTAAAGTAGAAGTAACATTCCTGTTTGATTTTTATCAGAATACAGGATGTATAAGATGTTGTAGAAATTACGAAAACAATTTGATTATAATAGATTCGCAAGTCTCATCCTTTACAACTTACTTGAAATGAGGGGAAGGAAAAGTACTTTTATTCCCTAGGGAGGAAACGTATGAGTTTCCTCCCTGTTTGGGGAAGGAAAGTGTGTACTTTCTATAGGGGTAGGAGGAAAAATTAATTACATTAGTTCTGACCAGACATCATTTTCCTTTCAAGAAATAGAAGCTACCCAAAAAACCAAAATTACGTCACTTTCATTCGACGCACTTACTGTAGTAAGCTTATAGCTTCAATAAGTCATATTATGTAATGAAGACACCATGATAAAATGTGGTCAACATTATTCAAAAGTACCAAAGCAAAACCCACTTACTTGATTGTTTGAAATTATAAAATATTTTGAACGAAAAAAAATATTGTTATGCAGAATTAATTTAGCATTTTTGTAACGTTAAACATATGTCGATTAGTAACGGAATGAATCGTTTCAAAATTTGGATTCATTGATTAATAGACTAAAACAGTGCCTACTTATTATGCTAGAAGTGTACAAAAATAATATTGCTTGAAACAATTCGATTTCTCTTGCGCAACTATTCATGGTGGATTGTTCTACAAATAAAAATAAGTTCATATCTCCACTCAATAGTAAACTCACTTTTCATACGCATTGAACCACAAGTTTTCAAGTATTTTTTATGGTAAAGCAATAATTTCAATTATTCAACTTTTTGGTCGTCATTTCGTGTTAGAGACCACATTAAAAATTCATAAAAATGTGAATATTTCAGTTTATAATAAAATAAAAAAATAAAATAAAAAAATAAAATAAAAAAAATAAAATACTAGTACTTTTCTTTGCGACTTTTTCTCAATAAAGAATACTCTGTTCTATTAAAAATGCGAAAAAATATCACAGGAACTTTACTTTGAAGTGCATTTCTTTGTGAATTCAGTCAGACAGAACAAAATATTCCCATTCTGATTAGTCGGAAACGCATACTGACGGCGTGAATGGACTTTAACTTTCATGTCTAACTGAAATAATCAATTAAAATGGCGATAAGAAAATTAGTACACTTTCTAACCCGACTTGTTCCCATTCGATATGCTTCATTAATTAATTTATGATTATTAATTAATTAGTAATTTATAATTTCTATAAAATAGAGATAATTAAAGGCATCCGTTTTGTTTTAAAAATGGTGTTTACTTACACTCTACCACCGACTGTGAATTCGTGAAGTTACATTCACACCTGGGGGTAGAATGCGTTTTGATTAAGATTATTGTTGAGATATAGATATATGTATATTTCTTAATTTATTACTAGTTCCATGTAAGTTCGATGTATAGTTAGTTCTATCTTAGGTATCAGCAGCTGCAACTGTTTTGTACTATATTTTTACTTGAATTTCAAGTATTTTTATGCTGATTCAATATATTTATACACTTTCTTTTGATGTATAATATATTGAATATTTTATATTTATTACCTTCTATTTATTCAAAGATCGCAAATTAAATAGTATTTGTATTACAATTGTTTTTTATTTACTTGATCCACTCCTATATCTAACGCAATATTGAGGAAACATTGTTTACAAGTAATCCAGTAACGACAAACTCGAGCCAAAAGTGAAGAATGAATTGTAGCACTCTGAAACTTGGCACATGTCATCTCGACATCAGGTATTTTTATAAAAAATCAGGGGTGGAACCTAAAAAATTTTTCATAAAAAAAAATTTAATTTTTGTTGTTGTTATTTCAGAAAATATAAGATTTATCAAAAAAAGATTTTAATAGGTGGAGAGATAATTCAATTCTGCACAAGAATGATTTTCAGTAATACCTTATGAAATACGCTCGTTTTCTCAGAAAACGTGCTTTAACGCCGAGGTCACATTTCATGCTCGCGCTACCAGCCACTGCAAGTTCAGGCAGGGCCAAAAATTGGATTTGTCATAACTTTGCTAAAAATCATAGTAGAAGGAAAATAAAAAGTGCATATCGTTCCTGAAGACTTCTACTTCCTCATGCAAATATAACATGTGGGTATCTGAGTACCTAAAATGTGTTTTGTCCCACTTCTCATTACCCTTCTACGATATTTATGGAGGATCCGAAAGTCATGGATATTTTAGTTGATATGAAATAATTATACAGAAGCAAGAATCAGTACCCTCTTTGGACCATATGCAACGATTTAAGACTAGTGAGACAAGTATCATTTATACATGCCAAAGAAAAAAGTGGGTTTTACTCCTGCCTCAGTTTTCAACTCACCCATCATAATCCCGGCAATTTCTCCAGTGAATGTTGAAAATAATGGTTCATACACATCCTACATAAAAAATGAAGTATGTGATTTCAAGCTTGAGGTTTGCACTTCACAATAGTGTTATTAAATATATAAATGCAGGATATGAACAAGCGATTATTTTCAACATTTAGTGAAGAGAATGCCGATTTTATGGGTGAGTTGAATATGAGGCAGGAGTAACACAAAGTTTTTGTTTTGGCATGTATAAGTGGGACATGTCACACTACTTTAAAATTGTTGCATATAGTCCAAAGAGGGTATGGGTTGCTGCTTCACTATAATATTTCCATACTTATTAAATTATTCATGATTTTCGGACCATCCGCAAACATCTCCGTGAAGTGCGACAAAACACATTTTAGGTACTCAAATACTCGCATATTTTATTTGCATGAGAAGGTAGGAGTCTTCAGAAACGATATGAACTTTTTCTTTTCCTTCTCCGATCATTTTTAGCAGAGTTGTGACCAATAAAATATTCGGCTCCGCCAGAACTTTCAGCAGCGGTAAGCGTGAACCTGAAATTTGATGTCGGCGTTCAATCACGTTTTCTGAGAAAACCGAAGCACATTTCGTAATAAATTACTAGAAATCATTTTTGTGGAGAATTGCATTATCTTTCACCTTGTTGAGTTGTTTTTCCGATAAATCATATACTTTCCAAGATTACAGCAAAAATCTATTTATTTATTTTTGAACGAAAAAAAATATATGGTGCACCAGTGGAATTTTGGTAAACAATTTTTTTTCTTGATTATCATGGTTCCAACTACTAGCATACCAAGTTTGGTGGTGCTACAATCGATCCTCGTCTCAATACCCAATCGTACTGGATTATATCGCAATATTGAGGAAACATTGTTTACAAAAATGTGACTGAATTTAGAAACAGTGAAATTTGGGTGGGCCGGAAATATTTAAAATTACTGGCAATCACTTGATCAAAATTCAAAAACTAAGGCAATCAGGTGAAACATAAAATTGGTATTCATTGCGGATGAAAAGGATACGTGATACGTTAATGCATGGATGGGAATTTGGATCAAGTATAGCTATCTAAAATAAACTCGAATGAATTTTTCTTCAAATTCCGAACAGAAATTCCAGACTTCTTTTCAAAGTTGTCATTTTATAGTTAAGGAATAAGCTAAGATGCCTAAGAACCTTGGTGTATCGACTGATGGAATTTTGTTATGAGATTTTTTTTTTATTTACTATACTTGGCGGAAGATCCTCTTCCTCTTTAGTCTATATAAAATAGTTATATTCGTCGGTAAGTCTATAGAACATAGAGATGGGGCTGAATACATGCATACTTCAGTGTTTATATTAGAAATTCCCAACTGAAGATTGAGATGACTGTCCTTCGCTGATGAGTGGCAAGAACCACGAAACCGGCACGTAGGTATTTCCTAATTTAAATCGAAACATAATTTCAACCATTTTATTCAAAGAGCTTTTCAACGGTGGTAGGGGTAGTAGTTGTTTTTTGTTGAAGACTTGCCGACGAATATACCTATTGTATAAAACAGAAAAACTGGATTATAGAATCCATTTTTTTTATTATTACTTGAAGTGGGAGAAATAAGACAGTTACCAAGCTTTCTTATGAGATTTCTAGTACAAATGTTGATCTTTGAATCGCAAAATATGTAATGAGGAAATATGCGGCTTCTCTTAACTTTTGCCGCTGAATTTCTGTAAAGTAGATGACGAAACATGTGATGAATTCTATATAAATTATTTATGAACTTATGTTTCCTTCTGATCTGTTCAGTTTTGATTGGACGACTACCCCTTCGGAGATTAGAATGGACGAAGATCGTGACACAAGATTTGTTATTTATCTTTTAGTTGCAACACCCAGCATGGCTGAGGTATCTTAGATAATATCACTTGAGCATATCTCCACTTCGTTCTAGAACTTTTCAGATACCTTGTTCTGGTCCATTCCACGGCGACCTCGAATTTTTTTAAATTTTTCAGAAGCTCTCAGATCATTCAAGAGTCTTCCTTCTTATGTTCTAGAAATTTCCAGAAAGTTACACCCCCACGTCTTTTGCCTGGTGTCCGAAGAACTTTGAAGAACTCACTTGGGTGTTTACATTACGTTCTAGAGACTTCTGGAGCATCTGTTATGGTTCATTCTATATTTTCTATAGTTTTCGAGAATCTTATTCAAGAATAGTCAATCTAATATTTCAGAAAATTCCACGAATTCTAATTATGTCCAGTGAAACATTTTTATCATTCACTCTTTTCGAAATGGCAGTAGTGACCTTCATGAGTGTTCAAAGGTGATGTTTCGTCCATCTCGTTAAAAAAATTGGCTATTTTAATCATCTTCGTCTAATAATTTTTTGAATTTTGTTAATTAGGGATCAGTTTGCAAATAACATTTTTCAGGGAATTATAAAGACATCATTATAGAAGTATAATAATCTTCACGAAGAATTTGTCATTCACCGTGGCAATTACTGTTGATGAGACTTTGATGAATTTTATGACGGCCATAAATTACATCTAAATATAATTTATAATTATAATAGTTTACAAATTTCAAGAATTAGCCTTAGGCCACTTATTCATTTTTTCCACTGGCGTTAAAGACAGTGCTGGATCGAAAAGACTATAATAATAATATTATTATTTTTCTAAAAACGGGTTTACAGCAAGAAGAGTGTCTGTCATTTCCGAAAAATTTTTTGATTGCCATTGGTAGTCATTTCTATACAACAACAAAATTTTTAAACAAAAATACTGATTCAAAACATAATGGCAATACATAATAGTGGTACTTGACATGATTTTTTGGGTTTATGACCTTCCACAATCTGAAAATGAAAAAAATGTTTTTAATCCAAAGAAATCTGTACAAGTGTAGAAAGGCAAATTAATTAATTTGCCCGATAAGTTACTGCTTATCCAAATAAATTCGTGGAAAAAACCATTAATGAAATTGAAAATAGTACTACACTTCGAACAACACAACACACAGACATGCGACATCTCCATACATATCCAACAAACAATATTATACCTTATGTCCCTGGACTGTCTGAAAAGATAAAACGGATTGGCCATAAGTACGATGTAAGAACAACATTTAAAACAACCAATACATTGAGATCAATACTCACACATACAAAACCCAAAAACGCTGGTGAATGTTCAAAAAATTGTGTTTAAAACATACATTGTTCGTGTGGTAAGAGTTATATAGGTGAAACATCAAGACCATTGATTGTGCGCCAGGAAGAACATAAAAGTTACATCAGAAATCGAAAAATAACGGGTTCGAAAATATCCGAACATATTCTAACATCTGATGGCGATCATATGATGGAATGGAATAATACCAAAATTTTATTGAGAGAATCAAACCAAGAAAAAAGAAAGTTGAAGGAAACTGCGTGCATTCTTTTATCGAACAACTGCTTCTCAACCAATTCCATCGAAATGGACCGCACCTGGTTACCCCTCCTCAGAGATGAAATAAGAACTAATAGAATGGTGATTGATTGATACCAAACACCCTATGTATCAAGATACCAAATGTCAATCAAAAGAATGTATGACAGATTTCATTTGACTGTGTCAAAGAAAGGTCTTATTACCAAAATCGCAATTCAAATTCAGTTTCCTCAGCGTCTTTTTAAGAAGTTTTGATAACGGAGGCAGATACAGCCTCCGAAACGTCAACAGTTTTCAAAAAAAGAGAAGTATTCTTTGTTAATTCGATCTCATTTTTTCAGATAGGCAAATTCAGTGTAGGGTACGTTACTGATAAAAATTAATTTCTTTCAAGACATCAGTCTTGTGAACGCAGTAACTTATCGGGCAAATTAATTAATTTGCCCTTCTACACTTGTACAGATTTCTTTGGATTAAAAAAAAAAAAATTTAATTTTCAGATTGTGGAAGGTCATAAACCCAAAAAATCATGTCAAGAACTGGATTTCCTCCACAAAATCAAACTTTCAATCAATATAATAGTGGTAATTCTGTAAGCTTTATGTTAATTTTTACCCATTTAACATATTTTGTTACACGTTTTTAAAAATTTTACAGAATAAACAGGTATGTTAATATATGTGAACATAAACTTCCAGACCATATAGCTTGCAGAGATACCACTACATCTATATCTTTTTTACAGAATAACTCGATATTAAATATGTCTGAAATTAACGTGCGTTAAAAATTAACATACAGCTTACATAATTACCCCTAATGTTGAAAATCTCATAAAGTAAACCACCTGTTGAATCATTGATCTGCATAACCAGTTCTCCCAACGAAGCTTGACTGAGTCTGGTAATTTTTTAACGATTCTTCTGACGACTTGATGATGTTTAAGATGATATTCACAATTGACATATTTTATTGGTGGTACCAGACATCGTATCTTGCTGGATAAATGAATGAGATTTTCCATGTCATGGTCTATTACGGTCGGAAAACTTCTAATTTAAGGAAGGACTGAATTTATAATCTGGTCTGGTCTTCCAAAGCTCATCCAGAGCTGGGCCGGGTACTGATAAATTGTACTCGAGTACTGGGTACCGGGTACTTCCAATAATTGAAGAACGAGTACAGAGTACCAAGTACTTTACTCATTACACATGCTCTCGAGTACAGTACTCCGAGTAAAAATAATTGAACAATATATCCCAATATATCCATTGGGTTTTCTCTGAGTCTTGCATTATACCTTCACCACTTTTTGCACCCTATAAATAACCATGAACTATCAAATCAATAATGACTAAACTATTTTGTAGTTTTCAGTTCATAAGGATAAAATTACCGATAATAATAACAAAAATAATAGTTATTTTTGTATCTAGAGCGCGAAATGCTCGACTATCTCGACAATTTTTTCAGTTCTTGATCACCAAAGTATTTCGCGCACGAGATGCAAACAAATTTTCTTCTACAAATGTCAAAAAAAACGTATACAATTTTGTCACAATTTGAAAAGTATTAAAAAAGCCTTATTTAATTATTGTTGAACATTCAGAAATAAATGATTTCTTGGATTTTCGTTTGATTGAGGACCATAAAGTTAAAAATAAATGATATCTTGAATTTTTGCTTGATTGAGGAATAGGTTAGAATATGAAAATCCCATATAGTTTACATGCAGTGTGCGAAATAGGTATTTCGCACATTACTTCGCGCACGTTGTCATGGTAACGAAGGAAAATTAAAAAAAGGGTCACTTCGCATATTGTTGGCAATGCGCGATCCTTGTCATTTTTCAACCTTTGCAGAAAAAATAATTATTAAGTAATGGCATAACTGGTTGATTCTGTTTGCCAGGATTGGCTTCATAATAACTAATTTTGATGATTTATAAAGCCTTTGAAGTTCTGAGGTTGCTGAATGAGGCATGCTGGACTGGACAGACAGGCCAGGCGTAAGTAGACGCGTTGCATAAAAACTACTCGTAAAAATGTACTCTCATAAGAAGCGCGGGTATCGGATACTTTTACGGGTACGAGTACCGAGTACTTTATATAAAATGTACTGGGTAACGGGTACAGAGTACCAGAAATGTACTCAAGAGTACAGTATAAAGGGTCAAGTAGCTCAGTGATGGAGACTAAAGCGTTCAAAACCATTGACTGCTGGTCGAATCCTCAACGATTTCAGACTTTTATATGATGGCCCGAGAAAGTGCTAGGAATCGCACGTTAAAAGGTAAGACCTCGTTAATCCGTGGCTCGCACAAGTTTCGACTTTTGAGGGCTGCCGTTCGTAAGGGGACGACAGCTGGTTAACGGAAAAAACAATTTTAACAACAAATTTTTATTCGGGTATTTCTACTTAGTACTTCCCAGCTCTGATCTCATCTTCAGTGTTTTCATAACTAGTTCCAAGTTTTCAGGTGTCATCATCATACCTGCAACTGCATATTTTGCGTCCACTTTTAGACATTTCTGAAGTTTCATGAATTTTTCTTCATATGGGTATTGACATAAAGATGAAATTCTGTTGAACTGATAGAGGAAAGTCGGCCAATCTTCAATTCATAGAAAATGGGAAAGTCTCTTTCAATAATTTGACGAGCACCAAGTGTTGGATATGCTGGATTTCAATACATTGACCATTGTGTCACATAATAATTTTATGTTTGATTTTTCACATACATTCTCCTCCACTTCTTCATTTTCTGGAATAGTATTTACCCAATCCGCAACGTATTTGTGATTAGGAGTCACATATATTTGGAAAAGTTTTCATTTCATTATCAATTTTTTGAAAATTTTCATCAATTTGATTGGAACAAGGTTTACCGTGACCCATTTTCGAATTGGGAAGAGAGTGAACCTCACTGGCGCTTCTTTCGGGACAGCTGCGGTCTGTTTCACAAAGAGAATTACTGGACATCTGGGACCGTTCTTCTATTTCATCTTCTTTAATTTGTTGTTCCATATCTATGAGTTTCAATTTGTTCATTAACATTTCATTTACTATTGCTTGTCTGTGTTTTTCGGCTTCGAATACAATTCCTTTCTTCTCGAGCTCTGAACTATCAGCTGAACACATGGAGAACTTCTTGTATGTAAACTTTCTCGTATGATGAGATATTAGTTGAATTGTCTTCAATTCCTAGTTTCTCATTCGAACTCTTATTTTGTCATTTTTTATTGACGTCATCATTCCAAAACCAGGCGGCCATAGGTAATCCTGCAGTCTTTTTTTGACACCTCGTTTCAGATTTTCGTCGATATAGGAAATTTCAGGAATACTCTCGTCGTGATTTTTATCTTCTTCCATAGGAGTTTTCAACGGATCGAAGGAACAAATGTCAATTTAATTTCAGTCACAGGAGTGACTGAAATTTTTTTTATAGGCCAATCAACAGTGCTATCAACCACGACTCAAATTGCACCACCGATATTTTTTTTAAATTGTAGGTTACAACGTGCACATCACTTTTGAGAAATATAATCCTCCCCTGTGGGGCGCTGAACTTAGTATTTTACGTAATTTCGAAATCTCTCAAAAAATAAACTCTTTCAAAAAAAAGCTTCAGATTCGGAAAGATCACATTTTTTTACAAAAAACTGTCCCTACCGAAATTTCGGGAAATCGCACGGTATTCTAGAAAAAAATTGTTGAAATTATATGCTTAAACATATATTACATACTTTAAACTCTTTGACATTCTTATACCTGAAAAATATTGACTTGGGACCTAATAATAGCGGCAGCTGGCGCGCCTCTATGTGTTTGCCACCTACAGTTGATGCAAAAAAGCAAAATTTTTATTTAGTGTATTTGCACGTCCACAAATGGTTGTCATATGAGATATATCCTAAAAAGTGGGGCTGGAAAAGGGGTACCACTTTGAAACCAATCGAAATGACAGAAAAAGCCGCTCCGCTTCGGATTCAATCTTTGTCAATCACTTTCTGTAAATGCACGATCTGCACATGCAAAAAGAGTGGTCTAAAATGCGCTAACGTTTGTAATAAAATGTAATGATTACTTGTGATTCTTTATTTCTCCATTCCCTTCCTCGATATCATTGATAAGCACTCTATCTTCCCTCAAATTTGACAATAATTTCCCTAACAATACTTCTAAATCTCAGTAAAGATAGTTCTCAACTATTTTTTGCCCATATTTATATCTAAGAATAATAGTTTGAGAGTTTTTTCAAAAACTCTCCCACTCACCTCTTAATGTCTCCGCGATGCGAGTGCGAGGGGGGGTACATTGTTTCTAATTTCTGCCTATTGTTTTTACCAATTTTTGCTCAATTCATTACTCAGAATTGATAATTTTACATATTTCTGTAAAATACCTCCAAAAACACGTTTCAGCGATTTGGGGGAGGGGGGTGCCCCGGAGAGGGAGTTAAGTTGTGAAAATAATTCATCCCTATTATTAATACCGAATTTCAGTCAAATTTATTGCCCAGAACTCATAAATTTCAAGATTCTTAGAAAAAACAGCCCGAAAATACGTTTTTGCGATTTTGGGGGTATTGCACCCTCTAGGGGGAGGATAATTTTGTTGCTGATAAATCAACCTTCCGTGACGACCAAATTGCAAAAGAAAATCGTCGGTGCAATTTGAGTTGAACTTTAATGAGAAAAAATGTTTATTTTCTTATTTGGAGTCAATCTATTTTGAGATACACACACTCCCGTGGAGAATGGGTGTATAACGCTATTTTATAACGAATGGCAGGTGTTAAAAATTCGAAAAAAATTACTCCCTGTATATCATTTAATTTATAGTTATATCGCTTGATATTGTATCAGCTTCAGCGAATGCAAAGTAACCAACCGATTACAGTAGTGTAAATTTGCTACTTTCTCCGAAGAATCTAGCCACCGCATCAGAAGGGTCATTGGCGTGTAACAAATGTTCTCCATTCTTGACTTTCATTCTAGACATTCAAGTTCAACGTTTCACGGTGCGCTTGACATTGCAAAACCATTCGCACGGAAAAGAGAAATGCTCAGCCATTGTTTTTCTGCCATTAGGCCAGTAGAGGTAGACAAAAAATCGAAAATTTTACAATAATTCCAAAAGTTTGGTCAAGTGAATGGTACCTCGAGAAAACAAATCCCAGTTTGCAGCCTGCGAAGTCCGCAACATTGTCAAAATTGAAATTTACCTGAATTTTGCTGTATACTCGAGAAAATTCCTAAAGTTCTGCAAACTAGTATGAAAATATATTATTTTCTACGACCACATGGAAATATAGGTATTCACACATTTAGCATAAGTATAATATTGAGACAATGATGGGCTATAATTCAATATATTAAGTATATGTTACATTTAACGTATCTTTCGAACCTAGTATCGTTGCCCCTTATGACGCACCATCGAATTAACCCTAATACTAATTTACAGGGTGTTTCATTTTGGAACATATCGATACGATCAAAGAAATTGACATTGTAGTTGATTCACAGTTGTTATTTCATAGTATTTCGATGGCGAAATTTTACTCTCATCCTTCATAGACCTGGAATATCAATACGTTCGTCAAATTCTAATAAAATGTTCCTCAAATCTTGCCATTTATCTTGTTCATGAGATTGGGGTTTATTAATTTCATCGGTTTCTTCGTCCTCCATTGTATTCACACTCATAACATTTGAATCTCACTGCAAAATTATACGCCATATTCAACTTTACATTGACATGAAGTCACAAACAATCAAAACATTGCCCAATGGAAACATTTTTGTTTTTTTTTCTGTAGTGAAGGGATGCAATGTTTTCATATTATTCAGTACCCCATTGAAAATGATTGAACAGTTTTCAAAACGAATCTAAACTATAATATTTTCATAATGCGTCAAAGTTCAATTTCCCGAATACTGTTGTGATATCGAAATAAAAACGAAAGTTAACCAGACAGCAGGATCCAGAACGAGAACAGGGCAATACGAAAAAAATAGGGTTGGATGGTGGAACGCATTAAATTAAAATGAAATATCAGTTATAACATCTGCGTTACCTTCATTCACCTTTCTACTACTATTATTTATCTCTGAATCAGTTGGATGTTACGAATTTTTGGTCGAAATAAGTCCAATCGCAAATGTAAAAATCCCTGACGTTATAATGATAGATTCAGAAAGAATTTTTTCTACGGGTATTTCATTTATATTTTTACTATTTCTTGTTCTTTCTCATGCCTTCAAATTATACAGGATTGTCGAAAAATATTTTTCAATACGGAACTATCGCTTTCTTTTAAAACGAACACTCGGTATAGTTTTCAACTTTGTGATGTAAAAAACGGCGTAGAATAAAATTTATAAAGAGTTTTTGATTGTAGATCCCTAAGGCGATTTGTAACCATTTTCGAATTACTGAACTTTAGAAATTGTAAGTAGCTGGAACACCCTGTATAATTGACCAAATGTAACAACTCCAAAGAACAATACTTGAAAAAGTATCTCATATTGATGAATGTTTACATCTTGATTAATCAGAATGCTGATGATTATCCAGGATAACGTTTTGTGTTGTACAATCGAGAACAAATGAAGGTTTTCATGGGCATCTAGAACCAAAACTAGCCTAAAGAAAAAGTTGTGCCCATTTGACTTTTTGTTTGGAATGACTTGGACTACAACATATCAAAAATTCAGCCGATTCGACAGGGGGCCACTTTCCCTATTAAACTGTGCGGTATCCTTTCAACTTTTTTCTCGAAATTTCAACTTTTTTCTCAAAATTTCGACTTTTTTCTTGAAATTTCGAGTTTAGTATTGAAATGTCGAAATTTACTCACTTCGACTACATTGTCGAAATTTCGAGAAAAAATTCAAAAGTTCGAAAAAAAACCTCTTGTGGCCCTCCTGCGTTTTCGTAGGTTACAAACTTGATTCGTGATATCAAATAATATATTTAATACTACAAGTTTGCAGAACTATCAGAATTTTCTCAGCAAAATTCAGGTTAATTGCCATTTTGACAAAGTTGCGTACTTCGGAACAGGTTGCGACATGAGATTTATTGCTTTCTCATTGTACCATTCACTTGACCAAAGTTTGAAAACTTTTTTAATTATTATGAATTGAATGTCTATTTCTACTGGCCTACATCTGTTGTCGCCTTCTACTTCGTATCTGTTATCACAACAGTATAGTTTCCAGGAGGATTTACAGTTATACTTCCATTGTATTCATCTACAGGGCGATGCGAGGAGAGCGGAGTTAGCAGAGCATGACAGTTCAGAGTTCGGCTCTCGTTATAACTACCTACCAACTTCACATTAACAATGATAATAATAATAATTTATTGATCCATTCAGACATTGACAAGAATGTATTGGACAGGTCAAGTTGTATATATAGGACATACACAAAATATAAATAAAAATTTGTATATAGGACATATACAATATAAATAACACTACACTACAATTATTACACTAAGGGTATAAAACATGAAATTTACAAGTAGTGGCTCAAACTATCAAACAAATTAATCTTATACCCTCTGGTGAATGGTTGAAGAGTTTTATTCCGTGATAAGTGTAGGGGATCGTTCAAATTTAGTTGTACAATGTTTCGGGATATACAAAAGGTTTCCATTCCTAGTAGGATAATCGTGGTAATGTGTTTTTTTTTTTAGGAATTTTAATATGTACATACATGGAAATGTTGAAATTTTGTGAAAAACAAAGCTCGGCCTACACGATTCTTGTGAAGATAACTGGAACATAGTGCGAATTGTTCTTTTCTGTGCTGTGAAAATTCTACCACTGTTCACAGAATTTCCCCAGAGAACGACATTGTAGGACATGTGGCTGTAGACAAGACTATACAGTATCGGAAATTTGTCATCGGGGTATAGACAAATCTATGCGAGCAACAAGGAACGCAATGATATGATAATACTACATAAATAAGAGAGAAGCTGGAAGATTCAGAAGTCATTTACTACTGGTGAATACACCAGTAAAAATCATTTTGATAATAAAGGTAATTTGAAAATGCTTTTGTTTACTCACACTGAAGAAAAGTCTTTGTTTCACTCACAGTGAAGAAAAGCCTTAATTTACTTGTGCTGAAGAAATGACGTTATTTGCTCGTGCTGAAGAAATACCGTTGTTTACTCTGAAGAAAAACCTTCGTTTACTCTAGCTGAAGAAATGTCGTTATTTACGAAATGCCCTTTGTTTACTCTGAAGAAAAACCTTTGTTTACTCGCGTTGAAGAAAGGACGTTGCTTGCTCGCGCTGAAGAAAGGCCTTCGCTCACTCACACTGAAGAAAAGCCTTTGCTCACCCATACTGAAGAAAATAAGCCTTTTGAATGTGAATGCTATCTCATCATCAGCCTTCCAACCAGCAATACCCTCTTGCATTGTCGTCAAGACCACCATAACTGATATTATAGAGATATCTGCAAATTGTTCACAATGACCTTATAATGCAAAGAAACATTCTTCCTATTCTGAAGGACATTTTGTTTCTTTGCATCATGAGCTCATTGTGGAACAATTCCCAACTATTCGATTTCGTACGGACAAATGAGAAAAGTGAGATGACATCATAGTAGAATTCATGGGACAGACAAAGACAAAACTGTCGACTATAGAATTCTATGGTACACGGAATCCCACCCCAGATTAGATGTAAGTTGTAGCATTGTTTAGACTACTGTTATGTGTTTCTCCAGTGTTGCCAGAACTAGTATGTTCATCCAAACATAGTTTTAACTTTTGTGCGTAGGTATGTTCTATGCAGTGCATATATTAAATATTAATATTGGTGCACCTGATAGATCATGCTTATAATAGGAAAGGGCGATACGATACGATATTTGTGAGTAACGATACTTTAGTCTTCGATACTCGATATTTTGTGTCGATATTTTCCAAGTCGATATTTTGGAATATCGATACTTTCCATTCAATATCGTATCGAAAGTATCAGAGGATTATTATTCAATCTTCTTCATGAAAATTAAATTCTAGTCCATATGAAATTTCTCACACATAAACATAGATACGCAATCTGAGAACTATATTCTAATATTTCATTCGTTTTGAGTTTAGTGTAAAATGTTCTGTGTTGATTTAGGTTATGTTGTAAGAATTTTCAGGTTACATCATTCATTTTCTTTATTATAAATATATTGTATCGAAACGGATCGATATTTGAAGTATCGATCTTTCAACATTCGATATTTTCTTGTACCGATACAACGAAGAACAACACATATCGATACGAAGCATCGATATTTTTAGGAGTATCGCCCATCCCTAGCTTATAGCATATTACTTTCAGATTGGCTGCTGACTGAGAACATGTCCTCTATAACGTGACCAATCAGAAAACAGAACGCTGTAAGCTCAACTACAAATAGCTGTCATATGAACTTGGCATTATTCATGACCTAAGATTGTTACCTCAGAGTAATAAAGGACAGAGAGGGCTTTTCCATCCTTGTATTGAAGGCGACAAAACTTCATTTACAAGCGAGGTCCATATGCATTCGGGTAGTTTCGTGTATGCCCGCTCATTTCATTCGGATGAATTTGTCATCCTTAGTTTGTATTATGGTCCTTATTCCTACTCAAAATGTAGACAAATTGCCCATAACATTTCACCACCCGTCACCCCCTCTGGCCCCTCTCCCACAAATTGTGTATAGAAAAAGGATAGTTCATGTTCATTTCAAAATGGGTATTTGTGTAAGTATAGGCATGGCATCTCTAAGTCTTTTATTCCTCTGAGACTGTTACCCATTCAATTCTTTTATTGCTGTTTATTTACGCCGTTTCCTTACTCAATGAAAGTTTGAATAAAAATCTAAACTAGTAGGGCAAGTTTTTAAATTCCTCCATGGATCTATCGGTGAGCATTGCATCCTTATTCAACTAATGGAAAATGACAATGACAGCACGAATACACATCATCCATAGATGAATTTAAAAACTCGCCCGTCCTTTTTTAGAAAACCTAGTAATTTTTTCGGTGATTTTTCTAATACATTTGCAATATTTGCATGGTTGGCAACACTGTCCTGTGGTGAAGGTGAGCGTTTTGCCGTTTTTTGAGGTTACTTTTCATAATCCTAATTATTATAATTTTCTATCAAATAAAATTAAAGTATGTCAGATCCATTTGATTCATTCAACTCTCCTGGACTTTCGGATTCGAAAGGAGGTGACAAAGAGTTACAGGAATTCCTTATGGTCGAGAAGCAAAAGGCACAGTTCAATGCACAGGTATGATATTTAGAATGTGAAGATTTTTCCATTACATTTTGCATTTACAGATACACGAATTCAATGACTTCTGTTGGGAGAAATGTGTCGATAAACCATCTAATAAACTGGATAGCAGGACCGAAACATGCCTTACAAATTGTGTGGACAGATTTATTGATGTTTCGCTTTTGATTACTAATCGATTTGCTCAATTACTACAGAAAGGTGGAGGCATGTGATGATCTCATTTCACATTTGTAGAGAATCAGTGAGATAAAAGTAATGTTCATAATACACTTGTTATAATAAATGGTACATATGTAGGCGTTATACAGCCTTTTTATTTGCCTCAATCTACTTGTAGAAATTGATTTATTGTAATTGTAATTTTTTTATGTTTCTAGAAGCAGTAAAAGGGACATGGAATTGTCAGTTATGCGTTGAATTTTTTTAAAGCAGCAATATTTTTCGTTTTATAAACATACTAATATTTTAGAAAAAACAAATTTTGCTCAGATTCTCTAAAGTCTTTTTCAAAATCGTAGAATTGCAGAAATTCTAAAATATTTTTTCTTCACATTCATCAAGTGAAACTGATTTTACAGGAATAGTAAAAAGAAACGACAGCCTAAGATGCCTAAAAACCCTGGTGTAGCAACTCATACCTGCAAAACTGTGGAATAAAGCATGAGACATTCGCCAACTTGATTAATGAGAAAACAAATGAACTAGTAATGTGCTTTCCGAATGTTCCGCAATACTTTCATGTATCTCCACCGTCGATTTTCTTCTTAGGGTAAGTTTCCATGAATGGAAATTTCAAGTATTGCGTATGATTATGAAAGGAAAAACAACATAATAATTGGAATATAGGGAACTACTAACTGTCCAAGGTAGTTTTAATTGTTACTGATATCCATTTTAGAAAAACTTTTTGTTGAAACAAAAAATGACTAGAATTACCCATAATGCATTTTATATAGGAGTCTTCAAATTTAGATACAAAAAAAGTCACCTTTAGTACTGTCAACGACTGAATTCTATGAAGACGCCATCTCTGGATCCAAGTACAGAAGCACACCACTAATTCATTTGTTTTGTCTTCATAATAATCTAAACAAAATCGAATCAGTCGATGCACCTGGGTTTTTAGCCAATAGCTTGATTGTAGGCATTGGCAAGATTTTTGCAACTAAACTCTCGAGTTACGAGATATTCCCTGGCCAAAACCTCGTGGGCCACCCTGTATATGAAAAAAACAGATGAAACTATTGATTTGTAGTGTTGGCAATTAACAATGAAGATAATTTTGAGCGTTCGGGATTGTTAATCGCCATTTTATTTCACGAGTTTGTTACAGAACTTTTCCGTCGACCATACCATTCAAAAATAAAGATATCTTCCTTTTACTCAACAATAAACAACAATCACTATTTTCTATTTACATTAACTCTATTTAAAGTTAGTTTAATTTTCCTTAGTGGTAGTTTCATTATTGTAAATATTAATATTCGAAATTGTACAATTACTGAAACTAAAGGAAGAAATTGAAAAATTGATTGATAGAAAATCATTCATTAATATGGGCCATTAATCAACGATTATGATAAAGTCTTTAATAGAAAATCATTCATTAATATGGGTCATTAATCAACGATTTTGATAAAGTCTTTAATAGAAAATTGTTCATTAATACGGGTCATTAATCAACAATTTTAAAATACATCATTAAAATACATCATAAATGGACGGATATTGAAAAGCTGATTATTGAGCCTACTCTCCAAACTGTCCAATTTTTAGAAAGATGTACAAAATACAAACAAAAAAAATATGAAAAAACTAACTAAATCTTTTGTGATAATAACTCAAAATCAATTTTTCATCAATAAAAAAAATGATAACAATAAAATATGAAAATTCTTATATTTATTCCCTTATAATTTTTTATTTAAAAACTAATTTCGATGAATATCTGTACAATCTTTCGAGACTTGCTGAATCCAGTGGTATAGACAGAATTTGGACAAAAATTCTTAAAAAATTTTAGTCTCTTATAACATTTCTATTGATGGATACAGCAACGTAATTTTGAAATAATTAATTTGAAAATAAAATGGCTAATAATTTTTATTTTTTACTTTGAAAAATAAGAATAGTTGGCTCTGTAAAGCTAGAATGAGAAAAAGTATCCCAATTGGTTGGTCACTGTCTACGTAAAAAAAATATAATGATTTTTCCAAAAGGGGGCCACTTTTGACAGACAAATGGAATAAAATAAAACAATAAACATCGTTCATAAATATTTTATAAAAATAGAATTCAAAAGTTATGAAAGTGTTTTTACATCATTCTTAATTCGAATACATTTCAACTAACAAGGAACAAAATTTAAAATGTACTAACCCTTTGAATGTTCTAGAAATGATGACACATATTTCTTAATACTTAGTAACAACGAAAGGAAAATTAATTTGATATCTATTGCTCCCAATCAATAATCATATGGAATAAGAATTTAGTTAAATTTTCAAAATACAAAAATGTGCTTTTTTCTTCTCAGGGCAAACTAACATCATATCTCTGACTTTATCGATGTTCCTAGCAATGAGGTGCATTCCCCTATTCTTATAAGTATGTTTATTATTTGTTTCAATAAAAAAAAATATCTCAGAAACTACTTGTATCATTGGAACATACCATAACCATTAGATCGAAAAAATATATATTCATTAGAAATTTCTTACAAAAGACACCATCAAATTTGTTTGGTCAGGCTGTTTGTACAATGAACAGCAGAAAATATAAAAACAGCTCATTGAATGCTAGCCGTCTATTCCAAAATAAGTTTCGAATCTTTCTTGATTATTTTTTAATAGTACACAACTCATCCCTTTGTATTATGGAAAGGTCTAGATAAACAGTTGAATTGCTAACAAGATGAAAAGTATGATAAACAGAACTCAATTTGTTGGTATCTTCCCAAAGAACTAGATTACACGTTATCCAGAATACTAAAAAAAATAAATAGAAAATAGCAAATCCTTTATATTTAAAACCGTCTGTATATTCTGGAAAACGATGGCATTTAACTAAACGTTACCAAGCGCCAAATTATGTTATTGAGTAATGACTTGATAAAGTCCAATAATTTGTAAGATGAATCCGTTTACATTAAAATGGCGCTTTGCACTTTCGTCAATGGATGTTACCACGTTCAATAAATCAGCTTTTGGAGTCGTAACCCTTATCTCAAAGTGAACGAGGTGGCCTTCACCACCTTTCATAAAAAAATGCACAACACGCAATAATTAAAGTTTTTTATGGTACTCTTCTCGAGTTTGAAGACCTCTATTTTGAGTAATATCAAATGGAAAATGTTTCTCATTAAAAGCAAAGTTCACTTTATATTCCTACATATTTAATAATAATATTAATTTAACTTAGTATCTAATGTTATCACAGAAACAGCATTCAGGTAAAATTTGAAGAAAGCTATGACTAGCTTTTTGGTCACAGGTAAAAAGTATCATAAGTCGCAGGTAATCTTATCCACTGATAATTAGTGCTTGATATTAACCATGACTACACATAACTCATAAAAAATAACTAGTTTTAACATATTTAGATAGTAACAATCTCTTAATTTATTAAAACAAACACATAAAGTAATAACCACAAAATCTCAAAACACAAATACAAACTTCTTGTCCAATAGGTCTGCTAAAAAGCATAGCTCTTGTTGGAAAATTGAAAGTATCCTCAAATCATATACAGGGTGTCCCAGAATAAAGGGGACAAACTCCGAGGGTAGAATCCTCACTTCATTTTAAGGCTGAAAGTTCCAATAAACATATACCCTAAAATGAGTATTAACCGAGTTACAGGGTGTTGAAAGTGACACAAAAAAATATACTTTCAAAATGTGATACCGATACTCAGTGATTATTTGGTTAGTGGCTATGTAAGTTTTAAATATCGGGAAATATTTGTGAACAAAATCCCTCGTAAATGCCAACAATTTTCGAAATATTTGAATTTATACTCATTGCAAGGTATGAAAAATGTTGGTTATAATGTTATAAATAGTTACCTTCACATTCCTTTCAAAAATAGTAAAGATTTTGATATGCACACACTTATTCAACTTCAAATATCTCAGAAACCGTTGATATTTGTGAAACGAAACATATTCCTTTATTGTATAGGAAATATCGGGGATTAAGAAGACGAAATCGATATTAATTCAGTGGCGTGAAAGTTGGGGAGGGGCGAATAGGGGTACCCATCTGCCGTAAGCCCCTGTTTAGAGTTACAAACATTCGCCTTGAAATATGAAACTGAATGCTGCTATTAAGTGACATACCAAATTTCATCAAGAAAAGTTAAGCTGTTATGGAGTTATACTGGAAAATATATATTTTTTGTATCACTCTCAACACCCTGTAACTCGGGTAATACTCATTTTAGGGTATATGTTTATTGTAACTCTCAGCCTTAAAATGAAGTGAGGATTCTACCCTCGGAGTTTGTCCCCTTTATTCTGGGACACCCTGTTTGTATATATCTGGTGTTGCCCTCTGACCAGACAGACAGAGAGTTTGTCAATGTTGGCACAAATAAAATTTACGTTCATAGACACCATGAGGCCTTTCAAGGTCATGCTCATCCATCTTGGATAAATCGAACTTCCTCGTCATTATCAGCCTGTCCCTATAAAACCTAGCATCCTCTAAACTCATAGTGGTTTTCAGTTTTAGGTCTCCTTTCACATTATTATGCCAATCCCTTTGTTGGGGAGCAACATGCTTAGTTGACAGCACTCTTTTGGTTGGGTTGACAAGAAGGAATACCAGAACTTTTCTGTGACCAACTTTAGTTTTATCCACCAACTCGAAGGGGTTCAGCTTGTGTTGAAAGATGTTGGGAAAAGCAATACAGCGATCTTCTCGACAAATAATGGAACCAATCTCTTGGTTGAGAGGGTCTCCATTATCTAGCCCATAAAATTCCTTCACTCCTCTTGCATCATTCTGTTCATAAAATGGATCGTCGACACCTTGCCTGAAGAGCAACCTGGATTCAGTTATGTTTGAAGAAGAATAATAAAAAATTCCTGTAGCTACTATGGCTTCATTTTCTAAGCCATCAACATGCCAAACTCCCCCAGCATAATTTGGTTCTTTGGGAGTCAGCTCAATACTCGAAAGTTTTACTACCACTTGCAAATTCAATTCTTTCAACACTACATGTTTCTTTTTGGTTTCTGGTGGAGTGAATTTTGGTACTTCTGGCCAATCAAATTCTTTATCTTCTGAATCATACTCCCCACATGAATCAGGTGGATTATTGCCTTCTTTTATCTTATACCAGTCGAAGCAATCTACTGTTATTCTGTTTCTGTGTATATCCAGTAAATCAGTCAAGACACAATTGAATAAAGGAACAAACTTCTCAAATATCCGAACGATCAGAGAGTACAAAGACCTGTGTTTCTGGGGATGCAAATTATTTATGTACGAATTGATAGAAACTGTTCCCTCTGAATCGACATGGAAGTCTGAAGGTAACCATTGGTAGGTGTCTGTAGTTTCATTAGTCGGTTTTTTGAGGTTTTCGATCTCATACATGTTTCCCGCAATCAAAACAGACTCCTGTGGATCTTCATCGATGATATAATCCAGCTTATCATTCAACTTATTAACTTTCGTAATACCTTTGACATAACAAAATAAAGATGGATCTACAAGATCTACCACCTGTTGATTGCTCCATGGATGATAATTCTTTTGGCTTTCATCTACATTTTCAAGAATGTCATGAACATACTTCTTGAAGTCGTTTTTCAGCTTATGATCAACCAACTCGTCTGCCTGCCATGTTCCATCAATTGCACCTACCTCTATCCCACCTGAACTCTGTTCGGCGTAATACTTCAGTTCATCGAAAACATATTCAACAAACCCCGGGTCCTCGTTAATTTCGTTTTTCCAACGGTCTACGATAGCCTTGTCATTAATCTTCTCCATCCATCCTTCCATTTCTCGGATTTCTTGACTTAACCTCATCATACGAAGTTCGCGTGTTGTTTTAGGAAGCATTGAAGGACTAATTGTGAATACTGTTGGAAATGTAATATCGTCACTATATTCCATGATCGATCGTTTATGAAGTTTATGCTTAGATAATTTCAGAAACTGATATAAGATATAAGTAATAATAAAAAAAATTAAAAAATTGTAAACTTAACCTAAATATGTCTATATTTTCAAATGAAACAGCTACATTAGCCTTGGACGATTGGCCTGGCCAACTTCCCGAAGGGAAAAGGCCAAACAGACGAAGAAGAAGAAGGAAGCTACATTAGCCGTTTTCGATTGGCGTTTGGTTCTGGTAGCGGTTGACATAAAAATGACAGCGGTTTACTTTCTTGTACTGTTAATGACGTCATAGTCGTAGTCATTGGTTAGTGGTTGCGGTAATCAATCAACACATTCGTTTCATTATTCACTATGACGTCATTAACAGTACCAGAAAGTAAACAGCTGTCATTTTTATGTCAACCGCTACCAGAACCAAATGCCAATCGATAACGGCTATAAATATGACAGCGGTCCCGAACGCTTGAAAGGGAGGGGACAGGCCAAGGACTTTTGGACACTAGTTGGACAGGCCAGATATAAATATAAAGTAGACAGGGTTTCCACGAAACCTCCATTTTGATGACGTCAGTTGTGTGCCAGAATTTGAACCTACAAACAAGTAGGACAAGGACAAGCCAGAAGAACAAGGATAGTTATATAGGAACAACCATAGTAATTCTTATATGTTTGCAGCAGTGGCACTCTTTCACCACCTTACGTCTGTGTCCGCCGAAATCTCTAGAAACTGTTTTTCGCGGTAACCCTGTCAGTATTATATAGAACAACCACAGACCTCATTGAGGTCTGTGAGAAGAACCCTGGGACAGGCAACATATCCTAGCTACCCCTACCCTAAACGCAGAGAACATGAGCCATGGTCTATAGTTAATGATCTTAGGGGTAAAAATAAGACCAATCCTATCAAATGTAACATATCTCAAGAAAAACTCAATGAATATTATTGTTCTATTGGCAATAAATTGAAAGAGAATATAGAAGCCAGCTGTGACCCCTTGGAATATCTCAAAAATGTAAATGTTTTTGAAAATTTCATTTTAACTGACACGGATGTATATGAGCTTATACAGATCATCAATGAGATCAAAAACAAAAATTCGGCGGGTATGGATGGAATATCTACAAAAATATTTAAAAATCTACCTCTAAGTGCATTACATGTCTTGGTTGAGTGCATAAATGAATCATTCAGGAATGGTATATTTCCGACTTGTTTGAAAATAGCTATGGTTATTCCACTACATAAGGGTGGAGATCTTGAAGATCCCTCAAATTTCAGGCCCATTTCATTATTATCAACTCTCTCAAAAATTATTGAACGATTGGTGAAAAAAAGATTGATGACCTTCTTTTCAAGAAACAATGTGATATCCAGTCTTCAATTCGGCTTTCAAAGTTCGAAAAGTACCACAGATGCTATTTTCTCCTTTCTTGAGAATGCATATGCTAGTATTAATGATGGCAGGGCTGTTGCAGCAGTGTTTTGTGATTTCTCGAAAGCATTCGATTGCGTTGATCACAGAACGCTGCTGCGAAAGCTTAGCCATTATGGGGTAAGAGGAACAAACCTGACCTGGTTCGATTCATATCTGTCAGGACGTAGCCAGTTTGTAAAAACATCAAGTGGACAATCTAATCTCAGTGTCATAAAACACGGAGTACCACAGGGGTCTGTTTTAGGACCAGTGTTGTTTTTGATATATCTAAATGACCTAATAACCCTTAACATAGCAGGACGATTCACTATTTTTGCTGACGATACCACTATTATATGGAGTAATAAAGAAATTAATCAGCTATCAAATATGATTAAAATAGATGTTCAAAATATTCAAAACTGGTGTAACGCTAACTCCTTATGTTTCAATTTAAACAAAACTAAACTTGTTACCTTCAAATGTTCACTAGACGATTTAGAATTGGGTAATAACTACATAGAAAACAAACAACATAATAAATTTCTAGGTATTTACATAGATAATAAATTAAATTTTAAAGAACATGTAACGCATTTGAGCAAAAAAGTTTCCAGTGGATGTTATGCCATTAGAGTGATATCAAGTGAACTGGGGTATAATACAGCTAGAATGGCTTACTTTGCATTAGTTGAATCTCATATTCGCTATGGAATAGCTTTCTGGGGCCATTGTAACTTACAATTACATAATACGATATTTGCTCTCCAGAAACGGTCATTGAGATATATTTCAAAGTCTAAATCAAGGGATCATTGTAAGCCTCTATTCATCCGCCACAAAATTTTAACAGTAACCTGTTTATACATAATGGAAACAGCATGCCTAATTCATAAAAATAAAGCTAGCATGTACACTCCTGGTACTAATTGTTACAGTACCAGGCAGGACCACATGCTTTATTTACCCATTCCAAAATCTGCTCTGACTAAGCATTCTCTGATTTATGAAAGTATTAAAGTGTACAACCATCTACCTACTATCCTGAAAAATATTACAGATAAAAAAAAGTTCAGAAGTGCAGTTAAGAATATTTTAGTAGATAAGGCCTATTATTCGATCAACGAATTCTACTGTGATAATCTGTAAGTTCCTAATTGTCGTCATTTAAATGTTAAATGTTTTGTTAGTGATAATCTGTTTTTGTTGTTTTGCATTTATTATATTTTGACATGTATTTTATTATACGAAATCTCATGCTTTGTCAACAAGATGTATTATCTTAGACAATAAAGTATATTTTGACTTGACTTGACTTGACTTGACTTGACTTGACTTGACTATTCGTTTGCATCAAGGTCAGTGTAATTTACACCGCATTTTGAATGGAGTGATTGGAGTGTAGCTGAGTGCAGTTCAAACAAAGGAATGTGTCAAATTAATTTGCAAACGAATGCTAAAATCGAGTGTAAATTACACCAGGTGTAGGAACGTGCTACACCTCGATGCAAACGAATAAACATGGAATAAACCTGGCGATAAATATGGCGACGATATGGGAGAGTCATCCAAGTCGCCAACTTACGTATTTTGCGTAAAACCTCTATCTCTTCCTTCAATCGTAGAAATTCCTAAAAATTCTAGTACAGAAATTAAAACTACACTAGTAGCATTAAGTATTTTCATTTTGGTCAAAAGGTTCCAAATAACTATTTCATGGACAAAAACTAATTTCTAGGGAATCTAGTGAGATTTGTGATTTCTAGTGATATTTTAGTCAGATGCCATCATCGACATTGTCGATGGATGCCATTCGCAGTCTGTGCGAAAGGTGCGACATGTATAATTATTTGGTTGAACTAATACAATGTAGAGCAGTTCTTTCATAAGCGCTAATGTATTTATTTCAACTGTTTTCTCATTATTAATCGATTTTTAGATAATAAATTGAGTTTAGTGATATTCTTAAGTATTCATAGTTTCAGAATAAGTCAACTTGAAGTGGCGGCAGATGTCTTAAGTTCCAATACCAAGCGTATTTGCTCAGTGCTGCAATGCTGAATGTACTATCAATTTAGTACCAAAGACGAAGTTTCTTTACATATATTATTTTCGATTCAAAAACAAAGAGTTGTTAAGACATGGCGATGTAGTCGTGGATAAAAATGTCTGATAAACTCATTTCAACTGTCGACATCTCGAGTACTTCATTCAAATTTGAATGAGACTGAAATGAAACACTATCACTATGGTCTCTTATGGAATTTAGCAGTTGATCACCATTATATTGTTTCGCGCCTAAATCTTTAGCGCCACCTAGCGAGAACGCAACTTCTTGAGACCAATGAAATTATATTCATTTCAGTGGATTGTACTTACCATTTTTTCCACTAAATATATACCTATATTATCAATTTGTTTTATACCTAGAAAAAAATACTGAATTAATTTTTCCTATTGTGATGTTTTTTCATCAGCGACAATTTATTGAGCATTGAAATAATACCACACAAGTACAAAATTATATTAATTGAAATCAGTTAGCAGAACATTTATTAGTACCCTTCCAAAGCACTATATTCCGAATGTATTTGAAGTTGAACCATTTGTTAAAACAAAGTCCTATAAAAAATATTATAAAAATAAGAAAAACTTAACAAGGTGGCTATAACTTTTTTGCTGGAAAGTTATCAGCCTCACATTATTTCTGTTTAAATCTAGTGTTGTCGTATGACCTGAATAATTTCACTCTGAGAGTTCTTCAATGTTCACACAAAGAAAATCTACGTTCATATAAGGAATGAGGCTTATCAAAGTTATACTGGTACAACGTAGATTCTTCAAACTTTCTTGTCTTCATCAGCTTCTCCCTATACATCTTTGCATCTTCCAAGGTCATAGTCCATTCCAGTTTTGGATCCCCTTCATTATGCCATTCTCTTTGTTGGGGAGCAACATGCTTAGTTGAGAGTACTCGTCTATTGGGGTCGACAAGAAAGAATACCAGAATTTTTCGGTGGCCTACTTTGGTTTTATCCACCAGCTCAAAGGGACCCACCTTGTGTTGATAGATGTTGGGAAAAGCAATACATCTATCTTCACGACAAACAATGGAACCAAGCTCTTGGTTCAGAGGGTCGTTGTCCTCTAGCCCATAAAATTCCTTCACTCCTCGCACATCGTTCTGTTCATAAGTTGGCTCTTGAACACCTTGTCTAAAGAACAACCTGGATTCAGTTATGTTTGAAGAAGAATAATAATATATTCCTGTAGCTACTATGGCTTCGCTTGCTGTACCTTCAACATGCCAAACTCCACCAGCATACTTTGGTTCTTTGGGAGTCAGTACAATATTTGCAAGTTTTACTATCACTTGCAAATCCCTTCCTTTCAGATTAACACATTTATTTATGGATTCCGGTGGAATAAACTTTGGAATTTCTGGCCAAACAAATTCACGGTTATTTAGATAGTCTGAATCATCGGATTCATCCTCCTCACCTGAATGGGGTGAATTACTTCTTTCCGTTTCCTTATACCAGTTGAAACAATTTACTTCTATTCTGTTCCCAAGTATATCGTGTAAATCTGTTAAGACACGGTTGAACAAAGGAACAAATTTTTCAAATATCCCAACAATCAGGGAACACAAAGTACTATGTTTCTCTGGATGCAAATTATTAATGTAAGAATTCATTGAAACTGTACCCTCTGAATCAACGTGGAATTCTGAAGGTAACCATTGGTACTTGCCTGTAGTTTCTTTTGTTGCTACTTTGAGGTTTTCGTTATCATCTACAATATAATCCAGCTTATCGTTTAACTTATTAACTTTTGTTACACCTTTGACATAACAATATAAAGATGGATGTACAAGATCTACCACCTGGTTATTGCTCCAAGGATGATAATCCTTTTGACTTTCATCTACATTTTCAAGAATATCATAAACACACTTCTTGAAGTCAGTTTTCAGTTTTTGATCAATCAACCCATCTGCCTGCCATGTTCCATCAATTGCACCTACCTGTATGCCACCTGAACTCAGACTGGCATAATACTTTAATTCATCGAAAACATATTCAACCAACCTCTCATCCTCGTTAATTTCTTTTTTCCAACGGTCCAAGATAACCTTGTCATTAATCTTCTCCATCCATCCATCTTTCTCGCGGATTTCTTGACTCAACTTCATCATAAGAAGTTCCCGTGTTGTTTTTGGTGGCATAGCTTCATCTTCATCAATTGTGAACGCTGTTGGATATAATATATCGTCACTGTCTTCCATGAGTATTCGTAATAACTAACAGGTATCTGAACTGGTATGCTGGAATTATTGTTGTTTTGTTGTTAATGTAAATATTCTGCTACATTGCTACTGCTATAATGTGTAATGAGTTTTTTGCCAGTTTCCCCCTGCGTTTTTTCGTGGGAAATGGGAATTTCCAAAATCGTAACGATCGTCTCTCTCTCTCTCTCATCATTTATTGTCCTCAGCTTCCTTTAAGGCGCTATATGGACATCCCCAACTGCGGCAAATCCGTTGCCATCCGGCCTTCAACCGGCGTAGACAGTTGAGGTGTATCGGGGGAATGCAGTAATCTGGCCATATTGCATCCCAAGTGTATTTTTCAAACATATTATAAATATTTTTTTTTTCCTGAATATTGCTGGCACGTCGTAGACGGCGGACATGTGTCACAACATATAACCCATTCATACAAGTGTTCTGGCTAGGCCTTGTTACTAACTCCTTGCGCCACCTATGGAGCAGCATGATTATTCGTAGTCCCGTCAATCATGAAAACGTGGGAAAGGTATTCTTCAATAACCCAGAGTTAATTTCTAATGAAAAAAAGTCTGGTTCATTGGAGAATCGAACTCAGGACCCTTGGATCATGAGACTAGCGCTAAACCACTGCGCCACCTCGCCTACTCGTAACGATCGTAACTGATAAAAATAGCCACAGTTCTCTGTTTAATCACAAGATAACGCCACAGAACATGGGTAATGCGTATGTGTTGTGTTCTGTGGATGACGTTTAGATTGCAACTCAGAGTAATAAAGAACGTAGAGAGGCCCTTTCTATCCATATCTTGAAGGCAACATGCAACATAACTATGGGAGTTAACCATGTTCAAATTGTCATTCTTCGTTTGTATTATGGTCCGACTCGCTCTAAATGTAAACAAACTGCCCATAACGTCCATAGACATAGACTCCGCAAGTAGTGACGTGCCAAACTACCTGAATTTGGTACATTCTTTATAATGTACCTTCCAATAACATATTATTTTCATCAGTCAGATTTCAAAGAAAAAATCTGAAAATTCAGGGATCATCTATGTGGTTTCTGCACTTATCAGAAATAAAAGTTATTAAAAATCTCCAGAAATGTGAATTTTAGGGCATGGAAAAACCAAACTTGACAGATTTCCCATATCTAACAAATTGAATATATTGCTTTTCCAGTTTGTGATGAAAAAAATGAAATAACCACATTAATCGTCGTTTTTTTCTCTAAAAATTCATTCTCTTATGTTTTTTCCTAGTTTTTCGAATAAGCCGAGAAATTCACATTAAAGAAATAATGAGTAGGACGTCACATTGGTTTCCATGCGGTGTTGCCGATTTTATCACCACGGCTCGGGAGATTAAGTCGGATGTCATATATCCACGATAATTTATGATCTTGCCCGAAATAGAAATAAAAGAACTTTAATTCTCGCCTTTATACGTCTTCTAATACAGGTAGGCCCTATTTTAATAAAGTCATCCTTATTCCAGATTCTCACTGCGAAAAATTGTTTTTTTATTTTGAATCGGAAAGACGAACAGACATACGAACAAAGAGAGAGTTGAATAAAGAAATAAAGAATGAAAAGTTCGAATAAAAACTTATGAAACTCATTTCAGACAGATTTGTTTAATTAGAATAAACTTTTTTGATTTTTGTTCGAAAATATGAATAGGATATTCATAAAATCTGTTGTGGAATCATCTGCGGCTGAAAGACAAACTTTAGTAGCTATTTTTCATCGTTCAAGATAACCTCTTGGGAGGTATTCATGTTGAAAAGGGAAACATTCTCTATCAAAATTGAAACATGTAATTTTTTTGTAATATTCAACAGAAAACAACTACTTCCCCGGCTAAAAGCCACGCTGGGCATTGAACTACAAGATATAAGATAAATATTCATTGAAGCAAAAGGTTCGCTTCTCTCGCATTTAATGAGAGAGAAGCGAACCTTTTGCTTCAATGAAATGAACGATTTCTGTGAGTGATATATTTTTTAATTATATTCTCCCTATCTAATTTATTCAATGAAAACTAGAGATCACTTTCAGATTTTATATTTTCAGTTAGAGTCTTTTCACTATATCTATCAGATGTAGATCAGCGTGGCTCAGCCGGAGTAGTTGTTTTCTGTTAGATATTACGAAAAAATCACATTTTTTTATTTTCATGGAGAATGGTCCCCTTTTGAAGAATAAACTACGTTCGGCCATTCCCTTTCACCATTCACCACTCTAGGTAAAGTATGAAATTCAGGATGGTGTCTTGTCCATGCTTCGTATTTTTGTGGTGCCGGAAAATCACCAGATTAACGTAGGCACAGTTAGGAGAAAATGACGTGGCGTATCAGGATCGTTCGACAATAAAACCGACAAGACCGATAAAAAGTATATTGAAGAAAGAAAAATCTTAATGGAATAATTTCATTGGAATAAAAAAAAATATATTATTCAGTATTGAACTGAGGAAATTATAGTTATTTCATCTTCTATAACGATATCTTTTGAAATGGAACCACAACTGAAATATATTATTTTGAAACTGGCATCTAAATCCTCTTTTATATGAATATTCCCATTCTCTGTTCACAATCTTAAAAGCAATATCTTCATAAGGAGGGCCTGCGTGGAAGCGTAGTATAGCAAACTCCTTATTTTCCGGACAGGGGGTCTGAAACAAAGAATGATGGTAAAAAACTGAATCATTTATATTTGAACTGATCAGCAAGCACATCTCATGTTCACTAGAAACCAAGGTTCAAAAAACTACGTTAAAAAATAAAATTAAAAAATAATCAATTTTTTTTAAGTCCGATAAGTTTTTGCATGAACTTATGTATTCTCTTGTGCATATGTAAATTTTTTAGTGATGAATAAATTCTATCTATCTATCTATCTATTTAATTCTGTCACAGAATTTCTTCTGTCAGAAATGGCTTAACGCCGCCTTGCGCCGGAATTTCTTTATAAAAATCACGTTGAAACTTGCACAATTCACAACAAGAAATAGACGAGAACCCCTAAACTGATTCATTTCACAAATTTTATTGAGTCTGTGAGTGTTTGTGAGTGTCTGTAGCCAAGTAGAGTAACCCAAGTCAATTGAAAGTTAAAACTATTGAAATTAAAATAAATGAACTATATTGAAACTATTGTACAATCGCGATTATTTTTAACAAATATAATTGCTTTAAATTTGTTGTGTATAGAGTCCTGAAATTTGGTAAGATACGTTAAGTATCTATCGATGATTTTTTTATTTAATGAGTTTGATATAAGTACCAAGAAAAACCGATTAAAACCTCGCACATTTACTACGTAAAATGGCTTTCGGCTAATTTTGCTTACATTTTGATACATTGTAGATCCTGGAATCCTCATAGCACTCTTACCCAAAACTTACTGAAGACAGTTTTTCTACAAAAAAATCAATCAATCTCTTTCAAAAAACAATTAGACTGGAAAGTAGTTGTTTTCTGTTAGGTATTACAAAAAATCACTTTTTTCAATTTTCATGGAGAATGTTCCCCTTTTCAAATTTAGGGCATTGTTTGGCATTCATGCTGTTTTTGCCTGTCACATTGTTAATCAGACTTGAATTTAATATGAGGTCAATTAGTCGACAAAAGTAGCTAAAATGGTTTACATTGGTCCCTTGAAGAACAAACAATATCTATAAACGAAAATGTTAGAAGTAGAAAAACAGAAATATTTACAACAAATTGAATTCGTTGAAATGGAAGCTCGAGTATCAATGTCAAGAGAATACATTTTTATTTCCAGAAGACAAAAGTGCATATAAAGCATCACTATTACAAACATCTCAAGTCAGACAGTTATATGAAATATTGAATTCTCTGCTCGAACACGTGAACACAAACAATGTATACACGCCGAGATATTCAGTGGAATTTTTTTTTTCGTTATTTGATGGACGATATGAAGTTTGACCTACGTTCATCTACAGTTTCAAGAGAATATCCGAACTATGTGAATATACAGACGAAGAGGCAAATGTTTGAGGAGAGAGGCAAAATCAGCAGTTGCAGGGATATGCTCATCAGTCCACAAAGTTTACATCAGGTGACAGAGATTAAAGATGGAATTCCGAAAACCCGAACAAATAATCGAAACCTTGTTAGTGAAAGTAAAATCCGCTGTTTCTATCAAAGAAAATGCTGTGTATCAACATCCAAAAGATTTATTTTCGATTCGAAATCATTTCCAAAAATGAATCCATATCATTCTTATCTTCGTCAGCTACAACCAAAGACGAATGTACTTACTGTAATAAAATAGGCCATAAAAGAGATGCTTGTACAATATTCAAGACATATGTAGATTATGAAACCTGCAATATTATCAAGTGGAAATTCTTCAAAATTCTTGGAGAAATAATGACACGTTGAATTGCAAGAGGATACGAAGTTGCATTAACATCAACTAAAAGTATTCCATGTTTTTGATGCAAAGGATAACTCACCAAAAAATATTCGGGAGTGCTGCTTTTATCTATCAAGTCGGGGTAGAAAATGTTGAACTTGTATCCTTGGACAATTTTCGGGGGTGGATTATCCATATCATAATGCGTTTGGTTATATTTATTCCATTCGAATCCAGTATGAACTCTATTGAAATATCTCGGTTTTCGAGGTCGGTACTTGTCAGACCACAAATAAACTTGGTTGTCCAATGCTTGTTCAACGGAAAACTGTGCTTCGTCTGCATCCATTCCCTTCTTTGCCTCCGTTTGTAGCATAAGTTCTTCCTTCGTAATAACATTCTAGAATAGAGAAAAATTTACTGACTGATTTATTCATAAACTGAGATATTTTATGTCTTAGTGATAAGATTTTGAGAAAAAAAATGTTTGGTCTCCTTCCAAGTTCTAACCCCTTGATTCTACTGAATGCAAAAATATTGTTAGTATGCTCATACAAAATCGGTTGAAATAAGGCAGCTAAATTTAAACTAATGATACCTCGATTTTTTTGCCGCTACCAACAACTTGCAGCCTAGCAAATTCTAATCTTTTGTTATCATCCTCTTCGGTGACCACAATTGTTCCAGGTTCAATTTCTTCTGGGGTTACAAACTTCGGGCTATAACCTCCTGCTTGATAGGCATTGAAGAACTCGTTGAGCGTATCTCGAGCTGCAGCTTCCTCTTCATTTCTGAATTATAAGGATTTTTAAACGTAGAAAGAAGAAAAGTCTTGTGATGCAAGTGTGGAGATACAGGGTGTAATCTAACCTCTTGCACTCCCGTGAAGGAGGGGTGTATGAAGTCATGTTAGAACGAATGGCAGATAGGTGTGAAAAATAAGCAAAACATTTTTGGAGTTTTAAAATTTTGTGAAATACGGGTCGACATTTTGGGAACCTCTGTTCGCCATCCTTCGATACCAGAAAAGGCAATTGCCAGTGAATGAAAGACACTAAGATTGCGTTTGCAGAAGTCCAGAGAGTCTCTCACCCGTATTATTGGTTGCAAGCAGATGGAATAGAAAATCAACGAACCTCATGGGTATCCCAGTATCCAAACTGGTACACTGGTAGCTCAAGGCAGCACTAGTAGCTGAAGACAGGACCACACTTCACAAATTAATCAACAAAACAGTTCAACAGTGGATTCATACAGGATTTGTTTTCGTAAACAACCGGATCAATGACCGGACCATGGCTGGACATTTTGCATAAACATTAGACAACAGGCTAACAACGAACGAAAGCAACGTTGTTGCCAGTTCTCGCGCGTGCACAGAGTACTGGATGCAAAGTTGTAGTGTTCAAACGGTCCTGAACTTTTCAGAGTACCACTAAAAATTCTTCTAACAAGATGTACATACCAATGACTCCAGACTCTACCAAGAATTGGAATTTTCTACCTCATTCATACCTGGGTGTGTTCTTTTGTAGTCTACTCTGCAATCCACGCACGGGACAGTTTGATGTTTAGAGTACGAACAAAGCAAACGACAAACATGTTCCACGTACTTCCCGTGCACACCGCTGCCTCCGTTGAAGTGAACTGTCATCGTGTCATCGACCCGGTTGATGTTGATAAACGTATGTTCACAACACCTGTGGATAGTAATGAAATGTTTTGATTCGTGTTGTGTCTTGTGTGTGCAAGAGGTTAGATTAGACCCTGTATAATACTCTTCATAACAGTGAATAAACAGGTTACATTTTTTAGGTGGTAGATTAAAGCAATATTTAATGAAAACTAGTAAAACAGAATAGAATAAAATTTTATAACGTATTACGTATATGTGAATAATATTACGAGTTGTCAAGAGTTCTTCAAATTTTACCGATCAGTGAGATAAAAATCTAATCCTTCCCATTATTTAAGGTGATATCGGGTATCAAAAGAGTAAAATCAACATTTTGAAAATTCTTTTCCTTGAATCTTTCACTATGAATATATACATGCATACATTCATCCCAACATCAAGTCGGCTATTTTTAACGCCTCAACACGTGTTTCAATCTTCAAGTTCTTATATTCTGAAGATGAGCACTTGGTGATTGAAATACGTGTTGAAGTGTTAAAAATAGCGGTTTGGTGTTAGGATAAAACTCCAGTATATTCATTACTACAACAAAGGTTCCTTCGTTATATTTACAAAATAGAACATCTGACAACACCCAAAAAACTTCAATGCGACAACATATGACGTCAGTTCCGGTTATTGAAGTTGGCTTTATTTGATTGTTTCAAGAATACGGTTTGGTTTCTAAATGGTAATTTTTTTTATAGAAGCACTTCCTAGAAGACTATGAATAATATTAAATTAAACAAATTTAGAAGTTTTACTAAACGAGTAGGTATAGCTTTTGAGTATGAGCGAGCACAGCGATCGTGTAACTTAAAAGCTATATGAGTTTAGTGAAACTGCTTTTTTTACGAGGTTTTTGTTTATAATATCTTTTCACATTTTGTATTAGTTATTATAAACAAATAATCATAGATATAAAATATTACAAAGTTAAAAAATTAAGAAAATTCATAGTAGGTACCTGTTAAAATTTCGTAACCTAGTACCCTAATACTGTTTGTTTATTTCCAATATCAAATGAACAATCAAACTGTGTTTTATTGACAGTGACATTACTATGCAGTAAAGTGACAGTTCTATGTGATAAAATGCCACTTTATTGAACGACTTTGAATTCAGTAAAATAGCACATTATCAGTCAAATTGCGAAAGATTCCATTTTAATGATATGAGTATTGGATTATGCCGCTGCCACTCTGGATGTTCAAAAGGACTCGGTCATGGATGAAGTCCAGTCTCTGCCGAAGCTTGCTGACGTAGTTGTCTCCGGCAGTAGCGCAGTATCTTCATAAAACACAGAATTTTTGTTCATAGCCGACTATTGCCCTTTTTTCATCGACTTTCCCTAGTTTTCCTGTGTCGGTTTCGATTCTTTGACTGCTGGACATTTGCTACTGACATGTCCAATTCTTCCACAATTCCAACACCTTTTAGATCTTTCAACACTTCCTTCATCACTTATCTTATGGCAGCTTCAATAGTAGCAGTCTCCTGTGGAGCTTCCTCAATCATTCTGCATTTGTTTTGGCCCCATCTTCAAATTGCCGGCGTTAATTTGCTCATGGAGTCCAAAATTATGTCCAGCATAGAATTTTGCTTCATAGTTTCTGTGGTGTGGGCAGTATCAATTCGATTTTCTAACTTACTAATTTTTTCCTTCATTTTGTACATTTCTGCTCCTTCTGTCTTTGATTTTCTCACTTACTTTTTCCTTCAATGTTTCCATTTCTTCCTCGACTTCATCTTTGATTTTATCTATATCTGTCTCGACAGTTCCCATTCTTTCTTCTGATAGATTCACCACACCACAAAATTTTTCTGCAAACCTGTGTTTTGGACGAGTTTATCTTTTTTGGATTTTTTTAGTAGCTCATCTTCCAGATTCTTCGAATTTTGTTGCAAATTATCTTCCAGAATCAAACTCCGAATAAAAAAGTTTCGGGGTCTTCTCCGTCTTGATTCAGTCTCCTGAGATTATTTTTCAAGTGCGAGCTTCTAACCAGTTGTTGCGACTTTTCTTTCTTTGAATTCCCGCTTCACTCGGAGACTTTCAAGACTACAAGGCGCATTTTCCTATGAACGATACTATACTGAAATATTTTGACTCACCCTTCGTTATCACTGACACGGTCATCTTCTTGAGATCCTCCAGGCTTTGGTTCGATATTTTTGCTGGTACTTGGCTCCTCGTCTGCCTCACTGGAAAGAGCTTCACTCTGTGCGGGAACAATAACCGCTTGTTCAGCTTTAAGTACCTGCAATTTCCGTCTCAAACTCTCTTGATGTCTATCTCTTAATCGTGCTCTTGCCATATGAGCTGAAAACACAAAAAAAGAAAGTGAAAAAGCGTCCTGAGAGTATTATTTCTAAGCACTCCAAAGGCACAAATTCTAAGATTTTCGAGCCAGTGCGGCCATTGTTGAACTACACACAGGTTTCTGTTTTAGTTAGTCAGAAATGATGTGTTTCATTTGTTCTTTTTGTTTTTCTATATATGGCTTCTTCTCATGTAGATTATGTAATTATTCAAAAAAGTAATTTGATTACCTGTGCTTCGGACTTCCATCGTCTTAATGGTTGAAAGATTTCTACTTCTTTCAATTTTTCACTACGTTTCAATTGCTTGAATCTGCAATCGTCTTCAGGTGAATACTGACAAATTTTGAATCTACACGATGTTTTATAGGTCTGCCGGTAATTACGTTGTAAATTACGCGCGGTCTTGCGGCGCGCGTGTTTTCGCGCTAATTCTCCCTCCAAAACGGTTCATTAGCGACCTCCATACGTTTTTGATTTCCACGCTCGGTTGACTGAAAGCACCATTAACCTCGATATAAGCGGTTTCAATAAATTTGCGTTTAAACCAGTGTTCTTCTCTATGAAGGATAATGGACATTAGCTTCGTCCCAAAGAATTCGATGGTGCTCTGTCCACGCGTGGTCGGCTATTCCCGATTTAGATGTTTCCCCCCGTTGAGTCCACTTTTTGTGTTCAGCTATTCTTACAGATAATGGCCGCTTGGTCTCTCCGATATAGGAATCTCCACATTCACATCGGACCTCGTAAATACAGTTTTTGCTGGATTATGTTTCGTTCTCTGGTTTCGTTTTGGTGAGGAAACTTCGTAAAGTGCTGCCGGATTGAAAGCAACTCTTTATATTGTATTTGTTTCCGATCCTTTTAATCTTCTCGGAGATAACCCTAATGTAGGGAAGGACAAGAATGGGGTTTTGTGATCGTTCTTCGACCGTCTTGGTCCTTTGAGTTGTTTCTGAACTTCCTCTATGAGTTTCTCGGGGTAACCGTTTTGGCGTAGGTCTTTCCTTATGTGATTTATTTCCGCATCCAGAGACTCCTGGTTGTTGCAAATACACATTGCTCTCTCCACCAACGTTCTTACAATGCCCCTCTTCGTGGAATTCGGGTGATTGGAGCCATAGTTGAGGTACTGTCCAGTGTGTCTTTTTTCTGTAAACAGAGGTGAGGATACCGGTGTCTTTTCTTTCAGCTTTCACATCGAGGAAAGGCAAGGTACTGTTAGTTTCCTTTTCTATTGTGAACGTGATTGAATTCCTGATGTTATTTATTCTTGAGAAGAAATTCTCAAGGTGTTCATCTCCGTGGCTCCATATGATGAATGTGTCGTCCACGTATCTTAGCCACAGTTTTAGTTTGTATTCTGCCTCTCTAATAGCCAATTCCTCGAACCACTCCATATATATGTTGGCGATTACTGGAGAAAGAGAAGATCCCATCGGCAGTCCATCAGTTTGGGAGAAGAAACGGTCCATTTCTTGGAAGTAAGAGTTATGAAGGCAGCACTGCAGTAGTTCCAATATCGCTTGTACAGGAAGGTCAGTCCTTTCTTGAAGCTCGATGTCTTCTTCAAGTTTCCTCTTGATGATGGTGAGGGATTCTTCTTTGGGGTCTCTACGTCAAAGCTGACGAAACGGTCTTCAGGTCCTAGTTGAACATCTTTGATAACGTCCACGAAGTGTTTGGAATTCTTGACGAAAGAACTGCTATTGCCCTGTAAGGGTTGTAGTATCGGTAGTAGGTATTTCGCCAGATTATAGGTCGGTGAGTTACGGGAACTGGTGATTGGTCTCAATGGCACGACGGGTTTGTGAATTTTTTGGAAGACCGAATTAGCGCGAAAACACGCGCGCCACAAGACCGCACGTAATTTACAACGTAATTACCGGCAGACCTATAAAACATCGTGTAGATTCAAAATTTGTCAGTATTCACCTGAAGACGATTGCAGATTCAAGCAATTGAAACGTAGTGAAAAATTGAAAGAAGTAGAAATCTTTCAACCATTAAGACGATGGAAGTCCGAAGCACAAGTAATCAAGTTACTACATCGTCTACAACCTTCAAAACAAAAAAGTAATATTACGAAATGAAATAAACTCAAATTACATACCTTTCAATTGTGACAACAACGACTCCCAATACCCAATATCAATACCATCAGCTCTGCCACTGATTTTTGTCTCGATCTGCTTCTCCAGTGCTGCCAACTGAACCGCCGTCTTCCCTTTGAAAACGGAAGTAACGTCCGATGCGACTGCTTGATGAATTCCCTCTCGTCTATTCAAACCCATATCAAAATCGTTTTGTTTTTCGATCTTCCGCAATTTCTGCAACTCGTCTTCAACGATAACAGTGATGTCATTCCAGTACTCTAGATTTTTTCCACGTTCCAGCTCTTTATACACTTTTATGTCCTCCACTAAATCCTCGAGATCTTGTATATGCAGCCCGTTGAGGTATGTGTAAGGCTCGTGCATTTCTACGGCGTCCACTTCTTCTTCTGCGCTAATGTATTTGGCAAGGAGGTCGATAGGTTTGGCTAAAAAATTGTATAACACTGAAAAAACTATTTGCTGTGGAAGTTTGTGTACAATTAAGAACTATTTCATTACAAACAACATTAGGTCTTAGGAAGGGGTAGTTATATTCCAGTTCTCTACGGTTTAAAATAGTATTGGACATTTTTTGGATTGACGTGGCCGTTACTTGATGGAAATCCATAGTTATGACTGTAAGGTAAAAAACGATTAAAATTTCCACAAAATTTATTATCTTTGCGACATGTTTCGATACACAGTATCTTTTTCAAGCGAATGTAGTACATTAAACTATTCTTCATTGAAATTACTTAAATACCTTTTTTACGCATTAACATAATTAGGGACTACCTATAATTATCGCTAATACCTAGACTCATACAACTTATAAAATTGATATAACAATGAACCTACCTGGAAATCTCAAAACACAACCACCGCTCAATTGAACAAATTTTACAAAGGGGAACCGTTCAGGTCTAGTTGATCATTCAATAAACAAGATGAATTTTTCAATTTATTAATTTCCAAGAATTCTAAATAATTAAGCCTAATGCCCTTATTTTCCACATGAAGAATTTCGAAGTTTTCATCGAAGTCATGGCCTTCCTCCAAAATATGATTGGCATATGATGAGTGTGCTTTATTGTTTATATAATTCATACGCTGTTCACGTATGCGGCTTTTAAATGGTCTACCTGTCTGGCCGATATATACTTTGGAGCAAGATCCACAATTCAATTTATAAACTCCTGATTTTTCTGATTTCTGCGTTTTATCTTTGTTATTCTTGATAAACCTTCCCAGTGTGTTATCTGTGCTATATGCTACTCTTAAGTTTTGCTTATGCAAAAATGAAGCTATTTTTTCCGTGACGGGTCCTGAATAAGTTAAAGTTCTATAATTATTGTCAAGGTTCCTCAAAGTGGGGTACACTTCCTGGATAGCCTTTCTATATAGTTTTTTAGCAAGAATATTTTTTATTAATTTAACTTGATATCCATTGTTAACTGCTATCTGTTTTATAATATTTAATTCTTTGTTGAAATTTTCTTCGGACAGTGGAATATTTACTAATCTGTGTATCATACTGTATGCTGATATTTTATGTGTATATGGATGTACTGAATTATTATGAATGGTGATGTCAGTATGGGAAGGTTTATGAAAAATGGCAAAGTGGTGTTTATTATTGGCTTCACCTATTGTCAAGTCTAAAAAATTAATTGAATTTTCTACTTCTATTTCTATTGTGAATTTAATGTTTGGGTGAATAGTATTAATATATTTATGAAAGGTGTCTAATTGCCTGTTGCTGCCTTTAAATTAATAGAAAATATTCTTGCTAAAAAACTACATAGAAAGGCTATCCAGGAAGTGTACCCCACTTTGAGGAACCTTGACAATAATTATAGAACTTTAACTTATTCAGGACCCGTCACGGAAAAAATAGCTTCATTTTTGCATAAGCAAAACTTAAGAGTAGCATATAGAACAGATAACACACTGGGAAGGTTTATCAAGAATAATAAAGATAAAACGCAGAAATCTGAAAAATCAGGAGTTTATAAATTGAATTGTGGATCTTGCTCCAAAGTATATATCGGCCAGGCAGGTAGACCATTTAAAAGCCGCATACGTGAACACCGTATGAATTATATAAACAATAAAGCACACTCATCATATGCCAATCATATTTTGGAGGAAGGCCATGACTTCGATGAAAACTTCGAAATTCTTCATGTGGAAAATAAGGGCATTAGGCTTAATTAGTTAGAATTCTTGGAAATTAATAAATTGAAAAATTCATCTTGTTTATTGAATGATCAACTAGACCTGAACGGTTCCCCTTTGTTAAATTTATTCAATTAAGTAGTAGCTATGTTTTGAGATTTCCAGGTAGGTTCATTGTTATGTCAATTTTATAAGTTGTATGAGTCTAGGTATTAGCGATAATTATAGGTAGTCCCTAATTATGTTAATGGGTAAAAAAAAGGTATTTAAGTAATTTCAATGAAGAATAGTTTAATGTACTACATTCGCTTGAAAAAGATACTGTGTATCGAAACATGTCGCAAAGACAATAAATTTTGTGGAAATTTTAATCGTTTTTTACCTTAGTGTCATAGTATTGGACAAGCAACGAAGCAGAAAAGGACATGAACTAGGATGTCTAGACTACATTGCATTTTTAATACATAGCCTTCTTTCCAATAGAAAACTCAAGAGTTAAAATATCCAACTGCTACTCAGAAAAAGGAATGCCCCAAGGATCACCTCTCTCACCACTTTTGTACATCTACTGCTCAGATATTTATTAGCATCACCAGGATGACATCGAGTAGTTCAAACAGAAAGCTTATATTCTCCGATACATCGACGTTAGTGTGGTGAGCATTTGACAGCATTTGGCACAAATGCCTCTTCAAACTACATGAACTAGGATGTCCAGACTACATTGCATTTTTATCCCCCAACAGTACCTATATTTTCATCAGCATGTCTTTCATCCAAAAGCGTCTGCAAAATTATTATGGAGTTGACTTTGACAAATTGAACTTCAACAGCTATGTAACACAAAAAAGATGAACATTATTGCACGAGCTTCACATTTCACAAGCCAGGTGATGCTGTAGGTTTTCCGGGTTTTCCTGCAGCTGAAAAGTGAATAACCAACCAAAAATCAGTAAGTCGCCCCGGAGCGCCATGGCAAATAATAATAATAGCCGTCCTCTACTCTCACAGGCTTTTCCTTTGGGCACACTCTACGAGTGTTTATGAGGGAGTATTATTATTATTATATAAAGGGGTAGGTGCGAGCATAACAACAGCAAGCCATATACATAAACGCATTTCTTTTTGTATACAGCTCTGGAGGAGCGAAAACTATGGCAATAAAACATAAAATTTATTTTTTTGTCTAATACTTACCTCTTCCATCCTGAATTCGAATATGTGATCGTAATCGAGCTTGTTCCAGATGAAATTGATCCTCATGTCGTTCCCACTCTTCGAATTGTGCTGCTTCTTTGCTCCTCTGCAACATCTGCGTTTCTTCTTCCCTTTTCTGTCGCTCCAATTCTCTCTCTTGCCTTCTCTTCTTCACCTGAAAAAGATTTGATTTTACGAAATATAGATAGTTTAATCGATGGAACAGATTCATGCAAATTCAATTCATCTTATGCGCAAAAGTTTCACTTTACGCATTGTAGAAAAATGGAGTTTATCAGTGGATACAGTAATAAACGTATGTCGAAATATTGTATTCCTCCTACCCCTATAGAAAGTACACATTTTCCTCCCTCAAACCAGGGAGGAAACTCATACTTGTTCTCCCCCTCATTTCAAGTAAGTTATTGTAAATGATGAAACTTGTAAATCTATTATAATCAGATTGTTTCCGTAATTTCTAGACCATTTTATTAATGCTGTATTCTGGTAAAAATCAAACATGAATGTTACTTCTACTACTTTAGTTCTTTAATAATAGCTATTTGTGTATTTAGAGCGCAAAGTGATTGATTGTCGCTCGACAATAACACTTTGTGCTCGAAATACACACATTATTTTTTATACAAGCGCAGTTCTTAGAAAAAAAATGATTGGCACTTCATTCAACTAGGTACATAATATTACTTATGAGAAAATCACTCAATAGGAATCCGAAATGTATAAGCTATCTAAATGTCCAATAATTCAAATCACTAACAAGAAAAAAGTAAAATAACGTTCTTAAAAAAAAAAGTTGTAATTGCCAGGTGCTGAACCAGGGACCTTCGGATTACAAGCCCAAGACGCTAGCCATTGCATCACCGCAGATTCTCAGATGGACTGTATTATCTATACTTTCCATCATGCAAGTATAGGTCCATTTTGAATAAAAGCAGTTGAGATGCGTTTTAAATTTACAAAAAAAAGATTCATTAAGTTGGTAGGAGGAAAAATCATATGCATTACATGGAAGTAAAGTGCGTTTTCCTCCCTTATTGGATGTTTACTGCCCTCCGCTTGACACAAAGTGGCACTTTCCTCCCTAGCAATACAAATAGCTAATAATTTAACTGTAGGTATGTCTTTCCTACCTTCTCAAGTTCTCTTTTATTTTCCTCTTGTTTATATCTATTCCTAGCCTCCATTTCTTCGTGACTAGCGCCAGTCAAACCTTCCTTTGACAATTTTTTGTTCCAAACGAATGTTGACAGAAGATTTCCATCTCCAAAAGGGTTATCGCTATTAGTGTAGTGCAGATATTCGTTATCCCATCCCATCCTCTCCTTCCTAGACCGTTCTTTTGCTTCCTTTTTCATTATTCTTCGTATCCTGTAGAAAATTGAAGACGATAATCAAGTGATGCAAAATTATATAATTATATCTAATTTCATTTCAAGCAACGAAGCGAAAATAAAAATAAAAATTCGGAAAGTTTTTTGAAATTTTGTGAAAATGTTTATTAGGGCTTACTTTTGAACCTGTCAAAAGTCCTGATCAATTAAAGGTCCGCATTCTCCGCCATCTTGAAAAAAACGTGTTCCTTTATGGTTTTTGGTCTATAACTCTTCATTTATTAACTTTATAAAATTGTGGTGATCAAAACTTGGAACATTTAATTATCTACAAAGAAGGTTCATTTAAGTTTCTTCATAGAAATATTTTCCGCGTTAATGGACGACGAACTTGATGCAGATCGGAGAATCGCTTTCAATGGTGGAAATATTTGGAGAGAAAGGTACTTCGACATTGTTGATTTTACTATTTCATTTGGATACTCTCCGGCAAAAATTCTTGAACAGACTCACCAGTGGTCAATAGCGCAATAGTTGTAACTGGAAATTAATTTTTCAAATTTCATTCTCTTATAACTTTTTTATTGATTGACGCATTTCAACGTAATTCACAAATGAACCATTTGAAAATATCGCGAATCCAGTGGTGTAGTCAGATTTTTTTCTAAAAAAAATGACTGGTAATATTTCAAGATTTTTACTTTGAAAAATCGGATTAGTTGGCCCTGGAAATGGAGATTCATTCATGAAATTTGGTGTCCCAATAGAATTTTTGAATGACTACCTAATGAAAAAAAAATCATTCCAATCGGTTGGAAAATGTAGATTTTATAAGGGTAAATAGGTTACACTGTAGATAGGAGCTTCTAACCTACACAAAAAATTCAAATGTTAGCATTTGAAAGAAATGGGTTTATTGGTGTGGAGATATAAATAAAAACAAAAATTGGGAAAATAGTTACGTCTGCATACAAATCATAAATATTTTTTCATAAAATCTCAAAAATGTTTACCAAAAAATCAGGGGTGGAACATAAAAATTTTTTTTATTAAAAAAAAATATTTTTTTGTTATTATTTCAGAAAATATTAGATTTATCAAAAAACGATTTCGATAGCTTGAGAGATAATTCAATTCTCCACAAGAATGATTTTCAGTAATACCTTATGAAATACACTTGTTTTCTCAGAAACCGTGGTTTAACGCCGATGTCACATTTCATGCTCGCGCTAACCGCCACTGCAAGTTCAGGCAGGGCCGAAAATTAGATTTTTCATAACTTTACTAAATTATAGTAGAAGGAAAAGAAAAAGTGCATATCGTTCCTGAAGACTTCTACTTCCTCATGCAAGTATAACATGTGAGTATCTGAGCACCTAAAATGTGTTTTATCCCACTTCACACATCCCTTCTACGATATTTACGGAGGATCCGGGAGTCATGGATATTTTAGGTGATATGAAATAATTATACTGGAGCAGGAATCAGTACCCTCTTTGGACCATATGCAACACGTCTCACTTAGACAAACTGGGTTTTACTCCTGCCTCAGTTTTCGACTCACCCATAATCCCGGTAATTACTTCAGTAAATGTTGAAAATAATCGCTCATACACATCCTACATGAAAAATTAAGTATGTGATTTCAAGTTATGTAAGCAGGATATGAATAAGCGATTATGTCAATATGATTACGAAACAGCTGATTTGAATCATCTATTTTTCAACTGTGAAAACATTCCTGGAATTAATAATTTTATGAAAAAACTCCAACAAATGAATTTGCAATTCCCCACCAGTATTCAAAACTTATTAGCAACGGAGGATAAAGTTATATATGACCTAATTGTAGAATTTGTTATAGCGAACAAAATATGTATATAATATCTACAGTTATACAGAAGAATAGAATTAACGTAATGTGTGTGGCTAAAGGTTCATATCCAAAGCAAAAAAAAAAAATAAGCGATTATTTTCAACATTTAGTGAAGAAAATTCCGATTTTATGGGTAAGTTGAAAATGAGGCAGGAGTAAAACAAAGTTTTTTTTTGGCATCTATAAGTGAGACCTGTCACACTACTTTAAATTGTTGCATATAGTCCAAAGAGATTATGGGTTGCTGCTTCAGTATAATAATTCCATATTTACTAAATTATTCATGATTTTCGGATCATCCGAAAACATATCCGTGAAGTGCTACAAAACACATTTTAGGTACTCAAATACTCGCATATTATATTTGCATGAGAAGGTCTTCAGAAACGATATGAACTTTTCCTTTTTTTTCTCCGATCATTTTTAGCAGATTATGACCAATCAAATATCCGGCTCCGCCAGAACTTCCAGCGGCGGATAAGGGTGAACCTGAAATTTGATGTCGGCGTTCTCACGTTTTCTGAGAAAACGAGCGCATTTCATAAGAAATTACTGGGAATAATTTTTGTGGAAAATTGAATTGATTTTCACCCTGTTAAGTTGTTTTTCCGATGAATCATATACTTTCCAAGATTACAGCAAAAATCTATTTATATATTTTTAAACGAAAAAAAAAAAAAAAATGTTGCACCCCTGGAATTTTGGGAGACAATTTGTTTTGTGTTTATCATGGTTTCAACTACTTGCATACCAAGTGTGCTACAATCGATTCTTGTCCCAAAACCCAATCGTACCTACTTGATTAATATAACATTAGTGTGAATTGAATTGTGATATATCTTTGGAAAAGTAATACACTTAAAAGACTGGGGTACATTTGAACTCGACCTGGTATTTAATGTGTCTGAGATTGATGGTTTTATGAAGAAAATCTCACTTTCATTCAGATACAAAAACAAAAAGATTACTAACCTTTTTTCCTCAGCAGTTTCTGCAGCTTTGAGCAACTCTTTCTGTTTTCGTCTCTCTTCGGTAGCTCTAACCCGTTCCGCTGCTAGTTTCGCCAACAACTGGGTGCAATCATCAGACGAGGAGCTGTTACTACTACTCGAATCATCGTCCGTGCTGGATCTTCTCTTCTCGCTTTTCGACTTTTTACTCTCCTTGGGCGATTTATTTCTTTCGCGATCAGAACTTTTCTCCCGATTCGAATATTTTTTGTTTTTTTCTCGACTATGTTTGGAATACTTTGAACGCTGTTTACTAGATTTTCTATGTCTTGAATTTGAACCTTCCGAGCTATCAGAACGTGACCTGTTTCGTCTCGAGCGACTATCTTTACTTTTGGATTCTTCATTATATCTTGACAAGCGTGAACTATGAAAAAAATAATGCACATTTAGGATCTTTTTCCTGAACTCCTATCGTATTCAGATAACATAACAGAAACAGAGAGAAGCTTAGAAACACCACATAAAAATATCAAAATATGTATATGACAGAATATATAGTGATGTGAAAGTTCACAGGATGATTGAATGTAAAAAAAAATCTGGAATGAAATTGAATGAAGTGGCGATAGCATATAGAGCTTGACATCATCCTGGCCTCTAAAGAATATATGTTACTTTACGAGCTGAACGCTGCTTTTAAGATTTCTAACCTATTTCAACAGAAGGCTTACTTTTTGCGACTTAGTCCATTTTGGATTTTTCACATTTAGAACTATGCTTTAACGGTGTCCACTAGAAAGTTGGAGATATACGGGAAAAAATGTTAGTAAAATCGACTCAAACAATAAAATGTTTCATGAAAGTATCTGCAAAAATAAAGTAGCTATACCGATTAACCATTTTATGCACGAGGGATTTGTCAAAATATGAACATTGTTGAAATTAAATGAAATAGTTAAATCGACAATTTCGAAGTACCCTTTTCTTCAAATATGTGGAAAATATGAGACAAAAATCTGTCAGAAAACAACTACTTTCCTGGCTAATACCACGACAGACATTCAATGTTTGCCTCATATTTTATTTGCCACATGGTGGAAATATTCGGAGAGGAGGGTATGTACGACATTGTCGATTTTATTATTTCATTTATTTACTCTCCGGCAAAAATTCTCGAACATTATTGAAATTGTTGAAGAGTAAAGAAAGTACCATTGATTTTCAAATATACATAGCTTGAACAAGAATTCCTTCATAATTGTAAAAACATGTTAAACTCAAAGGCCAGTTTTTGTTATTTCATTTTAAAAACTCGGTTTATGGAAATAAGATATTTCAGACTGACTTCATTAGCCAATTCAATAAAAATGCCGTTAAAATAAACAACTCTAAGTGGCACTTTTGCAGCTTTTGAAAATAAAGGGTACTTTACTCTTGAGTAATTTCATATCCCCGCGTAAATAAAAAGGGTTAATTGGTTTATGGTTAGTTTTTACTTAAAACTGAATTGTCCTGAATCCTAAATGTGCACAATTTAATTCATTCAAGTACATCATATATGACAAATTAGTTGTTATTTACATTAAAAATATCACTTGTCACAAAGCTTTCTTAAAGGTTCTAATTCATATGATTTTTTCTTCTAATAAAAATATTAAAAAGTGAAAATGTTCCTGAATGATAGACAGTTTTTTGGATAGTGAGTGATATTCACACAGAAATTTTCACATTTCATTTTCAGGAATAGAAGAATAAAAATCCGAAGACCAAACTGCACTAACTACTAATAAATTGTATGAATGAAAATTGAAAAAAATGAACCCTAAGCACTTTTGTAAATAAGATATAAAAATATTTTATGGAACCATTGGGATTTTTTATTTTTTCAGTTCTGATAAATTTTCTTATGGTTTCTTTACTTGTAGCAAAAATTCACTCACAGAGTATAATCTCTGCAAATTGCGATAATTTCTCAAAAATGTTGCCTGTACTGAATATAAATAATTATGATAAATTGTTATGCTATAAAATTAAACACATATTTGACAATTCCCTCTGGAACAATGTAATTCTAACTCATATGAAAATTACCTGAATCTCATTCTACAATTAAAAAGACCAAAAAACGATATATCAGCAAAATCAAATAAGGTAACTATTTTTCTGAAGAATCGATAAACATGTATTTTAATTTTTATGCTTGAAGAAAAGAAAAAAAAATCAACTCCAAGGCTTCATTAAAAAGTTTGGAGGAGAGCATCAAGTTGATAATTTTCCTCTTTTTTTTCTAATTGATAATATTGTATAATTGTTAAAAAAAATCTTTTGGATATTTGAAGTTCAATAGAAAAATATTTTCTTCAACAAAAAACCGAACTTGAACCAGCTCTGCATAGTTGAAAACGCGATTACCAAGATAATGATAAGTTCTGCATAGCTCAAATACACACAGAAAAAGATGAGGCCAGGACTAGATTCAAGGAATATTACTTCAACGGGCTCGGGAATATTTAAATAATACTCGAAATATACACATCAAAATATTGTAAGGTTTTATTAGGCAGTCTGTGGAAATATATTTGTTCTGCATCAACAATTATTCTGATGATTTCTAATTCACAAATCATCAAAAAATCAGATCAATTTTCTCCAATGAAGTAATAAATGATCTGGAATTTTGAACATCAACATAATTATAGTCCTATTTACTCATTGACATACGGCAGTACTTTTTTGGGTTGTCGATGTATTGCTACCTTGGAAATGATCCTACGTCAAAAAAATGGTTATTTCAAATATTTCAAGATTATTAGATTATTTGTCGACATGAAAAAAAGTAAATAGAGAATAAAAAAAACTGTTTCATCTAGTCACAGCCGACTTAATCTCCCGAGCCGTGGTGAAAAAATCGGCAACACCGCATGGAAAGCAATTTGACGTCTTACTCCTTAATTCTTTAAAGGGAATTCCTCGGTTTATTCGGAAAACTAGGAAAAAAACATAAGAGAACGAATTTTCAGAGAAAAGAACGAGGATTAACGTGGTTATTTAATTTTTTTTCATCACAAAGTGGAATCGCAATACATTCAATTTCTTAGATATGTGAAATCTGTCAAGTTTGGTTATTAGATACCCTAAAATTCACATTTCATTTTTTTAAAATATTTTTTCTGATAAGTGCTGAAACCACATGATCTCTGATTTTTTTCAGATTTTTTATTTGAAATCTGACAGAGATCATTTATGTGGTTTCTGCACTTATCAGAAAAAAAAGTTAATTTTTTTTTCCGAAATGTGAATTTTAGGGCATGGAAAAACCAAACTTGACAGATTTACCTTATGTTTTCTTCTTAGTTTTCCGAATAAGCCGAGAAATTCACATTAAAGAATTAATGAGTAGAACGTCAAATTGCTTTCCATGCGGTGTTGCCGATTTTCTCACCACGGCAACATTGTAAACAATTTTGAGTTAGACAAAAAATTGAGCCGACAATAGAGGGGTGGGTGTAAACTATAAAACAATTATAATAAGTATATTTGTCTCAGTAAGTTTCATGTTTGCTTAATTTTTTTCAACTCTTAAGAAGGATTCAATTTGGCATATTCCAAGATAGTAATACATCAATAAAATAATCAATTTAATCCAAGGAAAACCTGACCATCTTTTTTATCAATATGGCTATTTAGCACTCTGAATATACTTTTAAAAAATGTATTTGCTGTACCAGAAAATTGAAAACACATAAGTGCCATCTCAAGCACATGAAAGAAAATCTGATATGAATGGTCAATTATACAATTATTTATATTATTCAAATACATTTTGAATAAAGGGTTTAGTAAATTCTTGTCATATTCATTTCAGCATGAATGAATGATATTTTATTCTTATTTCTCTAAGATATTTGATGGTTAATACAATCCAAAATCATATCTTTACTCAACATTATTTATAAACTGTTCATTTTAAGTTTACCTTGTATAAGTTTAATTAGCTATCCTTTAAAAATTGCCTTGTAAATGGAATCTGTTGTGCAATTAATGCTATATTATTATTATTATTATAATACAGTACAATTTAATCTGATCTGATGCAAAAATTCGGATATTATTTTTATTGACAGGAAGAGCAGGGAGACCATTTCAATAATTATTATGCAACTTATCTTCAATATCTACCACAAAGTCAAAATGTATAAAACTAACATTCAATATAAAAAAACGTTTCAAAGCATGTTTTTGTTAAAAAAAATGAAGGCTTTTTTGTCAAAAATATTTACACCATTATGATTGACGATTTCAGTTTTTAATTCTATTCAAAAACACATCAAGTGCATACTTTTATTCAAGAGTATTGTTTAACGTATTTTTTATTATACAGGGTGACCCAGGGTTAAACAGCCAAACGATTAGTATCGACTTTTTAGACAAAAATAAAACTTTTTCTTTATATGAGCATGTGTTCCAACTTGCTTTGTTTTCGAGATACAGGGTGTCAGAGTTAAAAAAAAACAGATTTTTATTCATTACTCAAAAACTTTTTGGCTGTCATGCTTATTTGCGGTAGTAAAAGGCTTATTTGAATGCACTTAGAATAGAAAAATATATATATTTTTGTAAAAATTTTGACACCCTGTATCTTGAAAAGGAAGCCAGTTGGGACACTTGATTATTTGAAGAAAAACTCTTATTTTCACATTAACAACCGATACTGAACGTTTGGCGATTTAACCCTGGGTCATCCTGTATATTTCGTAATACTTGCCAAAGGCACAAAAAAGATTTTAGGAATAGGTCGAGTTACGAGGTAAGTATAATTTATTATTTTCGTTTGCTCGAGTGGTATTCGTTACGATTTTAAATCGAATAAACTTGATGATTCTTTCTTTGACGTTAACTGACCAACGTCAAATAATATTTACAATGATAGAACTGTCATATTTGGAGGAAGCGGAAGTTTATTAATAAACACCAACATTAAATTGGTGATGGCAACATTCACTTTGTTGACAATGCGAAACACCAAATCAATTATACTACGTCGTCAAGGGTATATTCAGTTATCAATACCTGGTAACTAGGTAGAATTCGCAGTCTCAATTGGCTACTTCAAGGATGAGTGGTATAATCAGTTTTTTCAGATGAAATGTCAATTAAACCTACATGTCAACAACACCTGTCAACATTCTTCATTGTTTTTGATGCAGGTTATAATAAAAAATTGTGTATAATGCATGTGTAAAAGTGCCTTTGAAGAAAACTTGTTACACATGCTTTAAAGGCACACTTATACCGGGTGTCAACGTTATAGGATATGAGATTCCCTGCACACGATCACAAGTTTGGAATTTTAAAGAGAATATTTTGTATATTTTTTAAATTTTATTCTAGTGACGATTCTTTCTGAGTATGATCACCAAATTTTGAGACCAAAATTGACACACTCGATTTTTCAGAATTTTCATTTTTGCTCCTAGAGCGAGTTTGACGCACTTCAACCAATGTGATAGACATGAATGATGAGTAAAAAATATATTATAATGCCGCCTTGTTAATAAGTACCTATATACAGGGTGGCCCACGAGGTTTTGGCCAGGAAATATCTCGGAACTCGGGAGTAGTAGAGAATTGAAATTTTATGGTTGTAAATTAAAGCAATTGGTGCGGCGTTGTGTTAATCATCACAAGAAATGTAGGAGTGCCCAAATGTACAGGGTGACCCTAAACCTGAATAATTTGGCAATTGCTCGATTCAGACTTAGTGGGACAAAGTGTATTGAAGTGCCTGTAGTTCTTAAACTAATCGTTTTAGACCACAAGTGTATTGTACTGCCAAAAACGTTTCGTAATTTCAACCTTTTTTACAATATTCATTCGCGTACATTTTAAAGTACAGGGTTCTTGACCGTTCGCAATGATCTCGTGGACTCGTAGACTCACATTCTGATGTTCTCTGCAATGCGTTGAAATACTATCAGTAACTCAGAATGTAACGATACGATCACTCGTTCATATTGCGAACGGTCAAGAATAGCATCCCAGGTATAGGTCGTTTAAGTATGAATTGCACCAGTATTTGTTTGAATACTACGGTTACACCATCAATGAATTCTTCGTGAAAATTAGAATCTAAGGAATGCCGGTATAAAAAAATGCCGGTATAAAAAATATATCATTTAAAAAAAATTGAATTTTTAAAATATAGTGGTAGGTATTGAAAATTTCAATCTGCCATAGGTAATAGGCTTTTTCATGTTCATCACATAGGTTGAAGAGCGCCCAGATGCAATAATGAAAGTTCTTCTGAAAAATCAAGTGTGTCATTTTTTTATCTTAAATACTCTTAAAACACTGGAAACTATGTTTTTTACACACGGAATTTTCAGGAATTTGGTATATACGGACCACCAAATTACTAACTAGAGTAAACAAGGATATATACCGACCATACCCATAGTGAGGTACCTACACTTCTTGTGTAGCGTATTAATTCGACGTGATATCCATTGTTAACTGCTATGTGTTTTTGATATTTACTTCTTTGCGCAAATTTTCTTCAGAGAGAGGAATATTTACTAATATCTGTATCATACCATTGTATGCGGATATTTTATGTATATAAGGATGTAGAAATTACGAAAATTCAATTATTTTTTTAGATTTGACAATAGGTAAAGCCAACAACAAACACAAAAAACTCCCATATAGACATTAACATACATAATAAATTGGTGCATCCTTATATACATAAAATATTAGCCTACAATGGTATGATACACACACACACATATTAATAAATATTTTCTTTTCTGAAGAAAATTTCTACAAAAAACTAAATATCATAACAGATAGTTGACAATACCCCTGCCAGGTTTAAATCTAATACTCTTAAAACACTGGAAACTATGTTTTTTACACCCAGTATACTAGTATCATAATTAACTATTTAAGAGATAATTTTTCCATCAAATATCTTGTCAGAATTACTAAGTACATTTCACACCACAATTTTTTTTGTCTTGTTATGCTGACGTAGTTTCAAATCTCAGAATAACGTACAGACATGCCATATTCCACCAAATGATAATGAGTGAAAATTAAAATATGTTACCTCTAAAATGAATAAATACAAACACATTCAGTCACTAAATTCAAGACTGCCTATCGAGTTGATATAACTCGTTTTGAATAAAGATAGGGAAAAAATCATATATTAACAATCAAAAGAGTATCAAGCTCAAATTCCAACATATACGGTTGGGCAAGTTTTGGGTTCATATAAACGGGTATAATATAAAAATTGCATGAACCCAACACACTTCTCGAAAAAATTAAAATATTGTCAGATATAGTTATCTATTCACGATATAGCACAATTATTACATATTGAATTGTTTCCCATAAATATAATTCTGAGACCTAATGACGAGAATAATGAAAAGAAAAAAAAAATGTGTTTGTTGTTGGTCGTGTAAACTTCAACTATTGTATTTCTTCTTCTTTAAATTATTCTAGACAAGTCCGATCAATTTAAAGTCCATCATAAATTAAATAAATAATTTTCCAATTGTAACAAACACAATTTGCAGATTACATAGTTACTCAAAATTAACCTATACAAACGTATCCATAAGACTTATGTGATGCTTGAGACAACATCTACTGAAAAAGTTCAAATGGGAAGAATGGACACTTGCTTTGACCGGTATTTTAATTCTGGTTTAATGAACACTGGCTTTCGAAATTCTGAACTAATGTTGTGAACTAGCAGTGATTAAATTTAGACCAATGAATACATTTTAAAAGTTTAAGTTAACATAATGTGCAAAGATGAAATCAATTCAAATCAGGTCAGTTGAATAGATGAATGTAAGATTATTTTAATTCTCTTTCCGGTACCTAAGGTAAACACGATTAGTTTTATTATACTAGCGACATATTTCACTACACAGTAGCTTTCTCAAACGATCAGTACACTAAATCATTTTTCACTGAAAACTACTAAAGAACCCTTCTTATCAATTAAGGTAGTAAAGACCACCCTGTAATTATCTCTGATTCCTAGACTCATACCACTTATATGAATTAACAATAACAATGTAAATATATCTCATTACATACTACTTAATCAAGAGATTAAATTAAACAAAGTTGAATAATTGAGATCCAACTGGTCGTTGAGTGAAAAATTTGAATTTTTCAACTTATTGATTCATAATAGTAGTATTCTTTTTACCAATTTTAACTGAGATCAAGTAAGATTCTCAGCACAGCTCGATAGCCCAGTTAATGACATGTTACATTTACTTAAGACTGATAACTGTCATATACTGAGCAATTGAGCTGTACTGAGAATCTTACTTGATCTCAGTTAAAATTGGTAAAAAGAATATCACTATTAATTTCAAATAATTAAGTTAAATACCTTATGGTCTTCTTCTAAAATATAATTGGCATAAGTTGAATTTGTCTTCTTCTTTACATAATTCATACGGTGTTTACGTACACGATTTTTGAATGGTCTACCTGTCTGGCCTAAATATACTTTGGAGAAGATCGACAATTCAATTTACCAACTCCTGATTTTTCAGAATTTTTTGACTCATCTTTATTATTTTTGATCAACTCTCCCAACGTGTTATTTGTTCAATATGTTACTCTTAAATTTTGTTTACGTAAAAATGAAGCTAATTTTCCGGTTCTGAATAAGTTGAGGTTCTATAATTATTGTCAACATTTCAGATCGGTAAGTTGCGGTTTCTGAGTTTTCAAGCAACCGGCTGCACATACACAGACCCCTTGTCACTAGTACTTAGTCAACAATTTGAAATAAGTTTGTTGAAAGTATAATTTTTTCTTCAAAAAATAAGTAAATGTAATGCTTTCAGACCAAAAGACCTTTTTTGAGACAAATATTAGATTTTTGATACAAAGTTTCAAATCTGGCACTCAATAAAATGATTCCAATTGACAAATGACAAGTGGTCTTTTTTTTAGATTTGACAATAGGTAATGCCAACAACAAACACAAAAAACTCCCATATAGACATTAACATACATAATAAATGAGTGCATCCTTATATACATAAAATATTAGCCTACAATGGTATGATACACATATTAGTAATAATTTTTTCCTGAAGAAAATGTCAACAAAAAACTAAATATTATAACAGATAGCAGTTGACAATGGATATCAGGTAGAACTAATACAAAATATTCTTGCTAAAAAACTACCTACATAAAAAGGCTACCCAAAAAGGGTACCCCTATGAGAAAAAAAGGCTATCCAAAAAGGCTATCCAAAAAGGCTACCTCACTATGAGAAAATTCAACTACAATTATAGAACTTTCAATCATTCAGGACCGGTTACAGAAAATTTAGCTTCATTTTTGCATAAACAAAATTTAAGACGAGGAAATAAAATAAACAACACATTGGGAGTTTATCAAAAATAATAAAGATAAGTAACAAAAATCTATAAATTCGGGAATTATGGATCTTACCCAAAAGTATATGTAGGCCAGACAGGTAGACAATTGAAAAAACGCAAATGAGAACCCCTAATGAATCACATTAAGAAAACAAATTCAACATTTATCAATCATGCTTTAGAAGATTAAAACTTTGAAATCTTTCATGTCGAAAAATGAAGGTAATAAATTTAATTATTTACAATTCTTAGAAATTATCAGATTGAAAAATTCAAAATGTCTACTCAAAGACCAATTTGATCTCAATAATTCTCCTTTGTTGAATTTAATTTCTTAACTAAGTAGTAGTGAGATATCCAGGTACATTGTTTGAGAAAGCTACTGTATAGCGAAACATGTTGCGAATATAATAGAATCTTTGGAAATTTTAATATTTTTATCTTTGTGTCATATATAATGTGGATTTCCATCAAGTCAATCCAAAATATGAAGTTTGGTTGAAAAGTTATGAACTATCATCCTCGTGTGATTATTTATGAGAGAATTATTATCGTTAATCAATAATAATTATGTCACCAATAATATCTGATTAGAAAATCATTCAACAAAGAATTACAATACATGTTGAAGAAGGTGTCACATAATCCTCCTTTAAATGAATTTTTTTAGTAAATTGTACTCTTAGGACAAGCTACATTTCTTCACTTTATCAATGGGTTTACCTTGCTGGATTCAAAGGTGCAAGAGTGTGTTTATATGCATATCAAGCCATATAGATTTAGAATATTGTAAAAAAATGTTGTTACATTCGACTCAAAACTGAAGTCAGCAACTGTAAAAACAGAATACTTCTCAAAAATAATACATAGGATCAATGGCTTAACATAATTATTAAAGATTGATTGAGACCAGGGAACAATAATAAAATTAAGAAGAATCAGTCTTTTTTGAAATCAAAATCTGCTTTGAAGAACATAAACATAAATTCATGTGTACTATTCCATAGCTTATTTTACCTAGGTATAAAATATCAATTTTTTAAAGAACTGATATAAACGTCAAGAATTATTTCACACTCTGATACAGTCACTCAGCAGATTGAAAAACGAATTATAGAATCATTAATTTAACTAATTCATTAGTGATTTCTGGGTTCTTGAGCATGTTGATTTTATCCAACATTTCGTCTGCTACTGGCGCTGACATAATCAAACACGATGTGACAACATTCCTGCTGAATGGAAAAAAGTCTCCTTCGATCGGTCCTGCCCCCATCAGCAGGAATACAAGCAGCCCACATTATTGCCACCATATCAAGTAAAAACACAAAACATTTCGACCACTCATAATATCTGGCTCAGTTTTAGATGAAACCCAAACCGAAGTAATTACTAAGACCCAACCTGCTGTGCAAGCCTACGTTTTCTAAGCTGATTTTTTCCTCTCCTGGATATCAGTTCCACACAAAACATATTGGGGAGTTCTTTGGATTCGGAATGTTGGTATTTTTCGTGTTTCTTTCATTTAAGAGAATTGAAGATTTCATTCATTCATACTAGTATTCCTACATATAACCTAACTTCTCTAACAATAGATTCATCTGATTCATTCAAATCTCAAATATTTTTTATCTATCAAAAGTCACACAACACTCATTCCGTATTTTTGCTCTTGCCCAACCCTATACATCAACAATATGTTTATTTCACGATACAATACCTATTTAAAAGCAAATATAAATATTAAAGTTGTACATCAGTTACAAGTGGCAGTGATAGCTGACTTCAGTGGTCACCTAATAAATTAACTATACAAGTCGATACTGATCCTGAGAAGAATTTATATCGGAATATAATTTGAAATGATTATAAACTTCACAGAGTTCTTGCAGTTTGTATTCTTCTAGGCAAACGAATCCTTCCAAGTTTAAAGACTGCTTGCGGGCACAGTCCATACAATGCACCACATGCCGTTTCTCCTGTTCTTTGATGAAGAGAATGTTGAAGACCTCGACTTCACAGTGCCCACAGTAGTGCGAAGATTCATTCTTTCCTCTGCCGTGAAACTTAACTTCGACACCTCGGTTCTTAACAAATTCCAGAATCCTAGAGCATTTTGTCAACGTCCTCAACAGGCAATTTTTTATCATCTCAAACAGCCTTTTGTCCGATACTTTTATGTTCCTCGCCAAATTCCAAGATAAATGGAGCATAGGCACAATTGACTTGAAACTCTGCAGCTTGTTCCACTCGTATCTCTCTATCGCAAGCTGATATTGTCTTGCTGTTAATGGTCCGACGTTCCATGCGATGTTATTGCACCAGCCGACAGCTTGGACCCAGTGGACACACCCGGAGTTAACCCACACCAAGTCTCCAGGTCTCTGTAAAAACCGATAAACTGGAATATTAGCATGGTAGAGGTCTTCAAGAACTGGCCACCATGAACCATGGAGGTAGTTTATTTGGTTCTTCTCACACAAAGCATAGACACAACCCCAGTATGCATCAGGAACTGCGAACCATTCGCAATCTCCCGGACCTATGTTGATATTGATCGAGCAAAAATTATTGTTCTCTTGGTGTCCTGGTGTTCGACTACCAGGCACTTTCATATACAGCTGGACAGTGTTCATACCAAGAATGACGTGTCCAACGTGAGAGAGCATGTTGGCTGCAGAAACGATTCGTGCGAAGGCAGGTAATTTCATTAATTCTTGAAGTTGCGGCCTCCACTTGCGCTCATCAGACAAATCAACGTTTGTGCCGAACTTCAAGGTTTTCTGCTCTTTGCAATTTTTTATGATTGAAGGAGTGACACCGATATTTATTTTTCGCCTTTTCGCACCACACTGGGAAGAATCTTTCGAGTCTGAATCTGATAGTGCACTAGTCTTTTCTCGTTCTTCCCGCAAGCTTTCCTTGAAACTCCAAGCTTGATACTGGGCATATCTGGCAATGGTGGTATGAGATCTATGAGAAATACAAGCCCAGACTTTTCTGCCTGTATGAGGATCCCAATTTTCATCGGAAGGCTGTTGTATTTGGGTCCTCACCTCCACACTGTGATCTGGATTGGCTTCCACCAACGTTTTTGTAGAAAATAAACCCAGATCCAGTTTCAAAGCAGAAGCTAATCCTCTAACTACTGCTATGGGATGTTTCAGACAAAACTCTTGTAACTGTGGACTGAATGCATGTTTTTTGTTGTCGAGGAATACGGAAGGGGTGGGAGGTAAAAGTTGCTGGTGACTGAGTTTTACTGACGGAGGTTCTGGTGGAATAGGTGGTGGTGCTGTGTCTGATATTATGGAACTGTTGATATTACCATTTACAACTTCGCTCTTGCATAACTTTATGATAGTCTGGGCATCCATTTCAATGCTATATTCAATTTTAGACTTTTTCTCTCCTGAATTCATTTTGTCAAAGTCCCATGGAGGTTCTGCTTTAACAGTCAATATGCTCTCGTGGGTGGGTGATTTAAGCTTGCCTTTAGCATCAACTAGCATTTCTGATCTAAAATCATTATTCAGTGGCGAAAAACGAGATGAAGGTAACATATTTGGAGCATTATTATTGCCATGAGAATTTGGAACAGATATTGACTCTTTCACATCCATATCATCTGACCCGAAGTGTTTCAACAAATTTTCTGCCAAGGTTGTAGCAAGATCTTTTTGTGCAAGCAAGTCTTTGAGATCTTCCTCTAAATTATCATCAAGATCAGTCGAATGAGGTCCAGTATGTACCATAAAATCTCTAGGTTCAACAACAGTAGTAGACTGAACTAGTTTATCACTTTTGGCAGTGTTCGTTAGAGTAAGATTTTGTCCAAACGACTGAATGTTACTATAAGTTGGAGTTGTTACTGCTAGTCTTGGCGCAGGATGTCTTTGAACATTTGGTTGTTCTTGATTCTGTTGTGATAATCGATACTGGTGCTGCAGGTTATGCATGAGATTTATCTGTGTTGCATTTAACGTGCCAACATTTTGCTGAAGATTGTTTAGAAGTTGTAACTGTTGTGTAGATAAGTTGTAGGCTGGTTGGCCCATTGTTGTTTTCGGACTAGGTTCTGGTTTGAAACGTTTACTGGCAGAACAATCATTTGGAGGCAAATATGGAGGTGGTGGGCCTTGATGTGTTGAAGATGTATAACTCTTCTGAAAACTTTGGGATGCAACAATTCGATTGGGTTGAGATGAATTTTGCTGTCTTGAAGTCATGCTGATGCAGGAAGCTCCACGCCTCTAACGGGAAGAACCTACCCAATGTTTGCATATCATATCTCTTGTAGATAGATAATGTAATGTAATGCCAGTGGTATTCCCTGATTTTTCTGCTAATTGATCTTGGCAACAATCAACCAATCAAGCTGTTGAAAAATATCAGCTCTCAGCAGCTTCATTACAAATCTTATTCTACGTTAATATCAAGAATGTAAAAATATATTTACCTATGTTCCTTGGGCATTCTAAATCAAAACATAAATAAAAATAAATAAGACTGCATTCAACCACGTAACAATGCACTAGCGGTAGTTTACAATTCGTACACTGATTGCACTTTATGCAATTATTTTACTGTCATCTTCAAGTATTCGACATGAGCTAAAGTGAGACAGAATGTTTATATTTCGTTCCGTGCAAAACATAGAAATCACCATAAACATTATACAGAGAAGGAGGCTTTCTTCGTTTCTCTCTCTCTCTAATTTGTTTTGGCTCTTGCTTCCTCTTAGGCGCATTGAGCCAAACTTTCTTCGTTTCCTTTACTGTCAATAGAATGACAAGTGACAGCTTCATGGGAATAACACTTAGGGTATGGTCCGTATATCACCGCGAACATTTCAGATCGGTAAGTAGCGGTTTCTGAGTTTTTCAAGCAACCAGTTGCACATACAGTAGCTGAGTTCGGCTTGCTCACTCTTTTTACTCTATTCACTCGGTAAGCACCATATGCGTTCGGGTATAATGAAAAGCGTCCAAGGAGTGCGAATTTCAGCATTCGGGTTTTGTGACGGGAGTGGATAGAAGTGACTCCAAAAGTACCACCTCGACCTATGAGGGCACAAGCTAAGGCAGCTCTTTTTCTCTCTGGGTCTCTGGTTTTAACCTAAAACTGTTATGCAGTTCGAGCAAGGTCAAGTCGAAACACCGATAAATCATTATTTGAAAATAGGTGATCAATTGTGTTAGTAGATATACACTTTGATATACAGGTTCTCTTTATTATCAAAAAAGTCGTTCGGGAACTTCGGACACAGAAAACCGCGGTGCTTCAAAATTTGCCACCTGTCTTTATCCACTTTTTAGCTCCACTCTCACTCCGCTCCAACTCCTTATAACCAATCCGAACTCACCTAGTATCGGAAAGTTTTCATCGGGTTACAAATCTATGCGAGCAACAAGAAACGCAATTATATGAGACTACCACATAAATAAGAGAGACGCACTACTGTATGCCTCCCCTACTACCTCGTCCGACGAATTAACAGCCACGTCGAGCGAGTCGAGGAGAAATTGTACTGCTCTCTCAACATAATAGCAAGCTATTTTTTTGCTCGTATGAAACCAGCATACCCCCAATGAATTTTTTCCGATACTGATACGGACCCCTTGTTACTTGTCTTTAGTAAACAATTTGAAATACATTTATTGGAAGTATAATATTTTTTATTCAAAAACAATTGTATGTAAATGTAATGCTCAGACCCAAAGACCTTTTTTGAGATAAATATTAGATTTTTGATCTAAAGTATCAAATCTGGAAATCTATAAAATGATTCCAATTGACAAATGACAAGCGGTTCCCGAGTTACCGAGGAAAAAGTACGGTTGCTCTGGAAGCCTATTCTCATATGTCGACTAGCCTTCAAAGAAGGCTGGGTTGAGTGCAGCTATTAACTGTGTTCGTACAACGGCCAATGTTTCAGTCTATTTTTCTACTTTCGTCACTGAATGTAATTTTTGAGGCCCGAATTGATGCAGCAAACCCAAAAAAATTAAATCATGCGTGTTCCTTATTGGAGAGTTTACCATTAGGTCACGACCCCTGTCATGAAATATTTGAATCTGTCGAGCAAGTGCTAGCACGTGCTAGTCAGCTGTTTTTTGTTTGTATACAACTTAACCTGTAAATATAACAGTTATATTTATTTCGATATTTTGATAACGCTTCAATTTAACATTCGAGGGGATTACAATAATAAGTCAAATACGATAAAAATGAACGAATCTACAGATGACGATAATTGACCTGAATAATTAAGCGCTATGTTTAGATGTGACTCGTTTCGTGAACCATAGAATTCTATTTTCGACAGAATAAGTGAGATGACATTATGGTTGAATCCATGGGAGAGACAGGGACAAAACTGTTCACGCAGTTGGTTACCATGAGGGTTGCATTCAATATGCCGCTTAGCTAATATGGAATGGGAGATGGGACTCTGTAACTTATATCGCATAGCGATAGGGAAGCGAAACAGTCGCTATCTCTTTCCGGTAAACAAAAAGGGGATAGGGTGTGCTTCGTTTCGCATCTCTTCGCTATGCAAAACAAGTTGCAGAGTTCCACCCATGGTCAATTTCATATTTTCACATAAACAAACAAAGATTTCCTAAAGCCGGCCTTCCACATCAGCGTTTTGCAGCTGGCTTCTTGTCTCTAGCCAATCAGAGTACTTCAAAAGTAGCCACCGCTTCTTCAAGGTCATGCCGCTGTTTGTTGGTTCAAGTTTTACTTTTAAGCGTCAAGCCGGCCTTCCACACCAGCTTTTTGCCGCTGGCTTCTTGTCTCTAGCTAATCAGAGTACTTCAAAAGTAGCCGCCGCTTCTTCAAGGTCATGCCGCTGTTTGTTGGTTCAAGTTTTACTTTTAGCGTCATGCCGTTGACTATCTTTGTTTATAAATATGTTGCCATCTTTTTTTATAGACATATATCAGTCATATAAATGAAACGAATAAAATGATATAAGTCATAAAACCCAAACCAAATAAATTAGGAAGTGTTATCAAACTTTTCTTCGGTGTTTTTGCCAAAAACTGACAATAAATTAATTAAAAATGGAGAAAAATTATTTGACAGTTGACGTAAAGCGTAGCGTTTTTCTGCCCTTGTGGAAATGGTCATATAGAAATATAGCAGCACTTCTTCCGAAAGAAGTTGAAGCTGGTATGGAAGGCCACCTTCATGCCGTTGACTATCTTTGTTTATGAATATGTTGCTATCTCTTTTTATAGACATATAAGTCATATAAATGAAACGAATAAAATGATATAAGTCATAAAACCCAAACCAAATAAATTAGGAAGTGTTATCAAACTATTTTTCGGTGTTTTTGCCAAAAACTGACAATTGAATTAATTAACAATGGAGAAAAATTATTTGACAGTTGACGTAAAGCGTAGCGTTTTTCTGCCCTTGTGGAAATGGTCATATAGAAATAGCAGCACTTCTTCCGAAAGAAGTTGAAGCTGAAAGCTGGTGTGGAACAAAAAATGTCACTTTCGAACGCTAATTTTTTTGTGAAAGTACGAGCGCGTAAATGCCAAAGGCCGGATTTTCATGCATACGATATCCGACGATCCGATGGTACGAAAATGGTTTGATTGGTTGAATTGGTAGGTGTGACAACAAATCAACCAATCAGGGCATTTTTTCCAACCAATCAGAACATTTTTGTTCCATCGGATCGTCGGATATCGTATGCATGAAAATCCAGCCAAACTCGATTTGCGTTTGGTTCTGGTAGCGGTTGACATAAAAATGACAGCAGTTTACTTTCTGGTACTGTTAATGACGTCATAGTGAATAATGAAACGAATGTGTTGATTGATTACCGCAACCACTAACCAATGACTACGACTATGACGCCATTGAGAGTACCAGGAAGAAGTAAACCACTGTCATTTTTATGTCAACCGCTGTCATTTTTATGTCAACCGCTACCAGAACCAAACGCCAATCGAAAACGGCTTTAAACTGTACAGGCGCTTAGAAGTATTGAGGCGTTATTAGTCACTGTTTTGTCGGGACGTTTAAATTAATGACGAGATAAATTCAAACGAAGTTGGAAATGCGTAAATTTGTTTTTTCGCTCGCAATTAGGCTATAATTTCACCTTGCCAAACACTCAAACTATGCTGCTGTCTGTACAAAACATCACTTCAAGCTCTCATCGTGTTTCTAAGCAGCACAGTTTTCGTGCCAGCAAGGTGAAAGTATTTTTGAAAATTCCGCATTTTGTCAGGATAATATTACTGAAAACTCCCGAGACTCCGTAATTTTTGACGTTTTTGATGTTAATACAGATTTTGCAATTTCAGTCAAAAATTACGGTGGTGTTCCCATGATAAATGAGACCAATTTGTTTTTCAGAACATCAGAACCGATATTCTTTTCAGGAACAAATTGAATGACTAGTGAAATCATTACAAATTCGAAGACATTTTTGACCTATTTTGCCTCCTGCCAATCCTAACATAATTTTTCTGAAATGGTGGTTGTTCCATCCCTGCCGATGTGCAGTTTATATTACTTGAAGGCCTCCTAGGCCATTTTTTTCAAATTGAATAATTCTACGTCAAAAATTATGGGGGTTGTCACCATATGAGAAGTGACACATTGATGTATATCTATTGCTAAACACGTTCATCATGCAGGGAGAACTGACAATATGGCATTACAAATTAATAACAATTCAGATTTTATTCATAAAAATCAAGTGAAAAAATAATCAAACATGGACTTCTTAACCTACTGGCATGTTATATTACCAACTCATTACAGCCTTTCATTCATGTATAATAAGCAAAAACATCCTTATCTCATGCCTCTAAATAAAAATTAATAAATAAGTCTAAAATATGAGTTTAGAGAGAAGGAAAATCATAAATTTGCCGAATAATATCACCAAATTCACAAAAGAATTTCCTATTTTCTCACACAGTGATGTTTTTACACAAATATACTCAATTATTATCAAGAATAGATGATATTTTTCTCAGCTATGACTCATCTTTTGGTGGTGGTGTTGTTATGGGCCTCTTGAACAGTAGAATATGTGGTTCTGAAATAAATAATCATTTATCTATCAATTTGAAGTATAGTTTGGTAATGTCTATATAGAATGAAACTGCAGTAACATAAGTGTAACAATAGTTATTTATGGTACTAGTGTGTTATGTTGAAAATTTCACACCTCACTTTTTCAGCCAATCAAAAAATTGGTTATTATTTAGTTGCCATGGCAACCCAAAAAATTTCCGGAAATTTTTATCCTTCTGGGTACCCTGGGCGAAATTAATAAGTGGAAATTTTTCTGTCAAATATTTGACATGTGATAGTTAACATTTTGCTTTCATGTACAAATGGAATGTTATTTTTCATATGAAAGGAGATAATATTTCATAATTATATATTCACTAAATATTTCGAATGTATCTGAAAATATTTTGAGAACTTGCATTTCAACAATGAATAAAAAATGTATATCAATCAAATCTATCTATGCTTGACTTGATGAACTTAATATTTGAAACAATTTTACTCAACTTATCTTTTCGTGAATACTCGTCTGAAATTTGCAAGAATTCCTTTCCCAATAGACAATCCGCATGGACCAGTCAAAACTATTTTAGTTCTGCGTGATGTGCAATGTAATTTTAGGTTGAAAATGTCGCAAAATGAATTTTCCTTTCTCACATACAAACACCGCCACCAATACCAACGCGTAACTGTCATTATATCAACAAAAACCATTCATGGCCCACTGATGTTACAACTTGTTTTCTCTCAGAATAATCTACAAGTCAGTTGAATTAACCATTAATTTAATATATTTTGGTGTGAAATTTTCTTACCGAATCCCCCGCGTGCTTGAATTAATTGCCTGACGGCCTCGTGGTATAAATTCTAAAGTGACTTAACATAACACATGAGTGGCATACAATGTTTTATCCAACACATGACAGTTATGACCCATTATTAATGTCATTTTAGACAAGTAAACTATCAAATAACACACTAGTGAGTTATGGATTATAACTCATGCCTAACGGCCCTGTGGTATAAATCTTTCTCTCGTGACTTATTTTCAACATAACACACTAGTACCATAAATAACTATTTATTGATTCTATTGCAAAAAAAGTGTAAAACTGATGAATACTAATATTTAGATTGTGAAAAAAAGGAGGAATTTTTAATTATATTTTCTTTGAAAATGGGATATTGGACACCTGTGGTGTCACTCAATGAGAACAAGAAGTATTTTCCCCTTTACCACACAAGTAATTAAATTTCTAGATGCACATTTATTTTCTTGGTAGGTACTTGTGCCAGTCTAAGGGAGCAAATAGACTGGCAAGAAAACTTGCGGCATAAACTGTCGAGACGACTCTGTCAAGATAGTGGTCTGTTGTATAAACAAGCTGTTAGCATTGTCTGACAGCTCTCTTGCCAGTCTATTTGCACCCTTAGGCCTGTATCTCCAAAATTACTTGAGATTGCCTAAATTTTTATTTGGATTTTTTGTTCAGATCTACCCCAATTCCAATTAGATGTAATACTTTTCAGATGAATTTCATTAATGAATGTATAATTTTGGTGACAGATACAAACATCTTTTGTTTAATCTTACCTGGAGAATGAGTCATATAATGCACCCAACCTTTGCTCTGTTGCACACCCATCTCCCTCCACTCTTTCTCAGACATCAAATGTGTTTTAGGTACCAACTTAACCATCTCTTTCGGAAGAACAACATGTCTAAAAAATAAGTAGGCAGACATAAGTTAAATGCTTCCCAATAATTTGGAGAACAGCATTGTAAAAAATACCCTATGAAAAATGGCGTTTCAATGATTCCGTATTCCAATGACCCAACAAATTACAGACTTGAATCTCCATATATAATACAAAACTTTTGAATATCGGAATATCCGACCATTTTCAAATCGGAATATCCGACCATTTTCATGGACTTCTATCAGAATTATCTCAAACTACTTTGATTAGAGAACTACAAGATGAATATATATAAAACCCACACCATCAACAAAATAAATTGAATTGTCTTCAAAAACACAAAAACAATACCAAAGCCATTGGAGTTTTTTTCGAATTGTCCAGTGTCCTTGGGTTGCTTACCGGTATTCATACTCTTCATCATAATATTTATCTGAGTAGTAAATGTTACGTTGGATTTCTTCTTTGTTCATTGCAGGCATAATTGTTTAAGTTAAAGAAATGTCACTATTTGGTATCCTTTATATTAATAATTTATGTACAAAGTAATGAAAGTAACATAAATGGCAAAACAACAAAGCAAAACGGATAATTTTTAAAAACCTTTTTTCTCTTCTTCTTCCTTTTCGTCATAGATCATCTAAAGTATATAGGTCAGCCCATATGGTCAGCCCCCAATGCATCGTTTTTTTTTGCTTTTCGCGTCGTTTTGACTAGAAAATTGACGACGCGATTAGCTATTTTTATTGACATACCTGTTAGCAGGGACGTAATAAAATTGAAATATTCAATCTTTTACCCATCCAAGTAATATTCAAATACAGCTTCACTGATTCAGAAGGTGTGACGTGCAACGTAAAGAGCAAAAACGATTCATTGGGGAATGGGAAGTCACCATAACTTAGTTCACAGAACACCTTACTTACACAGAACTCACAGTGTGACACAAAGACAACCTTCTGATCTTTCGAAGACTTCGAGGTCGTTTTTGTCTCTAATTTTGTGTTGTCAATGTTGTCATTTTTAGACAGAAAATTCAAACAGCCGGATGAAAAAAATTATTACGTATTGGGGACACCTGAACACAAACTCTAATTGACAATTTGAATTATAGAATTCACCACGCACAAATGACATGCAACAAACCGATGAAAAGATATTTTTTCGGCAACCGTCGATTTTTCTTTGAGAAAGTATCACTTCCCGGACTAGTCCGGAAAATGCATCTTCTGTTCGCATTTCGATATTCAATACAAATGAGAATTAAAATGTTCGAAATTTTTTTCTACAAAGAAATATAAAAAATAAATGTGTCTTGATTTGTTACTCTACACGGTTACCGAAAAAATTGTGCACGCAACACGTCCGAAAAGTTTTTTCCGGACTTGTTACGTAAATTACTATTATGGCGTGAAGCTTGAATGACGCTTATGTGTAAAAGGAATTCCCAAAACTTTTATAGCCCACTGACCTAGATCGGTGTCATAGACAAGAGAGAATTAGTCCTTGAAAGTTGAAAGGAAAATCTTTCAAAAATAATCTGACATATCCACATGGCCTTTGAATTTCTAACATGATTTTCGTTGGAATCAAGTCAAAAAATTTTACCAATTTTATTTAGGGTGTCTTCACAAATTAACAAATTATACCTTTGTTACCTGACTTGAAAAACTGAAAATGAGGAAAGCATATTGCACCGTTAGGCGTTAGGTGCAGAAAAGGACAATAAATTAATGAAGAGAGAGAGAAAAGCGACCAGTTGATTCGTATTCTTGTTTTCGAACGATTATATTGTCAATTGTCAAAAATCAAAAATTTCAATTCAAATAAAACGGCGTTTGTTTAAATGTGTTTGTACTGGTGATTTTTGATTCGATTTCTTGAATAATTAGTTATTTTTAATAAAGCCATAATAAGCTTATTCTGTGATCTTATCAAATAATGAACCGAGAAGAAATGCAACGTAACATATTTTACTCAGAAAGGTATTACGATGATGAATACGAATACCGGTAAGTTTATTGGTCGAATTTTCTTCAGTACCTAGTCAGGAATTTTGTGCTGTAAAGGAATTCGAATCTATTAAGATTGAGTGAAAATGCTAAATGCTGTAATGTTTCAGACACGTCGTTCTTCCGAAGGAGATGGTTAAATTGGTACCGAAAACTCATTTGATGTCTGAAGATGAATGGCGAAGTATTGGTGTGCAACAAAGCAAAGGTTGGGTGCATTATATGACACACAGTCCAGGTAAATTGGTTTTCTATCAAAAGTTTCGTTAGATAGGATAGAAAATTTCAAAAGAACAAACATGAACTTTGAAACTATTGGTGTGCCTAAACAATTTCTATTTCATAGGACACAAAGGATCCCGCTCAAACCTTATGGAAAAGTGATCTATGTGGGATTTGTCTGCATTTTTTTAATGTTTAGAGGAAGTCTCCCTGATTAAAAGTTACCATTGAGCTTAAGCCCAATAACCAATAGTTTCAGAGATATTGGCCAATGAAAATGTTGACAAAACCCTTATCTCCACTGCTTTTGTTGAACACTAACCTATTCTTGCATGATGGAAAATATAGATAATGAATGCGAAGCACTCTAAGTATGTTGGTGCTGAGGTTAACGTTGCTGCATAGTAAACTGGAGGTATCGGTTTCGATTTAGGCGATCGGTACTTCTTTTTTTCTTTTTTAAGCAAGTTATTTTCCAGTATTATTGGCCAATATCTCTGAAACTATTGGTTATTGGAATTTGGTGCAATGGTATCTTTTAATCAGGAAGACTTCCTCTAAACAATAAAAAAAAATTCAGGCAAATCCCACATATATAGGTCACTTTTGCATAAGGTTTGAGCAGGGACAAATGATGCAAATGGTAAAAGTTATGCAAAAAATTGAAATTAGAATTCTGCAAGATTTTTGTCTTGCAAGATTTAAAAAAAAAACAAGATTCTCAAAGTGATATTGATCTTGGTATTAACATCATGTTTAATCCACAAAAACTCGATTAATATATTGTAGCGTCATCCCATTATCACATTCAATTCAAGGATTCTATCACATATAAACATATTTCCATCAATTTTAAGAAATCTAGAAATAAGACAATTGAAAATAAATTTGAAAAATTAGAGTGAGGAAGTATATCCGATTTTCATTTGCCTCTACATGTTTTGATATTTGCTTCAATGTCTTTGAAGGATTATGAATATATGAACGCAACATCATTGGGGTGGTAGACTCTCTTATTGCTTACTTGTTACATTGAAACAACAAACTGACAAAAAACTAGCTTTGTATGATAAGGATGAATCAGGAAATCATTATCAACCATTGTTAATTTTGTTTCAGAACCTCACATACTACTTTTTAGAAGGCCCATTACATCACTACCGCCAGAGATCAATTAGTCTTAGCTTTAGAAATTGTATATAATGTTTATATTGTATTTTTATAGAAACTAATGAATGAATTTTATTTAGGATTTTTTTTTGTGTTGTGAGATTTTTTAGTGTTTTTTATGAATCTCTCTCAAAGTGTTCACAGTTATTCTCTCTCTAATTGAGGTGCGATATTTCAAACACAAGAATATTTAAATAATTCAAGCTAGTTATTCATTTCAAAACAATTGCTTTTATCAATTTTTGAATTGAAAATGAACGATTAGAGTCAAAACTAAGCCGGATACAAGTTACATCAATGAACAGTTGAAGTTTACCTCGTGATAAGGACATAATCATAAATATTTAGAAAAGTTGTATCGGAATTATTGCACCTTGCAGTCAAATCAGTCTGCTGCAATCAAATTCAAATCAATGATTTGTGGTTTAAGACTAGAATATATTATTTGTCTGATATCTACCATAAATAAATGGTAGGCTATAGAAAAAAATAACTTGAGGCATTATGAAGATCACCAAACTTCATTGTGGTTTTTTACTGTATATGTTCTGTATTTGTTAGACTTTTTAATTCTGTTAGATGCCAGTATTACAGTTGATGTAGATTTGATATTCAGACATTCAAATATTTCATAGAGAATTCACTGAAATTTTGGGTTCAAATATTTTTGGAATTTAAAGTTAACCTCAACTCTAAGACTAGCACTAAGATCTCTATATAATATTGTTGTATACCTAGTGCATACATCCATTTCAAATTGTGAAGCTCAATAAAAAACTTTTCTCATAGATATTTCTTTCATCAAAACTGTTACTAATTGCGTTTTTGTACTTTTAGATAATTAAAATTTTCACGAGTCCGTAGGACGAGTGATTTTATCTAATTCGGTTTGTTTGAATGCTTTTGCCTAAAAATAAATAGTATGAGTGTTTTGAAAATGAAAATGTATCCTACAACGATATAGGCCTTCTATGATCCAGAAGAGATATGATGTTTACGCGGTGCAAATGATATAGATATCTAGAAATTATGATAGTTTGAAGCACACCTTACTAATGCTTTCTGACGATACCAAGAGATGGCGCCACACCTCTCAATTGTACAAGGTTGATAATTGAATATTTCTTCTTATAAATTGAAAATCGCGCCAGAAGGAACATAAAATTATTCGTTGTCGTTGTATGAAGTTCTTCATACAACGGTTTCGTCTCAAACCACAAAAAACAAATTGAATTTAAGAAGGGGTTTACCTTCTGAAAAAGGTCAAAGTATATTTGCGGGTAAAAGGACGAGGTAAATATTCCAAATGATAGGGGCGGAGTCTCAAAATAAAAAATTAATAGTGTCTAACTTCAACTCATTTCGGTGTAAAATAAAAATTACTCATAGTCATAGTAAGTTTAACCTTGAACGCTTCGAGGCTGTGTAAATAGATACTCAAACGCTCGCCGCTTTTTATCACTCTGGCCGACTTGATTTTATTACATTGTCCAGTATTCTCTAAAAGGAAGAACTCAAATATGGGTAAAGTGAAAATTCTTGTTTTGTTCATTGGGATCGATATTTCGTATATTGATTGGTATTGATATAACTTATGAAACAATTAAAAAATACGATTATACGAAATAGCAACGCTGCAAAAAAACCATTCAATTATGAGAAAACCATCCTACGGGTATAGATTGTGTATAGATATTTAATGGAAATTTTCTATGAATAAGTCTTCGGTTGCATTTTGTTCAATTGCATTAATTAGCGAAAGAGACTCAAATTTCCTCATGTGTAAGAAATAAGTAGCGCAATCAGACGTAATAGGGTTACATCGAAATGTGTGTCAATTCAGTAAATAATTTTGTTATTATGAAATTCATTGCATATATCTATAGAACCAGGGATAAAACCGGATAAATAGTAGGTATATTATGTAACGATTATGTTGACATGAGACGTAAGCGAGTGTCATAAATCTCGTACGACTGTCGTTAATCTCGTGCGCGTGTGTTAGTAGCAATTACATGATCGTTGCATACATTATTTTTTCTACGACCAATACAAAATTAAAACAAAACTTTATTTCAATACAGTATGTTCAAATTAACTTTACTTCAACATGAATTTCAATACAAACATTGTGTCCACAAAGAAAATTTGAGTTGAGGTCTTCAACGTAAAGTTAAAAAAATATGTAGAAATCTATTTTAAATCAACTATCCATAATTATCTTTATATTTTGAAATATATATAATGAAAATCCATGTTATAGGGAGTAGAAAATTGTTTACCCCTGAATGGCCTATATTATTTTGAACGATGTTGAGAAAGAGATGACCGGCTTGTCTCCAAAGTGACGGCATATGGATTTGAGGGCTGAGCTCGATGGGACCCCTAACGGTGGAACGATTGATGATATTTCGGAAAAGCATCGTCCATGAAAATATGCATGAAAAATAGATAGATCGGCAACTTGTCTGCGGTGTCCCAGAGAAGTGAGCGAGCTTGTGAACGGAGTAACACCGACGAGAGTTTCAATATGTGTTTGGCTGCTTCACTCCATATATTGAAACCCAAGACTGGTCGGATTTGTGCCTCATAAATCATAATGAGTTGACGGAAATTGAAATAAATTTTAGCACAAAATAGAGCACTGTTTGTTCATTTAAACGACGTCATGTAAACAACGGTTCATCAAAAATCGTCTAATATTACAAACTGCTCAAATATTAGGTTACCTGTGGTAATTTTTCTTTTGCATGAACTATATCTCGAAAACTACTCATAGGATCTAGCTGGGCTCATGAGAACTTTTGATCAGGACACCACCCTGTGCGGGGTACTTTCTCATGGAAATAGTGCAAATGAGCTCTGAAATGATGGACAAACAATGCCTATCACAAAAGTTTCTTAATTGGTTGGGCAAAATCCATTAATTAGACGAAAATGTCATTATTTCTGTGAAGAAAAGTCACTATTCTACTATTTTTGACCCTCTGAAGCTCTGGAAATTCTGCAAAGTAGTAAAAAGCCAATTCAAGTCTCACGATGCTAACAAAAAAGTACAGTCAGTGATTTTTAATAGCAATAATTCATCAGAATGCATGACATCATTTTACTCTGCTAGCTTTGCAGGAGGTAAAAGGTAATTCTGAAAGTTGAATCTAGACGCAATTGTACAGGGATACCGGACCCACTTTCTACCATCAACAGGGGGCTGATTTATCTGATCCATTCTATGGGCTATAGGGTCCCACACAATCCACACTGTCCCTGTACAGTAGTAGTAGAACTAGGGGGCACGCATCCCGCATGCGCAGTAGAAGAAAAAAAACCTACATTGGGAACCCACCTTAACGATCACTTGTCATCTACCACCTGTCGTCTGTCATATGTTACCTGCCATCTGTCAGTTATTATATGCAACTTTTGAACTTCTGTAATTAATTATTATACAATCACCAATGCAACTTTTTTTCAGCAAACCATACTTTTCATTATTTACATGAGGTGTTCAATATAATTTCAAAATATGCGATGAGATAAATATACACAACTGTACAGCGTACGGGCCTGTTATTTATGTCAAATCAATGCCTCTATTGGGCGAGTTTTTGAATTCATCGATGGATAATGCGCATTCATGCTGTCATTGTCTTTTTCCATTAGTTGAATAAGGATGCAATGGTCATCCATGAATCCAAAAACCTATTGCCTCTTATCAGTCTTATCTCTTATCGGCAATACTTCATTACCGACAATACCGACTTATCACAGCCGACTTAATCTCCCGAGGGGAGCCGTGGTGAGAAAATCGGCAACACCGCATGGAAAGCAATTTGACGTCCTACTCATTAATTCTCTAAGGTGAATTTCTCGGCTTATTCGAAAAAAGATAATATATATTACAAAGAATTTTTAGAGAAAAGAATGAATTGTTGGGGTTATTTAATTTTTTTCATCACAAACTAGAATAGCAATATATTCAATTTCTTAGATATGAAAAATATGTCAAGTTTCATTTGAAATCTTACTGATGAAAATAATATTTTATTGGACGGTATAGTAACAAAATGTACCAAACTCAGATAGTTTGGCATATAGATATTTACAATTTTCTTATGTTACTTAGCTCCTAGGGCGCTAAGTGAAGTTGCTGAGAAAAATTTCAACAATCTGTATCTCGAAAACGAATCATTTATCGATAAACATTTTATAGGAAAAATGTTGTTTATTTTGACGAGATCTACCAGATACCTACTTAGTTTTTGTTATGTTCTCAGCAACTTCACTTAGCGCCCTAGGAGCTAAGTAACATGCATCGATATGGAAAATTATAAATATCTCGAAAACGATCACCTCCAGCGTTGTTGAGGAAGTGTACCTTTTTTACTTGGAAAAGGTGTAGGAATGAGATTTTTTCATGAAAAGTGCCAAACGTTTACTGTCAAAAAAGTTAGTGCAATTTGAAATGAATGAATGAATGAAGCGTACACGCAGCGCACTCTAGATGTTACATGAAAATTGATACGAAATTATGATTTCCCACGCCAAAAAAAACCCGGGTACCAAATTTCGTGCAAATAACTTATTTCTTGCAAAAGTTATTTTCAAAAAGGGAAAAAAAATCAATTTCAACACCCTGAATGTCCGAAACGAAGCATTTCCGGACACAAGTTTATAAATGTAAATTTGGAAAAAAAATCAATTTCAACACCCTGAATGTCCGAAACGAAGCATTTCCGGACACAAGTTTATAAATGTAAATTTGGAAAAAAAATCAATTTCAACACCCTGAATGTCCGAAACGAAGCATTTCCGGACACAAGTTTATAAATGTAAATTTGAAGTTTATGCTAACAGTTCATGAGCCTCGAAAATGTACCAAATAAAGTCGACGATATCTTTAAACATAATAGTTCAAAAAAATTTGTTATTCCTCAAAATTTTGTGCACAAGTTGTTAATTTTTTTAGTTGTCTACCGGATTTTAACATTTGTCATCCATTTTTTTTTCTCATTTGAACTTCTAAAAAATTATGTGTAATTATTTGTTGGAATGTTGGTTCTATTAAACAATATTTTTATTTGGATGTTGATCCAAGTTTGCCTAGTTTCAATATTTCACAGCTAAAAAGCCACTCGGAATTGTTTTTTCTAAATATTCATCATAATCTAGAAAATACGTAAAATTATCCAGATAGACACAACTAAAAATTAGAAGTCTTTCATATAAACATCTTATTGAATTAGTATCAAAGCAAAAACTATTCACAAATTATAAATATGCATTACATTAGAAAATCATCATGAGGTAGACTTTCAACAGGTAAATTAGAAAACTTCATTAATTCCAAAGGAAAAAAAATACTATATCAAAATGACACAACATTGAAAGTGCAAAGGCATTTTCAGGGTAGCCAAAAAAGCTCTTGAACTGGAAAAAAATTTTTTGGCTCCCAATCTAGAGCTATTAAGATAAAGTGATTATTTTGATTAATGATATTTAACAAACTTTTATAATGCCACAAATTTTATAGAAAAAAAAAAACATTCAAATAAAATATGTACAAAATTTTTAATTTCTCAATGTGGAATGAACTTAGGGGCAGTTAAACTTACAAGCTGAGTATCAAACATACAGTACGAGAAGTGAATTCCAATATCTACTACCTCAAGGTACATACATCAACTCCATGTAACAAATTGAAAGTACGAAATCCATATCTAAAAACAATCAAATCCAAAGGTATATTCATTCATCATCCTCTTCTTCATCTTCGCTACACTTCTCATCAACTTCTTCTTCGGCTGATTCCTCCTTTTCTTTCTTGGATCTACCTCGTCGACCTACTGAAATAGAGAATACATACCAGAATGAGGCATTTTGAACCAGTCAATTTGTATAATGGATGATACCAATACAATTTTTTTTTCGGTAAAAAACCTCTATTATTATTGTTGCACTTCCCACTAAAATTTAACTATTACATTTTGATTTCGTTCACAAAATTTAAATAAGAGATTTTCTTGATATGAAAGCTTTTTTTTTTAATTCAGCACATTATTCATAATATGCATCTTCATAGCTAGAATATATTTGACAAATCCTCAAAACTTTCAACTTTCAACCTATGCAAATCATTGATTAAAAAATCCAGGTAGGCATTGACTAAAGAAAAAAATGGCGGCAATCACCTCTAATGAAGCCTGGAAAATAATATCTCACCTCCGTTGGCCTTGGATTTGGTGTCCTTTGCTTCCGCCTTCTTTTTGGGTGCTCCTTTTGGCCTACCGCGACCTCGTTTTGCTGGTGGGGCATCAACATCTTCTTTAGCTTCAGCTTTGGTGTCCTGATAAAAAATAAATGAAAATTGTATAAAACCTTCAACATGGTTCACTACGAAGCATTACCTTTTTTGTTCGTTTTGTACTTTCTGCTACAGCTTTGCGGCCTTTTTTAACCTTAACTTCTTCGTCAGACATCTTGCGGAATCAGAAAGCTGAAAATAAAAATGAAATTAGCTAAATCCAAAAATAAAATAATATTAAAATACCTCTTCAGTTAAAATAATAGATAATAGTCCAAATAGAATTAAAGATAAAAGAAAGCTTGGCTTCCCTAGCTCTAGACCACTAATTCCTTCATTCCTTGTTTCTTAATTCCTACATTACCGGCTTTTCAAAACAAAAGAGATGAAAATAAAATAATGTAGAATCTGCACATGCGCATATGCATGGCGTCTCTTCCAATTTCTCTTATTGGGGATTTTTCGCGCCAAAGTTGAATCATGATGTTATTTTTTCCAATTAAATAAACAATGTTTGTTGCTAATAACATAATAAGAAAGAATAATATACGGGATAATAACTAGCCAATAAATTGATCCAAAAATAAATTTTGAGAGGTGGCTTGGCTTGGCCGTCGCCATGAATAAATTTTTACATCAAGCTTTTTCTAAAAGAAATTCACCACAGAATATTTATATATCATTTCTACCGTTTAAGTAGTTCCAAAAAACTGAATGTTTACAAAAAAAAATAACATTTCAACAAATAACTCATCATCTTACCTAACTTATAAGCACAGACACAAACACACAACCAACTTGATCAGGAGCACCAGAATGAGAGAAGAAAATGGAACGAAGCTAGGCCAATGGCCGGAAAAATAACCGTTTGAACTAATAGTGGAGGGGATGGATTAAACAATCGATAATTCCTCTCCTACCATTGTTGCCAGAATGTGAGCAACCATTAAACTAGGTTTATTTTTGCGATGCAAAATGGAAATCGGTTATTTTTTCTGGGTTCATCTAAAAAGAAATTTTGTAATATACTGAAAACTGTTGATTTCATGTATTTATTTATTTATTCACTTAAATAATTAAGTTGAGGAACAATATGCCCACCTAAATTTGGTATACAGTATTGGAAACTTTTCATCTGGGGTATAGACAGAAATCTACGCGAGCAACAAGGAACGCAATGATACTATAATACCACATAAGTAAGAGAGACGCACTACTGCGCGCCTCTCCTGTAGCAGCAATAATGACATGGGAAAATACACCGCTGGGTGATCTAGTGGTGCTTCATCTATATTCGTTGTGTGCGTTGCATAACTTGCAGGATGATCAAATTATAATCATTCCTTTAGAGTAATAAGACCATAGAGATGCCCAAGGATTATAGACAATAGTCGTTGAGAGATGCCTTCTCCATCCTTGTCTTGGAGTCAACATAACTTTGTTTTGAGGGCCTTATACGTCCGCATTCATTCGGTTAGTTTCGTGTGTATGCCCGCCCCCCCTCGCCTCGTCGTAAGATATATAATTATGAGTTCTGTGCTCTGTGCCCCTCGCCCACAAATTGAATAGAAAAGGATAGTTCATGTTCACTTCATATTTCAAAACAGGTAGTTGTGTAGGTATAGGCAGGGCATCTCTATGTCTTTTATTATTACTCCGAGATCCGAGATCATTCCTAATCAAATGACAAAAGTGTAGAAACCGTTTACGTTTGGTCTCCGCAAAGGGTCATCATTCTCTGATAGATGGCACGCTCTATTCTAAATGCCACCATTCAAAATAATTTGGGTTTGATCTTTATATATTATAAAAATTATTACCTAAATAGAAAGCTCACATTCCTTAGCGGCAAATATATCGTACAAATCTGGGGTTATTTCACACTACTGTCTCAAATAGAACGCGGGTTTTTGTTTAAGGTTCTATAGAAACTATGGGAAAACTTACCATTTTTACCTCGGCTTATTAAGCTCTTAGGGATATTTGTGTCCCTAGCAACAATAAGCAATATGCGTTATTGGCTTTTCTCATTTTTCTCAGAAACCATTATGGTCGCACAGAAAATTTTATATTAACTGAAAATGTTTCCCATGAAATTTTCTACAAAAAAAGATATCCCTATAATTTTTTTTTTTATTCAATATGGATTTCGAGCAACGAATGATCGACGTAAGGGGTTGCTAAAAGCATGTTTAAACAACTGCTATAAGTAATATATGTTTTTCATACTAGAAAATGGCTTGAATTTTTTAATGTGTTTAATAAAAAAAAAGTTGATGAAGGTTCCTCGGAAACGAAACATAGTAGTGAAAATCTGTGGCGGTCATCTGTTGAACATAAAATGTGGCAATTGAAATTTATTATTTGGTTTTTGATATACTTTAAAATAATGTCAGAAATAAATAAAAACAAACATTGAAAATATTATTTTATTCAAAATATATCTCGAAACCCGAAAAAGACATCGCACTTCTGCAAACATAAAAGGACTTTGAATTGTGCAACTTTTCTGAAATTCAACCAGCATTGTATTTCCAACCGTTTCCGATGAGATCCTAATACTATCCCATCCTCCTTGGACACACTGTATATACATAGTAAAAACTGTAGACGATGACATGTAGACCAAAGTAAGTTTAGTGGAATAGGCCTAGAAAGAAACTATTTTAAAAAAAGGCGTCGATACAGCTCTGCCTCATAAGGGGTTTGGAAACTAGCAAAATTAAAATAGTTTAAAATATAAACACAGAAACAAAATATTGCATAAAAAACATAATTTCGTTTATTTTTTGCAGCATCAAAACTGTCGCGTGTATATTTAGAACGCTAAACCACTTTAATAAAACACATTAGTGCCTTATTCATCACTTGACTCTATCATCACCCGGTATATCGAAATTATAGGTATTCCTGATGCGCTCCCAAACCGCTTTATCGGTAGCAAACACCGCAGAAATATTTCGTTCAGCAAAAACAACTGTTTTTTTAACGGAGTACGCGATACTTTATTCACTTTTCTCGGCTCATTTCATCGACCAGAGCACAGCTGATTTTTCACCTACGAATTCAGTTTTGATATTAATATTGTTGAATTAATCCAGTAACAACAGAAAAACTCGAGCAAAAAGTGAAGAATGAATTGTAGCACTCTGAAACTCGGCAGATGACATCTCGACATCATGTTTTATTAGAAAAAAAATTGTTTACCAAAAAATCAGGGGTGGAACCTAAAAAATATTTCATTTAAAAGAAAAAAAAAAATTTTGTTGTCATTTCAGAACATACACGATTTATCAAAAAACGATTTCGATAGGTTGAGAGATAATTCAATTCTTCACAAGAATGATTTTCAGATTTTTTTTTTTATGAAATACGCTCGTTTTCTCAGAAACCGCGGGGTTTAACGCCGACGTTACATTTCATGCTCGCGCTAACACGCCACTGAGAGTTCAGGCAGGGCCGAAAATTAGGTTTGCCATAACTTTGCTAAAAATTATAATAGGAGGGAAAGAAAAAGTGCATTTCGTTCCTGAAGACTTCTACTTCCTCATGCAAATATAACATGTGAGTATCGTGAGTACCTAAAATGTGTTTTGTCCCACTTCACATAACCCTTCCACGATATTTACGGAGGATCCGAAATTCATGGATATTTTAGTTGATATGAAATAATTATACTGAAGCAGGAATCAGTACCCTCTTAGGACCAAATGCAACGATTTAAGACTAGTGAGACAAGTTTCACTTATGCATGCCAAAGAAAAAACTGGGTTTTACTCCTGCCTCAGTTTTCACTTCACCTATAATCCCGGCAATTTCTTAAGTAAATGTTGAAAATAATCGCCCATACACATCCTACATAAAAAATGAAGTATGTGATTTGAAGCTTGAGGTTTGCACTTCACAATAGTGTTATTAATATATATATGCGGAATATGAATAAACCATTATTTTCAACATTTAGTGAAGAGAATGCCGATTTTATGGGTAAGTTGAAAATGAGGCAGGAGTAAAACAAAGTTTTTTTTTGCATGTATAAGTGGGACCTGTCACACTACTTTAAAATTGTTGCATATAGTCCAAAGAGGGTATGGGTTGCGCTTCAGTATAATAATTCCATATTTACTAAATCATTCATGATTTTCGGATGGTCCGCAAACATCTCCGTGAAGTGCGATAAAACACATTTTAGGTACTCAAATACTTGCATATTATATTTTCATGAGAAGGTAGGAGTCTTCAGAAACTATATGAACTTTTCCTTTTTCTTCTACGATTATTTTTAGCAGAGTTTATGACCAATCAAATATTCCAGAACTTTCAGCGGCGGGTAACGGCGAACCTGAAATTTGATATCGGCGTTCAATCACGTTTTCTGAGAAAACGAGCACATTTCATAAGAAATTACTAGGAATAAGTTTTGTGGAAAATTGAATTGTTTTTCACCCTGTTGAGTTGTTTTTGCGATAAATCATATATTTTCCAAGATTACAGCAAAAATCTATTTATATACTTTTAAACGAAAAAAAATATATATATATGTTCCACCCCTGGAATTTTGGTAAAAAACGTTTTTTCGTGTTTATCATGGTTCCAACTACTAGCATACCAAGTTTGGTGGTGCTACAATCGATTCTTGTCTCCAAACCCAATCGTACTGGATTAAATGGTTTTAATGTTCATTCATGAAGTTTTCCTTTGTGGAAACTGCGCCTGCAATTGTTTCAGGTGGGTAGTGGTATTTTTTTTTATGTTAATTTATTATGCAATGTGCTCCTTATTTTGAAGCAGTTTAGCACTTTGTATTTCTTCCTTAGTTGAATGTGCAATTGTTTCAGAATGTTTTTCCTACGAGCGTGCGGAAAAGTAACTTTTCCGCACGATTTTTCGTTTTGAAAGTTGTACTTTTCCATACGATTTAAAATCGTGCGGAAAAATTACTTTTCCGTACGATTTTTACTTTTCCTTACGATTTTTATGTTGTTGAAAATGAGAATATTTAGGACTAACTAAATGATCTATGTAACTATTCTGTCTTATTAGTCATTTTGTAGCATTATTATAAAAACTTGTTTATTAAAAACCTTGTTTTTTCATAAATAAGATGGACAAAACACTCGTAGGAAAAATATTGTACCTAACGGCTTGCCCGAACTCCGCTCCGCGTCGTTCGTGCAACTGCCGTCGCGTGCGGAAAAGTACTACTTTCCGCACTTGTTAGGTAAATAACTATTTCGACCGCCTAAGATTAGGAGTGGTAATAAAATGTCCATATCTATTAGAAGATTTTCCTTTTGAATCCACTCTATTTGAAATATACCCTGAGATAAATTGCTTTTTTCACCACTTTGGAGAACTATACTTCGGAAGGCGATCCGTCCCTCTTTTCATGCGGTTATTGCTCGAAATACATTGGATAAAATAAAATAATTAAGAACAACTTTTTTGAGGAAAAATTTATGAGGAATATTTTTGGTATGAAATTTTCTGTGCGACCAATGGTTTTTGAGTAAAACGAGATAAACCACTGCAGTGCGTATTAGGGGTGATTTTTGGGGGTGAAGCTCACCCTACTAACTTAAACTCTTTTGATTTTGAAAGTTCTTCCTTTGTTATGTATAATCCCCAAATGGCAAAACTTTATAATTAATTTTTTTATTCGGCTATTTTAGGGATAATATAAATGGACTATTAATAGACTGCTTAGTGGGGGCAGTAAAACAGGTCGAAGTGAAACACAAGCGTCCACAATGTTTGCCTGTTAATAATAACTAAAAGAGTGAATTTTGTTATAAGGAGCGTTTCATGTGAAAACTGATGTAAGTTGGATGTATTCTCATTAGAATTATATTTGCTTATCACCAGTATATTCACATTTTGATTATAAAAAATAAGAGAGTCCAAAGCAACAGTTTTTTATGTTATATTTTGACTTTTTTTTCATAGTTGTGAAATGTACCTAGATAACAATTAATTATTAAATTTTGTTTTTTTTATAGCTTGTTCATGAGTCATATATACCTACAAAAAAAGTTATGTCTTCTGAGCGTTTTCGAAATTATTCGAATATTTATATTTTGATTATAATCAGTTCCAGTGGCGTAGTTGGAAAAATTCCATTGGAGTAGGTAAAAATTGCGAAAATGCATATTTATATTTTTTCCAGACCATCGCTCCCTTCTCTGACTACAAAATTTGGGAACAAAAAATTTAGTTTTGGGTTTCAGAAATTATGTTGATTTACTTGTCTTTTATATTTTTTGTCTATTTTAGTTGAATATACTTTTGCGACATATATAACGGTCATTGAAATGGCTCAGTTGATGACACTTTATTATTCCGGTGAACTTGACAATTTTTTTTGCACGGAACATACTGTGGGATAATAATGTCTCACTGAAAATTTTGAGTTTGAGGCAATTTTTGAAATAACTGAATTTACTTTATAAGGGATTAATCAGATTTTCATTTCTTTCAAATTGTGGCATTACGACATATACTATCAGAGCCGGCCTTAGTGAGCGCGAGGCCTGGGGCCAACTTGTTGTGCGAGGCCCTTATATATTTTATTTATCAATAAATTGATATTTTTATCCTTTGAAGAAATGCCTACTCATTGTTCTCATTTATTCACCTTCCCCTTACTACCTCTCGAATGGCGTGCCTACTAAATATATGTTCAAAATATAAAACACGTAATTTAAATCAATATTTTATTTGACGAGAAAAGTACTTTTGAATGTTTTGACAATATAATAATCAATACTAGATAAAATGATATGAGAAAGGAAACAAAATCTAAACAAAACAATATATGATATATTACGTAATATACCTACCAATATCAAAAATGAAAATAAAACTCTGAATATTCAAACGAAACATCAAAACTCAAAATAAAATAATAATATTAATTTGTACATGTGAAACTCATGAGATCTTATGAAAAAATCACCCGCCTAGCTTTAATTTTCGAAAATTCATCTATAATGGCATCAAACTCCAGCCTCGCACTTACATCAGACTCTATCGATAATGTGGCTAATGAACTTAAACGATTTTGAGACATGAATGTGCGTAAGTAGGTCTTGATTAATTTCAGACGAGAAAATGACCTTTCCGCACTAGCAACTGTAACAGGAGCTTGGTTCCTTTCTGTTAAAGAAAAGCAGGCGTTGCGAGCATTAACTAGAAATTGAAATTTCTGAAGAGTGCACAAAGAGGCGCCATTCTTTATCAAAATTTCAGTAGTAGCAGAAAATTCATAACGTGTAAAAGTTTTTTAAAAATTCTATTTAGTATGATTTTATTAACGAAACCTTCGGTAGCGGGAGGCCTCTGGAGGCGCGAGGCCCGGGGCCGGCGCCCCGCTTGGCCACCCTTAAGGCCGGTTTTGTATGCTATATAGTTGAATTTAGAATGGAATAACAAATTCCATTAAAACTTGAAAAGTTGATGTCACTTCCGGTGAAACCAGAAGTCCTATATCCGATATCCTATGTGGACTCTAGAAAATCGAAAAATATCTCTCAAGTAACATATCCAAAACTGAAATTCCAATTTTTAATAATAACCAGATGGCGTGACGTGAAAAATCTCGTGGCCACCCGGTATAGAAAATAAAAACATGAAAGTTGGACAACTTGATTTATTTTCAAATTTACTATACATAACTTCAACTGAAAAATGGTAAAATAAATTGCTATTCAAATAAGTATCACGTTGAAAAATTCAAGTTTTAAAAAAATACTAGTGAAAAAATTTTTTCAAAAATTTTATTAGATACAAAACAATAAAATTCAATCAAACCACATTTTAGTAGTGATACATTAAATAATTTATATTTGATAGTACAAGAAAGAAATGAGATGTAACCCTGATAATTAATAATTTATTGGTTCTAAAAATTTATAGATCTCACTGTAGCTAATATCAGACCAACATAAATAAATATAATACAATTTGTACTGTACACCTTGAATTTCGAAATGAACGAAATGAAGGAAAATAAAATATATATGATTTATATACATGGCAAACAACACAAGTTTCTATAAACATATTTCAACTTACTTTAATAAATCACAGATAAATCGCTTTACAGCTGAGAGGGGAGTACCTGTACTAAAGAACCGAACTGGTTTATATTCAAATCCTCACTTCAACAGTATGTGCATCAGAATTCACTTAGAAACTTTTAATAACTATTTGCAAAAATGGCGAATTTTGAATCACATCACATGGTTTCCTGAAGATTTGCCGTGTATCCACTTTTAATTAATGCATCATAGTCCTTTTCCGGCCTCTTACGGATTCTGGATGTCTTCCTTACAAATGTGTTCTCGCTATCGTATTCCGGGGCCTTCCTGTAAACTGTATATTAGTAATTTTGTTTGTTTGTTAAAAATTTTACACAATACATTTCCGTGCAAAGAACAGGACACAAAACTGAAAATATCTTTCAGCAAAATTTAATAAATTTTTTATATTTTGTTTGGTCAAGACCCTAAACAATTTTGACAAGTTATAAGAAGATTGTACGATTGGAGAGCCGCTAGAGGGCGACAAATTTGAATAATTCAAAATGCATTGTTATGCGTGTTATGGCAAAAATCTTATCAAATCAAGAAATAGTCAGTAACATTCATATGTGTACAGTAAACATCAAAACTATTTGAGAAAATACAAAGTGATAAAGTAAATGAAATAATAAAAATACGTTGGAATCAAAACACTCAAAAACAATGAGTTACATAGTGTACAGTGAAATCAGCCTAACGTTGGACGATAAAACATGCTGCGCACTTGTCGGGCAACGGATTATAGTCTGTAATATATCCAGTGATAAGGCACTCAACATGATCGAACGCGTAATTTAAAATCTATAGATTGGTTTCACTGTAATAACCCCGAATGAAAATATAACAGACCGGAACTCCTTCAAATAGCTGATAATCAGAAATTCGTCGGAAAACGGAGAAGTGATTCAAATCATATCAAATATGCTTTATTATCGGCCATCTGCAAACGCGTGCGGAAAAAACCCAAAAGTTAACATAAAAGAAACATTTTTTAATGAATACATATCAAAAAATGAATTACTATTAACAATAATATTAACCTGTTTCTCCCTCTCTCTGTAACTTTTTTTTTTCGAGGGCGTTTTACCAGAAAAAAAAATCCGATTTTTTTGTGTTTCCTAACTATGATACGAAACTACAGAGGGTGATTCGTTACGTCGTTTCTGAGATAGAGGGCGTTGAAGTTTTTTTTTACGCCTTGTATCTCAGTATTTGTAACGCATATCTGTTTTTGATATGTACCTACTGACTTGTACAATAGCTTTTTTAAGCTCGCTTAATGAATTAATAAAGATATTTATTTTAAAAGACGCAACTTTGGACATAATAATATGTTCGTTAGGAAACCGAGAGAAACACATAAAAAAAAAATCGTTTTTTTTGGAAAAGTCCCCTAAACAAAAAAAGTTACAGAAGAAAACGGTGGCAGACTAGGTCTAATGAAGCCATACAGAAGTATCTATCAGTAAAAAAAATTCCGATGGGCATTCAACTATGGTGAAAGTTGCTGACTAGTGGAAGGACTAGCGACAGTGTCACTGAAGTTTAGTATTTTATTTGATAGGCCTTTTTGGAAACGTGGTGAGTTTTCTATGTAACCTTCTGCGACATAATATTTAAATGTCAGTATTTATACTCCTCAAAAACTAAACAAATTTACTTCTACGCAGCAGTGCGGAAGTGACTCTTTCAACACTGAAATGAGTGCGGAAAAATCAACTTTTCCGCACGCTAGTAGGTTTTTTAAATGACACCTTGTAAATATTTTTTAATTATCCGAAAGAGAATGCAATTCGTGAGAACACTGTCCTTTAAATTTGAAAATTAGTTGATAAATGGTGGAGATACAGTTGATTGTGCAATCGAACTGACAAATGACATCAGAAGTAGGAAGAGGAAGCTTAAAAGTGTGATACAGTTGAAAACTGAGGGTGTCATATAATTGCAGCTCCCATATACTCCAACAAATATCTAAAAATACTTAAAAATGGAATAGTACCCATAAAGAAATGCCCACAAATGCCATTTCTCAAATAGCAACATGTACTTTTCACTTTGTTATGATGAAAAATTATAAATTATCAGTTTACTCATGTGCAAAGTTTTGAAGAATTCCAAAAGAAATCGAAAATACCAGATGTTTTATCATGAGTGTTCTCAAAATTACATATTCTTCAACGAAGGCGGCCATGAACATAAAAAAGCGAAACAAACCGTGACTATGCTGAAATGAAATGAGCTTTTGTGTTTCTTAATTATGTTCTACTGACTCATCATGGAACGAGATTGTTTTTCCGTTTCCTTAAGGAATTCTCCAAACCTTTTCACATGAGTAAACTAATAATTTATAATTTTTCATATATATATTTGGAATACATGAGAAGCTCAGTTTTCAACTGTATCACACTTTGAAGCTTCCTGTGGTAACGTTTGATGTTGTTTGTCAGTTGTGATGGTTGAAGTTTGAATTTCAAGGCCAACTTTGTTCGATTCAACAATCAACTGTACCTCCGCCATTTTTCAACCGATTTTCAAGTTTTAAGAACAGTTTTATCACAAATTGCGTGCTCTTTTGGATAATGAAAAAAAAAATGTACAGGGTGTCATTTGAAAAAAGTTTGGGGTCACATCCGGTTAGCAACATACCAAATTTGAAATCTGTATCTACGAAACTAAAGAAAAATTGGCGGGCGTACCTCACCTCGTGGTCACCCGGTATATCATACAAATCATTACTCACCTCTCTTTTTAGGTTTCTCTTGACTGCTAGAAACAGGATCAACTGAAAATAAAACAATTATCAGAGTTTTTTCAAGGTATGCAATGTATTGATAGGAATGACAGAAGTTAAGATTATTCAGATGTGATATGGACATTATTTAATTCTAGATTAACGTAACTGATAACAATCAACCTAGTTAGAATGAGTATCTATTTATATATATAAATCCTTTATTGTAGTCATAGACTAATTTACATTTTGGGGTTAATGGATAATGTCTATAATAATACACTTAAAAGTTGAATAAGTACAATTGTCACATATAAACATACTTGTCACATATATACACATTGAAATTAAAATTAAATACATGGTCAGATAGTGGCTACTGCGTTTTTTATTGATTGGAGAGGTATGATTTTAATTCCCTTTTAAAGAGAGCTAGAGATGTTATGCTTTTAATGTCTTGTGGGAGATTATTGAAACTGTCAAGCCCTTTAAAAAAAATTGAATTTTGTGTTTGCGTTAATCCAACTTGTTGAATGTGGAAATCAGTTCTATTTCCAGTGTTGTATCCGTGGATTTGCTCATTATATTTGACTTTCTCTTGTAAATAGGTTGGCGCTATTTTATGTCTTATTTTGAAGATTAGAATCAAGGTTTGGTAAAGAAGAAAAGATTTTATTGTCAGCCATTCCAGTTGTTTCAACATACCATTTATAGGTGTTAGTCTTCCACAATTTAAAATAATTCGCATGGCTCTGTTTTGAAGTTTCTGTATCCGTGCTTGTATCTCTCTCAATATAAATTGAACTTTAAATATCTTTAATGATTAAATTCAGAACCAAGCTTCCTGCTTTACTTTTAGTATCCTTATTCATCAGAAGGTATGCGTTTTTTTTTTCACCGAATTTTCCCAATGAAATATAGGATATACATTTTTTGGGGAGAAATCATCTGATTTCAGAAAAACAATTTGGATTTAGTAATAATATTTCGACTCAGGATGTTACCTGTCATCTGACTAAAAACAACCATTAATGAAATTACCAAATATTGGATTTCGCGGCAAAGTTTTAATTTAGAATTTAGAAATCAGTTTGTTGGAATTGATGAAGCTAGAAATGAACAAAATCTGTCAATTTGATTGTGCCACAAGAGACCTGTTAGGGTCACTTCTATTCACTATCTAACCTGTTTTGTATTAATTAATATTACACTTAGGTGAAATTTATAGTTTTGCAGATACACATTATATTATATGGAGCAAAAAATTGGACTAACAGACTAGAACATTAGATTTAAAAAAAATTGAAAATTTGTTTTATTATAATCTACTGAAAATGAACTTGAAAAAAAAAAAAAAAAATTAAATTGCGTGAATTTGTTTTTTCGCTCGCACTTGACACACGAACCTAACCTAGCTTGCTTCTAAATTTGGTGAACATTTATTAATGGCCGACAGCACTAGGGATGCATGTTTAATTTGGTGTGCATTATATTTGTTCCCTATAATTTTTATATTTTTAATATTTTATATTCATTTAATATTGTGTCTAAACTTTAATATTAATATTTTTATATTTTATATATTTTTTATGACACATTGCTTATTCACATTATTGAAGGATTTATATCAAAATTTTCAAAAAGTAGCTTATGAACTACCATTTGAAAAAACAAAAAAAGGAAACAAAAATTTCCTGCCATTCAAAAGTTAACAGAGGGGGCTACTATATGGGCAGACTGTATAATAAAAAATAATAGATTTTTTTTTGGGTATTTGAACCTTCCACAGTATGAATAACTTACCCCATTTCCGTTTTCCATTTTTCTTGTCAGTATAAGGCATGTCACCTGATTTGATACCTTAAACACAGAAAGGACTATTACTTTCAAAACTTTTGTAACGATTCGATAAAACTAATAAATAATTAAAAACAAAGTAACAAATCAGTCGATAATAATAAAAATATAAAAATGTTCAAAACCACTCTGGAAAATAGATTGTTTGACGAGTGATGTCTTCCACGTAGCTAGATTCGCATAAAATCTTAAACAGTACATAGAAAAATATACCAAACTATGCATAGTTTTCTTACAGTTAACATTATACATTCATGAAAAACAAAGAAATGTAACAATGCACCCAATAATATGAACTTCCAGTGATGTATCCAATATCTTCTCTCTTCTCTCTTCAGTCTTCTTGTCTTGATCTTCTTTTATAAAATGGATAAAATGATCAAAGTGACGTTTAAAAGAAGTTACAAAAGTAAATTAGGTACTCTTCTATATGGTTAAAATGATTCACAGCCATTCGGAACTTACTAAAAATTCGAATACTTTTATAATGAAATATTGAAAAACAATATAACTTGACAAAATTTAAACTATTCTCTCTTCTTCCTCTTGCTTTTCTTCTCTCTTCTCGGACGACTGGTGGGTTCGGGAATTTTCGCTTGTGGTTGCTGCTGTTGGGGCGGAACTAAATTCATATCGAAAGTTGTGGTGCTATTGAGCGGCAGCAGGATCGGAGGGAAATATGACAGACTGCCGCAAGGGAAAAACGGATAGGGTACATTATTCATGTGGTAGTTAATCGTAGGATTGTTGTAAGTGTGATTGTTGTACTGCTCAGTTATAATTTTTGGTTGTTCTAAAAAAGCGGAAGGAGGTTTAGACGCGGCGGGGGGAGGGGGAGGAGGAGGAGGCATTTCCTTCTTCTCGGCCGGAGTTTTGAAGGGTCGCGGCTGAGGTTCCACCAACTTTTCTTGTATTTCAGCAATGCTTATGGCTGGTTTGGCGGGATAGCTGATGTCTTCCTTCTCGGCCCTTTCAGCCCTTGCCCTTTTCAGTATCTCCTCGACCAAATCTGGCCCTATGAAATCGTCCTCGGTATCTTCCTCTTTGGAATTTGCTACGGACAGCTTTCGTTTTTTCAGAGGTAACCGAGTCTCTGGTTCTTCTTCCAAAGAATTCATATCTAGTTTGGCCAAAATTTTTGTATAGTCCATAGATTTATGTTCGGACTTCAGTTCGTCTTGAAAGTATTTTTTATCTTCAGCCAGTTGAAATTCGCTTGGATCGGGCTTGTTTTCCGCACTGGGAGAACCTACGTCCGAGCTATACTTGAAGGACTCGAAGGAATTATCCTGACTGAAGAAACTGTCCGGTTGAATACCATAGTTATTGCCCATCTGAGAGTCGTTTGGTTCGCTACCGGAGAAATTGCTCTCGTTAATGGCAGACGAGCACGAGAGGAACATGTGGCCGGGAGAATCAGGGCGCGGGCTGAAGCAATTAACGGGACTGGGGGAAAATCTATTGAGATTCAAGTTGTGCAAGTCCGAGGGCATGGACAAGGTTTTCGTCGATTCTTCGTTCTTGAGAGTTTTCGCGAAATCTTCTAGTTCCGGAACTGCCGCAGGCTGTTGATTCGATTCTGAGTTAACATTACAATCAAAATCAAGGGAATTCATACACAAGCTATCGACAGCCGACTGTCCGTTTGAAATTACATCGGTACTCTTATCGAAATTTATGCAAAAATCATCAACTGAATCGTTACATTTGGCATCGAAGCTTTCTACAATACTGGAAATTAAATTTAAATCCAAAGTTGAGGAACATCTATCCGGAGATTTAATGATACTGGCAACATAAAAATAGTCCGATTTGCTAGCTTCGATTTCTGTGGATTCTTGCGACGACTTCTTCTTCTTTTTTCTGACAGGTTTTGAGGAGAAGGGGTTAAGGCTAGGACAGTTCTGGCATTCGGATACGGAAAAATCGGGATCGCAACTCAAATTCAAAATATTTTCGTAATGGGTTCTAGTCACATTGAGCTGGGTCAGCTCAGTTGTGAGACTGCTACAACAAGCATTGGTACACTTAACCGGAATACAATTGTATTCGCTATCAGAAAATTTATTACAAGTTCGGGATGTTACCGTACCTTCTTGGGAACCGTAGGTTGTCCACTGGATCTTGTTGGACCTCCATTGCTTCAGGGTCGCGGGAATCGAATTGCTATTGGAACCCTGCGGTTCGTTGATCTGTATAATGTCGTTTTTGTTCAAGTTGTTCGTCGACTTGTCGTAGTCCACCCTGAACGTCGTCAGGTTGTGCTGAGCCTGGGTCTTTTGTAGGCGCACCTGTCGAGAAATCTCGCTGATCCTCTCCCACTGGTCGATTTCCATCTGGCTCATCCTTTCCATTATGACCCAAGGCACCCCCTGGATGCAAGGATCGCCGGGCTTGACGTTGAAACACGCCAACGACTTCAGGTTCATCAGCCGACGCGGAATTTGGGGCCTGGTGTTTCTCTTGGTAGTTCTCTTGGCGTTTCTCTTGATAGGGGTGTCGATGACGTCGTCGGCGAACGCAACGCGTTTCTTCCTTTTCGTCTCACTTTGGGTCCCATCTGGAGTAACGGAAACCGAGACCGGAGTCTTGATGACCAACCGAGATTTGAGAGCAGGCTTAATCTTGGTCGTGGAAGCATCCCCGTCATTTTCGTGCCTGAAGCTATTCAAGTAAGATTCGAAATCGTGGTCCAAAGGTTCGTAAGACGGCGAATTCATTTCAGAATTGCTCGTCGAAGGACGACTTGGAGCGTGAGTTACTTCTTCGGAAGGCGTCTCTGCCGGCGGCGTTTTATTGTCGAACAAATCGAACGTTTTGTCGGGATTCACGCACGAGCTGATTCCATTAACTTTTTCAATAGGCCCGCTCAGTATATCATCCAGTTCGTGATTTATCAGCAGTTGACCCCATTTATTATGAATAACTTTGTATTTCTCACTATCCTTCTCTTGTGATTTTTCGGCATCTTTCGAGACGATGAGAGTGGGCGCATTCAAATTGATTTTGGGTACAGCGACTTTGAGTTGTTTCAATTGACAACCATCAGTTACTTCCATTTCCCGTGAGTCTTCGCTTTTGGATAAACTACTGTGAACTATGTCGCATTCTCCATTTTTCGTAATTTCTTCACCGACGATGGCGCTTTCCTCCTCGGTGTTGTCTTTGTTATTCAAACTGTCGACCACCTCTTCATTATTGGAACTCAAGAAGTGATCTTCAATTAGTATTTCATCACTTCCATCTTGTATGTAAGATTCCTCCTTCATAGAATTCCCATCTCTCTTCAGTTTCCCGACCTCGTTACATTCTTCTTCTGCGTCATAATCGTCTTCCTCGTTATCTGAAAAATCTCCACTGGGACTTTCACAGACAGTCCTGTTCTCTTCAGAATCTCCCTCTTTTGTGGAACAACCCTCCGAATAATTGTCGTGCGAGGTGCTCGAAATGTCAGGAGAAGCCGGCGACGAATAAAATTCGCTGGAACGTTTATGTTTTATATTCGGAGAAACGGTACTGGACGATGGAGAAAAGTCGCTGGAAAAGTCCGACGAGGTGCACGAAATGTTGGATAGAACTCTAAATTTGGGACTTTCCAAGGATAACGAAGACAAACTATTGGAAGATGGCATGCAGAATACATTTGAAGATGAGGAACTATCACTGGTGCTGATCGATAGTTTCGATTTGTTTTTGTTTATATAACTGCTTTCACAGACCAAGTCTTTCGTCCGATAATCTACCGGAGGAGAGGAACTTTTGGCTCCAAAAATAATCTCACTTTGCCTTTCGGAATTTTCCGCAATCACAGGCGTTATATTCATCTCCGATTGCTGCGCATCTTCGGCATGCGTTTCTTTTGTTGCTGAAACCGAGTTCGAATTTTTATTGAGTTCCTCTCGTTCGACAATTTCGATCTTGTTATTTGAACTGGTAAAATAATCAGTTTCTGTCATACAATCACGCGTAGAAGAGGGAATGGTCGGTATAAAACCAGCGTATACATTAGAGGATTTCGATGTATGGATATCGTGATCCTCATGATGTTCGTCCGAAGGCGGGGTCACGAGGCCTTTGTACGTTTTGTAAATGTCTTCCGGTTCTCCTTGGAGAAAATCAGTCTGGGTTTCGATATGACTCACACTTTTCGGAAGATTGGGGAGGAATTCTATATTTACATCAGTCAACTTCTCATGCACCTTTGCAGCAATATTATTTTTGTGTTTATTATTGTAAAAAACTTTGGCAGATGATGAGTATTTTTTAATGAGCAGCCTTCTCTTTTCAATCAACCTCCTTAACACAAACTTTTTCCTTCGAAGGGATTCTTTAACGACTTTCTTTCTTCGAAGTGGTTCTTTAATGACTTTCTTTCTTGTACGAGGAGGTTTCTTTGAAGGAACTAAAAAAACTGAGTTTGATTTTGTTATTTTGGGTGAATCATCGTCACATGGCACACTTGAAGATTGTTCAAAGACCTTTTCTGAAGGCTTTATTTTGAATGATGCTTCCGTTTCAATAGGAGATGCAATCCTTTCAATTGGAGATGCAGTCCTTTCAATATGAGATGGAATCCATTCAATAGGAGATGTGATCCTTTCAATAGGAGATGTGATCCATTCAATAGGAGATGTGATCCTTTCAATAGGGGATGTGATCCTTTCAATAGGAGATGTGATCCTTTCAATAGGAGATGCAATCCTTCCAACTGGTGATGCATCTTTTTCAACCAATGCATCCATTTTATTTGGCGATGGACAAATCGTATAACACAAAGGTGATTTTCTAGAAGACACAGTTGAAGAAGTAGTAATAGTAAAAGGTGTTCTTCGAGGTGAGATAGGTCTATTTTCTGATAAATCAATTGAGTCCAAAAAGGACGATGAAGCTTCGACGTTTTTACTCTGAAACAAAAACAACTGATGAAATCATTTTATGAAATCATCAACTCGTTTGGTATGGAACTATCCTCATCTATAACAGAAAAGCCTTAGCCCATAATCTAAGCAAGTTCGTACTTCAAGTCATAATACGTCAACATGTAAAAGTGTCGTTGGTTGAGATGTACTATGATGAACAATGAATAAACCTAAAGACATGAAATTTTTCCCTACATCAATATACAGAATGTTTCAAAGTTCAGGTCTTTGTTGATGAAGCGATGTTTGAAAAATAAATCGAAAAGTAAAATCACTAATAAAGACAATAACACACAGATACACAATACTGCGGACATGGTGGAACAAATGTCAAACATGGAAGAGGTAATAGCAGAAACATCGGACAGGCAAAGTAGAGCAGCAAACATTGATTTTCAATATAAACGAGCCACAAAAATAACGAACTATGTCAAATGTTGATGGTGCATACAAAAGCAGACAAAGATTTTCTTGAAAATTTCCAAAAATGTTTATTGCTTCAAAAACGATAATTATTTTATTGTTACATTATGTTCATATAACAACCCATTTTCTTAATTGCTCCAATTTCAGAAACACCCTCTATTTCGTTTTGGAATTTTATTCTAGTACCAAGTTAAGGATACACCAGACCTGTATATTACTAAAATAATTCAAATAATATGTTAAACCTTTAGTATATTGTGGCGATTTCTGCTCAGGCCGGTCCTGACGGAGCTCGTAAATAGCACACAAATCACAGCTATTTATAGTCGATGATGTCACCATTCATCTTCGCCGCTGGCGATCTATACAAAATCATTCGAGAGCGACATCTAGTGGACAGTAGAAATTCGAGAGAACTCTGGACCAGCTCACCACGCTATATAAAGAAATCTCCACGGCGAGACGGGAGTTTTTTTAGTTGGAATCATTGCCGGTGCCTAGATATTCGAATAATAAAGAGTGCAGTAAGTGGATATTTAAAAATCAATTATAACCGATCTGTTAACATAAATTATAGTATAAGAGTTTAAATAAATCAGGTTTTAAAAGTTTAGACTATTTTAATTGTTATATTGGTGTCAGAAGTGGGATGTAAAAGATAAATACAGAGTTTTCGTGAAGTGGACAGTTGTGTGCATTAATGGGAGTATAAACTGATACACTTCTCGTGTTTGGAAATAATAATAATAAAAGACTGGTGAAGTATATATATATATATTTACACTTCTCGCGTGTAAAAAAAATGTAACAATTAAAATAGTCTAAACGTTTAAAACCTGATTTATTCAAACTCTTATACTATAATTTATGTGAACAGATCGGTTATAATTGATTATTTTTAAATATTCCACTCACTGTACTCTCTATTACTCGAATATCTAAGCACCGGCAATGATTCAAAAAATCCCCCGTCTCGGCGTGGAGATTTCTTTATATAGCGTGGTGAGCTGGTTCAGAGTTCCCTCGAATTTCTACTGTCCACTAGATGTCGCTCTCGAATGATTTTGTATAGATCGCCAGCGGCGAAGATGAATGGTGACATCATCGACTATAAATAGCTGTGATTTGTGTGCTATTTACGAGCTCCGTCAGGACCGGCCTGAGCAAAAATCGCCACAATATATACAAGTGGGTATTGAATTGAATACATATTTTGCACTAACTTTCAAGCACTCTGTATATCGCTTGACTTTTCAAAACAGAAAGTATCATTGACCTGAAATTTAGATAAATCTAGGGATCACTTTTCGTACCTTTTTTGCCTCGAAGAATATAATATCAATAATGTCATCATCCTCATCGTCGACTATTTCATGAATTAATTCCGAATTACTAGGTTCACAATCAAGGGTACCAACACCAACAATGAGACATTCTTCTTCTTCTTCTTCATCTTCTACTTTGGTGGTAGAACTTTCTACAATATTACAACTACTGGAAATTGTTGCCATGGATTCGACATAATTATTATAAGCATGTTCAAATTCTTCATCGTTCACATTTATCACCTGAAACAAAAAAAAAATCCATTAGAATGTTATTAACGAAGTTATTACTGACAACCAGTGCACGGTATAAAACAATAGTAGCGATGTGATACTCTGAAAATCTAGGACTTTAAATTGATAAAAAACTTCGATTCAAATAACATTTTAACTAAGTAATGAAGAAAGCAAAAACTTTCTAAAATTCACTATTTGCAAACAACTGTGTGAATCACAAGTGTTGATTAATTTAAGCTACCTGAACCAGTTTATAGACCTTGTCTGAATTCACTTAGGATGAAACAGATTTATACTTTTATTTGTATAGAAGAATTTATTTTTTAAACAAAGTATATTATTATTATTAATGAAAGACGCAAATGGCCTATACTACTTTTTATAAGATAGTTCGTAAATGCCCCAGCAAAATTTCTTCATGGAATTTTTTAAACAAGAAATAGTGAAAAAAATTAAAACTTTTTTGTTTTTTTGCAATTATCTCAAAAAGTATGGGAAGAATCATTTTACAGTCAGAACTTTTGTAGAGAATCATAAAACCTACAAAGTAGTTGTTTATGCGACCTGATAGGTGCGTTTTCCAATGAGAAAATCGGGGAAAACCTCGAAAAAGATATTTTTCAAAAATTCATAATTTTTACAAATCTGAAGCTGGACAAACAATATTGCGGAAACTGATAGATAATAACGCGATTGTGCAAAAACTACATATCAGACAGAAAGCATCTTGAGCACAGTTAAAGCACATGTTATAAACTATCAGTTTCCGCAATATTGTTTGTATAGCTTCAGATTTATAAAAATTATGAATTTTTGAAATGGTCGCTTTTTCGACGTTTTCCCAGCTTTTCTCAGTGGAAAATGAACCAATCCTATCGCAAAATAAACTATTTTGTAGGTTTTATAATTCTCTACAAAAGTTCTAGAGACTGTAAAACGATTCCTACAATACTTTTTAGGTTATTTGGACAAAAACTTGTTTGAAAAAATTCCACAAAGCAAATTTGCGTCTTTTATTTTTTATTTTTTTTTTTAATAACATTCTCCCTATCTAATTTATTTAATGACTTTTCAATGAAAACTGGAGGAAATTAAAAAAATCATCCATCTGAATGAAAATGCGAATTTTTACTTTCACATTTTTTCTTTTCTTTTCAGTTAGAGTCTTTTCACAATATCAGATGTAGTTCAATGTCCGGCGTGGCTTTAGCCGGGGAAGTAGTTGTTTTCTGTTGGATATAAGAAATAAATCACATTTTCCATTTTTCAATTTTCATGGAGAATGTTCTCCTTTTCAACATGAATCTTACCTCATTTGACACCGGCTGGTCATCAAGCTCGATACTATTCACGTCCAGTGAAATAAGGCTATCTTCTTGAATGTTTTGCGTTTTGATGAATTTGAAATACTCATCTGATATTACTGTATAGTTATCACTTATATGCGATAAAACATCCAGAATCGAATCGCTCTGTGGTAACAGAATTTGTTTCAGAGTATTGCTTGTGGTTAAAGAATCTGGCGTCTTATTGTACATTTTGTACATCAATTCATCCATTTGTTCCCAATCTTCTGGGCTTCGTATTTTTTTCCACTTTTGATACAAAATATAGGCTCGACAAAAGGCCAAATCAGATTTGTTTGTTGGTTCTTTGGTTAGAATTTTTCTGAAATATAATTTCACGAAATTAGTAAACATACTTAAAGTGCATAAATACATCATTAAAAACAGCATAAACATACCCATAAAGCATATTCAATAAATCCATAGTTTCTTCTGAATGAATGTTCAACTTTATTTTCATTAAAACGTGATATAATCGATCTTCACAGTACATTAGATAGGCGTTTAATAAACCAACTATTTTAAAACAAACTTTGGAAATGGATTTTTTATAAGCACGTTTATTTGTCTCATTTTGCTTGCTGGGCAGGGTTTTAGCTTCCAAATCAGAATACATCGATAACAGCTCCTCCATATTGTCTAAGTAATTATCCAAAAAAGGGCAATCCAACTCATGGAAGAATAACTTAAAAAACTCAATGTGCTTAAAAAGAAGTGGTTTGACTGCTTCAGCATCTTCAATATGCATTGCTTCTTCTTTGAATGATCTGAAAAAAAAAAAAAAAACTTTGGAATAGAAGAAACAAACAGTTAGTCTGGGGTGCTTGGTGCTTGACAATGATTACAGTGTTTTGTGAAGACAGGCACCATTATTAACAGTATTCAGAACCTTAATGAAACGTCGTTTCCCCAACCTTTTTGTTTAGGTTAGGTTGGGAGTGATATCAGAGTGTAAACACAGTAGAAAGATATGCACACACTGTCCATCAAGTAACCCCCCCTGTTAACTTTTGAACCGATTGGATTTTCTTTTTTATTTATTTTGGTTGAAAGATAGTCTATTTTCAAAATGGTGTTAGGCCGCCATTCAAATTATTGGTTTTTTGTTAAAAATTGTTTTTGTTAAAATTGTTTTTTCCGTTAACCAGCTGTCGTCCCCTTACGAACGGCAGCCCTCAAAAGTCGAAACTTGTGCGAGCCAAGGATTAACGAGGTCTTACCTTTTAACGTGCGATTCCTAGCACTTTTTCGGGCCCTCAGTAAAAATCTGAAGTCGCTGAGGATTCGAACCTAGCTGACCAGCAGTCAATGGTTTTGAACTCTTCAGTCTCAACCACTGAGCTACTTGACCCTTAAATTAATGATACAATCTCTACAATTTAGCAATATAATGACAGTCTAAGAAAAACACTTTGTGGGATAGGCATACACTTTTGCAAAGGGCTTTTTTGAACTCGCGAGTCTGTTGAACTCGGCTGCGTCTCACTCAACAAACCTCATTCTCATACACAAAGTCTCCCCCAAAAAAAAACACGCTGAACTTATTTTTTTAGGTAATTTCGGAATCTCAAAAAATTAACTTATCAGAAAAATAATTTCAGATTCAGAAAGAGCACACTTTTTTGCAAAAAAACTGTTCCTACCAAGTTAACATAAACAGGCTTTGGCTCAAAATAATAATTTTTTGGTTATCACTGATCAGAGGTCTACAGCCTGCGCAAACCGCGCTGAAACACTGCCGGGCAGACACGCTGTGGCCTGGAGAATAAAACCAGTGCCTCCCAAACAAAGGAAATTTCATAAAAACAATCGAAAATTTTTGACTGCACCCTGTATATGTTTCGAACCCTGTGACATAATATATTGCCAGTTTTATACAACACAAAAATTGTTCTGGCCTGTTGAAACTCGAGTTTATTTTTGATAATGTTCCAATGTTTTTTGCAGACGATACATTATTTAAGGAGATACCGAAGGTATGCTGAACTTTTTTCCACACTATGTTGATGTTACTCGGGCGATACTTCTATGTCCAGTCATACAAAATTATTTTTATCACCATTAGCAATAAAGATAACGAATTATTGAATTGCATGAGGTATTAATATAAATATAGGAAAGAAATGATTAACAAGCATCATAAACTATCCACCATTTAAATACAGATCTTTCACAATTAACTTTTTAAAATAAATTAAGCAAAAGAAGATTTTTGTTTGACAAAACCTTTTGCAATGTATCCCTGCAAACTCACAATTCACCTGTCAAAAGGTTTCAAGTATCGCTTGTAAAATATACACATTATTATTATTTCGTAACTATAAAGCTATATTTGGGAAAATATATTTTGTAGCTGCTTTCAAATTTATATAATTTAATCATGAGGACATAAATCAATTTTATATGAAACATTAGTTCAGAAATTCAGTAACAACTATGATGAATAGTGAGTGATTTACAATTAATACTCTGTCCATAAATTATTCAAAGTCTTGGTAGTGTTCTTGAAGAACTTTAACTTTTCCTACTATTTTCTAACTCCGGTCAATGATAAACGACTTCAAATTCAAATTAAAAGAGTTGTAACATTACGTTTTACTTACTGAATATACCACTTCATTATGAGGTCCAAGTTTCTCTCACTATCAGCAATGAAGAAGTTTTTGAATTTCATTCGAACTTTAGTACACCATTCCAAAACGATATCCTCTGATGATGTAAGACCATCTACAATAATGAATTAGCAATAAACTCAATGATAATTTCATCCTTTCAAATATAAAAGATTCCCTTAAAACAAAAAGTTTCCCGTTGGCATATTTTGATCAAAAGAGTACTCTGAAAATCGAAGAAAAATACGAGGCATATTAAATGTGTATGATTAAAAAACTAAAAGCTCCTACAGAGGAATCCAGTTGAAAGAAAAAACAATTCTTTACAACATTCTAGCTATTATTTGAGAAAGAGAGACATTTTTATAACATGCTTTATTTTGTTATGTTGGAAAGAAGTGCGGTTTCTGGAAATTTTATCTGAAGTGATTGTGATCTCAGAGTTCATTTTTTGAATGGAACACATGCATAATCTTTTTTTTGAAAATATTAAAAGGATGTTCATAAATCAGCCGTGGAATCATCTGCTACTGAAAGACAAACTTTAGTTGCTATTTTTCATTATTCAAGCTAACCCAATGAAATGGAAAATAGAAAAACTGGATAATTAAAAATTGTTTCCAAATGAAAATGGAAATCTTTACTTTCAGATTTTTTTGGTTAGGATCTTTTCATAATCCTTTGTACTTCAACGTCCAAAATTCATATTTTTCAATTTTAAATTAAAAATGTTTCCCTTTCCAACAGAAAATATATATTTCAACTATTTTAAGTTGACTGTAGAATTTAATAAAAGATGTGGAATATGTTTGTTTTTTACTATTTAGAATCATGAATATGCAATAATTATCAGAAGATATGAAGAAAGTTGTTCAAATGGAATAGAAAAATGAATATGAAAATTTCAGATTATGCCAATCGAAAAATTAAGATATCAAGTGATGAACAGAAAATATTACAACAAAAAAAACTTTATTTTCTCTTACCCAAATCGATAATTTCAACTTTGGCTTCAGATGCTTCCTCCAATTTGATGGGGGTTGGTAATGGTATTGGCATATCCATTTTAAACTTTTATTAGTTTCGGTCGTACACAAAAATAAAAATTTCTTTTTCTCATCAATGACATTTTATAGCATATAACAGGTAACCTGAAATCCTAAAACAAAGTTCTATTAGTAATTTGGAATAGTGATAATAATAATAATGATCAAATTTTTATTGCAAGTCAGTTGTGTTTAGTATGTTTTTCAACGAGCGTATAATGCCCATGATACGGGAATAGAAGACTATACTTTCTCTATGACTACCCAAAAATTTATAAATTTATGACGAAAGCTCAGTTTGTGGTACTTATATACCCATTCATCTCTGATGTTCCATACCACCCTCAAGGTGAAATACTCGGTGTAGTACTGCTCAACCTCACAGAGACATGGGGCAATTCTGATCAGCTTAGCATACAAATTGCTACTTTGGGTTTGTGGTAGATACTCTTCCTCACAAACTGGCACTAAAATCAATCACTCCTCTGAGCAAAAGGGGGCACACTCTGAGGGCTTGTACCGAAGCTTCACCTGTCAACAAACCGGGGGGCTTTGTGAGTAAATGGGACCCAACTAGTGTGGAAGGGCTGTCCATAATGAACGACTAGTTATCTTAGCATCCTTTTCTGTATGTTTCAGATTCGTGGTTAGTGTGGATTCCAAGCAAAGTTGGATTTTCCGCCAAAAGACATCAAATTCTACATGACAATTCGGTATCTATAGAAACATCATTTTCCCTATAAATACCCAGCCGAAATTCAGGAGAAACAGATCATCTGGGACCTTCCACCTTGCAACAACTCAAGTTGGACCTGAATACCTTGTCGGTACCGGACCTGACCAAAAGATGGCGTCACCTACAAGACCGGACGAAACATCACATCACAGGTCCGTAAGAATATGGAGCCAAGTATTGTGAAGTCATTCTTTCTTTTCCATGAACTTAGAATTCTCAAACCCAGTAATTCAAATTCAGAGGTTGTGAACGGGGAAATATCTACAGTCACTAGTATTGAAAATTGTTTTATCATAACATCTCCAGTGTGTAAGGGTTTTGAAATCATTATTGCAGAAAAACTTATTCGTGTTGTTTTTCCCTTTTGACGCTAAATTGTGAGATGGTTAAACTAAGTATGTTCCCATCTACTGCAATGATACTCTCATCCCAAAAGGAGATGGATCCTTCCTCACTATTGGAAGTCAAAAAAGGTATAAAAATACACACTATTTTGCTGCTCACAAATAATTCAAAAAGATGGGGAGGACGGTATCTGGTTGGTTCCCATAGATGACGTGCACCCAAAAAAGATGAACCCTTTGCGAGATGAGCCTGGGAGAACTCCATGGTTGTAGGGGTGACGATATACTTGAAACCCATTAGCACAATTGGCGACAAAATCTGTTCTCACCGATCTTTGATGACTATTCAGACTCTTATACTTTGGATATGTTAATTCCTAATGAGGGACAGGTAGCTCAATGGTTAAGACTGTCACGATCAAAGCCATTTATGCTGCTGGTCGTGTAGGTTCGAATCCTACAGACTACAGATTTTTATCTGATGGCCCGAGAAAGTGCTAGGAATTGCACGTTAAAAGGTAAGATCTCGTTAATCCTTGGCTCGCACAAGTTTCGACTTTCGAGGGCAGCCTTTAGTAAGGGGACGACGGCTGGTTAACTGAAAAAACAATTTTAACAACAATCGATTATAAGATCCCAGATATTTTTCTGAAATAGAGCTTTCTCTTCAGAAGCGAATCGTGTTTGAACTTTCTTAATTTCAAATGAGATTATTGAAATAATATAATATAATACCAGACGCTTAATGATCAAAAATTGATTGATATGTATTCCAGAAGTTTCAAAAGATGATATTTTGTTTATTCCACATTTTATTCCTCTTCAGCTGACAGAACTTTGATCCAAAAAGAACCAAACAAAACAAAACAATGTGGGAAAACAATGTCTTAAAGAGAAGAGGGTCTGGGTGGGATTCCTTGTACTGAGGAATTTTACTTTTCATAGAACAAGTGGAATGACATTAGGATTGAATACATGGAAAGACAGAAACAGAACTGTCGGTCATGGAATTCTACGGTACAAGGGGATCTCAGCCTTGACTTTCTATGGCTGCATACCGAAACATAATAAAAAAAAATACAGGGGGGCTTCTTTTATATTAGGATGTGGGCCTACTTCCTTCAGGGAGCTGATATCGTAGCAGAGAAGCTGATAGACATATGACAATCAACATGGCAGTATTTTAGACGAACAGATAAGGTGTACATTCGGTTACAATTGTGATAGAAAAGATTGGTATTAGCGTAATTTATAACTCAGTTTCCATTAGATACTCAAGAAATGCCTAACCTTTTTTCCATCTATTTTGCTGAGTCATGCATGCATTCCTACTTTATTCACATGAGCAATAAAGATAAAACACTGATTGAATGGGACACGACTATTATATGTGGAGGTAAAATGTAAGAAATGATAAACAACCATAAAACTATTCAGCATTTGAATACAAATTATTCATAAACTTGTTTTTTAAATATTATCGAAGATTTTTTTACTGGCAGACTCCTTCAAACTTGGATTCTACCAAATTTGAAAAATATGCGTATGATGTACAAGAAAAATAACAAAAATGGTTGTTGGAAGTATAAAGTTGTCATGTTCCCAATTATTTCAGAAAGGAAATGTATATTGTATAACAAGAACGGGATGACAGTCATTTCCCATTAATATGATATATGAATCATACGAGTGGGAAATGAGCATTTCGGACAAGTTATACACTGTACTTTTTTAATTAGTTGCTAAAAAATATATGACGTTCTGCTAACTTCATGCTAACTTGCTAACTTCATAACTTCATGCTAACTTCATATGAAGTTAGCGAAACAATTTCCATAATTTGTAATTTCTATCAATTTTGATGTACCCATAATTTGTCGCTTTTTTTTGCTTTTTTCTTAAAAAAATATAACGTTTGGCAATTTGTACCTTTTACCATTTTTGAAGTAACCATAATTTGTCGCCTTATTGTCGCTAATTAGTTGCGAAAAAAAAAGTTCTTTATTTAAAATAGTAAGCATAATATACATCTCGATTACACATAAAAATGTTTTTTCTGTGACGGGAAAAACATCTTACCCCTGTCGACAGGTAATAAAATATAACTTTTTTCACCGAGAACCGGGAAAAAAGTGAGTACTTATTGCCCACGGGAAAAAAGTACTCTTTTTATATATATACAAATAGGTTAAGGTAGATATTTGATTGAATCGTCTTTTTTCCCGTCACAGAAAAAAATAGTGTATTATACACGGGAAAAAGATTAGATTTTCTAAATCTAATACTTTTTTCCCTGGTATAATAAATAACTATTACATCACATATATACATATATAAAAATATCACAAGCAATTGATAGTTATACAGGACAGACGGTAACAGATTCAGAACCTATAACAATAATACTAAAATAATGAACAAACAGATAGATACTTAGTAATATAGAATGATTTTTCCACAAAGATGTTCTTAACACTCCAATTTACTTAATATGTCTAACAATCATAGAGTTTCAATATACTCTGATAATGATGACTTGAAAGAAGATGAAGAAACTGATTGTTTTATATTCATAGGCGGTTTATTGAATTCATTTAACCCTTTGAAAAATAGGGATCTCATACTCATCATACAATTTTTTCTGCGAATGTGAAAGTCAGTCCTCATGCTTGTGTCATAGTTATGAATTTCATCATTTCTTATTAAGAATTCGTTGAATAATAAGGTAGTAGGCCTTTGTTCAATTTATAAATGAAAGTCATACTAATGTAAAATAAACGAGAACTAACTGAAAACCATTGCAGTGTATCCAACATCAATTTAATCGGAGTATATCTATTACACTTCACACTTTTTTAGATATTTTTCTAATGATATATTCTCCATGACAGTTGACTGTTAGATTATTATCGATCATAAATCCCGGATATTTAAATTCATCTACAATTTCCAAAGACGTATTTTCAATCACTATATCAATCGAATTAACAAGTATATTATCATATTTATATTTAGTTGTAACAATCATTGATTTGGTTTTAGCTACATTTAATTTAAGTTTATTTGTCTGCAAATATCTTTCAATATTGGCCAATGTGTTGTTAATTTCTATAATAGCTTGGTCCAAACTGTGATTTGCACAATACACCAATGTATCATCGGCAAATGAGCTAATAGAGCAGTTCCCTGCAATTTGATGAATATCATTTATATAAAGAATGAACGGAAGAGGGCCTAAAACGCTACCTTGAGGTACTCCAATGCTATTACTTTATGTATTAGAATAATTTGAACCAATTTTTGTTCTTTGACTTCGGTTGTTCAAATAGTTTTCCATCCAATTATAAACAGTACCAGCAACTCCATGATAACTTAATTTACGTAATAAAATGTCTGTCAATTGATTCAAATGCACGCTTCAAATCTAGAAAAACTTCAACGACATATTTATTTTCATCTATTTGTTTTTTCCAATTTGATAAAGTATATTAGAGAGCTGTTTAAAAAAAAAATTCTTTCAAAAATATACATGTTGAGCAATTTTTACACTTATCAGATTTGAAGTAACCATAATTTTTTAATTTTTTTTAGTTCTGGTTCCCACGAAAAGGAAATTTCTGTATTGTTTAAAGAACATCGTGAGAGCCGAGGGAAAGTAGGTAGGAATTGGTGTTCTTCTTGAAGGCTGTATGCAACAGGGAACACCTCCCGAGGAAGTGAGTTCCAAAGCTTAGCCGTTCGGTGGAAAAACGAGCCCTGGAAAACAGATGTGCGGCATGTCTCCAAAGTGACGGTATATGGATGTGAGGACTGAGCTCGACGGGTCAATCTCGATGAGACCGCTAACAGTGGAACGATTGATGATATATCGGAATTTTTTATTACAGTGTAATTCCCTATTGTTTTGTCTGATGGCAAACATTTTCTTAACGAGTTATTATTGTCGCAGGAACGTCTTTTTCTTGGATAGACGATAGATCATCAAGAAATTACTGTTATTATATATATTTTTTTTGTATTCTTTGCAGTACATAGTTGTTTACTGTTAAAACATTCTGTATCTTTTTTAGTAATAAGCAATAACTTTTTATTGATATAAGTTTATATTATTGTAATTTTACCTTATAATGGGGTTGATCCTGTTTGAATAAATAAATAAAAATCTCTGAAATTCAATAATAATTATTAAGACCATAAGTCCCAAAATCTAATCACTAATAAATCAACTCTTGGAGTTGAACATACATAAATCAATGATAGTAATGATATTTTTCATTACCTGTTGAAAACATCTTCAAACGAACGCCTTCTCACATACTGGACAAACGATTCAAACGAATACAAATCAAAACTAGTTCTACAGTTTGAATAAGAGACAGAAGTTCTTGATTTTTCCATCCTTATTCCCAGGAGATGCACTCTGTGATTGGTCACTATAATGGTAGAGAGTTTAAAAGACGAAACATACAACTGAGTTTGAATGCGTTTTTGTCATTTAAACTCCCCGCTATTATAGTGACCAATCACAGAGTGCAATAAGGACAGAAAACTTAAGAACTTTTGTCTCTTTTTATCGAGGAGCTGTCACCATAAAATGGTTAAATTTTATCACAACTGACGTCAGCGCCAGGGTGTCGATATTACGAACTAATAAAAAGAACTTTTTTACTATCCAACATGTTAACAACTGGTGCCTACTGTATGTGGATATAAGGAAGAAGGTTGAATGTACACCATGTTGTCAATTTTAATTGGAAAACTTAAATTTTGCAGGCAAGATTGAAGTGTATGGTTGAAAATTGACAACTTTACCAGGCGATTTTAATCATGGCTGTGCCATAACCTTATTTATACAATTCTGCTAGTCCGTCAAACTGACAGTTTGAAACAGTGCATTTCGTAGCTATCGTATTGGGTATTGTGAAGTAAATTTAAAATGAATGCACGAACTTAAACTTTTAGTAAGTTCACACGTGAAAAATGTTGTCTTTTGAGTAGCCAATCTTTTGATCATTTGGAATGTTTTTTCTAATTTTCTTTTTTACCACTGAAGCCCCTATCACTGCTATTAAACGTTTTTGTTCCATGTCGCACGTTTAAAACTGAACAACTAGACTTGCTAGTGGATGTGTGAGTCAATTCACAATTTTATGAACAAAATTTTAGTTCTTCGATTAAAATTGACAACTAAGATTGTAACGTATAAGGCCCTTAATACTTTCAACATCTGAGGATACATTTTTTTTTTCAAACACAATTTCATGATCAAATATGTAAATGTCCAAAAGAATGTGAATGGTGGAAAACTGAAAGAATTGTATATTTATTTGTCTGTAACTAAGGCAACCTTTGTGAGTGCCCTATTATGAAGCTCCGACGGAAACAAAACCAACTGTATACCTAGTATGTATGTGATTACAATAGGGACCAAGCATATGTTCGTTCTGAAATACTTTTTTTGCACATAAACTTTACCATCCGAGAATATAAGTGGGCATACTCAGAATTCGAAATTTTTCGTTTCCTATTGACTAATTTGTAATTCAAATATAACTTTTTTTTATCCCATTTGAAAATTTTCACCGTTACTTCACACAGTTGATATTTTCACTGTAAGAGAGCTCTTAACGGCACTGTAATATTTTTAAATATATATTTTTTTTTATTTGGTTTTATAGTGGCGTTGATTGCTATGATCATTGGCCACTACGTATTCTGAGAAAGCTGTGCAAGTGTCAATTAGCTATCAGTGGACCTGAAAATCTCTCTTGGTTGAAAACATTTCAAATAACGAGAAAAAAATAACTCAAAAGAGTTGGGTTCCCATATGAGAATTATGAGCAACAAGAATATATAACTTGAATCAGTGAAAAATATGGCATAATAACACTATATCCGTTAAAAACCAATGCATAACAAGAGGCAAACACTTCAGGGCAATGACTTACAAAAACAATGGAATTAATGTTGAAACAGCAAAAATTTACAAGATGATATGCCGCCCTATTTTAGAATATGCCCATATCATATATCTGAACAGCCGAAAACCAGCCCTGAAAAACATACAAGTAGCTGAAACATCAACCCTTGAATCATCACAAAAATCCGCCACCCAAATAATCCTCTACATAACCCACCAAACGAACTCCTGTACAATTCAACAAACGTTAAACCAATCGGAAACAGACTCTCGGACTTAGCAAGCAAATTCACAAAAAAAGAAAACAACATCGACACCCTTAGACTATTCTGTAAGGAACGTACAGAGAGGCGAGAGGAAAAAACAATTTGGGAAGCAATAATAAACCTACAAGAATGAATACCAAAATCACCTTCCAGAATGAACGTTTTTTTTTTTTTTATATACTTACATTAACTATCGAATATTTCCAACCAAATATGTAAAACTTCAAAAACAAATTATTGTAATCACTACTGGCTGAAGGACCTCGGTCGATGGCCATTTGGTTTTATTACCAATAAAGAACATTTATTATTATTATTATGGCATAATATAGTGCATTGAACTGAGGGTATGATATAAAAAAGAAAACCATACAAAATCAAGAGATTATTACGTTTTTTTTTAGTGTTTGTTGCACCAGGGCTTCATATTCTAGTAATCATTGGCTAACAAATTAAATCTCCAAAATCCACCAATAGTAAGTATAGAATAAGAAGCCCTGGTGCTTGGAACTCTCAAAAAGAAAGGGGATAATAGTGAATTACCTTGTATATTTTGAAATTTGTCAGCAACTAATAAGAACCCCCGATACAACTCTCAGAAAGAAAGGGACTAATAGTGAATGGCTGAGTACCTTGGATATTTTGTAATTTGTCAGCTACTGTCAAATTTGACACTTTGAAGACATTTAAGAGAGCTCAAGATGCATGCAATTGATTTATTTTATTTTCTCTTTTGATAATTGAATTGATTTCATTTTCTTACTCAAACTATCTCATCAAGTTTCATTCCAATTTCGATTTCAGACAAATATGAAAACAAGTAGTAAAGGTGTACAAAATTTGTATATATTTTAATCGGAAAAATATTAAAAGTCACATCATTCAATGCCAGACACTTAGTGCTGTTCCAACCTCTCGCCGGACACCTTTAAACAATAATAAATTTCAATTAAACTATAATTAACTGAAATTTTCGAACTTGTGTGGTGGAGTATATAACTAAAATGATATGGAGTCTGGTGATAGAGGAACGTAGAATATTTTTATGTTATACAGTGTCCTTCAAAGAATAGGCATCATATGAGAAAAACTTTTAATAATGATTTATTAGGGAATTCAACTTGGGAGTTAAGTCGTGCATTAAAAAAATATTAAAGAGGGCCTACTCGGACGGACGGACCTCAGCTATCTGTCAAAGGTTAATTTTTTTCAAAATAATCGCTGAAACTAGGCTCATCTGTTTGAATTTCAAGAAATATTAAAGAGAAAAATTGTTTCTATTTCGATTTTACACATCTGTGCCAAATTTGAATGTTCTGTTGTAACTTTTAGTTTTTGCCATTTTTTAAATATTTCTGGTGAATTATAAATATTGTTACTTCTACAAGACTGCTTTATACCACTAGTTTCATCATGCTATCAAGTTTTAATTATTGAATATCGATTAAACCATGTTTTTCTTAAAGAAAATGTGAATACCATTTAAATTTTCTGTTTTGTTTGAATGCAAAGTTGATAATCTTCAAGCATATATGATAGAAATGTATACTAACAGATTTTTAGTACAAAAATAATACCAAACTCGTTAACCAAAATATCATCGAACTACTTCACGTATTTAACCAAATTTGAGGAACTTTTATACAACACATTTTGAGCAATTACATTTTTTCAAAATTATTGCTTAAAATTTGTTGTGAGGTCCTGAAACAATCCTACTGTATCATTGTCAATCACAATTTCGATATGACAGACTAATTTTGTTGGAGATGAAAATGAATGAGCCAATAACCATGGAATCTTCATAGTAAATACTTGGAATAGCCTATCTTCTACTTTGTTCTTTGGAGCACAAAATCTTATTGATTTGGAGATGTCTCAAAAAATAACCTAGATAAACATTTGGCTTTTATGATCAAAGGGTAGTAATGTAGTATTGTAAATAAATGTTTTCACACTATAATAATCAAAATAATCGGTGCTCACCAATATACCCTTCAAAAACTTCTTCAGGGACAGCACAATTTATAATTCATTCACAGATGTGAATTAACACGCAAGTTGAGTGAATCGTAAGTAAATTTAAAATAATAATTAATAACTTTCCACTAATGGCAGTTAAAATCGATAACCATAAAATAAAGTCCAAAATTTATTTTTGTTTTGGAATGAATGGACTACGAAAAACAAATATGGCGACCAATCATGTCTGAAAAAATCCGTTCAAACATAGTCACTTTTTCACTTAATACTCATATTATAAAGTCGGACACTTCCACAATAACAAAATCGTCAGTCTGTAGATAGCTGATCACTAATTTCAGAATTAAAACAGCTAAAAATTGATGTGTCACTAAAACTTCGCATCAACCATTCACATTTCATTTGTTAATTTACTTTTACTAGTGATGCCACCAACCACCTTTCTAAAATAAAATTCCCCAACTTCACCATTTATTGAAAACGTCATAATCGCAAAATATCCAAATATCGTTAATTAATGATTGTCGTTCACTAGACACTATTAACGGATATCGTTATGTGTTACAGAATGGACCTCTTTGGGCCGATTTTTTTCAACTGGATAAGCCCCAGATAAATCCATCTATGAGATAAGGATCTGTAAACCTGAAACGTTTATCCGATAGATAATTATAAGAGACTTTATTGTGAGGTGAAAAGACCGGCCCTTAGTACATTTCATTCCCAAAGAATAAATTTCTTTAAAAAAAGGTAACAACACGCGACGTGAGACGTGACACAAAATAGTGGTTGTTGGAAGTTGGTACCACTGAAATATAAACCGTTGGAACACAAACTAAAAGACAAGAGTCGAAGAGTCACATAAAACATACACGATACACACGTGTTTTTTGATAAAAGTTATCATCACAGAATGAGGAATGTGTGTTTTTTGACCATCATAAATCATTCATTGGAATATCAGAGTAATAAAAGACCATAGAGATGCCTTCTCCATCCTTGTCTTGAAGTCAACAACTTTGTTTGTTTACAAGCGAGGGCCTTAAGCCGGCCTTCCACACCAGCTTTTTGCCGCTGGCTTCTTGTCTCTAGCCAATCAGAGTACTTCCAAAGTAGCCGCCGCTTCTTCAAGATCATGCCGCTGTTTGTTGGTTCTAAATGATAGATAGATAGATTTATTTGACAACTTTACATAAAATGTTTGCTGCAAATGTAAACAAACTGTCCATAACATTTCACCACCCGTCACCCCCTCAGAGTAATAAAAGAGTGGTCTTCTCCATCCTTGTCTTGAAGTCAATATAACTTTGTTTACAAGCGACGACCTTATACATGTTAAGTCCGTATTCATTCGGGTAGTTTCGTGTATGACCGCTCATTTCATTCGGATCAAGTTGCCATTCTTGGTTTGTATTATGGTCCTTCTTACTCTAAATGTAAACAAACTGTCCATAACATTTTACCACATCATCTATCCCCCATAATTTACAGCAACTACAACCATATTTATAGAGGGTGTGAGTAATCTCAGACACACTTTACGGTGGCCCTCAAAAAAGCAAAACCGGGAGCCGACCTGGCTAATTTATTCGACGAGAAAAGGCCATAATTATAGAAGAAGAAGAATGTTTACATTTTTCTGAGTTTTCCTGCTGTTGAAGAGTTGTAAAAAAAATAAAATAAAAAGAAAGGCATTGATAATCTAAGTTCAATTTACACTTACCTCTTGCATTTCAACTCAAACAAAAACAATATACCTAGACCACAGTTGAATGTATTAGGCTGAACAAAAATCAGTATTAACTATCAATGAACCCCTCAGTATATATATTTGAAAATTTCACTCAAACTTCAAACCTATCTGAAATAGAAGTATGTCATCGTTCTCTAAAATTTTTCTCATACTTCAACTTCTTGTTTGAAAAATTGAAAATGAAATAGTCATACTGTCATCTAATTCATATACCAAGCTTTACATCATACAGGTAGGTAGGTACAAATTTATACCTTATTTGCTGTAAGTTTTCTTTTTTATCAATTTATTTGTACTCTCCAGTTTACCCTGGAGAAGCTTTAGAATAAAGCGAAAGCTTGGCACTATTGTAAATAAAACTTTAATTTGAGAAGTTTCAACTGACTGCTTGCCCCACTATCACCAGGGAAGAAAAAACAATTATAAATGTAGTGAGGAAATAATAATTCAAGAAATTTGGATAAATTAAAGCTTATATTCAACAATAAGTTATATCTTGGAGTTTTCATCATTTCAAATAAGTAAAAAAAAATTGAAAAATAGAAATGAGTTACGTCATTGTTCCAAATACGGGATTATGCCTACAGATACTGGGTCCATATTCTTCATAATCTTCTTTAGTGTGGCACACTGTGTAAAACTCAGGCTGAAAATAGATCTTATTATCATCAACAATAAATACACACTGAATATTAAACTCACAGTGGACGCCAACATACTACCACCAAACCAGACAGCATATCGCTGCATATGATGTGATACGACTTGAACATCAATTGGCTTGGGCTGAAAATTGGAAAAAGATTACATAAATATTTATAGCGCGTTTTTAATTTATTCATAAGTGACATTGGTTCGAATATAACAAGAAAGTATTAATTTCCTTGTTTTTGCAGATGAATTTACGTCTCTAGGATTATTAAAAAAAAAAAATTGCTTGGTGGGGGAATGATTAAAACCATTTTTCCCCAAGATGTTTTATGTAATATTTTTAACGATAAACCTAAAAATTAATGTGCTTAGGTTAGTTTATTTATTTTAATATTTTATATATTTTTTGTTCACACATTGTTTTTACACATTTATGTACTATTAGCAGTTCTGCTAAATGAAGGATTTATAAACACAATTTAATAGTTAGGCATTATTCCAAAAAGGGTAATTCATACTTTCAGATTTTTTTAAATAGTGGAGTATACCAATAAATTTTGTCATGTGATATTGATTGAGACCAGGTTTTACCTCTCATCAATTTGGTGGTGTATAAATTAACAGATAACGGCACCGAGATTTTACAATTTAATGTGTTTTCTCAAAGTCACCACAATGTTTCAAATTGGTAATTTACTAAATCAATCTGATTTACCAAAAATGCTTGACTGTTTAATCTCCAAAAAATTATCCTGGGACCTCAAAAACATTCTAATAAGCGAACAACATGGTTTCTTTAGAGGTCGTTCTACAACCACAAATTTATTACTCTACCAAAAATTTATTATCAACGCATTCGAGAATAAAATGCAGGTAGACTCTATATATACGGATTTCTCCAAAGCTTTTGATAGGGTACACCACGGTTTATTACTTGCAAAGCTCGAATCCATGGGATTTGAAGGAAATATATTAGAGTGGATTAAATCCTATCTTAGTGATAGAGTACAATATGTCAAATACGGGAGTTCGGTATCAGACCCTATCAAAGTCCCCTCTGGGGTTCCCCAGGGATCTCATATGGGACCAGTGTTATTTAATGTATTTGTTAATGACCTTCCAAATGTTATTACCAATAGTTCTTTTCTATTATTTGCCGATGATTTGAAGATGTTTAGAACAGTTCAATCCATATCTGATGCTGAGAGTTTACAGTCTGATTTAAATAACCTTTCAAGGTGGTGTAACATTAACTTACTGAAACTGAACTTGGCTAAATGCCAAAAAATAACATTTTCACGTAATTTCGGGACTATCGATTATAATTACCAAATCAATGGTAATAACTTATCAGTGGGCAATAAAATCAAAGATTTGGGGGTTATATTCGACTCAAAAATGACCTTTAAGAATCACATAATTGAAACCTCATCTCGTGCACGAAAAATGTTAGGCTTTTCTCTCCGTTCGGCAAGAGAACTGTCTGTCAACTCTCTCAAGATAATCTACTGTGCGCAGGTGAGGTCCATACTTGAATATAACTCCATCATTTGGTCACCACTTTATAAAGTTGATATTGAACTCTTAGAGAGTACCCAAAATAAATTCTTGAGATACTGTGGCTATAACTTGAGAATGAATACAGATGAATCTTTTTACCCACAAATATTAAAAACTCTGAACTTGAACACTTTAACACATAGAAGATTAGAAATCAGTCTGATATTCCTCCATAAAATTATCAATGGCAGTATCGATTGTCCTCAAATTGTTGAACTTATCCCGCTCTCAGTAAATGTTAGAAGAAATAGAAATAGTGACATCTTCAAGATTCCCTTCTGCAGAACAAATTATGGTCAAAACGAGTCTCTCAGTAAAACAATGAGATCAGCAAACACTCACAGCAACAAACTTGAACTGTTTGATTCATCCTTAGCATCCTTTAGAAAAGTTGTTAGAAAGTTGTAATTATTATTTTTGTTTTTCTCAGTAATTTTTTTTTGTATTCATCCCATGATTACATTAGTGTGTACACATGTATTTTTACTTTGTATCTTTCTATGTAATTGTAAATTGGCTTGCCGTTTAAATAAATAAATAAATAAATAAATTGTTTCTGTGCAGATTAACTGTTGTTGTATTATCTGCTCCAACCACACATTACAGATATTTTCATTCATACCTAGAACGCAGTTGTGAAGTTAGTCTTGTGGAACATTTGCACAGGTGTATTGTGTTAAAATTGTGTTATTATCAACTAAATAGCCTTCCATCAAGTATTGCCACTACTCTACTACCATTAGGCTACTTCAATCATTTCAAATTTGACCAAAATAAATCGGTTTCAGTTAATAAAAAGGCCAGAGCACAGCATAATTTCAATTAAAAATAAATTTTGACGTGATAACGTCTTACAAATCGATGAACGCCGGCTGCACGCACGAAAAAGTATGAATCATTGTCACGTTCCGCCTGAGCCGAGCGTGCAAGCGAGAGCGCGGAACAAGCGATAGAGACACGATCGGCCTAAGCGTCCGGCTTGTGACGCATCTATCTCTCTCCCACTCCATCGGCCGATGCCTCCGAGTAGAAGAGAGACAGCGGCAGCACACAATCTACACGTGAACTGATTTGTCAACTGTTCATAATCTCATATATTTGTTCTTTGATTATTAAAAAAATGAGCTTCGGTCGGCGAGTGCAGTAATAATAGGTTATGTTACAATTTTGACTAAACAATTATTATGACTCATATAAACGATCGTATAAAAAGTCAAATGCTTTTATTTAGTATTCAATGAAAAAAATGATCGTAAGTAGCTATTAATGTATTAAGAATTAATGTTTAACCTCAAAAATGCTATAATGCGAGAAAATTTTCTATAATATCAAACAGGTTAAGGCGGGCCTTTTAAAAGCAGTAATTTAAAAAAATTTGATTTATTTGTCCAATTTCGTCATTTCGAATTAACAATTTATTGACATTGATTTGATTTTAGTTTATTTCTATAACTAATTCTTCGTGATTATATTTAAACAAATTATTTAAATTAAATTTGCAAAAACTGTAAATAATATTTGAAAATTGAAAATTAATGTTTTTGAAAAGAGTCTTAAGAATATGTAAGATTGAATGCAAAGTTAATGCAGTGCAAAGAAATATATTATTATATTAAGCGGGTTTATAGACATTGGATTTGTGAAAACAGAAAGCACAAAGTTGCCAAATATTGAGACACTGATGGTCGATAATTTTTTTGCCTTGAACTCAGATTCCCGCTCTGCCAAACTGAGGAATGTCAAGAATTTTAAGTGAGTACAGTGCATTTGGTATAACATATAAAGATGGAATAAGCATAAACATGTCATACACAACTATGTCATAACCTCTGTCAAATGATTGTTTGCAAGCCATAAGACGACAAAACACAGATACTCTATACACCAAAATGGCTGACAGAGTTTTACCTGTTTATGACAATTAAACTTAAAATAAAGTTTAGACTATTGAGGTTGAATTTTTTTCATCATGCTTCAGTATTCCTACTAACCTTCAATCTTCCTCCGCCAAGCGTTTCACTCAGTTTGAGTCTGGCATCAACAGTCCTTTTGATGTCCCTCTGCAACCTTCTGCTGAAATCTTTGAACATAGTTGAACCACCAGAAAGAACGATATTGTCGTATAAGGGTCTACGAACGTCGATGGGACAATTTTGGATAACATCATCTACGATTTGGGATATGGGTATTGTGAAATCCGGATTCGAGAACTCTGGATGGAAGAAAATCTCTGGCCCTAAGAAACGTTCATATCCTACATCAACATTGAATAACTGTTTGGTTATCGAGTTGATTCCTTCAAATTTCTTCATCCATTTTCCTGGATCTGTGTCATACTTTGCGAATTCTTTGGCTATATCTGGACAAATGTAGCAGTATTTTTCTTTTATTGCTTTAGCAGTCTCTAATGACTGTTCTGGAGGAATTCCTATCTCTCGTTCCCTCAACAGTGACTGGATAAAGTAGGTAATGTTTCGGCCAGCTATGGGGATGTGCTTTATACAACTTCCAATGACATAACCTTCGGCCTGAAATAAATATCAGTTAACTTTCTGATCGACTCAGCTGTTACCTGATGAAGTTTCATAGTAATTGTACAGACTACCCAGGAGACAATTCGATCTTCACGGACTTTATTTTAAAGTTTGTACAGATCGAATCGTCTTCTGAGTGGTTTGTACAATATCTGTTGACCAAAATAATTTCTTTAGATATTTCATTCTATATTTAGGCCATCACATGGAAGACAGTCCGTAGTTATATTTTGTTATGTTTTGGACTCGCAACTATCATTTATTAATTTTTTATAAACATATCAATACAGAAAAACGTATTTTTTTTAGTGTTCAGCTTATAAAATGAATAGAGCAATTTGGTTGCTCCAATGAGAATTGCAGAGAATTGAAATGCGAGCAAAATGAGATTTTGTACGGCCCGATCGGCAACACCCCTAACGGAAAAAATGGAAAACTCAGAAAATTTTGTGATTTTTAAAAAAATTCACAACCCGGTCTTTTTCAATTTATAGAGTTTTTCCTTTGCACGAAAGTGATAAATGATGTGTACTTCATTAGTGCGCAAAACAGGAGCTGTCGGACTATTAGTTTTAGCACAATTGCAATTTGAATTTTGTTTGCACTATCTTGCAGCGTGCCTGGATACTCTAGTGATAGTTTGATTCAAATTTCTCAGATTTTGTAAGTAAAGGTATAGTACTACAAAACGTATATCCTCATTTTTAAAAACAAGCTTGTAAACATGACTGAAAATAGCCGAGCCTGCCTAAGCGGTCCCGTAGGAGTGACCATGAGGTGAGAGAAGCCGTATTGTAAAGGGATTTTCATGTCTTCTTATTTCCCAGCCTCTCCTACTACTCTACCTCATAAGCGGGCTTGGCCAACCCTTTAAATCGAAAAATGGCAGAGTGGTGAAATGTTTAAAAAAATCGCAAAATTGGGTTGTACAAAATCTCAATTTGTTTGTATTTCAATTCTCTACAATTCTTCTCATTGGAGCAACCAGATTGCCGTATTAGTTTTCATTTTATAAGCTGAACATTAAAAAAAACTTTCGTATTTAAATTTTATAACAAATTAATAAATGACAGTTGCGAGTCCAAAATATAAGTATGGACTGTCTTCCATGTGATGGCACACTAGGTTTCATAATCATATTTTGGTTAAAAAATCAATCATTTCATGCTCTATTGATTGGTGTAATTTAATACGCAGAGAAAAAAAAAACTTACAACTGGAATAACGTGAGTCACCCCATCTCCACTATCAATGACAATGCCTGTAAGAGTTCGTTCTTCTCTGCTTCTACTGGCCCAACTTGCCGCTAGAGCTAAGACAGCTTGAACTGCTATATACAATCCTGGAACATTGAAAGATTCAAACATTATTTCAGCAATGTATTCCCTATTTTCAGGTGTGTTCAAAGGAGGTTCTGTGAGCAAGAAATAGTGATCTTCTGGTTCAGCACGAAGATATTTGAAGATACACTGCTCTAGAAACTTTTCCATCAAATCCCAGTCCTCAACAAGTCCATGTCTTACAGGATACTAGAACAAAATTTTCTTATGGTTTCGCCATCAGTGTTTTGACATGAAACGCGATATTTACCTTTACTGAATACCCAGTAGCATCAAATGCTTCATCTCCTATGAAAAAATCAAGATCTTCAACCCCTTTATTCAATCTCCTTGAAGTTGTCTCGCCAACTTTGGCGCTTTCTTTTATTGCAATAGCAGAAGGAATAATGAATTGAGGCTCCTTGTTTGCAGCAAAACCCAATTTGGTGTAACTGGTTAGAAAAATATTATAACATATTACAAATTTTGGTTAGGTTTTTCTCTCACCCTGTTCCTACATCGATAACACAAGCCGGCAGTCTTCCATTCATCTTTGAGGAGTTTTATAATGTTTTTTTATCACCAATAAATTTAGTATTCAAAATGTTCAACCACACCTAAAACTATTACAAGCTATTAAAACTATTTTTTATCAACCACAAATGTCAACAAATATTTGACAGCATGTATCCTCACGCCCGGTACATGACACATGATAGCTTTTTTGATTGGCCGCTGACTGAGAAGATGTCATTATGTGTCATTCAGTGACCAATCGGAAAACAATACGCTGTAAGCTCAACTACAAAAAGCTAGCATACGAACCCGGCATCAGACTCCTCAGGGTAATAAAATACCATAGAGAATAGAGGTGCTGTCTCCATCCTTGACTTGAAGTCAACATAACTTTGTTTGCTTACATGGCCTTACATGTCCTTACAGTCCGTATTCATTCGGGTAGTTTCGTGTATGCCCGCTCATTTCATTCGATTCGTTGTTATTCTTCGTTTTTGTTATGATCCTTCTTATTCTAAATGTAAACGAACGGTCGATAACATTTCATCACCCGTCACCTCCATCGCCTACGAATTGTATAGAAAAGGATAGTACATGTTCACTTCAAAACAGGTATTTGTGCGTATAGGCAGGGCATCTCTATGTCTTTTATTACTCTGAGATTAGTACGTTATTTACGGCTCCGCAACGACATACACAAGACACGGCTCCGCAGACACCGATAAAAGAAGATAAAAGTTCTTAATTTTTCCATCCTTGTTGCACTCTGTGATTAGTCACTATAATAGCGGAGAGATTAGTCGATTAGTCCGACTTAAATACCGAACGCGGTTAATGACATGCTATCAAGTTTTCTAATCCTGTGCTATCATGTCATTTAAACGTCCCGCCATCATGGTGACCATCAGAGATTGCGTTCCCTGGCAATTGGTAGGCGTGACAACAATTCTTCTTCTTCTTCTTCGTCTGTTTGGCCTTTTCCCTTTGGGAAGTTGGCCAGTGACAACAATTCAATCAGTTTATTTTTTCAACCAATCAGAACATTTCCGTACCATCCGATCGTTGGATATCGTATGAATGAAAATTCGGCCCTAATCAAGGACTATTCAGGCTGGTTTCAGACTAGGCGGAACGCGAAACGTTAAATTTTGAATTTAGGCCAATCCAGTCGGGCTTGAAATTAAATTCTAACGTTTCGATTGGCCTAAAATTAAATTTTGACATTTCTGCGCCCCGCATTCCGCCTAGTCTGAAACCAGCCTTACTCCTTTCGCCTAAATGTCAAACTAAAATCCTTGAACTGCGCGTGCGCCCATTAGTATTGAGGCGTGATTGGTACACTGTAATGGCGGGACATTTAAATTAAAAATATGAAAAAGGCAACTGGTACCATACTACCAACATCAACATAATAATTTTCATTTAGGTTCCACCTATCACGTATTCGACTTTGATACTTTGACCGCTTTGACGTATTCATCAGAAAAAACTAAAAAATGACAGACGACGTAACCTAACTTAATAAATTTTAGTCGTTTTGTTTATATTAATTACAAAATAATTTGTTAGTGTTTCTATTGATATTTGATATAAAATTGATTATTCAAGTACATTCATTTCAGAAACATGAGGATGAGACACAGAAAAAGGAGAATGATGAAAATCGAAAATAATATTTCCCCTTCTGAAGATCCTGAAGAGGAATTGATGGATGGAGATGGAGAAACTAGACCTGAACCATCTACTAGTGAACAGAGTGAACCTGTTGATGTAGAGGAAAAACGAGTAAAAATCTGTAGACTATGTCTGGTTTTTATTGAGGACAGTTTCGTACCATTGGACAAAATCCTTGCTATGCTTCAAATTGTTCTTCCAGAAGTGGTATGTTTGAACTCTTCATCTAAATATTCATTTTCTCTTCAATCAATCAAAATATTCTTTATTGTCTGAAGATTCACATCTCATAGACAAACTCTAGAAAAAAGTAAATAAAGTTAATACATATAGCACAAACATAAATGTAAACACACATATTTAACTTAAATAGTATAAATAATAAACGAAGCAACAAACATAATTAACAAGATACAATTTCAATTATAATTATTATTAAGCACCCATGTTTTTGTTGAGCTATTCACTGACTGACGTCATAGAATACTTTTTCTGTGAGAATTAACTTGATCTCCTGAATAAACTAATGACTTATGGTTCTGACGCTTGCTGGAAGGTTGTTCTACAGTTTGGCGGCTCTATAAATTAATGAGTTCTTTACTAGATTTGACGTTGGAATGGGTATCCTTAGACTGTGATAAAGGTCTTGTAGTATATTGTTAGGTTTTTTGTGAACTAGACATACCGTTTCCAGAATGGAAAGAGAAGGTAGGGTGAGAATTTTATGCTCTCTGAACAGTTCCCTACAAGAGGCTCTAGGTCCAACCTTACAGATATAGCGAACAGCACGCTTCTGAAGCACTGTTTAGTGCAGGTTCCCCAGAAAGGAATATCATGCTTTGTGTGACTCAATTAGCACATGGTACACTATATTGGCTGTAGTCATACCCAATTCCTTAGACACCACATGTAAGGACAGTTTTTTGCTCAGCACCTCAACATGGTTCCGAAAGTTCTTTTATCTATGAAGTTCGTATGATTAACTTGAAAAACATTATTTTATTATCTACTAGCTGTAACACCCGGCGTTGCCCGGGTAAAAAATGTATGATCTTGGACAATTTTACATGAGTGTTTTTTCCCGTACATTCTAGAACCTTCCGAACACTACTCTGGTTCATTTCACGATTTCCAGGAATTTTCTAGAATTTTATAGAAATCTCATTCCAGATTTTCATTTAATTTTCCAGAAATCAAGTACCTAGAAAGTTTTATTACCGTGCTCTTCATCCTGTTCAATGAACTTTCGAGAACTTTACTTGAGTGTCTTTTCAGTACATTCTAGATCATTACGCTCATTCCATGAATATTTCGAAATTTTCATAACTTTCTAGAAGGTTCTAGAACATTCTAGAACTTTCTTCCGTATATTCTAGAAGTATATTTTTAAATTTTTTTATTTCCTGGAGATTTCCAGAACGTTTCTTCACCACGCCTTCTCCCTGATGGCCGACTTTTCAAAAACTATATTTAAGGGTCTTTTCAGTATGTTAAAAACATTATGAAAGCTCTGTTCTAGTTCATTCCACGAAGATCTCGAATTTTCTAGAACTTTCCAGAAGCTATAATAATATTCTGGAATTTTCTTTCCTATATTATAGGAATGTCTTTTTCATATTCTAAAATATTCCAGAAAGTTACATCACCACGCCCTCTCCCTGGTTACCGAACTTTTGAAAACTTAATTCAGTTGTATTTTCAGTATGTTCTAGAACATTATTACGCAGGCTATGTGCTAGCTTATCCAACAAAGATCTTGATATTTCTAGAAGTATCTAGAAGCTACGAAAATATTCTTGACTTTTCTTTCTCATATTCTAGAAATTTCATTTATATGTTTTAGATATTTCCATGAAGTTTCTTCCCCACGCCCTCTTCCTGATAGCCGAACTTTCGAAAAATGCACTTGAGGGTTTTTTCAGTATGTTATAAAAAATTACGAAGACTCTGTTCTAGTATTCCACAGAGATTTCGAATTTTTTAGAACGTTCCAAAAGCTTCAAGAACATTCTAGGATTTTCTTTCTTATATTATAGAAATGTCTTTTTTATATTCTGGAATATTCCAGAAAGTTACATCACCTCGCCCTCTACCCTGTGACCAAACTTTTAAACACTTACTTGATTGTATTTCCAGTATGTTCTAGGACATTACGGAGACTCTGTTCTAGCTTATTCCACGGTGATCTCGAAATTCCCGGAACTTCTTAGAATTTTTCTCGTATATTCTAGAAATTTATTTTTTATATTCTAGAGATTCCTAGAACGTTTCTTCGTCACGCCCTCTCCATGATGGCCGGCTTTTCAAAAACTACGCTTAATGGTACGATTTTATGGCGAAGGCGCAGGTAGCAGTTTTCAACTTATGAATAAAAAATAATATATATTATATCTTTAAAAACGCGCCCTTTAGGTTAAAACGGAAACTTTCTTGTTCGAGGGGGGATAAAGGGCTATCACACTATATAAGTCCGATCGTGCCGGAACTCCTTTTTAAGTTTTAGCGGCATGCACATTTTATCAACTTAGTTTTTTTATATATAATGATAATGATTACTATGTTGAGCTTTGCCAAAGTACCCAACTGCTTGTTTCTGTAACATGTATACTGAAATATGTTCTCTCTGTACTGAATCTACCATTTAAGAAGTTATTCTAAGGGAGTAGCAGCCTGAGGCTTTCTTTATTCCGGTTCCTTGTATGTTCCTCAAATCTCAGCTTGTCTTCAAGATATATTCAAACATTTTGGGCATGATTTATTTCCACAGTGTGGTTGCCTAATGATGAGTAGGTATGATTAAACTTGAAAGTCAATATGCTTGTTTTATCTACTTTAAATATTTGGAACCTTTGGTGTGAATACAATTCAAGAAATTTGGTGTTTTGGGTAGCTTTTATTTCTTGAATTACTTTTAACTTTGAAGTTGATCAAGTATGAAGATATTAAAGTTTGTGGTTCTATATCGTATTGGGAGTAATTTTGAATATTCATTTGCTCTTTCAAACGTCTATAGTATCATCTTGGGTTTGGTGGTTTCATGAGAGCGTAAAGAATAGCTTGCTATATGCTGAGAGAGCATTACAATTTCTCCTCGCTCAAGAAAGGGATATCGACGTGAGCTGTGTGCGGTGTGTCGCATTGCCACGTGGTCCGTTAATGCGTCGGGTGGGGTAACAGGATAGGCGCACAGTAGTGCGTCTCTCTTGTTCATGAGGTATTATCATTTCATTGCATTCCTTGTTGCTCGCAGAGATTTCTGTCTATACCCCAGATGAAAAGTTTCCGATACTTTATATGACCTTATTATATGATTGATGCATATTTGCCCTTATGTATGTGTGTATTTTTCACTATATACTTTTTCACCTCTCTCCCTTCTCTTCACCACTTCGCCCTCCTTAACCTCAACCTCCATGTCTTAAGTTGAGTGGAAAACTTGGTTGCAGTTGCAGTCGCAACCAAAAAATGTATTGCAAATATTGATTAAAAAAAAAAAGTTTATGTATTGCAAGTTGTTGAAGTTATTGCTTTTTTTGTTTCCAGGATCCAAAAATTACCAAAGAACCAGTTGTGTGCCAGATGTGTTGCAACTTCATAGAAAAGGCATCCAGCTTCATGGTGAACACTTTAAATGTAGAACAGAAAATTAAAAATTACTATGAGGAAATGAAATCGGAAGACCAGATTGATCTGTTCAACGTTTTGGAGTTTGCATTTCCAAAAATTGAAATGGACGGTGAGATCAATGGAGAACATAGGAATGATATGGATCATTCTGATTTTGCACCAACTGATTTACTTGAATTGAATCAACCCAAAGAAGTTCTGGAAGAGAAGAAGCCTTTAACGTAAGTGGAAGTTTTATGAAACTTTGTGGCTCAGTTGCATTTTTATTATTGTATAATTGAAGCAGAGGTGGATTATTTTTATTATCGAAAAAAAAATTAAAAATCATGATATGGCATTCATCACTGTTTAGGCCCATAACATTCAGTGAACACCAATATGATAGCTCATAGCATCAATGTTTCGAATAACTTTGAAACAATTGAAGTAGTCTGCAAAAAAAAATAAAAAAATTATAAATTTAAATAATGTCTGAGAGACTAATGCAAAGCTTTGAGAAACAGTTGCCACCAAGCATATATAAATAAAATGGAGAATAACATGAAAAATTATCCTCGAAGTTTCTGGATACGTACATGATGGCTCAAATATTTAAGAAGTCCTTGAACTTGCCATGTCATTACCCTGGTAGTTGTCTTTTGGCCCAGATGGAATACCATTATTTCAAATTACAAAATGCATTTTTCACTCTGGCCAAAAACATTCATATGATATTCAATAATTCTTTGAAAACGTCCATATTTCTAGATTGGAAAAATTGGTTTTATAAACCAGTCATGAAAGTGGATCAAATAATGAATGAAATTTTATTGAGAATAGGAAATCCTACTACACGAAAAATTTGAGGTACAAAATATTCTGAACAAAAAAAAAATATAAACTAAGTATACAATTACGATACAGAATATACAAACAAATGACCAATCATCAGGTGAGGATCATTAATAATATATATATATATATATAAACTTACTATAAATAAAACTTTATATAAATACCGTCAGTTGTATGTCTGAACAAAAATGGAGATTTATCTTCTAATATGAAAAACTAGATTTCTTTTGAACAACAGTTTTAGTAAAATGATTTCAGGTAGTTCATTATATTCCTTCAAGCCCTTATCAAATAGGAACCTCATATTGACAGGTGATATATAAAAATTGTCTTTATTTCTCGTATGATAACCATGGATTTGACGACTGTATTTGAGAAATTCATTTAGATAGGTAGGTACCATGTTATGCATCATAGCATTTAAGTAAAATCTGTCAGAAACTGGTAGCCACTGTAATGTATCAAGCATAAGGGAAATGTTAGTGTATCTGTTACATTTTAATATTATTCTCATTCCCCTGTTTTGAAGCTTTTGAAGTGCATTTATTTTGTTCAAAGCAAATGCATACAATAAGCTCGCACAGTAGAAGAAAATGTGGTTGTATGATAGTATTAAATACAGTAATTTTAGAAAAACTCGAAATATTTTGCGAAATTCTACTAAAGAAGAATAATTTTTTACATATTTTTTTATAAATGTATGAGAATGAGATAATGATAATGATATAAAATCAGACTTTATTACCAAAATTATTGCATAGTATAATAGCTAAAAAGCCTCCTCGTGACTTTAATCATAAATCTCCAGCATGGATTCAGTCCTAATAAACTTCTATAATAAATACTTTTGAAAATAGGCACCAGGTTAATTCTATCTACACTGATTTGAATGCTTTATGTAATAGGCAAGGACACGAAAAAATATTTTTGCTCCAAATGTGTTGTAAAATACATAATGCATATATAAATGTACCCAGAAAATATTGTTTGAGTCAAATTTCAATTACAACTGGTCTAATTTCGTTCTGATAAATAGCAAATTTCGAATCTACTAATATTGGCGCTCTTGGTGACGTATGTGCCCGAGCAGCCAATAGGCGTAATTGGGTTGAACGTTTAACGGCAACGTTGCCAAGCTTCTAAAACTATAAACCAGAGAACATAAAACCATAGAGATGTGACAGAAGACACGCTATTATTCCCAATGTCAAACGACGAGGCGGATTTGAAAGGTGTCAAAACCACATAGAAATTATAATATATAAAGTATATATATATTATAATTTCTATGGAAGACCACCGTGAAAACATTCATAAAACAATATGTTTGAATATAACAAAGAACTCGATAGTTTTAATATTGTGAATTATTGTGGTCCATAAAAATAATGTTCGAGAGAGCAAGCTCGTCATTTATTTTTGTTTTGTCTCAAAGGTATTTCAGAGTTTGAATACTTTTTTCCCGTTTATAGGTACTAGTTGAGTGAATGACTATAAACCTCAGAATAAAACACATAGAGATGCTCTGTCTGTACCTAAACAAATAGCTGTGAACATGAACTATCCTTTTCTATTCAATTTCTGGGCGTGGGGGGTTGAAATGTTTGGACAGTTTATTTACATTTGGAGTAAGAAGGACCATAATATAGCAACGAAGAATGACAACTTGATCCGAATGAAATGAGCGGGCATACACGAAACTACCCGATTGAATACGGACTTAACATGTATTGGTTACGTGCACAAATGACAGATCCTGGAGGTAAAACAAACTCAATCGTAGGAAAAGAACAAGAAATAACCTCACTTTTCCATTTCGTTTCGTTTGCTGTTCTTCTATTTTTGAACAATTTGTGAAAATTGCTGATATTTTTACTGAAAAGAGATTGCGTTTCTATTGAAAACTCTAAAGAACGTTTCCGCTATAAATAAAGCGGATAAGTGGGGTTAGGCGAGTTGTCAGATAGCTTAGGTTAGGTTGTTTTACCTCCAGGGACTGTCAGTTGTGCACGAAACCAATAAGGCCATCGCTTGTAAATAAACAAGGTTATGTTGACTTCAAGACAAGGATGGAGAAGGCATCTCTGTGGTCTTTTATTACTCTGGTTCCAGCATTTGTGTTTTGTGGACATAACATAAGTATGGCAACGTTGCTAAATATTTTCACGCTCTCAACAGTGGGATTGGTTGGCTCGGGGTAGTACGTCACAATGGCGCTGAAAAGAAGTCATTTGAAATTATAAACTTTAAATACTTTTTTTTCATGTTTCAGACAACTCAACAAAAAAAAGAACATTGTCACTAGAGTGTTCATAAGCTGTAGAATCCATCAAAAATATTTTTAAAATTTTGTGTCCTCGCCTATTATACAGGAAGAAATTCTGAAGTGGATTGAAAATTATCTTGACAGTAGAGCCCAATATGTAAAATACAAAAACCCAAACATATTCCTATATTGTATAGGAAAATTGCAGTGACCCTAGAGCATTCTGGTATGGCAGGACTTCTAGTTTCTAACTTGATAAGCCCATTGTTGAATAATATAGATTCCTTTCCCTTTTAAATTACGTTTGGCGATGTCTATGCTTATTCTGTATACGTCAAATTCTGAAAAATTGAATGAAATTTAGAGTAGTACTTTTACAGGAAACTACAGGTTCGAGCAGATTCGAATGGCGTAACTTATTACCACTGTCCCTTATGCACCTTCACAACCAAATACAAATACAGCATAAAAATCCATAAATCCATGATGCATACGGATCCAAACGAGATAACGATGTACTCATGTGCAATGTGTATGTTCAAGACGAAACATAAACGGTATCTGGAAACACACATGCTGGTGCACAGAGATCCAGACGATTGTGAAATGCACAAATGCAACGTATGTGACTTTAAAACCAAATTCAAGAGCTACATGAAGACACACATGTTGATACACAAAAGCCCGGATGAAATAAAAATGCATAAATGCGAGTACTGTCCGTTCCAAACCAAGCACAAAAAGTATTTGGAAACGCATGTGTTGATTCACATGAATCCCGGAGACATCCCGATGCATCGTTGTGCCATCTGTGACTTCCAAACCAAATCCAAGGCCTATCTGAAAACCCACATGCTGACACATAAGAATCCAGGGGAAATACCGATGCATCAATGCAACGAATGCAGCTTCAAAACGAAATTCAAGTATTATCTGACGAAGCACCTGATAATTCACAAGAATCCCGACGAAATTCCCATGTACCAATGCGAGCAGTGCCCCTTCCGAACGAGACACAAGAAGTACCTGGACACCCACAGTATGATCCACAAAAATCCCGACGAGCTAGTGATGTACTCTTGCAATCAGTGCGAGTTCCAAACCAAATCGAAGGCGTACCTTTTCAAGACCCACATGCAAATACACAAAAACCCCGACGAATTAGTGATGCACAAGTGCACCTTGTGTCCCTTCAAGACTAGACACAAGAGTTACTTGGAGACGCACATGCTCACGCACAAAAGCCCAGACGAGGTTACGATGTACACTTGCACCGAATGCGATTTCCGAACCAAATTCAAGCATTACTTGAAACGGCACATGTTAGTTCACATGGCTCCTGAAGACTGCGTCATGTACAAGTGCGAGGAGTGCGACTTCGAAACGAAGCACAAAAACTACTTAGACACACATATGTTGTATGTGCACAAGAGCAAGGACGAAGTACAGATGTATTCTTGTTCGCAGTGCGAATTTCAAACCAAGTCGAAGGGGTATCTGAAGACGCATATGATGCTGCATAGGAATCCTAGTGAGGTAACGATGTATAAGTGTAAGAAGTGTCGGTTCAAAACTAGACACAAGAGCTATCTTAAAACGCATATGATCCATATGCACAATACCAAATGGGTGTAAGAGGGTCTGTCGTTTTGAAAATGATAGTTTTTCTAAATGACATTGAAACATTCAAAATGTTGTAGAAATATTTTAAGAAATGATATTGAGGGAAAATTTTAGAAGATTTTCCTCCAATAATGTCCAGAATCTACAGGGTGACCCAGGGTTAAACCGCTAAAAGATCAGTATTGGTTTTTTTTAGGTGAAAATAAGACTTTTTCTTCATATGAGCATATGCCCCAACTTGCTTCGTTTTCGAGCTACAGGGTGTCAAAGTTTTTAGAAGAAATCAGATTTTTATTCATTACTCAAAAATTTTTTGGCTAATTTTGATAAAACTTGGCATTCTTATTTGCGGTAATAAAAGGCTTATTTGAATGCACCCTGTATCTTGAAAAGAAGCAAATTGGGACACATGCTTATATGAAGAAAAACTCTTATTTTCACCTAAAAAACCAATACTGAACATTTGGCGGTTTAACCCTGGGTCACCCTGTATATCTAAGATATAAAGTACCAAAGCATCACAGATTTTTTTGTTTTATTGTTTTTTTTATTATTCATGCAAAAACCACCTTTCTCATAATTTTACAGATTTCAGAGAAAAAAATAGGATGTTTTAGTTTAATGGTAAATTATGTATCGAATGTAATGTTGCTGTATTTTGATCCATCAATGAATGCCACTATTGATTTTGCAAAAAGGCACGCCAATTTGAAACATTAGGTTATGCCTTATACATTTCATGACAGTGTTAACTGTGAAGATGAAAATGAGCGCCATCTGAAGATATGTATCGGTACCTAATATCATAATGCGGGAAATTTAAAATTTAAATTGGTCACCCTAAGTATCAATTGTTGTGTGAAGGTTGAACAACATACGAAATATCTTAAAAAAAGGTAGAAATTAGATTTATCCAACTTTTCTGTCACAGTTTTTTAATTAAATGGATGCGAAATGATGTATAGAAGAAGAAAAACATTTTCAATTCAGAATTATTTTATTTTGTAATTTTTTTATAATGTAAGTACCTAATTAATACCACAAGAAACTGTTTTGTTTTTAGTAAGAATACTAAACAAGAATCACACAATACTTTACTTATCTGAAAAAATAATATACAGTCTGTTCCAAATTAATTCGGCACTATTGCCAACTTCGTAATTATTAATACGTATTCGTTTCTGAAGATGCCCTATATTTCACCATGTATTTCGAATCACTATCACATTCTCATTAAAAAAGCTCATATGACTTTTTTGCAAAATTTGAAATTAAGAAAGTTGTTTGAAAAAAATATTTTTAATTGTGCAGTTTTATCAATGATTTTGATAGAATAAAATGGTCTGAGCTTAACCCGATTTTTTGGGGATTCTTAATTCTGGTTTACTCAATATAGTTGTAGAAATTCTCACCTCCGCCATCGTTGAACTTGGAAATAAATGGAATGAAACAAAAATTCAGATAATGATGCCTTCATTTTTTCAGCAAATAAATTTAATGTATATAAATATCTCTTTTTCCAATGCATCATTTTGACCTCATTGTTTATTTATTCATTCATAATATCCCAAGAAACAGGATTGTTTATGATAGGGATACAAAAAAATGATGATAATAACAATACCTTACAAATCTACATAAAAAATAATATACAATTGATACAATTCAAAAGCAACTTAAAAAGAGAAGAAAAAAGTATTCATGTTGATTGAATTCAATCTTTTTGTCACACATGATACATTCAATCAAATTTCGTCATTATTTAGATTGTTGAAGGGTTAGAATTAAATAGTACCTGAATTATTTCTTGCCATGTGTAAGAAAGCAATTTTTTCTATGTGATACTTATTGCACACTCACTACATTGTTTTACTACTAACCTGAAAAATCACCATTATTTACTCCATTTCTCTAAATATCTATAATATCTATTTCCTAGGAGAATAATTACATAATAAACACCTAGATAAATAATGAAACATTCTCTATTTAAGTGGTATGATGAACAAGTTTCATGGCTTTCCACAAAATTAATCAGAATCAATTCCAGAACAATGTTATAAAACACGAAAACACATTAGTCCTTGTTTCTGTCTATACTTTTTTTACAATAAAACCCCAGCAATTTTTTTTTCTACATGTTCAAATACAATCATCCTGATAGTAGAATTATTCATTGTGCAATGCTTCATTACATTGGAGTTTTTTACCAATACCTTACCACTATTTTTAACACCTCGGCAGATGGCTTATATATTCGATTAACTTACCTTTATATTGTATATTTCTGAGTACATTCAATGTGCCATTATTTTATTTATCTTCATTATTTTGTTATTGTGTCGACACTGAATTGTATAAAAGTTGATTATATGTGAAGCAATGGATGTTATAACTTGACTATATTTTAAGATAAATCAAACCTAGTTATAATTGTTGCCGAATAAACTCTCCTCTATCGAGATCAACTGTTTCAGGCCATTTTCAGCTGGAATTGAAGCGTAAATCACTGAATGTTGAATGATACTAGGAGCAGATTTACCAGATCTATAATCTATTGCTTAGAAGTATTTTCATTACATAATTCATAGAAGTTCAACACAACAGACTCAAATAAAACGATTTACATTATAATTCTTGAGTCAGAAGGCATATTTCATAATGCATAATTTCAAAGTTCCTAATTTTTAACCTTTATCTAGTAAATGAAATGACAAAATTGATCATGATCATAATTCGCTTTAAACTCTTGCACATTAACTTCAAAGTCTCAATGCAACTTTAGGTAAGGGCTTTTCTATTGAAGAAATTGAGAGTTAATATGCCACAATATTCTTAAGCCAAAATTACACTTTATTATAGACAAAAATGAGATTAATTAATTTTTATGTGGACAGGGTACTTATGCTTACAATTTGAAGATAATAAACCACATTTTCGTCATGGCTTATGAATTTCAGCTCAGTAAATATTCATAACTTACACAAATCTGAAAAAACTAAAATCATGCCACTGGTAAATCTGCGAGGAACAAAGTTTGAATATTCATATCAGATTACCAACATAATTTTATAAGACATTCAGTATACTAGACCATAATATTTGTAGGATATTATCACTTGCCCGTAAATAGATAAATAAATAAATAAATTAATAAATCACTGAATCACAGGTTAATGGGATATTATATCATACTAAGGCAAAATTATACCATATTTCAACAGAAATAGTCTAATTTGAGACATGAAATTTAGAAATTGAATCTATAAAACGATGAAAGTTATTCGGCAGCAAACATCGAAAGTGGCTCAAATTTACATTTCTAGTTTTTGTACATAATTGCTGTAAATGCTTTTTTGTATGTCTGTATATATTGAATAGAGTTTGTCTGTATCTGCAACTGTATGGTAGGTCAACAAAGTAGGTAGCAGTAATAATATTTGTCTTAGTCAGATATCAAGAATAATTTGTTCTCTACCAAAGGTATATGTAGGTTGGCTACCAAAACGTCCGTATCTGTCTCCTGAGAATAATACTGTGTACATTTATAAATATTGTGTGAGATGTTCAATGTATTTTTAGGAAATTTAAAATGATCTCAGCATTTTTTAAATTTGAAAAATTTGGAATTTTGTAAAAATATAGTTGTTCAAAAAACAAATTGTTGGTAAAAGCTTGAGACAAAAAATGAAAACTTGAAAATAATTTTTGAATATCAAGCCGTAATGTCAGGTGTAGGTTTATTAATAAATGAACAAAATATTACTTTAATACCTAGAGGCCCTTTAAATTGTATGTACTGAATTTTCTATGTGCAATTTGTTAGATAATTTGATTCGAGCAAGAAATGATTATTCGTAATGTAATGGTTGACTTGTAGGTGGTAATCCATAAGAATAAATAATGTAGATAATTTGTTTATATTATATAAGTGTCTTCCTGTATAAACGAAAACATTTATTACAAATGCACTTGAAATCTAAAAGGAAGCTAGAAAGAGTAATTCATTTACTACCGTTTCAATATACTTATTTTTAAGTATAATTTAGCATGATTGTTGGTACCTATCTGTTTGTGATATATTTTTCTTTGTTGGCTCCTTTATTGGGCCAGTGATACCAAAACGGTTTTGCTATTATTCCATATCACGTTTATGTTGCCATATTAGATAAGGAAAACTTATACCTTTTTAGATCTATTGAAACTAACTTGTTATGATTAATTTTCAAAAAAAATCTCCGTGTATCCCACTTTATATGGAATTTATTAATTTATACTGAAAATATCTATATAACAGAACATCTAATTTCATAAAAGGAATCAGCGTTGCCGTTGGTTTGTACAGTAAGAAACATTTTTCATGGGATATATTGAAAATTATATGAAAAAGTTTCAACCCATATAAATCAAATAAATTAGGTAAGTCAGATAAACTTATTCCAGGACATTAATTTTCTGAGAATGTGTATTTTGAACCAGACTTTTTTGCAAAATGATTGGAATTTTTAAATTCTATTATAAGTGGGATACGGGTCTTTTGAAAATGAAAACTGTGTACATGCTTCAGATACCTCCAAAAATATTTTTTACTACTGATTCGACCTACTAGCGCCAAAACGAAACCTCAGTAAAGAATTTTTTTTTAACTTATTTTTTCAGACTACCATCAAGTTGTAAAGTGTTTAAAGCATGTCCAGTACTTTTATTATTATTTATACAGTAGCCATATTTTTGTTTTTGTGTATATTGTTTATTTTTTTGTTACCTGTGTGTTATTGAAATAAATAGCCAAAAAATATTGAAAAAATTGTTTTTTTCACAAACCTTTATTATCACTATGGAGGATAATTCTGTTGATTTTGGGTTCTTAGGGAAATTTGAATTTGTCAATAACCATTATTTATAGAGGAGAGTATACAGGGTGTTTCACAACTTATTCGAAATTTTTTAACCACACAATCACTTCTCAATAATAAGTCGATTGCTGTAAACTTTGAAATGTTTTCTGATTGGGCATTATTCCTATTCTTGAAGCAGCATTCATGTATTTTGAATACTGCTCTACAAAAATGAAACATGGCAGCCAACCCCTCCTGATCCCTTCCCTTGGTAGTCAAACCAAGACCATTCCTCTAATGTAGGTAGTTGAAACCAAAACTACGAATTTAAATCATGTGAATAAGTGATATTTACTTATTTTGTCATTTCAAAAATCTCTCAACCACTATTAACTCCCATAGGAAGCAATTTTTGAAAAAATATGTAGACCTTTTTTATGGAGATTTTTACGTTCTACAAGTTTGTTCCTATATATTATATCGAAATTTCCAACCTCTTCCAAGTTATTGATTTTCCGAGCTTTCCCGGGAATTTTAACCCAGGTCGCGTGCAGAACATTTTTTTTCTTAAAGTAGTCCTCAAAAACTGCTCGTATGCCAAAAATCATTTCTATTGGTAGTGTCAGGTGAAAACCCCTCATTCTTGGACTACTAAGATAATTCCTGAATGATTCACCTGTAGTGCTACCGCTTCTAAGATAATATTCTCAATAAAAAAGTATACAGTCCAACTCGATTCTTCATTTATATTGAAGCTATTGATATCGATAAAACAAATATATCATTTCCAGATCATTCCACCCAGTAAACTAAGGAAATGAAAACAACTATATTGCAGATTTTATTTTCAATAGGTCATACATTTCTTTATATACAATTAAAATATGAATAAATGAGTATAAATCTACGAAAGTGCTGAACAAACATGATGAAAAAAATATAACTGCCAGTTCAAACTGACAATTATGATAGAATTGCAAATTTGAACTGGCAATTATACATAATTGCCAGTTCAAACTGGCAATTATAATATTTTTTTCATCATGTCCGTTCAGCGCTTTCATATAAATCATCTATTGGACAAAACCTAAAATTAATATAACTCAATATCATCACAAATCAATCCTCAAATACAATAACATCTACAAATATATGGAAAATAAAGCAAATTCGGTATTAGTACCAGAATATAAGTAAAATAAAATAAATGCAATGGTGGTTTACCAAAAACTTTGGCACTACTAATGTATTTTCAACAAATCAACCAAGAAATAAATAAAACTGAAATATATACAGTGTATAACAAGGGAATATATTTTTAAATATTTGATATTGCCAACATATCTAAGATACCAAGAGATAAATAGAAGAAAACAACAATAATCCCAATATTATTTATGGCTTTATTGTACAAAAAAAAATATGGAGTTTCATTTTCGATTTTTCAGTAAACAAAATATTAGACAAATTAATATATAACATCCTAAATGATCAGTTGAACCCAACAAACTATTCATTGGAATTTCGTTGCCAGCTAAATGAGAGACATGACGAGAGACAAGAAATAACTTCAAGATCACATCGAGTAGATAGGTATTGAAATTTTCCATATCCAGAATAATAGTAAATCTCCAAACAAAATAAACGTTTTTAAAATGAGTCAAATATGGAAAGGTTGTTAACTCAAATAATATACAATCTACTGGTTTCTAAATAAGATACTATTAGCGTTTTTTAAGAGCCCAAGAACTATAAGCTACAAAACCCTTATGATTTTGTGAGTTAAAACTTAAAAACTCTTGATAAAATTTGCAATAAATTTAGTTTAAATTTTTCCAGGGTATTTTGAGTGCATCATATTGAATTCATTTCCATTTCACAATCGCTAAAAGATATTTTGACCAACCTATGTATGCAAGTGTTATGTTCAAACCATACAGGGTCATCAAAGTTAGGTTTTCAAATTTATTTTTGTCTGAGAAGAAGGGAGGAAGGTAGCAAAATATGTAGGCCATCATATTAAATATGATTATAATGCCATTTGAATGTTACTGAAGCGTGCATTTATTTCAAATATGCCAATTTTTTTGGACGGTTCATGTATCATTATTTTTTTATAATTGAGAACAATAACATGATAGTAGAACAACAAAAAGTTTCTCTCGGCAACTTTTGAAACAATCAAACAAAACAAACAATACTGGTCACATCTATAAAATACAACCTACCTACAATTCTCGAAGCTATGAAGAATACACCTCTAGATTACCAATAAAATAAACTTTCAATTTTGAACTTGGGAGAATGCGGTTCTACAGTATTTTCTGGATAGTATCCCCGGATCTCCAAGGCAAATAATAAAGCAGTCTCTTTCCTACCTGGTGAATACAAATACCATTAGTTATCTAACACTTCAAATTTGAATGATAATATTTTTCTACGTTCATGCAAAAAACAAAACTTTATTAAACTATATTTGGTGGAATAACTGTCCCTTTATTGCACTGAGTGCAATAAAGACTTTATTGCATCTGTCATTCTACTATAGTGTTCTGTCATCATTACAGACATAAACTTTCAAATCGACGCCAAATTTAGCCCATTTTCTGTGAGATTGTATTACGTTTTAAATAGTTGCATGTTTCATCATATTCATTATATAATGGACTATGAAATTACTAGAAAATGTAATATGTTAAAAATAAAATTATTTTCTTCGAATATCATCTGAATTACACAAAATGTTTTTGAATTAATTTAAACAAACAATGTCTTCCTTACAGTTTAGTGCCACCTAAATGAAACATTTTCTGGTTTTTGCATGAACGTAGAAAAAATATTGTATGAAACTCGTGCAAAAGATGGCCTCGTTGGACAATTTCACGTCGAGTGCAATAAACACCTACTTTTTGCACTTGTTGCATAAATAACTATTATTCACGACTTAATATGTCAAACAGACAAACGCAGATCTCAGGTACAGAAAAAACACTCGATACTTTAATGATCATACATAATACATCTACACGCCGGCAAATCAGAAACATCTGAATAAGCAAGCGTTTTCTCAATTTTGTCGCTCTAGAACGAAAAAGCTGTCAATTAATGACATTCCTCAGAAAACATTAACTTTGCGTTGAGATTAGAACGCGCCAAAGGCTACTTTGTTATGCGGTTGTCGAAAAAATACTTTTTCTTCTCATTGAGTTACACCACAGGCGTCCAATATAACATTTTCGAAAATAAAACAAAACAGGAAAGTGAATAAATTTAAACATATGACATACACAAATTCTTAGTTAATCTTTACAAGGAGGAGTAATGATGTGCTTTGAAAAAGGGCTGGACGTGAAAATTCTGGATGAAGTTAGTCCAAATGAGAACAAAAAGGATTTTACCCCTTCACCACACAAGTAATTTAATTCCTAGATGCGCATTTCGATAACAAAGTTACCTTCATCAGTAGGATTACTAAACTAACTGTAAATAGGCATACCAGTCTTTTTTATATCAAATAATTAATTACCATGGGTTAATCTGTGTACTGGAAGGTATTGGGGCTATACCTACCCATCAGGTAGGGTACCTTCCAATACACAGATTAACCCATGGTAATTAATTATTTGATATAAAAAAGACTGGTATGCCTATTTACAGTTAGTTTAGTAATCCTACTGATGAAGGTAACTTTGTTATCGAAATGCGCATCTAGGAATTAAATTACTTGTGTGGTGAAGGGGTAAAATACTTTTTGTTCTCATTGAGTGACACCACAGGCGTCCAATATCCCATTTTCGATTAGTCCAAATGATGAACATATATTCATTCTTTTGTTGAACAAAAGTTCAAATGTGATTTTCGGAGCTACCTCCATATACCGCCCGGTTCGAAATCTGATATTTATAGATTTATAGATGTTGTAGACGATCTTACATTGGTCAGCTGATAAAGCAGATGATTAGGAGGATTATGGAGGGTATTGTTAGGGATTCTTATCGTCGAGATTATCTTGATAGTTGTTTCTGCTACTTTAAGTATATGCAGAGTTTGTTGTTTTAAGTTAAATTCCTATATTATACAATTTGTGAAAGTTCCATAAAACGCATTTAAAAGTATATTTTATAAATTATTTTTAGTGAATAAGATAGGTACTGATGAACTCAATTTTATATAGTGTGTTTATATTATCCATTCAGTTTATATACTAGTAATAAATAGGTCTAAAAGTATGATTTTTATATTTAAAAAAAAAGAACAGCAAATAAAATTATAACATTACCATTAAAATTGAACTGAGTCACATTATTTCCTGATATACTTTATTTTATGGTATTGTATTATTCTGTAGTGTACTATTATATTGTATTGCCTTATTATTTTATTAGTATTGTATCACTATTGTATTATGTATTTAATTATTTTTAGCATTATGATTTCATAAATTTTTGTATAATAAATTGTAATTGGGACCACTCGTTGAATAAATAAATAAATTACCTCAAACAGATCCAATCACAATTCCGCCTAGGAGATTTCTAAGAAGTTGTCTAACTTGTCTGCCAAATGATTATTGATATGATGATAAGCAATATAACAGCACCAATAATGGCAAACAACAGCTTCTTCCTCCTGACTTTATTCTTGTAAGTACCGGCTTCACGCAACTGCTGAGCCCCCTGACTCACAAAATCACTTGTTCTTTCCACGCTAGCCTCAATACTATCGATGGTCTCCCCTTGTTCGTGGACAAGCGCACCCAATTCCTTGAATATCTGATTGACATCGTTTATATCGCTCTGAAAAGATAAAATTGAAATGATGTTTGAACAAGTGATCTTATGAACCACTCAATCAGAAGTGTACATTTCGACAATTGAAAAAATAAAATAAATCAAAGCAAATAGTCACAAGTGAATATTTATTGAAGGTGTTTGTTAGACTCAAGCAATAATAATAACAATAAATGTAGGTATTCATATTCAATATAATCCAGTAACAAACAAACAATAAAACAAACTGAAGAAAAGTGAAGAATGAATTGTAGCACTCTGAAATTCATGACACATGATATCTCAATATCATGCATTATTAGAAAAAAATTATTTACCAAAAAATCAGGGGTGGAACCTAAAATATTTTTCATTCAAAAACAATATAATTTTTTTTCTTGTTATTTCAGAAAATATAATATTTATCAAAAAACGATTTTGATAGGTTGAGAGATAATTCAATTCTCCACAAGAATGATTTCAGTAATACCTTATAAAATACGCTCGTTTTCTCAGAAAACGTGGTTTAACGCCGACGTCACATTTCATGCTCGCGCTAACCCTCCACTGCAAGTTCAGGCAGGGCCGAAAATTAGATTTAAAAAAAATATAGTAGAAGGAAAAGAAAAAGTGCATATCGTTCCTGAAGACTTCTACTTCCTCATGCAAATATAACATGTGAGTATCTGAGTACATAAAATGTGTTTTATCCCACTTCACATAACCCTTCTACGATATTTACGGAAGATCCGAAAGTCATGGATATTTCAGTTGATATGAAATAATTATACTGGAGCAGGCATGAGTACCCTCTTTGGACCATATGCAACGATTTAAGGCTACTGAGACAAGTCTCACTTATACATGCCAAAGAAAAAAATGGGTTTAACTCAATTAATTTTTTTTAATTTTTCCAAATTAAACTTGGGTTGAGCCTGTTGCTATCAATCTGATTAAAATAAAATTCACCTTAATAATATTTACAACGGCATTACGTTTATAAAGTTCTAGGCATCAGAACATTTTGAGTTATTGAAACCGAAACCAAAAACTATATCATTATCCTTCATATTAATGATAAATCTTGGTTTATTTATATGGTATGAAGTTATTTTTATCTGAAATACATACTTTTTAATAGACTGCCAAATGACAAAAGAAATTTCAAATATAAAAGCTTTCAAAATAAAATGGTTTCTGATGAAAAAATTTTACTACACCAATTACAAATATCTATTTGAAAACCAACTGAAAATCTTTTATTGTTGTACCTGTTATAAAACTTATTTTTTCAAACTGACATTTTCACTAATTTCATTCACTCAAAACCTAGGAAATATGTTGAAATGAAGCAGCAATTATTACAGTGAGGAATTTGTTGAAAAGTTGCTCTTGGGATGAGTTCATTCAATACACCTATTCAACAAACAGAAACAACCCAAATACCACAATGTCAATTTCAATGGGAGAGTATTTCGCCAACAAAGTTATCATCTTCAGGAGCTCAAGTTTTCTTTGAAGACAAAATCCATAAATTTCATAAGAAAAAGTTTGAGACACATGATTTCAATAAAATGTTTTAGATAACCAAACAGTGTAATGTTATACCAATAAAGGATTTATCAAAAATATCAATAAATAAAAAGTGTAGTATATTAGAACAATTTTACTACAGGACACACAATACTCACTTCCAACTGTCTTATCGATTGCTCCTGTTCCTCCAAAGACCTCAAATCAGCCTCATCTTGCAACTGCAACTGCTGTCTTGAATGGCTATCTTGTAACTCAATGAGTTGATGATCTTTATTATATCCAGCTGAAAAAAAAGGCTAATTACCTAACATCAATCAACATATACCTTAATCTCTGAAGAAGGTTATTCTTATAGACGAATATTTATAATTATTGTGAGTACTACTCACATATGATATAAAATATTCTAGGTATATATAAAAAAATTGAGTTTAGTCACAAAATCATTAAAAACTATAGTATTAGAGTAATGTGTTTATATTAAAGTAGTCTGAAAGAACTGCTGAATGTTATAAACAACTAATCATCTTTTTTTTTTTAATAGAACATTACCTACCAAGATGCGGTTCACTACCATAGGCCTGGGCCCTAGCTTTGTTGACTTGTTCCTTCTCTTTAGAAGCTGTGCTCCTCTGTACTTGTTGAAACATATTCAATGCACTGGTAAATTCATCTTGTAACCTTTCTCTCTGCATTTTCCTTTGCCTCTGCTCAGATTGAGAAAGGGAAGGTTGGATAGTACTAAGGTCTTTGATATATCCATTTGTATCTTTCACCAGTTGTTGAGTATAGTGCTGAATGGAATGTCTGGAAGCGAAAAATTATTTAAATTTATCATCATTATTATTTCCACAAAAATAAGTCGGTTTGCTCCCAGGAAATGTTCACATTATGAATTGTCATTGTCAAGAAAATTGAAGATTTGCGGATATTCGGTAGAGACCTCAAGTTTAATTTTCATACAAAAAATGTATCACCCCACAAGGAAAAAAAAAGACGTTTATTGTCCAAACAGGGTCAAGGCCCCAATTACAGGACAGCTAGAGCTAAAAGTATGTCATCATTACATAGCATTACAGAATTACGATATTTCTGAATAACCACCCAGTTAGTTCTAAATAGTTTTTTGATAGTTATAATATACTACTATAAACCGAAAGGTGCCAGGTTCGTTTTCCAGCCAGGCCGACCTTTTTTCATTTTCAGATATGAAAATCTCTACTATTCACTGCTGCGTTAAAAATTAACAATGCTTCTCCTAAAACGGCATCAGGAGTTAGTGACAAAGCCTACCCAGAACACATGTGGCTAATGACCATAGCAATCTATACAAAAACACAAAAAAAAATCTCTACTGATTTTAATTACATCAATGGTTGCATGTTTTAAGATAAAATCAAGTGTCTTCAGGGTGATCATAAGTGAACATAAAATTGAAAAGTGGTACTAAGTAATGCTTTGAATACCTAGATTAATTCAAAATTATTCAATCAACAATTTAATATTGATACCATCGGGGTGAAATTTCCTTATACAGGGGCAATTTTTATAAATATTTATCATTGATTCAGCACTAAGATTTAAGGATCTATGGAGCTTATTCGTTCAATTGTGTTGCATTATTCATAAGTGCCAATCAACATTAATAGATTCTTCTATTTCAGATGATAAATATTTCAACAAATCGACCCTATGTTTTGATCATATTTTCCCTGATCTTTAAAATTTCTGGAGAGGCTATTTTGTGTATCTCTAGAGAATTTTGTATCTATCTTCAAAAGATTGGTCAGAAATACTCCAAATCACTTGCTACATAACTCACAGTTGTTTTCTTAACTCAGGTGAGTCCTGGTGAGTACCAATCTGATTTACCATTCGTTGCATTGAGGAAACTAAAAGTAATGTTCAGTTTTAATATCAAAAATAAGCTATGGATAAATACCAACCATTTTGCGATATTTTTTGAATGCTTGTACCAATCGTTTGGGAGAGTTTTTGGAAATCTTGTTCCCTAGTTTGTCCCCCATTTTGATAGGAGAGATAATTACTTTCCATTATTTTGCAAATAATACAACTCTACCACAAAAATTTACTGAATATCATATGTTGATTACAACGGCAATTACTAGATCAAACGCAGTTTAACACAATAAATTAGTGGGATGAAGTAATTAACTTTTTCAACAATCGATTTGTCTGACAAATAGGTGAATCATTTCAACACAACACTGCATTTTTTTTTTAATAGAAAACATTCCATGTTCCATGTCACTAATGTCAGTGTTGTTGACAACTGACAACAGTGACGACTCAACACATGGCTGCGTTCATAAACTTACTCAGAGTAAGGACTGCTTACTCTGAATCGTTCGTAAATTTAAGCTCTATGAAGTGGGCAATGACATTAATGACAATCGTTCAGAAACTTTCTTAGAGTAAACTCTACGTACTCCTCCGAGCAAATATAAACATAGAGATGCTTTTCTATCCTTGTTTTTTAAGCCAACATCACCTTGTTTATATTTACATCTGTCCTCCAACTAACGCATCTAGTTGCATTGTCCTCTGAACTGAATGTTTACATCCCCTCAGTCCCCTTGACCATATTTCATTGTTGAGAGAGATGGACATCATGGTTGTCTACAAATCTGTTATGTTTGAATAGAGAGGGCATCTCTATGTTTATTATTGCTCTGAGACGTACTCTGCTTTCGAAAAGAGTAATGAGGTACTCTGTCAGTAATGATAATAACAGGGAACTTATTTGATAATTTGTGTTTGTTGTTGTTGTTTGTATTTTTATATTTCCACGAGCTTTCAAAGTGAAAATTTTGAAAAATACGGAAGATCGACAACTTATAATTCATAGATTTTCGTCCCACGATATAGATTTTCATTAGGTTTATTCGTTTGCATCGAGTGTACAGCTGGTGTAACGTACACTCGATTTTAGTATTCGTTTGTACTCAGCTACACTTTATGTTCCAGCCCTGGTCCATCATACTACTAACCGTACGCGCAGTTTACGAATTTCAGTTTGGCATTTAGGCGCTCGTCATCAAGAGCTTATGAAATTTCTGATTCTACCTTTCGATTTTTTCCTCTGCTACATACATAATACATATATGATTTTTTCAATTTAGTACCAGTTGAGTACAATTTTAAAAAGACATTGAAAAATAAATATGGACCGGCAACACTGCCTGACATATAAAAGTGAATTAAGTGATACATGGTGGTGAAAAATGTTATCGACAGTTTGTTTACATTTAGAGCAAGAAGGACTCTTATACAGACGAAGAATGACAACTTGATCCGAATGAAATGAGCGGGCACACACGAAACTACCCGAATAAATACGGACTTAATATGTATATAAGGCCCTCGCTTGTAAACAAACAAAGTTATAGGTTTGTTGGAACAAGAAATCCCTGACGGTTTCCTGACTATTTCTGATTTATTTATTGCGCATGCTTCTGACGTATACTAATTATGTACCGTTTTAGGATTCATGTTTTGTTCGAACGATTTTCGGATCGTGATAAAAATTGTCAATTGTCAAAATATTACCTAACCCCTCAGCTTGAGCTATTTGTTCAAGAAAAAATCATAAATTAGATATTAGATCACGCTGCGACCACAATAAAGACACTACGAGACATGGGGAAAATGGTGCATAAACCAAAAGGCTACCTTACCTTTTTGCCTAAAGGCTAAGAATCGAATAATTGATCAACTGCGCAACCTCCTGATTTCTAATCCGAGTAAAATCCCACGAATCCCACGAATGTTCGAACAGTGGATAAAATGGTTAGGGATTCGATCTGACACTTGTTCGAACGCTCAAAGTGAGAATGCGCATGCTTCTGACGATCATGTACTGTTTCTGACTTTTGTTCGAATGAACCTTCTATGGTCTTTTATTACTGTGTCCCAATATGTTTCATGTCAACGTTGTCAATGTCAAATGACCTCTGTCACTGTCAGATTCTCTTTCCCCCTCTCCTAATCTTATACGTCAAAACTAAAAACTCATAACATGTCATTTCATTTCATGATTTTTATTCAAGTACTAGTGTCGGATTAATTAATTGCAAATTAAACAATAATTCCATTGGATTATCGATTTCGAAACTCTGCATCGACATGTCGTCAAGAGTTTTACGTAAACTACAAGGAGACAAAGAAAAAGAATTTGCAGATGAGGTGTCCGATACCGAGACCGATACTCCTGTTACTGGAGGCGCCCGAAGGAAGCAGCTGAATATCAATCGTTATGATCTAGTATGTCTCATTCCAATTTATTAATACAATATTTTATGTTCATATTTTTTTCTGCAGTTGAATCAACAATCTCATTCAGAAAGTGAAGTCAAAGAAGACGATAATGAGACTGAGGCTGCAAAATCTTGCGAAGAACCACATGAAATCAAAAGAAAAAAGAAAAAAAAGAAGAAAAAGTCTGGCAAGCACGTTAGTACTCAACGTAGTAGTGAAGACAACGCTGATGTGAGTATTGGCAGGATTTGAATATTGTACATGAACTTTTACCAGCTGTATAATGTGGTAGCATATATCATTTCATTTCATGACTATTTAGTTGTGGTAGTTCTGTGTATCAATAAGGATTATCAAGATTAATTTTTATCTGCTGTGGAATTACTGGTGGTTTATATTGACGGTGTTAGGCAGAGGACCTTCTCATTGATTGACTATATAAATTCTGAAGAACATAATTTATTGGTTGAGGTTCATTACCAACCCAAAATAACTGACCACTCGGTAATAACTATAAACATGCAAGGTAAGATGGTGAAACAAGATATTTCTCTTTGATTTTTGTTCGAAAATATCGCTATTTTCCATCGTTCAAGATAACATTTTGGGAGGCATTCATGTTGAAATTCATTAAGAAAATAAGATAGAGAGAGTGATATTTTTGAATAACATTCTTCCTATCTAATTTATTTAATGAATTTTCAATGAAAACTAGAGAAAATTAAAAAAATCAACTATCTGAATGAAAATGCGAATATTCACCTTCAGATTTTTTCTTTTCAGTTAGAGTCTTTTCACAATATCTATCAGATGTAGTTCAATGCCCAGCCTGGCTTTAGCTGGGGAAGTTATTACAAATATATCACATTTTTCAATTTTCATGGAGAATGTTCCCCTTTTCAAGATATCTCTCCATTTCACACACGGAAACTAAATGAAGAAGTATTCCAAAATATTAATATGAGATTGATATGGTGACTGGATATCCAACTCGGTTGATGTTAATGTTTTATTAGACAATATTAATAACAAATGTTCTTCCATTTTGAATGAAATGCACCTATTATTAGAGTAAATCAGACAGATAATTAAAAGAGATAAAGCTTGTAAAAAATTCAAAAAGTGAATAATTAATAAATAGTGTAGTAAATTTACTCAAATCCAAAAAATTGTTATACTACGAGGGTAAAATTTATGAAAATAAATATGAATCTAAGGAAATGTGGAAAACACATTTTATTAAATGGAGAAAAACCTGCAATAGACATCAAAAGTTTAAATTTATCAAGTGATCGCACTCATATTTTAGCTATAAATGACCTTGAAGGTGCAAATAAACTAAATCGCTATTTTATTAACAGTCTAATTGAAATATCAGAATCTGTTACTGATTGGTTTTGTGACAATTATGAAACAATTCAGAAAAAAATTTCAACTTTCCTCTCTATTTCAATAAATGATCTCAAATCTATTATAATTTCACTAAAAAATAAAGGTTCTCTTACTGAGATATTGAGCACTAGGTTTCTAAAACAGACATTTTACACTATAGGTTTTACAATCCTAAACCTAATAAGTACTTCATTAGAGTCTGACATTTTCCCTAAAAAATTGAAATTGAGTACAATTGTACCTGTTCCTAAAATAAATAATCCCAAGGAAGTTGTTCATTTGCAACCTATAAATACTTTACCACTCATTGAAAAATCCTTGAAATAATAGTACACAATCAGATTTCAATAATAATAATCTTTTCTTGGGAAATAAATCTGGATTCCGTCAACAACATTCATGTGAAACAGTGCTACAGTTCACTATATTAAACTGAAAAAAATAATTGATGATAAAAACTATATTGTGGCAATTTTTTTGGATTAAAAAAGAGCATTCGAAACAATTGATTGTGCTAACATGATTACAAAATTACAACACTATGGAGTGGGAGGTAAGGTCCTTAAATGGTTCGAAACGTATTTGGAAAACAGACTATGTTGAATTAAATACACTTGTATTCTGATTACTTTAATTAATCAGGTCACAATTATTAACTTAAATTTCTACCAAAATTGACTTGTTACTTTGCTGTCATGAAAACCATCCTTCGAAAATGCGTTTTCTGGATCTCGACCTTGATTGGTTGGGTGGTTATCGTCTCGAAGGCAGGATTGGCTCGGCTCCCGTGGCAGTGGAGTAAAAAATTAAACGACAAAAATTCGCAACATGTCCCCCCTTGGAGAAAATTAACGTTTTCCAGTAAACTTGAAGCATTGTTCACATGATCGTTCGGCAGAAGTGGACACAATTTGGCAAATGATCGTTTGATCACACCTTTGGCAGTTTCCATTTCTGCTACCCTTGCGTGGCCATCAGATCCTTTAAAAACTCTCCCGATACGACCAAGTCGCCATTGCGTCGGAGGCAGATTATCTTCCCGAATTATCACTATTGAACCAGGAATTAATGCGTTACACGATTTTGTCCAATTATCACGTGTTTTTAACTCACTAATGAATTCTTTGGTTCATCTTGTCCAGCAGTCTCTTGTCTTTGATATCAGTATAGTCCAGAATACTTGTGAGTCGTTGTCCAATTAAAAAATGTCCTGTGGTGAGCACGTCCACATCATTTGGGTCACTTGACAATGGGGGAGAGGGGGCGGAAATTTAGGATCGCCTCTACCTGGTGGAGAACCGTTGCAAACTCTTCGAAAGTTGAATGGGTGTTTTTCAAGACGCGTTTTATATGAAATTTTGCGTTTTTCACACTGTCTTCCCACAAGTCACCGAAGTATGGAGATTGTACAGGTATAAAATTCCATACTATTCCCTCACTAGCCAGTTGAGTTTGAATTTGAACGCTGGCCCGACCTAAAAATTCGGTGAAAGATTTAAGTTCTTTTTTGGCTCCTACAAATTTGGTGCCATTGTCCGACAAAATTTTGGCCTGTTTGCCTCTCTGGGACACGATTTTATTCACGATAATGAATGGACCGGCTTAATCTACACCTGTTACGTAAAACGGAGGACTTTGTTGAACTCTGGGCAGCGGCCCCTTAAGGGTTGCACTGAAGAGGGCTTGAATCTTTGACAAGTGACACATTCACGAATTATTCGGTTTGCTAATACCCACCCACGAGTAATCCAGAAACGTTCACGTACTGAAGCAAAAATATGTTGAGGACCGGCATGAAAAAGAACCTTAAGTTTTCCAAAGTAGGGAATATATTGTCCTTGTTATTTTCCTCCCACTTTTGTTCAGTTTTTTACCTAATTTATCACACATTAGAAAAATAGCAAGAACGTCCCAACTGTCAGTCGGCAAACCTAGCTCTTTCAAAGAATTCAAATAGTTGTATACTAACAGGTTTTTATTTTCAAAATTATTGAAAAGACTAATCAAATAAAAGTAATTCAGTTTTATACTACTTTATGAATATTGTTTCAATGGAATTTCTTTCAAATTTTCAGAAAATGAAATTATAATTTCAGATTTTGTAATTTTTTATGGTAATTTATTGAATGTTATGGGCAGAAGGACCTCTGTGGATAGCCTTTCAAACTGAATGTAATTTGGATTCAATAAATGTTTCAATTTCTATGAAGCTGAAAACTGGATTCGCTTTGTCTTTATTTGAATGAATACAATCATTATTATCAAGCTTTTGAGAAAATAGTAAAATTTTCAGAAGGTCTTTGTTTTTGATACACTAAATATTATTTCTTATTTTTAGTTCACTAGCTTGTTTTTAATAAGATATTTCACATTCTTTTTTTTTCCTATTTTTTAATAATTTATATTAATAGGTACGCATTGTACCCTAACTTTAATAGATACATATATACATACTTGAAAGTCAACCAACGAAAATTATTCGATTTCCCGATTTTTTTTTAAATTCATAATTTTTCCAATTTTCTTTTCGTTACAGCAACTTTTTTCGAGGAGTGGTTCAAGTTTCCCTAATAAATTTTTGTCGGAAATTTTTTTGAACTCCTACGTGTTCTCAATCTACAATTCAGGGGTACAGGGGGGGAGGTTACATTTTTTTAAATTGAATTATTTCTCGAGCCGACTATTTTTGGGAATCTTTTCCATTTTATTTTCGCAACTTTTCGCAACTTTTTTCGAGAAGGTGAGGATTCCGAACTTTTCCGATCGACACCTTTTCCTATGTGTTCTCTATCTAGGTTTCAGAAAAGATACAATTATTTTGAATTGAATTTTTTGACAGTCCCATGTCATCCACTATTTTTACGGATTTTTTTCTATTTTATTTTCGCGAAGGAGAGGGATTTTTTTGTCCTAATTTGCAACGTCCGAAATCGTTAGAAATACAATTTGGCAATAATTACGTGTCTAAAAAATAAAGTTAGTCTTTTCATAACTGGTTGAGTAAATAACTCTTCCATACCTATTAAAACATGCAACACCCATTTCTTAGGTTAATGGAATTGAGTACCTTGCTGATATTCGTTTTGGAATTGAATCAGTTTAAATTTTTTCATGAATTGAGTTCAACCATTATGTTGTGACTATTCCTTGGACATTTAGGTATTTCAATTCATTCCAGATTGATGAAGTTGAGAGGTCAGTGCGTGAAGTAAACAGGCTTTTAGGAGAGAATTATGAACCTAAAGTATCTTCCCATACAAATGTGAAACAGGACAAAATAAGTCATCGAAAGAACACGCTATCCATTCAGCATAAACATCTCAACCCCAACAATGAGCTGAAGAGAATATTTGGACCAAAAATAATTCAAACTGAACAGTGAGTCAGTTCATTTATTTGACAAAAGCTGGCAGAAGGAGACTTCCTATTTTTTCCTAATAAATAAATAACTAACATCTATACCTTTTGGTAGAAATTGTTCAATAATAAAAATCTGAATTTTAGCAAACGTAAAAACCGGTCTGGAGGAAGAGGTCACGTCAAACCGACGACAATGGTAAATTGCAAAGAGAATTACCCGAATGCCGGCAAATCAGGTCTGTCGATGAACTACATAGAAAACAAGAACGGAATCCAATACTTCAGTTACGAGCACAGTCAGAGCTACAGGCAGGTGCAGAATAGATTTTTAGATGCTGTTGAGAGCTTGAATCCAGATAATATCGTCGCAATCATAAATGATCATCAGTATCATGTCGACGCATTGATACAACTCTCCGATCTGTGCAAGTTGAGTGAAGATTTGGCGATGGCGGCCGAGTTGATTGAGCGAGCTCTGTATTGCTTGGAATACGCCTATCATCCACTGTTTAATGTAGCGCAAGGAAACTGCAGACTGGACTACAGGAGGCAAGAAAACCGGTGAGACGAAGTAACAGAATTATAGATAGTTTTGTTATAGCCATTTATTGATTTAATTTAATTATTCATTATTTATAGAACCATGAATATGACAATCGCTAAAGTTGTCCAGAAAACTTAGCCACAAGGTTTCATAATTTTTATCAAATCGATAATTTTCCAAATTCAAGAAATGTTCAATTAGATTTAATTTTTATCTGTCCAAAATCCATCAGACTTAATTTTCAAAATATATTACATAATAATATAATAATTATAATAATTATAAAAATGATTCAAATTACTATCTTAAATTTAATGAAGTATCGAATGGGGTTTTAGACCTTAGGCCCATGACACTAAGATTGTCGATTATCTACGAAGGTATGCCCTTCAAGGGGCATGAAGATTGAGTTGGATTATCGGGAAAAAAGTGGTTTGTTGGATCCGTACCCAATCGTCCCTCTCCCCATCCATATATACAGGGTGTCCCAGAATAAAGGGCACAAACTCTCCCTCCCCAACTTTCACGCCCCTGGATTAATATTTCATGTACAAAAAGGGATAGGTTTCGTTATCAAAAATATCAACGGTTTTCAAGATATTTGAAGTCGATATTCAGTGGCATGAAAGTTGAGGAGGGGTGATTAAAGGTACCCACCTGCCGTACGCCCCTGTATGAAATTTCAAACACATGATTTGCATTGAAATTTGCAACTGAATGCTGTCAAGTGACATACCATATTTCATTGAGAAAAGTTGAGCCATTATGGAGTTATTCTGGAAAACAAATTTTTTTTGTCACTTTCAACACCCTGTAACACGGTTATCATTTATCTCAGGGAATATGTTTATTGGAACTTTTTGACAGGAATTTCAAATTTTCCATTAAGCTGAAAAAAGAAAAAAAGCAACTTCAAGTTTTATCAAAATCAGCCAAAAGATTTTTGAGTAATGAATAAAAAACTTTTTTTTTCTGAAAACTTGACACCCTGTATCTCGAAAACGAAGAAAGTTAGGACACATGCTTAAATGAAGAAAACGTCTAATTTTTACCTCAACCGATACTGAACGTTTGGCGGTTTAACACTGGGTCACCCTGTATATTTATACAGTGCGGCTTTTAATAGCCCCCCCTGTTAACTTTTGAACCGTTCGACGTAGAAACATGAATAAAAAACCGTTTCGAGGCTTTTACCAATACTTATTTTGAAATAAATGAAATGGTGATTGCTCAACAGGGTGCACGGGGGGGGCAATCAAATCAAAATTTTTAAATGGCATGGGGGGTCAAGTGGCACATCATTGAAAAGATAATTCAATTCTCTTTACAATCATCTAAATATTTTTGAATTTTGTTTATTATTTTTTTCCCAATTTCGATTTTTATGCCTCTCGAAATTTTTAAATTAATGTGCCCCCAGCGCCATCTGTCTGGTAATTGCAATGTTTCTTCTCTCAAAAAGTAGAATCGGTAATACCCTTCAAATAATTTTTGGTTTCATTGTTCCAGATCAAACCGTTCAAATTTATCGAGGTATGAGTAGTATTCAGATTCGCATTTATATTTGATATTTCGAAGTTGAATTGCAAAAAAATATTAACGAAATAAAAAAAAAATAGATGGCTGTAAAGAGAATGGAATTTCCTTTTCGAGGATGTGCCACTTGAAAAATTTGAGTTGTCGCGCCCCCTGTTGAGCAATCACCATATTTTTTATTTCAAAAAGTAGTATTGATGAAACTCTCAAAACTGTATAAAGTTTATATACAGCAATAGTTCTACAAACTTCCATGATTAAAAATGATAGTGTGTTAGTGTATTCTTCTCTACACTGTTGTACTAGTCAAGTTATTTTTCCTCAATTTGTATTCGTATATATTTTTGTTTTAGGGCCTTGTATATCACGATGTTCAAACATCTGATATTCGTTGGAGGAAAAGCATGCTATCGAACATCCTTAGAGTTTTGCAAATTACTCCTATCCCTAGATCCAGATGGAGATCCTCTGGGAGTAATACTGGCCATCGACTTCTACGCGCTGCGTGCAAGAGAATACCAATGGTTTATTGAGTTCGTTACGGAGTGGGATAGCGTAAAAAATCTCTTACAGTTACCCAATTTTGCCTATTCCCTGGCCGTTGCTTATTTCTATCAGGGTGATAGTGCAAAGGCTGATATCTTGCTGCAGGACGCTTTGCTCATGTTTCCGGGAGTTCTTCTGCCTCTTCTCGAGAAATGTACTGTGCAGATGGATAATAGAGTTGCGAATCATGCTTATTTTGTTACTGCCGACGACAAGAAGAAGTAAGTTGATTTTTTTCGATATCTTAACTGCTCTGCAGATTTATTTCGGTGAGTTTTCGTGGATATGCAATATGCAACATGTAAAATAGTAACTGAAGTGTGTTCTGGAATCGACATTCATAATGAACCAATAGGTTCTTTCAAGAAAATATTGAAACAATTATTGTACGTAAAATAATCAACCCCATGTTCTCAATCATAATGGCATAACTATTACACTAAAATCATCTTCATATCCTATTTATGTATCTGCACACAATTGTACTATTTGTATTTGCATTATCTGTATTTAATCCAGTACGATTGGGTTTTTTTTATGTATTTATATCCAAACAGACCTATTGGTCTAATTACTATGGATAATATGTGTTCTGGGTAGGCCTTGTTACTAACTCCATACGCCACCTTAGGAGCAGCACTGTTAATTTTTACGTTGAATCGTGGAAAAATCGCTGTATGTTTTTTGGATTGAAAAAAAAACGAAGTAGGCCTTGAAATTTTGATTTTTATTTCGAATTTATGGCACTCAATTAGAACTTTTGAAGCTCTATCTATTGAAAAAAAAAACTTCTGAATCGGTTAATAAATAACAGTTTAAGAGAGATGGCCCGCTTTCAAATAGGTCACTCTGTATATTTACTTCAGCAATTAAGGTCAACGGTCTCTTTTGACGTTCGAAAAATTCTATACCATAGTTTAATTCAGGCCGTCATAGCCTTGAAAAATGGACAACGAAGTATTTGTTGTACAAAAAAAGGCAATAAGAATTATGGCAGGTGCATCCTCTAGAGAGCTTTGCAGGCCATTATTTATACAGTATAATATTTTAACGATGCCTAGTTTGTATATCTACCAAACTTTGATATACAGTATCGAAAAGTTTTCAGCTTAGGTATGGTGGGTTCATGAAAGCATAAAAAAATTGCTTGCTATATGTTGAGAGAGCATTACAATTTCTCTTCGGCTCACTCGAGAAATGGGGATCGCTGTGTGCGGTGTGTCGCATTGCCGCGTGGTCCGTTAATGCGTCGGGTGGGGTAACAGGAGAGGCGAACAGTGGTACGTCTGTCTTGTTTGTATGGTGTTATCATATCATTGTGTTCCTTGCCTTGTTGCTCGATTTCTGTCTATACCCCAGATAAATTGTTTCCAATACTGATTTTCAGATATTTTTTCCCCTCCAATAAACTGTTTCTAGGGAAATAAATTGAATTAATTATATATAGGTTGCCCTCCTTGATATTTTTTTTATGTTGCAGACAACCCCAGGCACTCAACCAATTAATTCTGTTGTACATAAATAGAAGTTACCATATATGGAAAGATAGCGACCTCTTACCTTGGTTGGAGAAAAATGTTCATGAAGTTCTAGATAGAGTAGAAAAAAATGATGCCATCGTAAAAGATTGTGAAACGAAGAGAATAAAAAGGTTTTTAGGGCCTCTTCCGCAAAATGTATCTCGCCATATATTACTGTCGGACCTGAAAGGTGTATCTCCTTTGACTGAAGTACGTTATGAATTACCCTGCTCATCGGAACAATGACTCAACCTCTTATTTTTCAGGAAAATAGTGGACCTGTTATGAGTTTTGATCCCTTACCTCCTAAAGATTCTATCAATCTTTATACCAGAACAAAAAGGCCTGTGCTAGGAAGTAGTAACGCAAATCCGCTGGGTATATTTTTTAGGTCCATTTTACCCACTTTTAATCCAAACGTGTTAGAACTGTAAGTATGTTGAATAAGTTGCAGTCGGTGAATTCAGTATTTGGATAATTACAAAAAAACACCTAAAATGTCTATCTCAAATATTCATTCATCTAGCTCCAATTATTAATATTGAAAACCGAGTCAATAATCTGGTACGATTGGGTTTTGAGACGAGGATCGATTGTAGCACCACCAAACTTGGTATGCTAGTAGTTGAAACCATGATAAACTTAAAAAGTTGTTTACCAAAATTCCAGGGGTGGAACATTTTTTTTTCGTTTAAAAATAAATAAATAGATTTTTGCTGTAATCTTGGAAAGTATACGATTTATCAAAAAAACAACTCAACAAGGTGAAAGACAATTCAATTCTTCACAAACATGATTCCTAGTAATTTCTTATAAAATGGGCTAGTTTTCTCAGAAAACGTTATTGAACGCCGACATCAAATTTCAGGTTCACGCTTACCCGCCGCTGAAAGTTCTGGCGGAGCCGAATATTTGATTGGTCATAACTCTGCTAAAAATGATCGGAGAAGGAAAAGGAAATGTTCATATCGTTCATATAATGCGAGTATTTGAGTACCTAAAATGTGTTTTGTCGCACTTCACGGAGATGTTTGCGGATGATCCGAAAATCATGAATATTTTAGTTAATATGGAATTATTATACCAAAGCAGCAACCCATTCCTCTTTTTGGACTATATGTAACAATTTTAGAGGAGTGTGACAGGTCCCACTTATACATGCCAAAAAAAACACTTTGTTTCACTCCTGGCTCATTTTCAACTTACCCATAAAACCAGCATTCTCTTCAGTAAATGTTGAAAATAATCTCTTATTCATATCCTCCATATATGTTGAATAACACTATTGTGAAATGCAAACCTCAAGCTTGAAATCACATACTTAATTTTTTATGTAGGATGTGAAAAAACTGCCGGGATTGTGGGTGAGTTGAGCCAGTGGATAGTATATTTTGACATATCAAAACGGCAGCTTTCCTAAAATACTTTTTTAGTTCATCAAATTATCACGCCTGTCAAGCCTTATTGACGCTGAACCAACTGCGACTGCGCCTAGCCAACCCCCGTCCCATGGTCGGTAGGTATAACAGACTAAATGAGAAAGTTTTGGGCTTTCATCAAATATATTGTGTTATCTGCTGTCCACTGGTTCTTAAACTATAACAGTTATGAAGGAAAATTCATGATCTTTGACTGTAAATACGCTCACATATCAATTTTGAAGAGCATAAGACCGTATTTTCAACAAGCCTCTTGACTATAATCACAAGACTAGTCCGCCGTTTTGAATTCATAAATTTTGGAAAAAAATTCATATTCTCTGATCCCGAGAATCTTCTTATACCAATTTTGAATTGAATCGGACCATAATCACAAGACTAGTCCGCCATATTGGAGCCGCCACCTTGAATTTATGATAGAAAACAATATTAGTTTCAGGCACAGTTCAATCATATGTGAAAAAATTGCAATTACCCTTTATAATATAATTTTTCAACCACATTGTGATTACTGTGGTACTCTGTTATATGGTTGGAACCAAAATGAAATTATGGCATTACAAAAACTGCAAAACCGAGGAATTGAGATGTCATTCACATAGAAAAAGAAAAGGGTAGGACCCAACACAGATCCTTATGGAACTCCCTAATCGATTTTCCTTCTTTCTGACAGTTCTGCTGTTTTCATCATTTCAAACCATTTGAAAATCAATCCTCTGCATGTCACTGATGATATGGTGCCTATTAATTATTTTCGATTATTGAAATGAGAGCAAGTAATACAGGAGGTTGATTTTTTTTTTAAATGCTCTGTATCTCAGAAACGAAGCAACTCCGGACATATGTTCATAGGAACTCTTTTTCTTAAAACGACCTAAAGAATCACCCAGTAATTTCGTACCTCAGTTAGGAAACACGAGGGAAATATAAAAAAAAATCGGATTTTCGGATTTTTTTTCGAAAAAACGCCCCCGAACCAAAACAAGTCATAGAGGAAAACGGTGGCAGACTAGGTCCGAGGAAGCCATACCGAAACTTTGGAGAAAGTATCTATCAGTAAAATTTTTGCTGATGGGCACTCTTATCACCTTTTATCCACGTTCGCTATTGTTATTACATACTAGTAGTATCAATCAATGATTAAAATACGTTTGAGTATTTCTGATCTTACCAATAGCTAAGTAGTCCATGTTTTGATAACTACTTCGACCATAAAAGTTTAGAGTTACCGAATGTGATTGTAAAACTAATAATATAATTATATTTTCCGTCGACCGTTCATTTATGATGCATTTTAACGCACTCAAAATCGTTGATTAATGACCCCTGTTAATGAATGATTTTCTATTAATCAACGATTTGTTTATATGCAACCCAACATACATTGCTCTTATACATTTTATATTGGTTAGTACTATCTGTCATTATTTATTTGTCAATTTTCAAATAAAATTTCAGAAAATGTTCATTACACCAGTTGTCACTCAAAACCATATATGGTCCCGTGGCGTAACGGTAAAGTTCACCTGACATGCAACACCAAGGTCGAGAGTTCAAAACCCATCGAGGGTAAATTTCTTTTTTTTTTAATTTCAATTTGAAAATAAATAATAAAAAATTATGCAAAACTACCACTAAGAAAAATTAAACTATCTTTGAGTAGAGTTAATATAAATAGGAAATAGTGATTGTTTTTTATCGTAACGTTAGATAAATAAACATTGAAAGTGAGATATCTCTATTTTCGAAAACTACTGTCGACGGAAAAGTTTTGTAACAAACTCGCGAATTAAAATGGCGATTAACAATCTCAAACATTAACGCGCTCGCTCCGCTCACGCGTTAAATTATCTCGATTGTTAATCGCCCTTATTAATACACTTGTTCGTTAAATAACCATTATCAAATGCCAATTTTGGAATGAATGAAGATCTGGTATTATCTAAATTACGAACAAGCTCCCTTCTTGACAATTTTCTGAATATTAGGATGTACACATATTAAAATAAATTAATTTTTTTTTCTTGGTGTATTGGCATCGACTGCTATGGTCATCAGCCACACTAAATTAATTTATCTCGTTTTTTAGTGCCAGAGATGAAGACGGTGCTAGAGCTCTACCTGAGGGTGCAGAAAATGACGGTGGCGATTTGAGGAGCAGCGTTGCCTCCCTAGTCGATGCAATGCGAGATTTACTCAACAATATTCGACCTGAAGTACCAAACGATGCGGATGCAGAAGGAAATGATGATTCTGTGGACGAAGACGATTTGACGTGAATCCTTTCTCTTCAGTAATAATTGTGACCTTTACGCTACCGTATTTCCTTGTTAACTCGTTTAGATTATGTAACAGGAAATAAAAATCTTAATATATCCAAACCAGGTGTTACAAAACAGTTTGAGAGACGTTTATTTTCTTTGTACACGTTTGTTTTTTATACAAAAATATTATTTATAACAAAGTAACAAAAATCGAAGTATTTGGAAAAACTGGAAATAAATTATTATCCCAATTTCGTTATTTCTGTCAGGGTATTCTCAACTGATCCTCGGAATTCATCAATGTCCTTTAGAAATATGCATAGGTTCACACACAATTTCATAAAACTAATGAAATCTTCTGAATCATCACCAAAATCTGAAAATAGAAAAAACAAGTGAAATATATTGAAAGGGCCGCACTTGGTACTGAAAAGTAAGTTTAATTAATAAACTCTAATGAAATCATCAGTGACATTGCAATCAGAATAAATAAAAGGCAATTTTTTCAATTTTTAAGGTGTTACTTGACTTTTTCTCTACTATAAACTACTTGCAATAAATGCAGCAAACATCATTTTTTCAATCAGTCCAAATCACAGCCCCAGTTATCACAATTAAATACTTTCTGTATATTGCTAGACCAGGGCCAAAGCAATTTTCAATACCTGAATTCATAAAAAATTCTTAGCAGTATATGGATGGTCGGTATAGTTAGAGTAAGTTATAAGTAAACTAAGAAAAAACAAGACAACTCAGTAAAAGTTCCGGAAGATTTACGATTTGTGGATGAAATATGCATTCTGTCAAAAAAAGTTCTGATAGAATCATTTTTCAACATATCCTCGAAATTAACGAGAAAAACGCTAACAAACTTTCTTTTTCGGTTTTTTTCGTTTTTAATTTTTATCTTCCTCAGAAAAAATATGGTTTTCATGAAACTTGGTGAAAAAATTCTTTTTAGTGTTATAAATGAGCTGTAATTTTTTCAGAGCCAAATATTTATTTTTCAATTTTATATGAATTTAAATTTGAAAAAAGCTAAATTTTGGACTTTGAGATGGTATATAGAAAATATATTATTCGTATGGAAAAATATTGTTGAAAATGCAAAAATGCAAAAAACAAAAAAACAACTTGTTCATAACCGACTTTTCGGTAATATTGAGAATTTCTTATTTTTTCTTGCGAATTAGCTTAAAAATAATGATTTTCATGTAATCATAATGTCATTAATGATACAAATGTTTCAGAGTTATCTACAACTTTTCATCAGAACTTTTTCCGATAGAATGCATATGTCAGCTACAAATCGTAAAAAACAAGATCCAACACTCAAAAAGTATATTTAGCTACCCCTACCCTCTTCCGGAACTTTCACTGAGTCGTCTTGATTTTTCTTAGTTTACTTATAACTCACTCTAACTTTACCGACCATCCATATACTGCTAAGAATTTTTTATGAATTCGGGTATTGAAAATTGCTGTGGTCCTGGTCTAAGTATTGACTTTCAAGAACTGTTTGATGACTTGAAGCAATGTGTTTAGTATTAGCCAATCAAAAACTTATAATTATAAAAAAATGGATTCGATAATTCCACTGAAAACCAAGGAACTTACATTTATTTGCATTAAACAGCTGCAGTAAATCTTCCACCGATTTTGTAAACTGTTTCATGAGCTTGTCTCTGAATACTGTTCCCCAATACTTCTTGAAACGTTTCAAACAGTCAACCAATGACCACGGGGGATTGGACAACAAGTCCATTTTCGACCAGACGTCTCCGTATGTTTCTTTGGCGCATTCGCAAATCACCGAAGAACACAAAATGCCCATTTTCTGCATTACTTTTTGCGCCTTTGTGTTCTTCGTAACTTTGGACACTATCTTCATTATTATCTCGTTCGCCGAACAAGCAGTTATGCCATTTATCATGGCTTTACTTTTCAAATTGAGGTCATTGGAAAGTAATATCTAAAAATAACGGTAAGTAATTATTAAGTAAGTAAAGTAATTCTTTATTGAATAGGAATCCTAACATAAACATATTAATGATATAAGAGAAAAATAATCACAATAAAAATCAGGCAGAATATAATTTAAAATACGTTGAATAGATTAATAAGTTACAGTGTGTACAGCAATTAATGGAATAATTTCCAATGAGGTGAAGTACAATCATGGTGTCCCACAAGGAAGTATATTAGGACCATTGCTCTTCATAATTTATATAAATGACATATTACGTGGAGCTGAAATACATTTATTTGCTGATGATACTCTAATATATGCCTCATCAAAGGAACTAAACGATCCCTCAAAAGTTTGGGAGTGTTTAGAACTTCTCAGAATAAAATATGGTGCTTACCACAGTTTTATATTTTTCTGTCGCTTGTAAACAACAAGACATAATTTTATCATCCGGGCTTTTACCAATCAATTTTTGTTTTTCCATTTCATATACCGTTTGACCTATAAACATATTCAACATTAGTTCATCAACATTAATTTTTCATCGATATCAAAAACTAAATTGTACTATTTATTTAATTATTTATTGGTGTTCAAAATAACAAATACAATGTCAATATAATAAATGTCTCATGGAAACATGATCAAATAAGTTAACAACTTGTCCATGATCATGTGAAATTAATGTAGAAAATAATAATATATCATAATAGACAAATATAGTGAATATCAATAATATACATACAAAAAAAGAAAAATAGTAAAATGAACTTAAAGGTATGCATCCAAAATAATGGTTACATTTTGCATTTTTATGTAAGCTGTGGATGCTTTATAAAACAATTGTTTAACAGTTAAGATTTTATATTGTTCAAAGAGAATTTTAGAGGAATTATCAAAATGTTTTTAAAAATTATTTTCAAGGTATACTTTTGAATTGATGCAAGTGGTTTTGAAACTTGTTTATATAGGCCTCCCCAACCTATTATTATATATAATATACCATAGGCCAAGATAGACTGGAAGAGACTAATAAAAACTTATAATTAATTTACGACTGACAATAATTCTCAACAACCTAAATTATGTTTATTCTGTTCTTCAGTTTTTGTAACCTTTTTTTTATAGCTTATGCAATTTTGATTACTTTAAAAGAGAAAGTAATAATTAATTTCACATAGCTATACTGCAGACAAATACTGTAACAACAAATCCACCAGAAAACATGAAATTTTCATCTGTCATTTTGTTAGAATCTTCAATCTGTACTCACCGATTACTCTAGGATTATTTTCCTTCAAATGAGTGTTGATGAATTTTATTGCATTGCCAACCTTTTGTTTCAGTTTATCGTCTGAGCAATCATGTTTCATAAAATCTAGTTCAGTTATTACCATCCAAGGAATAAATAATAGAGGTTGAATTGGACCTGAAAATAATTGAAATTATACAGAAACGTCCATAAGAAATAAATCCCAAACATGAAACATTTGTTCTGAGTCTCTTCTGTGGAGAGATCTTTTATGGTTATTTCTGCACCTTTGAAAGATTCTTGGGCTTTTATAGAATTTCCTATTTTTTCAGGATGTTCAGGGTGTTCCTAAACATCATGTACATCCGAAATGGGGAAATTCCTTGGCTTGTTTAACGACTAAAACTTCAAATAAACATAGGTCCGCAAACGTTTCGTTACCGATCTACGGGGTGTTGAAATTTCAAGATATTTTTGTTTTTTTCTTTGTAGATCCTGCAGTTTTTGAGATATTTGGCTCAAATTGAAAACATAGGTTTCGTTATAGGGCTTACATCAATGGAAATGTCAAATAATTGTGAGAATTTACAGGGTGATATTTTTTTATGGGTCATGCCTCCTTTTCTCCTCCTGAACTTATTTTAGGTGCGCCGTTGGTAAATTCTAAAATACAAAATTAATTTTTTGATTTGTATACAAACTTTTTTGTTTTCTGTAGTTTTTGCGTATCTACGACCGTTACCGAGAAAAAAAAAATAAAAAAGATTTTTTGTAATTCACTAAAATTTAGTTTATTCGCCACTGTCTGCTGAAAATTAAAGCAGAAGGGTTTTGCAACAACGACTTATTATACAAGACGCCTCAATAAAAAAATAGAAAATAACTTTTTGTAATTTGCTGAAAAAAGTAAAATCTTTTAATGAAAAAAAAAAAAATCGTTTTATATATTTTTTCTCGATAACGGTCGTAGATACGCAAAAACTACAAGAAACAAAGTTTGTGAACAAACCAAAAAATTCATTTTATGTTTTAGAATTGACCAGAGGCACACCTTAAAAAAGAACACTTGAAATCGACTGTAGATCTCAACAGTTGAAACGTCGTGAATAAAAATTGCAGAGAATTGAATTTTCTTTCCTTTCTTTGTCCGTATAAACAATGGAAGTCCAGAATAACCTTACTATTGTATTAGTTGTTGCCCATGATGACGTGGTCTCAACGGCTCAATAGGAAAGAACTGTTTACTACCAAGACACACTGTTTTGATTGTGGCTTATATCGCAGGAGATGTTAGTTCTATATAGCAAGTGTAATTATTATGGAAATATAGACTGGCGAAAAATGTCCAAAGCTAGCATGGCAAGTGAATGTTTCCACATGTCAGTCGATTACAATTGAGTTAGTCGGTTCGAGCAAGATGTAGATACGAAAGATTTTTTTCTCGAATATCTTATATGGGATCGATAGGCAACCACATGCTTTGCTGAAAATCTAGTGTATTGTGAGTTGTCTAGTTGCCAATCTCGTCTATTGCTAGCTTGGAGTACGCACCTACCACCTGAGGTGGTGCTGCAGGTTTTCCTGCAGCTGAAAAGTGAATATGCCACCAAAAATCAGTAAGTTGCCCCGGAGTGCAACGGCAAATAATATTAATAGCTGTCCTCTACCCGCACAGGCTAGCCTTTGGGGACACTCTACGAGTGTTTAAGAGTGAGTATTATTATTATTATTAATCTTTTATATATTATAAAATACTATCAATAATTCTTGACATAATTTTTTGGGTTTATCACCTTCCACAATCTGAAAATGAAAAAATTTTTTAATCCAAAGAAATCTGTACAAGTGTAGAAGGGCAAATTAATTAATTTGCCCGATAAGTTACTGCGTTCACAAGACTGCTGTCTTGAAAGAAATTAATTTTTGTCAGTAACGTACCCTACACTGAATTTGCCTATCTGAAAAAATGAGATCGAATTAACAAAGAATACTTCTTAAAAAAAGAGAAGTATTCTTTGTTTCTTCTCTTTTTTTGAGAAGTATTCTTTGTTAATTCGATCTCATTTTTTCAGATAGGCAAATTCAGTGTAGGGTACGTTACTGACAAAAATTAATTTCTTTCAAGACAGCAGTCTTGTGAATGCAGTAACTTATCGGGCAAATTAATTAATTTGCCCTTCTACACTTGTACAGATTTCTTTGGATTAAAAAATTTTTTCATTTTCAGATTGTGGAAGGTGATAAACCCAAAAAATTATGTCAAGAACTGGATTTCCTCCACAAAATCAAACTTTTAATCAATAACTATCAATAATGTTTTGGTTGGTTTCCAAGTTTTGCCATTGCAGTTGAAACGTTTGGAGATTTTAACCAAAGAAGATCATTCCTATAATACTATCAATAATATTTCTCACCTGAAATTTTCATGCTGATTATATCCTTGATTTTTGATAACCCAGATATGAAAACATTTGTATCAACTACTATACACAAACACTGTAATTTCTCTGCTTGCTTTTGGACTTCCTCTGGTTGTTTTTGGGCTTCCACTGGTTGTTTTACAACATTACTGTTAGTTTGTACCATATCCTGATTTTTTGGCACAATCTCATTATCCGGTTCAGCCTGAAAGTAATTACATTTATTCCAAGTTGGTAACTATCAAGGCATGATTCATTTTGAATGTAATAAAATCTTGAGAGACGCCACTGATCGCGTGACATAATTCATTCCACTAGGTAAGCGACCAGACATGTAGCTCAATAATGTTCGAACATCGGGGAAAAAGGGCATAAGTTCTAAAGAAATTATCAAGTCTAGCTACAAGAATCGAACTCCAAATGTATTAGGGACGTGCCACAAACGATGTAGATTACAGAGAATCATAAAAAATATGGACAGTTTCAAGTTGTTGTAACGTTTGGGAATTGCAGTTTGAATAGAAAAAGGTCAAATGCTTACGATCGTATTCCGCCCGTTTGGAGGCCAGGGTAGTTCCTAGAATCAACTGAATTCGATCTATTATTTAGATAATTTCGTCACAAATAATACTTACATGGAAATAGGTCATTCGTTGTAAGATGTGTGCAAATTTTGTTAAATGTTAAATGGCAACTAAGGACATAGGGCTCGCAAGAGACAGGGCAGTTTTTGTGATAGTTTCTGCCAAGAAAGATAATTCAAATTTCAGTGCGAGTCCTATTTGTACGGGCCGATCACCCAAATGATGTCACTTAATAGAAAAAGTTATATGTAGTTAATTAGGAATGTCAAACACAAAAATAGGGTTTAGAATAGGAAGATCGGTCAAGTAACGACATCTATTTTACAAGTTAAAATACTGAAGGGTGAGACTATCCCCTCTCCTCTGGAGAGCGAAGGACAGACCTGGCATGCCTTGAACTCTGAAACAAGAAGTCAGTTGAATGTTGTTTTTGAAGCAATAAGCCTTGTTTTATTGTCAATTAGATAGTTTTTTTTGAGTTAGTGAAATATTATTTGCAGTCTGTTTTAGTATAATCATTGTAATTTTCACGATTTTGACGTTAATGATGAAAGTAAATTTGATCTTTTCTCTCGTAAATATCAACATTCTAGTCGCATATTTATACAATTTATATTTATTTTCTCTCCTTTTGCCTTAATAAATGAAAAACGGACTATTTCTTGAGTTTCAACAATTCATTTGTCACTTACATTTGACCATTCCATTTCTTCGGTATCATCCTCAAGTGGTTCTTCAACTTTTTCAACCTTTTTTTTAATGTTCATATCTAGTTTTGCTTCTGCTTCTATTTCAGACTCGGAAAGGTTAAGATTTTGATGATTTCTTATCCAGGAAGCAGTCATTGCCATCTTTCCACTGAAATTATCACTATTTTCTGCTAGCGGCCTTCTACTCTGGGATGGACGGGTATCTTGGGGTTGAGGAGAGGGAAAAGGGAGCTTGAAATTAGAAAATGGAGGGTTATCATTACTTGAAAATTTGTCGGTATTGGCCAATTCATTTCTGTTTAAATTCAATCTTTCTGAAACTGGTATTGATGAATTATTTTTTTGAGTACTTTCTCGGTGAAATGAATCACTTAGTTTATTTTCAATTGTTTTTTCGAAAGAAGTGGCGTTATTACTCACAGAAGCTTTATTAACTTCAGCCAAAGCACTACTGATTTGAGCCATATTTTTTTTAATCTGAAGTGATCTATAAGATAAATTTGAAGTTGGCACATCTGATTTTTCAGATGAGGGAAACATACTCGAATTTTTATTCTTCGAGTCTGATGATTCATTTGATGATAGAGAAACGTTTCTTACTGTGGACAATCTTTCCGATATTTGTGGAGCACTGCAATTTTTTTCTTTGTTGGTAGAGAAACCAGAAGAGAAAGGATTGATCGCAATTCTTTTTGAAGAAGTAGATTCAGGTGTGGAACCGTCTTCAGTCCTGTTTCTTTTGATAGCATTGTTTTTATCTCTGAGTAAGGGTGAACGATACTTTTGATCAAAATTTATTGTATCTGGAGTCTTCTCAGGTGTGCAGGGGCTTGCAAAGTCATTTGATGTTGGCTTTAAGGTTTTCACAACATTTTTGAGTCTTTGTAATCTGCTATTTGCTAAATTTTTTTGAGGTGTACCATCTGGAGGACTTGCCCACTTGTCAAGATTTTTATAGATATTTTTACCTGTATCTGCAGTAGAAACTTGTTTTATCGGAGTCGTTTCATGTATATCTGATTTGATATGACTAGGCCTGTTTTGTGGGTCTCCATTATAATTATTTGGATATCTATACATAGAAGTATGAGCCTGTTGTCCATCTTGATTATTATAGTTAGTTCTACTTTGTGAAATTCTGTTGTTTTCCAAAGAAACAGGTTGTCTTGGGGGTGTATCAGATGAAAAACTTGTCTTCCTTTCAAATTGATTATCTTTGTGGGTACTGCTACAGGAAGGATCATGCCTTTCTGGAATATTATGATCAAAACTACCTTGTGAGTTTCCATTATTTTCACGATTCAAAACATTTTTCAGAGGAGTGTTATTAATTGAAGGAATTGCCCATTTGTTGAGATTTGTATAAATATTTTTGCTGGTTTCTTGCTGAACAGAAGTGCAAAAAGGGTTAATTTTTTGAATAGGACTGGATCCTACTTGCTTATTACCATTATTTTCATTAGATTTCAATAATGGTATTTTATATGCAACTTTTTCCGGAGAGTGGGCCCTATTCTTCGAATTCTGATTCAAGTCAGCTTTCAAATACTCTTTCAATTTTTGTAAACGATTATTAGCCAAATTTTTCGTTAGTGAAGGTTGTGTAATAAAATCTGTACATTTTCTTTTGGACTGTGTAACCTCCTGAAGAAACGTTTCCTCATTTTTTCTTTTGAATCTCTGTCGGTCTTGACCAGTATCGTTAAGAGTATCGGCTACAGAAATTCTCGCCGATGATTCGAATTTACTGAACCTTTTGGCTTTTAATTTTGGTCTTTCTTCTTCAGGAGGGAATGACATTTTTTCAGTTAATTCTAGCCCATGCAAATGAAATATTTGTTGTGGTTTCAATAGAGTGCTAAAACTCTCAATCAATTACAAAACGAAGGCAAAATTTTTCATAAAAGTTTTTCAAAATATTTACAATTTACAAAGCAAGCAAATTAACCACTAAAAAGCCAGCAGAATTTTATAAATTTCTTCTTCTCAATTTTTCTGTATATTCAGAGTTCAGGCCATTCAGGCCTCAGCAGAGATAACTTGCGGCCGTTTAGTCGCTAGTCCATGTTTTTTTTACGAAAAATGTTATGGTACGAGTTCATTTACCAAGACAACTCTGGAGGGCCAGTGAAAAAAAAACAACTCGAAATACATATATGGTTGATTGTTAATAAGTTGAAATTTCGCGATAATAAGTCGAAATTTTGAGCTAATCATAAGTGTAACCGAAAGTACCCCTGCGCCTTATCTGTTTGTCTAAAATACTGACATGTTGATCGTCATAATATGTCTATAGTATTAAAGAATGAGAAATTTTTTGAATATTATTGTTGTCTGTTTATTCGGTAACTAAGTTAAGCGCACAAGCAACTTAGAATTGAATAGCGGAACGAATAAACATGAGGAGAGTTGAGGTCAACAAGCAGCGGGAAAAACGTAATCAATAAAACGGAATGTATCGATTGTTAACATCCTAGGCAAGCGACAATAAGCCTCGGGTCGTACTCGCCCACCTCGAATGTTAAAGCTTGCCGCCCACGTGTCCGGCACAGCACGGCACGGCGCTGTCCGTCGCCTGATGTCGACGGTAGACAATCCAGCACAGCACGTACCGTTGTTTGCTGGAAAGGATCGGAGAGCTGTACTTTTCCGGCGGCGGACGCTCTTGGCTGTGCCGTACCGGGCTAGTGGGCGGCTGTCCACTTATTTGCATTGTTTCAATCCTATCCGTATTTTGACGGAACCCGTGCTGTGCTGTGCCGGACAAGTGGGCGATAAGCTTAACACGTCTTTACATTCCTGGTTACTTAAATAATTATTAAGTGTTTGTGTGAAGCCTGCCGTTACGCCACATGCTATGGTGACACGTGCATTGCATATTATTAAAAACTAGATGGATTTTTTTTTTTTTTGGTAGATGAATTACTTCGAGCAAGATTCTGACCCTCCATTTTACGGACGAAGTCTCCGGTGATGACGCCAGTAACTAGGCCGGGACGGATTCCCGTTTACCAGAGGGAGCTGGACTAATAGTGACGTTACATATGCTTTTCGAAGAATTCAAGAGAAGAAGAAAAGAAGAAGAAGAACTGTCGGTTTAAGTGTCAACTGTCGAACTGTCAAGTTAAGAAGCTGAAAATTTTGAAAGATTTCTTATTATTTTTTAAAGGTTTGTCTGGTTTGACCTCATTAATTCATGGAAGATTCGTTGGAAAACTATCTAAAGTTTAGCAGAAATGCCAGAGTAGGCGAGTCTATTGGAATAAAGTAAGTTGTATTTTTTTAAATTAACGTTTGGCTCTAAATCCATATTTACCAGTGAGTTTGTCTGACCCAAGAATTGAACATTTTGGATCCGTCTGAAATCAGGGACTATCATATGAAACGAATATTTGGAATTGTTCTGTTAATATCTAATACTTCTATATCCACTATTATTATATTTAATCTTCGAATGTGTATAGTATGTTATATGTACCAACAATTTTGACCTATTTCAAGCATATTGTGCAAACTTGTTCAATTTCCCCATCAAAAGCATACCCTACTTTAATGAATTTGTGGAATAATTTTTTTAGGGAAGAAGTCAAGCTTGCTGCTCAGAGAAAAAAAGAATGTGATGATCAGGCTTTGAAAATCGTCCATTTTTCTATTGAGGGAAGAATGAGGCCAGATATATTTGTTAGATGTGTATGTATATCCTATAGCTTATTTACATTTGTTGTTCTAAATGCAGCACTATATTTGCTTTCATTCTCAGCTTCGTTACATAAATCCATCGTATTATCAAGACATCGTTGAAGAAAGGGCAATCACTAAATTGTGTGGATACCCAGTTTGTGGAAAGAAGCTTTCTGATCTGCCCAAACAGCAGTACTACATATCTACCAAAAGCAACAAAATTTATGATTTAACGAATCGTAAGGTGATTAATAATTTTATTTTATGTTTTCAAGTTTGGAGGATCTCTTGCCATTTTCATAAGATTTCATTTCAAGTCGAAATTCGTGTGTGGCTTTGCTAGCTTATTTAGAATTTTTATTCAATATTTCAAAAACGCTTCTGTTAATTTGAACCTTATTTTACTCACACTATTTTGAAAATGTTGACTACTGTATATGAAAGTTTTGTCAACTATGTATGTTCAGCATCTTTAAAGTTTACTGTATGATGATGCTTATAGTAGACTATTGATTCCTTTACTTCTAATTTAACATTTTATAATGATTATTAACAATTCCTTAAATTTTTCAGAATTTCTGTTCTAATGTTTGTTATGAATCCAGCTTGCATATCCAAAAACAAATTGATAACAGTCCATTGTGGTTACGGAAATTTGATGAAATGCCCGAGTTTCAGTTACTAGTATCCAGTAAAGGGTAAGTCCAACATATATTTGCAGGATTGCAGGAAAATCTCTATGCTATTGTACAAAAGTCATTTTTAGATCGAAATTCTGTTCTTTGTTTGTTTGTCAATTATTCAAAATTTCAGTGGCCTGCCTGGAGATTGTGTGGACCAAGGTATAGCAAAACCTGTGGTGGATTCATCATTCACTTCTGTAACAGCTTTTGCAGAGGTTTCCCTGAATGATTTGTCAGATAAAGAAAAGGGTGGAGGTAAATCACCGTCAAAAGAAAAGAGTAGAGGTACATATACATACATATCTATTATAGAAGGTAAAAAAGTATTAAGCTGGAGACAAAAAACCAAAAGCTAAAATTGCAGAAAATCGTTTTTCATTTTAAGTTTTAATTTTTCAAAAATTAGGCATTTAAAATCTGTCAAACTTCTAGAATCACTGATTTTTTCTTTTCTTAGAAAAATGTAGGGACTGGCCTTATTTTCATCGTAACTCGCTCAATTTTGATGCTACCGACTTCTGTTTGTTTGTAAAAGAAAGCTGTTTTCATGTACTTTGGAAAAACTTTTTTGAGTTTTCCTCATAAAATGCACAGTTTTATCGCTATTTGACTCGTGAATATCTCAAATTCAGCATTTGATGAACAAAAGCTAACTATTAACAACGTTGAATTATTCTTTTACTCTAAAAATTTCTAGTAAATCAATGTAGGACGAAAAAATTGCGAGCCACAATGCTTTATTATCTGGACTATAAATGGAATGATTAGCTCCGTAAAAATAAGGAAAATTTAGTTTATTTATTCAGCTCCTTCTGGTAGGATGTGATCAAAAAATTTGTTCAGCTGTAAAAATATCAGGATTAGTGCTGTTTTTTTTTATTGTATTCATCAATTGGAGTATTGTAATTTACAATCTAATTTGGTAAATTAACCTCTTTTGAGTTTTTTCAGGGGTTCACAAAAAAGTTTCAAAATTAATAAAAACGATGCAGACTATCAGTGAAAACACGGAACAGTTAGAAGAAGAAGAGGCTGTAATAGTACCAAAAGGACATGAAAATGAAAAATCACATGCACCTACCAATGATAGATTGAGCGCAGCTCTACCAGTCATTATTGAGAATGAAGAGAATATAGATTCAAAATCAGAATTTAGTAATCCTAAAAATAACTGTGAATCTTCGGGAAAAGTAAATTCCAGAAAACCTAAGAAAAAAGGTGCAAAGACTTTACCAAAGATTGACCCTGAAGCAATAATTAAAAAGGTTGTTAAAGAATGGTTAACACTAGAGACTTACATTTTCATCTATGGTGAAAAAAAAATTAAAGATATATTCAATGAAAAAAAGATGAGTGATTATTTTGAAGAATTGAAAATTGGTAATCTTGAAAAGGACCAACAAATCAAATATATGGAACTTTGCAAAAGGCTGCATTTGCAAGAAATGGCAGACCAAAAATTCGATAACGCTGTTATCGGCAACACAAAGTTGAAACCTCTTCCAGACTTCCAAAAGTTGAAAGAGGAAAGTAGGGAGATGAATCTGAGTGTCAAATGTTTCTACAGTGGAGTGCTACGGGAAAAAGAGGATCCAAATTTTCCTGTAAAAGGGCAGGAAGATGCATCGAATGATGATGAGGGAACTCCAGCTGTTTTACCCCTAGTGGATGTTAATTCCCAGAGGGCTATAAGGAGAAAAATATTCTTGAATGCTGCGAATAAGTCGTAAGTGATATTTTTGAAGTTGATATTAGGTCTTAATGTGACATTGAATGCTTATAGTAATAATAAATAAAATAAAATCCTATGCTATTTTATACAAAAAAATATATAATATAAGAAATATATCCGGGATAAGCCATATATAGTCATTTAATTTGTGAGTTATCATGTATGGCATCACACGTTAAAAGGTAAGGGCTGCATCTTCCCTAGCTCCCACAAGTCTCTGAGGGTTGCTCGTAAGGGGGCAGCCAGTTGATGGAAATAACAACAATAACAAAGTTAAAAAATATGTGGAATATTTTGTAAACAAGTCTCTTCCCCTAATATAATTATATGAAAACCAACTCTAAACATTGTTTTACATTCATCCAACTTAAGGCAAGCAAATTATAAAACTGTACTGCAATAGCCAAAGTGAGGTAATATAAGGCGGGTGACACACTGGAGAATTTCGTGAAACTCGTTTTAAGAAACAGGCAACTCGTTTCAATATCAAATAACCCATGTACTTGTATGAAACGATGCACGCTGGTGTTTCGGAAACAGAAGACCAGAAAGTGTTTTGTCAATAAGTTGCATGAAACGCAGTGTGCTCTGTTTGTTGTTACTTGTTTCTTGAAATTCTTTTATTTGTGTAGTATTTGCAGTGCTAAAGGACGGTACTATATATCATTTTTCTGTAAGGATTTTAAATCTAGTAGCTAATCGAAATGCCAAAGAAAAATCCGATTTTGATATTAAACTTGTGAAAATTGTCCCTTTTTTATATAATTATCAGTTTCCGGAATATAGCAACAGGACTCTGTGGCTATAACTAATGGCTATGGCTGAATTACTCTATTGCGGGATGTGCCGTTCGCCCAACATAATAAAACTACATCAAAAGGCATATTTGCTACTAGTTATTTTAATAATATTATATGAAACTAATTTCTCCAATGTGCACTAAACGAGAAACTAGTTTCATGTAAACATGTTTCACAAACCAGTTTCACGCAATCAATTTCTCTAGTGTGTCACCTGACTATCAGTGTGTTGTAAACTAACTTTACACATTAATACAAATTTACTCTTTTGAATTTTAGTTCATTGTTAGTTATCACTACCAGAAATTTAATTTCACTGACTACGTCAACAATTTCCCCACCAAGTCCAAACTCTAATTGTTCAGTATAATATAGTTTTCTGTAAGGTTATTTTTCCTGAAATTCACTTCCATCCAACATTTACATGATTTAGTATTTGGTTCATCCTAACAAGTCTGAAAATACACGTAGCTGATAAATATATATTAAATTTCGAATATTGAAGATATGCCATTAAAGTATGAGACAAATAAAAGGGGTTTCAATAAACTACCACGAAGAATTTCGATATTGATTCTCAGCTCCTCGGATATTATAGTACCCTTCATATTTAACAATTTGTCTCCTGTTGCTCAAATAATTCTTCAACCAGTTTAACACTTTTCCTGAAACCGAGATACCTAATTTTCCAATTACCCTTAATCTATCTGTTGTTTCAAATGCACATTTTAGATCCCGGAAAATAATAGCTGTCACTTATCCATTACCACTCTCCAATCAACTATAAAATATTGTATAGCACCTTCACAACTATGTTTTTTTTCCTGAATCCAGATTGGCTGGTACAAAAAAATCTTTGTAAATAAGTACATAAATCTCATCTGGACTACTTTTGTTAGCAAGTGAGAAGATAATATCCTTCAGTTTAGACCTTTCTAATAACTGAAAATATGAGGAATTACTGGTAAAATTGTCAAAATCTCTAAATTTTTGTATGTAGGTATGTACTATTAATAAAAAGTTATTGAGGTAAAAGTACATTGTGATAATAAAATAGATGGTTTACAAAATGGAACAAATGCAGGTTTCTAGTCAATCCTGTGTTTTGACCTACTAAAAATTGAACATAAACACGTGCTTTTTAATATTTCAGTGTGCAGAACTCACTTCAATCATTGAGAGTAAGATGTTTCTCAGCAATACAGTCAGATATTCAAGCCTTGGTTAAAACTTTTAAGTTGCAAGCTGATAACATTGTATTCAGTCCCTTAGTTTGGAACTTCATAGCCATACTATTGCTGAAAATGTAAGTATATCACAATTAAACACATAATAATTTAAAAAAATCTTGCTGGGTGGAAGGTGTAGTCTATATGAAGTTGGCTGAGACACAAAAAATACTAAAAGTTTGACTCACAATGAGCAAATCCTTTTTGAAGCATGGGTGGTGATGATTGAAATTCTTTGGTTTCTGTACTTATCTCATTTATTTCTATTTATTAATTAATGAATTAATGAAGCCTTGTATGATCCTTGAATGTCTACATTTCTTAACTGACTTCATACAGACTTTACCAACATTTTTAAACTCTGAAGATGATAATCACATTCTATATTGAGAAGAACCTAGGAGTATTTATTTCAGATTTGTCAAAATCTAGCAAAGTCAATCATTACAGTCGTTGAAGTAAAATATATCTACCCAGTAAATTGGCATGTAAATGTTCCTTCATTAACTGATAGTAGAGGTTTCGATTTTTTTTAAGTTTTATTTTTTCTAACTATGAGCCATAATTAACGAGATAAAAATAAAAATATGGAAACAATGTAATCCTTAATATCTTTGTCAATTTTTAACATATTGTCAAAAATCAAGAAATTATAGTTGGAGAAAGGTATTTGTTGAATGGTTTTTAATGTAATTTCTGAGATTGTTGAGTGCTCAGATCTTCAAAAAAAAAAACTATTAATCTGCTTCAATTGGTTGGCAGCTTCAAGTTTTGATTAATTAGGCAAGTCTAATAACAGTAGTACATGTGGAACTGGTAGTTTTGATAACCAAAAGTGATTTTGAGTTAAATCTGATTCTGTTATGCTACATTTCAATGATTTTTTGAACATTAATTCCATCTGGTGGATTTTTTACTTAATTTTCTTGTTTGACTCCGATATTTGTTTTTTCCAGTCTTTCATTGAAGGATCAGAATCTCAAGAATGTTTTAGATAATGCTGCATCAGAAAAATTCATCAAACTCCAACTCAATTCCTTACGTAGCAAAGGGGATTTCATCACAGACATAATGTCTGATATCCAGAATGTGGAAATGTTTGTCGAACATTATATATCCTGTAATTGATGTGATAATATGTAAATATTTATTATAGATTAAGATAAAACAGAAAATGTTATTTAATTATCAGTAAACATGAGATTGATTAACAGTATACATTTAAATTTTTTTGTAGTTCAGCTCTCGATATTTTTGTGATTGTACGACATGTAGAAGACACTGATTCATAGAAAAGTTACAAATTATGACAGTAACTTCTTTCTGTAAAAATACAGTTTTTTTTGCCATTTTTTGCATTCAAATATGAAAGATGCAAAACTTTTTCAAAATAAGTGTGTCAACACATCTGGCTGACAAAAAAAACCTCTGAGAAATTTTACGTTCTGCTCCTAATCCACTACAATTGGGTTTTGATACGAGGATCGAATGTAGCACCACCAAACTTAGTATGATAGTTGTTGGAACCATGATAAACACGAAAAAAAAAATAGTTTACCGAAATTCCAGGGGTGGAACATATTTTTTTTCTTTTAAAAATAAATAAATAGATTTTTGCTGTAATCCTAGAAAGTATATGATTTATCGAAAAAACAACTCAACAAGGTGAAAGACAATTCAATTTTGCACAAAAATGATAACTAGTCATTTTTTATGAAATGATTGAACGCCGCGCCGACATCAAATTTCACGTTCACCCTTACCCGCCGCTGAAAGTTCTGGCGGAGCCGAATATTTGATTGATCATAACTCTGCTAAAAATGATAGGGGAAGGAAAAGGAAAAGTTCATATCGTTTCTGAAGACTCTTACCTTCTCATGCGATTATTTGAGTACCTAAAATGTGTTTTGTTGCAATTCACATAGAAATAATTTGGTAAATATGGAATTATTATACTGAAGCAGCAACCCGTACACTCTTTGGACTATATGCAACAATTTTAGACTAGTGTGACAGGTCCCACTTATACATGCCAAAAAAACAACTTGTTTTACTCCTGCCTCATTTTTAACTTACCCATAAAATCGGCATTCTCTTCGGTAAATGTTGAAAATAATCTCTTATTCATATCCTCCATATATGTTTAATAACACTATTGTGAAGTGCAAACCTCAAGCTTGAAATCACATACTTCATTTTTTATGTAGGATGTGTATGAGCGATTATTTTCAACATTTACTGAAGAAACTGCCGGGATTGTGGGTGAGTTGAAAACTGAGGCAGGAGTAAAACCCAGTTTTTTCTTCGGCATGTATAAGTGAGACTTGTCTCACTAGTCTAAAATCGTTGCATATGGTCCAAAGAGGGTACTGATTCCTGCTTCAGTATAATTATTTCCTATCACCTAAAATATCACTGACTTTCGGATCCTCCGTAAATATCGTGGAAGGGTTATGTGAAGTGGGATAAAACACATTTTAGGTACTCAGATACTCACATGTTATATTTGCATGAGGAAGTAGAAGTCTTCAGGAACGATATGCACTTTTTCTTTTCATTCTACTATAATTTTTAGCAAAGTTATGACAAATCTAATTTTCAGCCCTGCCGGAAATGGCAGTGGCGGATTAACGCGACCCTAAAATGTGATATCGGAATTCAATCGGGTGTTCTGAAAAAACGAGCGAATTTTGTGAGAAATTACAGAGTATAGTTCTTGTGGAGAATTGAATTATCTTTCGACTTGTTCAACTTTTTTCTTGATGAATATTATACTTTCCAAAACAACAGCAAAAAAAATTATAATTTTTTTTAAATAAACATTTTTTTGGGTTCCACCACTAATATTTTGGTAAACAATTTTTTCCAAACAAAACATGATGTCATGTGCCATGTGCCGAGTTTCAAAGTGCACTATTCATTCTTCACTTGTCGCTTACATTTGTCTGTGGTTACTGTACATCCAAACTGAAATCTTGGCTGCCCAACTAGAAGAAACTCCCCAAAACTGATAATAAACACTTCAAACATTCATTTCACTTCAAAAACCTAGAGGGAATCATTATAAATTCTACAATAGGTGCATAGCTTTCTCTATTGAATATGATTGTGAAAAATAAATGTTTTTATTTGGGTGAGGGATAAATCATTGATGAATGATTAAAAAGGTCCCAGAGATGTATGAAGTATTAAAGTAGATACTTCGCCGCTCAAATTGAAGATAATAATAAAGTGAATTGGTTCTAATTTGTGGAAAAGGTGAATGAACGATTTTATTATACCTGCGAAGTTTAAAACTTGTTTTGAAGAATTTTTAGTTCCAACCTCTTCACCACGTAAGGCACTGGGTTCTTTTGCAAAAAGATTTAAGTTTACTGCAATAAAATTGCACTCAACTATTAACTAATTTATTTCAACTGATAAATAAAACTGGTCAGTTTTTATCCACAAGCTTAGTTTTATCTCAAATAATAATAATAATAAATGTTCTTTATTGGTAATAAAACCAAATGGCCATCGACCGAGGTCCTTCAGCCAGTAGTGATTACAATAATTTGTTTTTGAAGTTTTACATAATATTTGGTTGGAAATATTCGATAGTTAATGTAATTATATAAGAAAAAAAAAACGTTCATTCTGGAAGGTGATTTTGGTATTCATTCTTGTAGGTTTATTATTACTTCCCAAATTGTTTTTTCCGGATACTTGGGGGCTGCTTGTCGCCTTTCTGTACGTTCCTTACAGAATAGTCTAAGGGTGTCGATGTTGTTTTCTTTTTTTGTGAATTTGCTTGCTAAGTCCGAGAGTCTGTTTCCGATTGGTTTAACGTTTGTTGAATTGTAGTTTTATCTCATTTATATCACATCAATACTGTTTGGTATGCAAGGTATGCAATCCTGCATTCAGCAATTTCAACCATGAATTGTCTACTAACTGTCTGTGTTGAGCTGTAACTACCTTTGGTTATGGGCTTTGTATTCATATTTACAGTAAACTTCTGGAATATTCTCGATACTTCGAGAGACGTCATCCTACCGTTATTAAGAACAGCTTATAAATACTATTCGGTGACTCGCATATATGGCTTATACAGTATCGGAAACTTTTCATCTAGGGTATAGACAGAAATCTACGCGAGCAACAAGGAACGCAATGATATGATAATACCACATAAATAAGAGAGACTCACTACTGTGCGCCTATTCTGTCACCCCACCCGACGAATTAACAGCTCACGTCGATATCCCTTCCTCGAGCGAGTAGAGGAGAAACTGTAATGCTCTCTCAACATATAGCAAGCTATTCTTTACACTCTCATGAAACCACCATACCCAAGATGAAAACGTAACGAGAAACGGTGACGCAATGCATTCCTTACGAGCTGGCGGCATACAAGTGTACTACTACCTACCGTCCTATAGACAGATGCCATAAATAGAGAAAATTAAGCTTCCCTAGCAGAAAATCACTCCACAAACAATTGAAAAGAAGTATTATATTTCAATAGTAATTGACAACATCAAAATCTGATATGATAACACATTTTCTTTTTTCTTAAAAAGCAACTTGATCTACCAAGGACATTGAGGGATTCTGATGCTCTATGCCCAAATTGCTGTCTGCTATCTCCGGTGAGACTTATGGCAATATCGTCCGCGTACGCCACGTTTTTTATGCGGTTCTGCCCAATCTCGTCGTAGGAGTGGCTCAACGGTAACATTCCACAGATTCGGCTCGGCCCCAAGGCTGAGCCCTGGGGACAACCTTTGTTAAGGGACTTAGTAACAACCGTTTGTTCACTGTTATACTCAATGTGCCTATCGCATTATCCAAGGTTTATGGCAACATGAATGGGATGATTCAACCAAAGGAAGACTGTGCCACGAATTGATTCCGAATATAGCCAGATCGATAGACAATCCCACCCTCAGGCCAAACAAACTAGCCTCTGTACCATGCTGACTATATTATAGCCATGGAAACTTCAGGACACACCTAACCAGAATAGGAAAACTGGACGATCCAACTTGCGACGTCTATGACGTCGAAAACTCCCCAAAGCATAGACTAAACTAACTGCAGAAGCCAGAAGAGAAATCGAAAGGGAATTAGGACAGAAGTTGCCAGCCAGCCCAGACGACGTTCTAGGCCATGCTAGGCGAGAATCTGGAGCATCTCATTAAGTTCGTCGAACTGTAACAACATACAACCGCAGTAGAATAAGTTAGATAGGATGGTCTACTATGATGCTCGATTGTAATAAAGTTCACAAAAATTGTAAAGTAGTGCCGTATAATCAGATAGGTAGCCCAGGGAAGATGAGCTTAGCAGCAGGAACTCCCCAACGTATTGGCCATAAAATGGCCCCTTGTCTCATCGTAATCTCCAAGTGGCTTGCTCATTTCAGAAGCAGGGGTGGAAGAGGGACCAAATTCCCCCCCCCCTTATTTTTTTTGTAATATTCATCAGACTAGCTAGTCAGTAATCATATATTTTCTGGATTTTCTTGTAGAACCTTTTTTGGTTCATTCAATCCCATAAAACTCGAAACTCATTTTTTGTACAACTGACATTAAAAATGACGTTTTTAATTCATTGACACATGAACTAAAAACTGACGTTTTCACAAAATCACTTTTAACACTAGTGTTAAAAGTACTTTTAACACTAGTGTTAAAAGTAAAATGACAGATGAGATGATGGATACTCAGTAATATAGATCTCTCTAACACTTCAATCAGATATTATAAACAGAGCACCTACTCAAGAGGAATCGTTTATAAAAGTTCGCACATGTATTTGGCCGTTTGCGCAATTGGTAATACTAATTCCTTTTGAAGTTACAAACGAAGTAGTATTTAGTCCAACTGTAGAATGTCCTTCATCACTGACAAATAATGACATTCATAAATAAAGTGCGTTGGGGTTTATTATTTTGAAGTATCTGTCAGTCAGCCTTGTAACCCAAAGATCGTGTGTTCGAATCCTTATGGATCTTATTTTTTTTTTGTTTTTTTCTTACTAGCAGTAACTGTTGAACAAAAAATTTTGTATGATACATTTGTTAAAAGTGATTTTATTTTGCTCGTGGGGTTGCTCCACTCGCTAACGCTCGTTTCGCAATATTCCCCACTCACAAAATAAAATGCCACTTTTAACACTTGTATCATAAATAACTATTTATTTATTTTAGTATCGTGAATTTAAGTGTATGGTCTCCTTTTATTAATGGTTTTTATGGTTTCAATTTCGATAAAACTGTTTAATCTTCCCTCTTGAAGATGATCATGTGGTAACGAGCTGTTTATTTTTGTTTGGTGTTGGAAAAAAAAACTCCAGTATATTCATCACTTTCATTACTTTTGTTCCAAACAGTACAGCGCAAGTTCATGTTTTACTTCTGAAAGGTATTCAAAAGGTAGCTGATGTCAAGCGCGAGCATCTGACATATTTTGATAGTTAATTTTATAGCTGAAATTCAATCTATCTTTCCTCGAATTTTTATTATTATTTACCAATAACTCTCAAGATGAACAGTACAAATATGCTTTCGGCCAACAAGGTCAAACTGCATGGCATGACTTCAACAAAATGGACCACAAAAGATAAAATTACGCAATACAAGGGACTGATAAATTTGTACAGTAAGTTATTGAAAATGTATTCGTTATCAGAGACTGGAGAAGTTTTTCTGGAAAGATGTTATCTTTTGAGAAATTTTGGATTGTGAAAATAAAAAGTGTGTGATAATAAGAAAACCAAGGTGTAGGAGTTTGAATTGAACGAAAGTGAACAAAATTTTGGAAAATATTTGAATAAATTCTATATGGTAGATAAAATTAATAATATATTTTTGTTACTTTAATGGTTTAAATGCTAATGTACCTCAATTAACTGTTTTCAGCTAGGGATAAAAAAATTATTGAGATGGATAATATTATCGCACAAAAAAAGCAAATTAAAGAATCCAAGACATTGCAAAAGGAAATTGAAAACAACAGGAAGGATTTAGATAATGCCATCAGAGGAGACAAGCAGAAACTACGAAATACACTGGCAGAACATCGAGAAATGCAACTGGCATTCCAGAATGCTCAGCCACAGGTAAGTGACCAAAATTAATTGTTTTTTTTGTTTGTTTTTATTGCAACTAAACTGTGAATATTGGGTGATTTTGCATCGTTATTGACTCTCAGGTAAGCAATGGTAATTCCTGCTGTTGAAATAACAAATATTGGTGGAAGTTCATGGTAGAGATTGAAAGGTTGATTTTGTGGAGGAAATTCGATTCTTGACATGATTTTTTAGGTTTGTAACCTTCCACGAACTGAAAATGAAAAAAAAAATTAACCCAAAGAAATCTGTAATTTTTTTAATTTTCAGATTGTGGAAGGTTACAAACTCAAAAAATCATGTCAAGAATTCATGGTAGATATTACTCACATAATACCCCAAGAAACAATTACAGATGGAATGCAACCAAATAACATATCCGCCTATTCTAACAGATTAATACACAAGGAATTAAGATGAGTGTACTTGGATGAGTGTAATTGAAAAAAAAGGAGAATAATGAAATTGGGGCGATACTAGAAAATTGGAATGATATAGAGTTTACCTTTTACTCTGCTCTGGGATAGGACGACTCTTATTTTGTTCAACCTACCTTAGAACTTCACTGTAGATGGTCATCCCTAGACCAATCATGGCCGAATCGGGAGGAATTTATATTATAAGCATTTGCAGTAGAGTCCTCCTTGGAGAATGTTGGACAACTATCTGTTAGAAGTGGTAGAAGTTGTTGCTCTCGAATATTTGCCTCATATTTTCCACCCGAATTATCATTCATGAATTGAAGTAGTTGGTACCATCTAGTATTGATAATATTTAGACCGTCAGCTAGTGACAGATTTAGGTGCCCCATTTTCGCATACAAGCCTCGAATAGGGTTGAAAAGTATATCGATTTGGAGTAAAATGAAGATATTTTTACGAGTGGCTCCTGGGGATAACATACCGAGAATTCGATTTTTCAGAACAGTGCTTATTTGTTTCCCTCGTGTTTCTATTTACGGTACGAAACTACAGAGGGTGATTCGTTAAGTCGTTTTGAGAAAAAAAGTTTTTATGAACATATGTTCGGAGTTGCTTCTTTTCTGAGATACAGGGCATTGATTTTTTTTTCAAACGCCTTTGTATCTGAGAAACGAAGCAACTCCGGACAGATGTTCATAGGAACTTTTTTCCTTGAGGCGACCTAACAACTCACCCTCTGTAGTTTCGTACCGTGAATAGAAACACGAGGGAAACAAATAAGCACTGTTCTGAAAAATCGAATTCTTAGTATGTTATCCCCAGGAGCCACTCGTAAAAATATCTTCATTTTACTTCAAATCGATATACTTTTCAACCCTATTCGAGGCTTGTATGCGAAAATGGGGCACCTAAATCTGTCACTAGCTGACGGTCTAATTGTATGAAGTGTTTTTTTCCACGTACAGGTTTGAAAGGATATAGTATTTTTCTCATAATGCTCATTATAATAATAATTATTTTTGATGAATTTTAGAAAGTTATAGATATGGTACATCAAGTAAACTTCACTAAGAGAAAAACCAGAGATCGTTTGAAATACAGAATGAAACTGAAGTCCGAAAAGCTGATTGAACTGAAGGTTGGTACAAAAATATTATGTATATTCAATTACGAATAATTCACTTGTCAATTTCAGCTGAGGTATGCTTTGTACGAAGACAGAATCAAATATGATGGTTTAAGCTGGCAGACGATGCTTCCATGCGAAAGACAAGCTCATCTGATAACTGGTAAAGTGCAAGATGCTATATTAAAAAAAGAAGCGGCAATATACATTCGAAATTCGTACAAAGAAATGATAGCAATTATGAAAAGGGTATAATATATCTATTTCTATTAATATCATAATCATTTTATATCATAAAATAATATATAACAATAATAATAATTTAATATTGGGGCGGGGATTAGCGCAGTAAAAAGCGCACGGGCCTAGTGACCGAGAGGTCTCAGGTTCGGTTCCCAGCCGGGCCAAGCTTTTTTAATTTTTCTGAATGACTGTCTCGTTGCCGACTGGGAATAATCCTCCACAATTCACTGTTACGTTAAAAATTAACAGTACTGCTCCGAAAGTGGAGTAAGGAGTAACACAGCCTATCCAGAACACATGGCTAATAACCATAGCAGTCGATGCCAAAACCAAAATTTAAAAAGGTTGATTCTGAAAATTATTTCAGAAACATAAAAAAACTACCCAGCCACCTGATGATGCTAACTTCATTGGCTAAACGCGTGTTGATTGAAATTGTCGTAGTTATGTTGTTTTAGTAATTTTATACGTTTCTGAAAAGGTGGGAATACTCTATCAAATATTTAAGTCTATTCTTCTCTAATATCTTCAAAATTAACTAATAGTTTGAATATTTTCAAACATTGAACTTAGAGAGGCAGTTGCAATACTTTTTTCAGAATTAAACATAATTGAGGGGAAAACATGTGATAAGAAGGATCGCGAATGTAAACTTTGTTTTCTTTATATTCTATCTTCCTGTATATTCTTCTTGCAGCAAGCAGCATCATCAAAATAAATATACAGGGTGACCTACGACCATTTAACGAAAATTATACAGTGTGCTCTTCCCACAAAAAGAAGTGGAAAACTGAATGAAATTTGGAAATTGGAACAAAAAAAAACCTTTTGTATATATAGGATCTATCAACTAAAATACGTCGAAATAATTATCCGTAAACACCACACACTGTCACGTACTTACTAAAAATGATAGATCGCGTAAATAGTCGTGAGATCATAGAAATTGAACGTCGATAGCTCGTAGACAGAGAGTTGAAATAGTCGTTCGATTCAGCCAGTGTGCAGTGGCGCGTCTAACTAGGTTGGTGTACAAAATAACTATATGAATCTTCACGGATTACTCTGAAATTTCACAGGCGTGTTACCACGTGATAGAGACTAGTACCTACACTATTTAATTTCCGGTAACTGGTCATACTTCACCCTGTATAATAACTACAGGCCAGGAAGAGGACCTCACAACTGGATTCCTTTAATTTTTAGGATGCGCTTTATTTTGATGCGATTTTGGTATCGATTCGCGAAGATGGATTGAGTCAGGGAAAATGTATGATAAAAGCTACCAGAATGGGCCAGTTAGGAACAGAATACTTGGACGATAGAAGACAGGAATACCAGTTCCTCGAAATGATCGTTAAAAAAGACATGGTTCGACGAAGGAAAGATTTGGCCGTAGTATCAGAGAATGTCAAGGGGTTTTCACAAAATTTGAAGAATTTATTACGACGTGACGTGAGTTTGTTAAATTCAATTTTTCTATAAACGTGCGGAAAACACCACTTTCCAGCACGCATTTCAATTCAGGAAATGAGACTTTCCCGCAAGCGAAAGTTTTTGCAAGAGCGTTTTATATACGATTTTTTAATGAAGATAAAACCTTGATCCTAATTATATTATCTAATTTTTCCCGCCTTTTATCTGCTTGCCCGAACTCCGCTTCGAGTTGTTCGGCCATTGGCAGTCGTGGGTGGAAAAACATAGTTTTCCGCACTACTATATTAGTAAGCTTATAGCTCTTGAGTATTCTAACTTTGTTGGCGGAACGAGTGAAAGTGACGTAGTTTTGGATAGCTTCTATTTCTTGAATTCTATTCATACCAAAGGTTCGCACTTGTTAGGATAATAAATAGGGTATCTCTCTGGAAAAATATTCAGAAGAGCTATTGGGCGAATATTATTCTTTTCTCCTCCCTTTTACATTGATTTTAATTTGGTTCTTTCGAGGTAATTTGAAAAAACACCTTCTTCAAGAAATTGTTTAATAATCAGTGATAGGGGTGGACTAATTAGTAGATCCACTAATCTTAAAGTTTTTTGAATTTATCTGATCTTCACCGGGATCAATGTTCGATTTGAGTGATGTTATAATTTCTTGTTCCGAAACTGGTTTTAAATACATAGATTCACTACGAAGTGATGACATTATTGCTTTGATTTTAAATTTTTTTGATGAAGTTATTCCAATATTTGAGAAAAACTTGACGAATTAAATTACATATGCCTTTGTTACACGTAAATAGTGTGCCAGATTTACTTTAAATTTATGGATTAATACATTTTTTATTCGCTAAATTGCTATTGATAACATCCCAATTGTTTTTTTAGGTTTTTATCAGGTTTTTCAAATTGTTTCTTAAGTTTTTGTTTTTCCAAATTTCTCCATAATGTATTGATCTGATTTTTAATTTTCTTGGATGAATTTTCATGAAGTCAACATCATTTGGATTTTTTTAAATTGTTTGTATAATTTGTCTCGAATTTTCATTTTATCTATCACAGATTTAGTTATCCATATATTGTTATCTCGTATTTTGAAGTATTTGGTTTTACTGGATTTTTCTTTTATACAGTTAGCAAGTTCTTCAAATTGTTTATCACTGGAAGAGATTAATTATTTTGAAATACAATCGAGAAATTTATTTGTATCTAGAATTTTTATAACGTTTTTATCATCTTCGGTTTGTTTATTATTATTACTTTTTCAGTTTTCATATTTTTGTTTGAAGGTTGTAGATGATGTAGTAACTTTTGATTACTTGTATAGAAAATCATAATTTTCTAATAAGTTGATATTCATGTCACTAAATAAAATTAAATTCTTATGTTTTCTAGTAATATTATTGATTATCTTGAAGAATTTCATTATATTCGTATCTGGAGGTCGATAGATAATGACCATAATGACAATCTTTGTTTTAGGATGTACCGGTTTTATTTCAAGCAATATAATCACAATTTCCTAAGCTTTCCTCTTTAAAAACGTTGTATCCTCTGAGATTGTAAAAAATAATCTATTTCATGTACAATTTTAGAGTGACATAAATTTAGGTAGAGTAGAGCTGGAAGAATCTAGAAGTTATACGACGTTGAAAGAAGAAATAGAGACCATTGAAAACACACTAACAATGCTGAAAGATGCAATATTCACACCATCGATCGATTCAATATATCCCTGGTACTGATGAGTAACACGAAATTCGTAACCTATTTATCAAATTTGTAGCATAAGAGAACAACTTCGGCAGAAGAACAGACTCAGGGCATTTGTCGAGAAGTGTGAGAATAATAGAGAAGAACTACAGAAAAAAACGGATCATGCTGCTATAATGCAATCTCAACTAGCCAATACGATGATTGATACCACACATCAGTAAGTGATGAACACTTACCCATTTCTACAATATTCTTACAGCAACAAATATAGTCACAGGTCTAGAACGTTGGGAGGAATTCATTTTAAAAATACCCGTTACTTAAAGGACATTCATAACACTTGTTACATAATATATCTACTATTGGGTGTACAGACGAATATTTCGAGTGTAACTATCAATTAAAATTAACGTAATTTTTAGATATATCGCAGAAAAACGAGAATTAGCTATGAATACCGAAAAACAAATAAATGAAGGAAAACAAATTCAAACTTTGATTGACAATAGATATAACTTACTAGCAAAAGTGAGGATTTCTTTGAAACATCTACAGTATTTATCAAGACTGTTGATTCCTGGGGTAGCTGTTAAATCGGGTGTAACAATAATGATTAGAAAACCAGAGGAATTGGTGAAACCTGATGAAGATGAAATTGACGGTATGTATCATTATTACAAATATTACTAAATATGTAAATATTAATTGCACCTTATAAGTATTCATTTTCAGTGATGTTATAAAAAAACAGTTGAAGACAATCTTCATTTATAATTTACTTTTCCGTCGACCGTTCATTTATGATGCATTTTAACGCACTCAAAATCGTTGATTAATGACCCCTGTTAATGAATGATTTTCTATTAATCAACGATTTGTTTATATGCAACCCAACATACATTGCTCTTATACATTTTATATTGATTAGTACTATCTGTCATTATTTATTTGTCAATTTTCAAATAAAATTTCAGAAAATGTTCATTACACCAGTTGTCACTCAAAACCATATATGGTCCCGTGGCGTAACGGTAAAGTTCACGTGTCATGCAACACTAAGGTCGAGAGTTCAAAACCCATCAAGGGTAATTTTTTTTTTTTATTTCAATTTGAAAATAAATAATAAAAAATTATACAAAACTACCACTAAGAAAAATTAAACTATCTTTGAGTAGAGTTAATATAAATAGGAAATAGTGATTGTTTTTTATCGTAACGTTAGATAAATAAACATTGAAAGTGAGATATCTCTATTTTCGAAAACTACTGTCGACGGAAAAGTTTTGTAACAAACTCGTGAATTAAAATGGCGATTAACAATCTCAAACATTAAGGCGTGAGCGGAGCGAGCGAAATTATCTCGATTGTTAATCGCCCTTATTAATACACTTGTTCGTTAAATAATCATTAATGAACTTCACAAAAAAATTGACTGAAAACCCTTAGTGATTTTTTCATAAAAAACTTATCGTTGTTGACCTCATTCAACCCTTATAATAGATCCCTGTTGTATTTATATTTTTTCCACATACCGTAGAGTTTTTCAAAAAATAAAAATGTAAGCAAGCTCCCACCACATAGAAAAGCCGACTAGCGCGCGTTTTGAAGTGGCTAGAAAAGCATTCCTCACTATAGTATTATTCTTTTGCAATATTTCTAAACATATTTCTTCTGTTTTATGAATCACATTTTTAAAATTGAACGAGGAAGGAGTATTTTTTTCATTTGCTCCTTTTGATTCTTAACACTATTTTCGATAGAAAATATACAATGTTCACCTATTTCGGGGTTAATTTTCAGCCGCGACACTCAACTTTGTGTTAATAACTCGTCTAAAACACTGGCTTCATGTAGACGCTGTTTTTACTCGGCTTGATTAAATAAACTCTATTAATTTACTTGACTCTTGTGAACAGAACCCCCACTTGATTAAATTGCATAACTCTACCAAACTACTGGCTGCGTCTGAACCAGCCTTTACTCTTGAGTTTAGAATAAACTTGTTATCAATATCTAATAACATAGTAATATCAATGAGCTTTCTGATACAGCTTCATTTACACTGTATGAAACCAGCTGCCCCCTTACGAGCAACCCTCAGAAGTCCTCAAGAGCTAGGGAAGATGCAGCCCTTACCTTTTAACGTGTTATGTCATGCACGAGGCCCGTGACGGCGCGGCGATTCGAACCCTCGTACCTTGGCATAGCGAGAACATTACCTGCGCGCCACAAGACCCACAAAAAAATACTGACAAATTTTGAATCTACATGATGTTTTATAGGTCTGCCGGTAATTAGGTTGTAAATTACGCGCGGTCTTGTGGCGCGCGTGTTTTCGCGCTAATTCTCCCTCCAAAACGGTTCATTAGCGGCCTCCATACGTTTTTGATTTCCACGCTCGGTTGACTGAAAGCACCATTAACCTCGATATAAGCGGTTTCAATAAATTTGCGTTTAAACCAGTGTTCTTCTCTATGAAGGCTAATGAACATTAGCCTCGTCCCAAAGAATTCGATGGTGCTCTGTCCACGCGTGGTCGGCTATTCCCGATTTAGATGTTTCCCCCCGTTGAGTCCACTTTTTGTGTTCCGCTATTCTTACAGATAATGGCCGCTTGGTCTCTCCGATATAGGAATCTCCACATTCACATGGGACCTCGTAAATACAGTTTTTGCTGGATTCTGTTTCGTTCTCTGGTTTCGTTTTGGTGAGGAAACTTCGTAAAGTGCTGCCGGATTGAAAGCAACTCTTGATATTGTATTTGTTTCCGATCCTTTTGATCTTCTCGGAGATGCCCCTAATGTAGGGAAGGACAAGAATGGGGTTTTGTGATCGTTCTTCGACCGTCTTGGTCCTCACCAAAACGAAACCAGAGAACGAAACAGAATCCAGCAAAAACTGTATTTACGAGGTCCCATGTGAATGTGGAGATTCCTATATCGGAGAGACCAAGCGGCCATTATCTGTAAGAATAGCTGAACACAAAAAGTGGACTCAACGGGGGGAAACATCTTAATCGGGAATAGCCGACCACGCGTGGACAGAGCACCATCGAATTCTTTGGGACGAGGCTGATGTTCTTCATACAGAAGAACACTGGTTTAAACGCAAATTTATTGAAACCGCTTATATCGAGGTTAATGGTGCTTTCAGTCAACCGAGCGTGGAAATCAAAAACGTATGGAGGCCGCTAATGAACCGTTTTGGAGAGAGAACTAGCGCGAAAACACGCGCGCCACAACACCGCGCGTAATTTACAACGTAATTACCGGCAGACCTATAAAACATCATGTAGATTCAAAATTTGTCAGTATTCACCTGAAGACGATTGCAGATTCAAGCAATTGAAACATAGTGAAAAATTGAAAGAAGTAGAAATCTTTCAACCATTAAGACGATGGAAGTCCGAAGCACAAGTAAACAAAATTTCTCTTTCAGGCACCAAGATTATTCCAGAACTTATATCAAAATTCTCAAAGCTAATGCCAAATATAAAGGAGAAACTATCTGATTCTGTAATGGAAGAAGGTTTCAAAATGTTTGAATCAATGATGCATGACAGAACCAAACCACTTTATGTTGACGCAGTAATAAGCGAAGAATCATTGATTGAGACGGTGTTTTTGGATGCGCACGTTTTGACTCACGATGATATCAAGAAGCAAAGTGCTGAACTTGTTGCAGCTAATTCGGTCAGCGATGATTTCGTCGCTGATAAATCAAAAAAGAAAAAAATTACTTTGAAAAAATAAAGAACAAATATTCTCAATTTAATGTCCAGTTCATTATGTGTAACAAATCAAACTTATTCATCTAGACCTAGTGCCGCAAATTTGTTTGACCCGATAATAGGATCTTCGTTGTCTGTACCACTATCTTCACTGTCTTCTTCCTTTTCACTATCTTCTTCCCCTTCACTGTCTTCTTCTCCACTGTTAGAGTCGTGTTCAAGTGCTTTATTTTTATCTTCAGTATTTTCGCTATCTGATGTATCACTTTCATGAGGAATGTATGTCTCAGTGATTTCATGTTCCGGTGATCGGGCTTGAATCCATTTGACTGTTTTCACGTCAGGATGTGAAATCCAATATTCTGGAATTGAGCAAGTGGATGATAAGATGGCAGTGGAAAACTCAAAAAAAATTATTAGGGCGGAATAATTACAAATTATTTCAGTATTAGGGGATTATGGATAAATCAAAGGAACATTTACATTCGAAAAACGAAATATTTGGATATGTGGAATTCTATTAAAAAAAGCTCGCGACCCTTCAGATTTCTCTCGGTTTGCCTTGTATATTTCATACTTATGCAATTATTTCAGGTTATAAACTCTGTGGTCTAGTTCATTCCTAATCTATTTAAGGCCCAGGATTCCGAGCGTTCATTTGAAGTTTATCACTTTTCTGGAAGCTGATTTCCTGACGCAGGAGGGCGTTAAGAAGGCTCCATCCAGGAACTTAACCCTCTTGCAGAAAAGCGCAGTGCTTTGCAAAGTAAATGTTCGAGAAACTGTTTAGCTTTCCTTGCTGATGAGCTCACTAGCATTTTCGCTTGTCTTTGTCCTGGTTTTCACAGCGTCGCAATTCTTATTTCAAGTGGGCTTTGGAGACTCTACAGAAGGCTTCTGGGCCTGGGAAATGTGTGTTTGTCCCTTCTTTGGTAAGACAATCTGTTTCCTCGTTGCCTCTAATAACTCAGCTTAGACTCACAAGTGCTTTTCAGTGCTGCTCGGCTATCTGACAGTATATATATTTTCCGATTTCGAGACACTCTTAGGCACATCATAGCATGTACTTCTGCTTGAAAGATGATTGGGGTGTTGCCAATGTGTTTTGAGAGTCACCAGAAACGTATTCCTGTAACGCCCACTCCAGCTTTCATCCACACTGATGCATCCCTTTTCGGCTGAGGTCCGTTTTTGTGCAAACTTGGTGGTTAAAGCTTTTGATAGCCCCATTGATTTTTCGAGTTGAAGATTTTCCCAGCTGAGTGCTCTGCCGTTTTAAAACCAAGAAAGTGTGTCTGCAGGAGAACACTTTCCCCAAGGTTATCAGTGTATCCTCCGTTCGGTTTTTTAATCAGACCAATGCCGTTGGAATGTTCTTTTGAGGGAACTTTGAGAGACATAGTGCTGGGGCCAATTCAGTAATCCCCTCGCACATTTATCTCCCGTCATCATTTGATACTGATCTGAGAAAAAATAATAACTAATGATATTATGTCCTTGACAATTTGCATTTGACCAGATCACACTTTAATCAAGGAAATTTCTATAATGTTTAGAGAATATCGGAAAATAAAGGGAGAGTATGTAGGAATTGGCTCAATTATTTAATTGGTGGAAGCTTTAAGCCTTCTGAGGGAATGATCAAAAATCAAGACTATGGATTTTCCAGCATTTATATTCAGATTAAGAACTGACGATTTAAAAAAATTTCAATCAATAATCAAGAAACTTGTGAGTCAAGCATTTGCCATAGTCAGACATACAGATGACAAAATTAGAGGACCAGGTATTGACCCCTGAGGAATTCCAAATTCCCACTCGACAACTACGGAAAATATTGATTCTGGACCTCAACATATTGACTGCATCCCTACAACTATTATGAGACAGTGTCCTTCCATGAAAACCTAGAATTTGAGCTTTCTGCCAAGACATTAATGCTCCAGTGTATCAGCGTTTTTTAACCAGATATAAAAATGAAGTTTCTAACCAGGACAGAGCACGTGGACCTGGTTAGTAGTAGTTGATTTGAGTGTCTATCACAGACAAATTATTCTGTTTTCTGCCTATAGGTGGAAGTGGATGTCATTAATATTTCTGTTAGTCTATGGATGTTGCGAAAGTGAAGGGTATCGCCTTGAATACTTTTCTCGCCCCTAATTCCAAAAGAATACTTGAGAAGAATTAATCACCAAATATAGAGAAAGTAAGGGGAGAGTTAACTGGGAGGTATCAATTAAATATTTAATCTAAAAAAAGATATGGTGGTTTCACAAGGTGTCATAAAAGCTGAACATTAACCAAATTATAAAATTGCTTTTTTTTTTTTCAATAATATAATATTGATATAATTTTCACACTTACCTTTTTTCTCAAAATATGAAGGTGGCCTTAGACACAAGCAAATTTTTCCATCCAATGCCATCCTCAACAAACTGTTAGCTGCCCTATAAGAATCAAAATGTGCTGTTTTAGCAGTAAGGTAACCTCTTTTTTTAGCCCAGCCGTCACAAATGTCCATTGCAGACCAAGTATCATCTTGATAAGGGTGTTCAAGTCTCAACATTGATATCAAGTCCATCCTCTCAGCTAGTAAAAACAAAAAACAACAGAATGAGCGAGTTAGCATGGGATTAGTGTTTTTCATACAATTGATGAAATCCAGGACTTGGACTTTGGTGTAAACTCAACAATTTAACTATTCTACTCACCCAAATATTTGACCGTAATGTATGGCTGCCTCAGTTGTGCTATTGGATAACTGCCCATCAATACCTGCAGCGGTTTTGGGACCATCGAAGGGAATACCAATCCGGGACAATCGCACAATCTGACGTTGGGAGTGAGAAAAATGGTCTGGAAGTGTTTGGTGTGGCCTGGTGTTTTGGAAACACTAACCACTTTCTTGCCCATCACCGCATTCATCAGCGACGATTTACCGACATTCGGCTGACCCACACAACCAACTGTCAAAACACCCTTGTTGAATTTTTCGTACTGGTGGAAGTAAGTATCGACATTTTTCAATTGTACGGTTTCTCCAATTTCAACGTTTTCATTATCATCGACTTGGCCTTCTGTCAGTTCTTCTTTGATTTTTCGTTGCCAAGAGCTCAAGTCGACCTGGTCTTTCACTAGTTTCTTGCAGATGTCAAAGATTTGTTGCGTACCTTCTGCAGCCATGTGCATTCTTCCTCTTTTCCTTCTGACTTGCATACCTTACAAAACACTGATTACTATCATCTCAATTTCTTTTTTGTGTCCTTTGAGTAAGCCACAAGGTGATTTTAATCAAGAAATATGAATAATTCTTTTAATTTTTTAATCAATTCAAAACACACCAACAGCAAATTGGAGACAATAACGAACATTTTATTAAAAAAATATTAATTTTTTTATTAGATTTTTTTAAATTACTACAAATTCTATGAATGTCAGTCTAAAAAATATATTACTTACAATTTACACCCTCATCAATTGTCAGAACACTTGCAATAAAATTTACAAAAAACAAAAGAATTTTAATATTGACATGAACACCCTTTCCCGCTATTTTTTTATAGCTTATATGTTGAACTCACAAAAGGAAAAATATCAGTTAACACCCGAAGAAAAGAATTTGGCTTTATGAACAATTAATGAGTTGGAAACACTGGACTGTTACCATTAGCAATATTGGAAAAAAAGGCGTAAATGGAATAAAGTAATAATCACAAAAGGATGAGCCAGAAATCGCAAAACAGCTTTAATAATAAGACAGTACCTGTGCGCAACTGCTTCCTCATTTTTTTGAAATCTCACAGGTTTCTTTCTACATGATAGACTAATACCCCATTGAATTTTCGGTAAGTGGTGGTTGTTCACCCTGTATAACCAAAATGCAGTAATAAAAGTTTATATTGTGTACCTATTTCTTTTTTTATTTGAAACTGTTGCGTTCCACTGTTGAATATTCACAACTGAAACTCAGTTGATACGTCAAGAAGAATACTTTGATCACGCCACTGAAGATGACTGCCGCAGCTGCAGTTGAAACGTTTGGAGATTTTAATAAAAGAAGACCACGGCAAAGCCTGGAAACCAACCAAAACAATACCCATTATTTTACTTTTATCTAGTCTCTTCATAGGAGGCACAAGTTTGTCCATTACGAGTGTTATAAGCATGAATATTTGAATGTGTTGTGAATGTGTGTAAATTCTCACTTATAATCTCCCTAGTGCTTGAATTATTGCCGGAAATTTTTCGAGTACATGAATTTTTTGAAAATTACCCGAGTCACGCCGCGACGAGGGTGATTTTCTTAAAAAATTCATGTACGAGATAAATTTCCAGCAATTAATTCAAGCACGCGGGGGATTCGGTAAGAAAATTTCACACCAAAATATATTAAATTAATGGTTAATTCAACTGACTTGTAGATTATTCTGAGAGAAAACAAGTTGTAACATCAGTGGGCCATGAATGGTTTTTGTTGATATAATGACAGTTACGCGTTGGTATTAGTGGCGGTGTTTGTATGTGAGAAAGGAAAATTCATTTTGCGACATTTTCAACCTAAAATTACATTGCACATCACGCAGAACTAAAATAGTTTTGACTGGTCCATGCGGATTGTCTATTGGGAAGTGATGTGGAAAGGAATTCTTGCAAATTTCAGCCGAGTATTCACGAAAAGATAAATTGAATAAAATTGTTTCAAATATTGAGTTCATCAAGTCAAGCATAGATAGATTTGATTGATATACATTTTTTACCGATGGACCTATTCATTGTTGAAATGCAAGTTCTCAAAATATTTTCAGACACATTCGAGATATTTAGTGAATATATAATTATGAAATATTATCTCCTTTCATATGAAAAATAACATTCCATTTGTACATAAAAGCAAAATGTTAACTATCACATGTCAAATATTTGACAGAAAAATTTCCATTTATTAATTTCGCCCAGGGTACCCAGGAGGATAAAAATTTCCGGAAATTTTTTGGGTTGCCATGGCAACTAAATAAAAACCAATTTTTTGATTGGCTGAAAAAGTGAGGTGTGAAATTTTCTTTAACATGTGTCATATTTTCATAGACAATTTGTGAAAATAATGTCATAATACTTAAATTTTGAAACAGTGGTCTACAGTGCTCAGTGTATCCAGCTCCTACAATGCGTACAGCTGCTTTTTGTAATAAACACAATATTCCATAACTCATTACTGAGTGGAATATTGCATGATATGTTGTTAAAGCAGCTTCCTGGCTCACAGTTGCTGCTATACACCGATTTTGCCATTTTACCACAGCTTATTATGTGCAGAGAGATTTACTCCCAAAAATTTTACTGAGTCCTCCTGGGAGACAGTGCAATGGATATTGTGATTATTTGAAAATAGGCATGTTTGTGTTTTCGTTTTGTTTAAAAATAACTCATTGTGGTCAAACCATTGTTTTGCATGAGCGGTAATGTCTCCTGAAATATCATCAACATCAGTGATTGATTCCATATGAAGATTGAATGATGTATCAGCATATAATATGGTCAGTAGTTCACGTTTCAGCAACATTTGCGAGGTTAGGTCATTGGCATAAATTAAGAACACGAAAGGACCCAAGATGGATCCCTGCGGTACACCCTTTTTAATAACACGTTCCTGACTTATATTATCATTATTAGACCTTTTGGGTTCTATTCTCGAGGTAGGATTGAATGATATTTCTAGCAACTCATTTCATTCCATACCATTATAATTTCTCCAGTAATCTTTCATGATTAACACAATCAAAAGCATTTGACAGGTCAGTAAATATTTTTAAACATGATTGTTTATTTTCAAAAGCTTCGATGAAAGACACAAATGAAGTACACATGATTCACCACTTATGTGAAAAGGGCCAACCCTATTGAATAATGGCGGAGTTTTGAATATTTAAAATATCGCAAAATTTATTGGGTTTTCCAGTTTTTCTCCGTTACTAATGATTCAACCGGGTTGTACAAAATCTCATTTTGTACGTATTTTAATTTTTTAAAATTCTTCCAAATGCTGTAACCAGATTACGAAATAAGTTTTCATTTCATAAGCAGAAAACTAAAAAAATAAGGTTTTTTTTGTATTTAAATGTTTATAAATAAAAAAATTAATAAATGATAGTTGCGAGTCCAAAACATAACAAAATATAACTTTGGACACAGTCCGTTTCTTAATCGGATTTTTGCTAAAAATCACTCATTTTATGCTCTATTGATTGGTGTACTGATGTTGTTTGTCTTTGTTCAGAAAGATCATGACTATTTAACAAGATGGTGTAACAAAAACTTCTTATGTTTAAATGTTGGAACACTTTAAGAGTTGAAAAGGGGAACATTCTCCATGAAAATTGAAAAATGTGATTTATTTGTAATATCTAACAGAAAACAACTACTTCCCCGGCACAAGCCACGCTGGACATTGAACTACATCTGATAGATATTGTGAAAAGACTCTAACTGAAAAGGAAAGAGTATTTTGATCAAGGCCCCAAAAATGTTTGAGTATCTAGGACCCTTCTTTCCCACCTTCCTTACTTGTAGACAAAAATAAAGATTTTCAATTGAGGAGCAAGATAAAATTATTCAACCTACCTGCAGAATCAGATTGCTTTCCCACTAAATTGTATCCAGGTAAAGTGGTGAACATAACAATATGCAAATTTGGATATTTTTCCTGAAAATATGTTTTCCAAGCTACAACTAAACTTGCAGGTGCTAGATCTATTTTATTCAAAACTAAAATGAAGTCTTTCTCCAGAGTCTTTGTAACATAATCATATAGAGAAGGAGGAAATAGAACTACCTGAAATTAATAGTGATTATCAAAGTTTATATAAAATTCATTATTGGTAATAAAATAGATAACATTTCAACTTACCGGAAATCTGATATCAACAATAAATAAAATGATATCAGACATTTCCAGAACTCTCCACAGTTGTCGCCAAGTTTCCAGATTCAATTCAAACAGACTCAAGTCTTTTCCTTCAAATTTCTGCACAATTTTATTAACATATTCCTGTAAACAAAGGTATAAGAAGTTGTTTTCTTTTAATGTTATTTCTCAAATTTTAGACCAACTTTAAAGTTTATTCAAATCCAAGATGAAGTGCATGCAAACAATGATCAGCATGACAGTTTAGCAGTTTAGAGTCGTATTGTTGTTAAATTGTTGTTAAAATTGTTTTTATAATTAACCAGCTGTCTTTGCCAGATACCATTGCAGATTCCAGCAATCCAGGATCACTCTGTGCATACACTGCATCTTGGATTTGAATGTACTTTAGCTATGAATTTGGGTAAATTCATAACGACACTGTTAAATACAACCCTGTATAACCTGAATCATCGAAGAACATATCTATGAATGAGCAACAAGACAAATTTATGGTTCGATATTTTACAGCATTTCTGAAAATTTTCTATAAAAAATAAAAAAAGTTTTTTTGAAGATCTCAAAATGACAACTTTCAGCATTTTATATCACTATTTCAGGAGTGGGGTTGTAAATTGCACAGTTGCCAAATATAGAAATATGTAGATAGGATTATATCACTACATGTTAACATATTTTTTAATACAATAATGAAATTTGTATATGAGTTGTTGACTGCCAGAATTTTTTTTTTGACAACATCGAGTAATTTCTGGGCGATTTAGGATGAACCTAGTTGAATTTACCCACTTGACAACAGAGCAAAAACTAATTTGAGTCATAGCAGCAACCTATATACTTGAATTTGATATATTCAGAACCAGCCCACTCACAGAAGAAAAGCAGCAAGATGAATGGCTACTAAAAATTTATTAAATGGAATTTACCCCATTTTATCTAAATAAAGTAATTTTTGAAGTCTCTCGCTCACCAGGGAGTGAGTTTGATATCAGTTGCAAAATTGGTATAAAACAGAGAAAAAAGTGGTAAAAAAGAATATTTTTTTAGGTGATTGAGAAAGATAGATGGATCTCTTCCATCAGAATTTTGTAAAGCCCTAATTTGAAAATAAGACTAAAAACTTGTTATTAATTTGGAAATTCAAGTTTATTAAACTTAGTAAATCAAATAAAAAATTTGGAAAAATCAGATGGGGTAAGTTTGATAATTTACTGAATTAACACTTGACTCACTGTGAAATATCTGTTTTCCTGAGCTTCTAATCTATCTTTTCCTAGTTCAAAGTCCCATGGAGGTCTTTTTGGAAAATCCAATTCTTTATCGAAAAATGCTTCTGCATCAATTTCCAAATCTTTCTCAGTTTTGGGCTCTAAAGTCTGTCGAGCTATTTCTTTTTGTTTTGCAATTTCCTCATTACTTTCTCTGAAAAACTGCAAGGCATACCTATTTGATTTAGTTCTACTGTCTCCAGAGGGCTGGAAATTGGTTTTTTGAATGTTGGTAGAACTTTCTCCTGCATTCTCTGAGGGCTGAAGGAGTAGAGGACCTTGAAAAACAATCATATATTGGTATAAAATGAAAATTGGAATAACACCTTCATAACAACTTAAACTTATTTAAAGACAAACAATGTGCCTATCAATCAATTTATTAATCTATGATCGGAGTCATGATGAATTTATACATGGATAGTTTCTTTAAATATAATATTCTAATGATAATAGGCATTTTTCAATCATTCAAATTAATGTCCTAAACACAATTTAATTTTACATCTCATAAAAACCTTTTAATTTCATTCAATCAAGAAATAAAATTGTTTCATGGAATATTAGTACAGCTATTACCTAACCACCAAAATATACCTACTGGAAATAATTCTTACAATGATCTTCAAAAGCTATAAATATATTAATGGCCACACAAAATGTAAAACTGAAATGAAAACATTTCTGGTGTGAAATTGATAAAATTTTTACTAGTTTTTCTTTGTTGTCTTTCCGAGTGATTTTGATGGAGGTACCATATTTGTTTTTTCTGCTCTTTAATATGAGAGAATGGTAAAACCATTACTAATAGAACACTCCATGATGTTATATCAGGTTTCTTCATCACACCAAAAGATAATCAAAAGAAATCTTCGTCAAAGCATTTTTGGCTGTAGGAAAAAAGAATTGAACTGATTTTCACAAAATGTTTAGGAAGTGTTTATGGGCCCGGGCACCCGGGCGCCCGGTTAGCTTGCTCAGGTTAGGTTTATGTGTATATTGCGAGCAAAAAACTAATTCACGCATTTTCGAGACTCACAAGCTAGGAGTGAAAAACTAATTCTTGCATTTTCGAGACTCGAGAGCTAGGTTAGCTTGCTCAGGTTTTTGTGTGTGAATTGCGAGCCAAAAAACAAATTCACCCATTTTCAATTCAATTTGCCTTCTTTTCGAGCTCCTGGTCAAATATATATTTGAACCATATGTCCGGGCGCCCGGACCCCTAGCCTCTCCCAAATGTTTATGACTCAAGATAGCGACGAAACAAAAATATATTATTATAAAGAATCCATAGACACTGACATTATTCTCCAATTGACTATAATGCATGATTTCCAGTTGGGTTAGCGACTAGCGAGTACCAAACAGGGATGAACTTTAAATGATGAAACTAGGACGTTAAGAAGAAAAACTGGTAAACATTTTGAAAGGGTTTCTACTAATTTTATCAGTACCACCTATTCTTCAACTATCAAAATAATATAAAAACATATATCTTCAATTCAAGATTTTTATACCTCGTTTGGATTGCTTTTTTCCTTTGAGTTGTTCTTTCTTTGCTTTTCCACTGAAAGCTACCTTCCTCTTGAACGTTTTCTGTGGCATGACTAGATGATATGATGAAAATTTAACGAATAGGTCAATAATCAAGGGATATAAATTTCAAAACATTTAAAATTTAAAATTGTACCAGTTTAAGGTTATGTGGTGAGCTCGTCTTCTTATCACTCTTATCATTGTTGCCAGGAAGATTTTAGCGAATGTACCAACCTAAGCGAACAAAATGTACATTGTACTTTGCAAATCTGCGCATGCGCACCAGTTTTTGTTTACAATTTCACAAAACATGATACGTGTGGCTTTAGTGCATGCGCATTGCGCATTACCGGCCAATAAAACGTAAATAATGTTTGCTCCTAATTTGCTCTGACAAGTTCCAAAGCCTCATAGTTTCATAATATTTATTACGTTTCTAAAATGGAATTTTTTTATCTCCAAATTCCAAACCATAATTTCTTACTATTGTTATTGATAAGACGTGTAACTGTAAAAAAAACTCACGTTTTTGTGTAGGTAGTTTGTGTGCCCAAAGTATCACAATATTTCAATATCAAAATATGATTTAGTTATTTTACGGAAAAGCGTATATAAAAAGTGCACTTATTTTAATGGTTGCTGCTAGGCGACAGAAAATGTTATGCGACAACAATGACAGATCCGAATAACAACGAAATTCAGTTAAAAAGCCAGTTCTTATTTCCTGAGGCAACTAATAAATATTTTTTCTACTAGAGTGCGGAAAAATCCACTTTTCCACACTCATTATAGTTTTGAAAGAGTCACTTTTCCGCAGTAGATTTGTTTAGTTTTTGCGGATTATAGTGACATTTAAATGTTGCGTCGCAGAAGGTTAAAATAGAAAGCTTTACCAAGTATTTTGTATTTTAAGCCACTCAAAATCGTTGATTAATGACCCCTGTTAATGAATGATTTTCTATTAATCAGGATTCAGGATTTTACTCACATTCTCACAGTCGGGATTATAGACATTTTCCTATAATTACTCCATACTTGTTCATTACTCTGGCGTCATTTTGTCTCTTTCTCATGCCAAGTCCTTATATAACAAAGATTAAGGTTATAATGTCTATGGAGTGAAATCGTAGCATCGTGAAAAATTATCCAGTGTTTTAAAAATTTTTTTAAAGACTAAGAATTTATTATTTTTTTCAGATTTAGCCGGAACTATACTGATTGTTTTTTATCGTATCGTTGAATAAATAAACATTGAAAGTAAGATATATCTATTTTTGAAAACTACGGTCGACGGAAAAGTTTTGTAACAAACTCGTGAATTAAAATGGCGATTAACAATCTCGAACATTAAAATATCTCGATTGTTATACTCGCCCTTATTACTACACTTGTTCGTTAAATAACTATTAATAATAAATGTTCTTTATGTTAACTTTTGGGTGTTTTTTCCGCTAATAGAAAAAATAGTGTACCTAACACGAGCGTAAAGTGTCTTTTCCGCACGCGATTTCTGGCCGAACTCCGCTTACGCGTCGTTCGGCCATCTGCAATCGCGTGCGGAAAAGTATCACTTTCCGCATTTGTCAGATAAACTACTATTTCGGTTTTGTTTGGCATATCTCTTCTAGCTACTTCAAACCATTTTTTTTTTCGAGGTGAACCTTGTGGCATACAGAGAAATGTCTTATGTTGCGTACTTGGGGAAGTACTCGTACAATGGCACAAAACATCATTGATTTTGGGATTTCTGCATTTCGATGGGTGTTTCACGTGTTCATTGATAAAATCAGTGAAACGCTTAAAATTCAGGAACAGAAATAGACAACTTCAGCAACTATACTTCGCAGATGTACTGTTTAATAGTGTTTATAATGGAATGCCGACTTCTTAAATAACCTCTATAAAGATGAGTCATGACGTATAACCACGCCGCCATCTTAGCGCTGGCCATTTACTTGACAAAAGTATTTTGAAATTCAATATGGAATAACTGGTAGTCAGACTTTTTGCTTCAATAATTTTCTTGTATTTGCCATCTAAGGGTTGTCTCCTAACATGGCTTTCAAAAAAAAATTGAAAACACCGAATTGTCTGTTCTTTTCTTACATTTTTTTACTTTTAGGCCTACATGTCAATTCAGTACCAATAGGTAATGTCTCACACATGGATATACAGAATGTGAATATCTTTAATTCAATTCAATCTCCAACATACTGTAAAGAATTTCCAATTAGACACTCTAAGAAATATAGTATTTAATACCAGCAGAATACAATTATGTACAATACTTCCTTAAATTACTTACAATTCACTCAACTATAATTCATATGCACTTCGCTTCACTGTATTTATTTCTTCTCTGCAATCCAAATTCATACTTCCTTCGGCGACCTTATATAGATATGGTAGAAATCTATCGAGATCACTCTCGGTACTTCTATTCACTTCTAGATAGCTTCGAGTCGCTGTTCAAGAGTCAGTTATAGCAAGTGGGGGACGTCCGATGATTCATACAGAATGGAATGTTGTTTACGAGTTGACTGGATTCTGTTATGAATTTATTTCTTCGCCGGTTACAGATTCCAGAGTCGGTTCAGATTCACCACAATTCACTTAGTGTGGTTCCTCTTTTCATTGGTTAGAGTTTATTGCTATTGGCTATGGGCACAGCGAAAGGGTCTCGTCTCATATATGAGTTTATTCGTTGGCAATGAGAAGAAACTGAGTACCTAATAAAAGAGGAAGTTATTCTTAGGCAGTCTGTGGAGAGTCATAAATGCATTGACCCCGAAAGAAATCCGTAATTACATCAATCATTTTATCGTAGTATAAAAAATGGAAGGACAAACCAGTCATGGCGACCATGTTCTGCATATACCGGGTGACCACGAAATCTGGAAACACTCTACAATTTCGTATAAGAAAACAAAAGATTTAATTTTGAGGATATGTTAAAAGGTCAATATGCGCATTCACCTATAGAATACTTTGTTTCCGATTTCAAATAACTTGTGGATAGGAAACTAAATTTTAATTTGAAATATACTTAACACAAATCTTCGCCTCAGTGGTGCCAAAAAACTGAGGTGAAACCTAAGTGAAGAAAAGTAGTCATAGAGGTAGAGTTTTAACTTAGTACCATAATGAGTTCATCCCTGAATGGTTCCGAAATGTTCTGATTTTGTCTCACATGGTCCGGATACAATTGCGACTCCAGAGGTGCTGTAGTCAGGAAGGTTTATTCGAGAACCCTCTGCAAATAAGCAAAGATGAGGCGATTTTTACGATTACTGAAAAATGAAATTTAAAAATCCAGGTTGCTGCCACAGACCTGGAGTTGGTCCCGATTATCAACCTATAGAATAATTGCATCAAAGAGCTTTTAGTTCATTCAAAGTATTGGTTTAGAAGAATGTCCGCCTCAAGTGAATATTGCAGTTATATCTCAAATATATAACACTGATCTGTTAGCGGAACGTTTGTTCTGTGTTTTATATTTTTTATTTTATTTTGAAAATATAATGAAAACGTGTTTTTTAAGTTTTTTATTTATATTTTTATTAGGGTTTCAAGTCCGCACGGAGAAATATTCACCTGCGAAACTCTCGTACGAGACGCGAGACCTCATGCACGAGACTCGAGACAAGACCAATAAAAGTCTCGTCTTGTCTTGTCCGAGTATCGTCTCGGAAACGAGACAAGACCATGCGCCGAGACTCTCGAAAACGAGAATCTTCGTACGCATCACTAAGAAGACCATGGCAAAACCCAGAAATTAACCTTCTTCATAGTTGAAACGCTATGAAAATTATCGGTGAAACATTTGTATATTATTGTTATTTACCTAACAAGTGCGGAAAGTAGTACTTTTCCGCACGCGTCGTTCGTGCAAGCCGTTAAGGGCAAAAAAGACATTTTCCGTAAATGTTAGGTACAATATTTTTCCTACCAGTGTTTTTGTCCATTTTATTTATGAAAAAACAAAGTTTTTAATAAACAAGTTTTTATAATAGTGTTACAAAACGACTAATAAGACAGAATAGTTACATAGATCATTTATTTAGTCCTAAATATCCTCATTTTCAACAATACAAAAATCGTGCGGAAAAGTAAAAATCGTACGGAAAAGTAAAAATGGTTAGGAAATAGTTATTTACCTAACTAGTGCGGAAAGTAGTACTTTTCCGCACGCGACGGAAGTTGCACGAACGACGCGGAGCGGAGTTCGGGCAAGCCGTTAAGAGCGGAAAAGACATTTTCCGTAAGAGTTAGGTACAATATTTTTCCTACGAGTGTTTTTGTCCACCTTATTGAAAAAAAAAAAAGATTTTTAATAAACAAGTTTTTATAATAATGCTACAAAATGACTAATAAGACAGAATAGTTACATATATCATTTAGTTAGTCCTAAATATCCTCATTTTCAACAATATAAAAATCGTGCGGAAAAGTAAAAATCGTACGGAAAAGTAAAAATCGTGCGGAAAAGTAACTTTTCCGCACCATTTTAAATCGTACGGAAAAGTACAACTTTCAAAACGAAAAATCGTGCGGAAAAGTTACTTTTCCGTACGCTCGTAGGAAATAGTAATTTACGTAGCAAGTCCGGAAAAAACTGTTTTCGGACGTGTTGCGTACACAATTTTTTCGGCAACCGTGTAGAATAACAAATTGAGACACATTTATTTTTTATATTTCTTTGTAGAAGAAAATTTCGAACATTTTAATTCTTGTTTGTATTAAATATCGAAATGCGAACAGAAGATACGTACTAACAGAAACATTCTAATTTTTATTTATATGAATATTTTTGTTGAAATTCGAGCATTTTCCGGACTAGTCAGGAAAGTACGTACTTCCCGGACTAGTCCGGGAAGTGATACTTTCTCAAAGAAAAATCGTCCGGGAAGTAAGTACTTCCCGGACGGTTGCCGAAATAGTTATTTATGATACAAGTGTTAAAAGTGGCATTTTATTTTGTGAGTGGGGAATATTGCGAAACGAGCGTTAGCGAGTGGATCAACCTCACGAGCAAAATAAAATCACTTTTAAAAAATGTATCATACAAATTTTTTTGTACAACAGTTACTGCTAGAAGGAAAAAACAAAAAAAACAAAAAAAAATGTGATCCATAAAGATTCGAACACACTATTTTGAGTTACAAGGCTAACGCTCCAAATATAATAAACCCCAACGCACTTTATTTATGAATGTCATTATTTGTCAGTGATAAAGGACCTTCTATAGTTGGACTGAATACTACTTCGTTTGAAACTTCGAAAAGAATTAGTTTTACCAATTACACCAACGGCCAAATACATGTGTGAACTTTTTTAAATGATTCCTCTTGAGTAGGTGTTCTGATTATAATATCTGATTGAAGTGTTTCTATTAAAGAGATCTAGGTATATTACCGAGTATCCATCATCTCATCAGTCATTTTTCTTTTAACTGTTAAAAGTGATTTTGTGAAAACGTCAGTTTTTAGTTCACATGTCTATGAATTAAAAACGTTATTTTTAATGACAGTTGTTCAAAAACAATGTTTTCTGCTGTGAAGATCATTTCATATGATAAGCGTGTAGATGCCTCATAACTTTGAAATTATCATGAAAATTTCACACCTCACTTTTTCAGCCAATCAAATAATTGATTTGTATTTAGTTGCCATGGCAAATCAAAAAATTTCCGGAAATTTTTATCCTCCTGGGTACCCTGGGCGAAATTAATAAGTGGAAATTTTTCTGTCAAATATTTGACATGTGATAGTTAACATTTTGCTTTTATGTACAAATGGAATGTTATTTTTCATATGAAAGGAGATAATATTTCATAATTATATCTTCACTAAATATTTTGAATGTGTCTGAAAATATTTTGAGAACTTGCATTTCAACGATGAATAGGTCCATCGGTAAAAAATGTATATCAATCAAATCTATCTATGCATGACTTGATGAACTTAATATTTGAAACAATTTTATTCAACTTATCTTTTCGTGAATACTCGGCTGAAATTTGCAAGAATTCCTTTCCACATCACTTCCCAATAGACAATCCGCATGGACCAGTCAAAACTATTTTAGTTCTGCGTGATGTGCAATGTAATTTTAGGTTGAAAATGTCGCAAAATGAATTTTCCTTTCTCACATACAAACACCTCCACTAATACCAACGCGTAACTGTCATTATATCAACAAAAACCATTCATGGCCCACTGATGTTACAACTTGTTTTCTCTCAGAATAATCTACAAGTCAGTTGAATTAACCATTAATTTAATATATTTTGGTGTGAAATTTTCTTACCGAATCCCCCGCGTGCTTGAATTAATTGCTGGAAATTTATCTCGTACATGAATTTTTCCGGCAATAATTCAAGCACTGGGGAGATTATAAGTGAAAACAATAGACCTTTCTAGTATGAGAGAGAATAAACTAGTATATTTTGTGCGCAACTTGTAGAAAAAGTGTTAAAAAAGACGCGCGAACGAGAGAGAGCACAGGAGGAGCCTTTCGATCTGTGACATTTATTAAGTCATTTGACATTCTATCATTGAAATATCATGATCATTAACCCTAAATATTATTATTGATATCTGTTTTAGTTATAATTGTTTAAATAATGTTATCTTGCCACATGTGTACCAAGGGTTACTGGAGGAGTAAATATCTTGTTCAAAGGTTATTTGGAAAACCAGAAGAAATATACAGGATGTCATTTGAAAACAAAGCTTGGGGTTACTTCCGGTTTAACCGGAAGTGATAAATTCTCATTAGTGAAATCAAAATAATATGAGTATTGAAATATTATAGTTGGTTATTAGACGACAAATCAGTACTGAATTTTTCCACATCAGCGGTGACAAAACAACTTCTTGGCGGCATCCTGGAGAAATGTGAGCTCCCAAATTATTCTTTAACACACGAACATATCTTTGATTGCAAATGTTGTTATTTAATTAGTCTTAATTTGTGTTTTGCACGATAAAATTACATTATTAAGTTAATAGAGGTTTCATTACCTGGATTTAAATCGCAGAACTGTTTTTATTTACCTGAGTCAAGGCCAAACATATTACCGAAAACACCAGAATAAATCAACTCTAACTTTTATTGAAATAATACTTTTTCATGCAAATATACATTTTGTAACTACCGGAGTCCTTCAATGGTCCAATATTGAACCATCTTATGATTCAGTTTTGGTTTCAAAGATATAGTAGCCCTGAAAAAGTAGCACCAGTAGCGGTATGAAGAGTACTATCATCTGCGAAAGGTATACTTACTAAACAAGACTGAGTGAGTGAGAGAGCAAGTGAGGGAGTAGAGGTGAGGGTGTGAGCAAGAAAAGTGGGTATGTTTTTTGGGTGGAGGCTTATTCGTAACTGTTTTTGTAAAAGAGTTTTTGTTACATTTTGTATACTTCACCCTCTTTTGCTTCTTCATTTGTCTTTCTTTTCAAATCTCATCTATGAAATTTTTTTGAGATATCTCTGTAAATTTAGACCTTTAATATATCTTTCGCTTGCTTCTCTTTTAATCCAGTACGATTGAGTTTTGAGACAATTGATTGTAGCACCACCAAACTTGGTATGCAAGTAGTTGGAACCATGATAAACACGAAAAAAAAAATTGTTTACCAAAATTCCAAGAGTGGAACATATTTTTTTATTCGTTTGAAAGTAAATAAATAAATTTTTGCTGTAATCTTGGAAAGTATACGATTTATCGCAAAAAAACTCAACAGGGTGGAAGACAATTCAATTCTCCACAAAAATGATTCCTAGTATTTTTTTATGAAATGCGGTCGTTTCCTCAGAAAACGTGATTGAACGCCGAATTCAAATTTTAGGTACACCCTACTCGCCGCTGAAAGTTCTGGCGGAGCCGAATATTTGATTGGTCATAACTCTGCTAAAAATGATCGGAGAAGAAAAAGGAAAAGTTCATATCGTTTCTGAAGACTCCTATACCTTCTCATGCAAATATGATAATATATGCGAGTATTTGAGTACCTAAAATGTGTTTTGTCGCACTTCACGGAGATGTTTGCGGGTGGCCGGAGATCCAAAAATCATGAATAATTTATTAAATATGGAATTATTATACTAAAACAGCAACCCATACCCTCTTTGGACTATATGCAACAATTTTAAAGTAGTGTGACAGGTCCCACCTATACATGCCAAAAAAAACTTTGTTTTACTCCTGCCTCATTTTTAACTTACCCATAAAATCGGCATTCTCTTCACTAAATGTTGAAAATAATCGCTTATTCATATGCTATGTGAAGTGCAAACCTCAAGCTTGAAATAACATATTTAATTTTTTATGTAGGATGTGTATGAGCGATTATTTTCAACATTTACTGAAGAAACTAGAGGGATTATGGGTGAGTTGAAAACTCTCAAGAGAACTTGTTACTTCAATTATGGTATGGAAATAGAATTGAACCAGTTTCAAAAATTATTTAGTTCTTCACAGTTTATTGGAGGGGAAAGTCCCCCCATTCCCCCCATAGGTAGTCCCTGTTACTCGTATGCAAAAGTAGAACATGAGGTGATTATCTGTGCGAAAACTACCACTTCCCTGGCTAATACTGAGGTCGACATTTTACTATATCTGAAAGAACATTTTCCGAAATTATTTTTATGCTTATACATCGAAAGAAAATTTCTATTATTCCAATGACATTGTCAAACTATTTAGATTTCCCTATTTACTGACTGAGAGCAATAAAAACGATATAGAAATTTCGAGTCAAACAACAGTTGAGGTGCCATATTCGCCATATACAGTTGACCATAAAAAGAAAAAGTGTGTTCAAAAAAGAACACCAAAATGGGTTCGTAGGCAAATTCGCAATCGTTACAAGTTGAAATCTCTTGCAATCTCAAGTGATCCACCCGGTTGAAAGAATCATTAACTAAGTGAGGGTACATCCAGACGTTAAGTTACCAAATAATACATTTTTTATTGAAATTTAATAATCTATTGGCACATATTACGGTTCTTTTTTTTGCTCCGACTATAAGCGGTCCTATTGAGCGGTTTGGAGACATAGTCGTATCAAAGGGGTTTTTATATAAATAATAAAATAAAATAAAATAAAATTTAATAAAATAAAATAAATAAAATAATAGAATGAAGGCTTTCACGGCCAGAAGTAGAATAAAGAAATGCGGTTTCCGGGCTTCGGGGTAGTGGTTGGTTCACCTCCATGGACGTTTCGTTCGCAACTGCGGTGAGCATCTTCAGCGGATGTTTTGAATAACGGTAGAATTTTGGTGGGTTACTGGGAGTAGCGAGGTGGTCTCGTGGATCTTTCGCTGAAATGAGCAAATAATCAATCTGACTGGTCGGTTTGTAAATGACTTTGACGTCGTATTTTGCCAGTACTTTTCCAATCCGGTCGGTGACTCTTCTAATATTAGGCAGGAAAGCTCTGCTTGATTGTGTTTTCGGGCTGTTGCCGTCTATTCAATACAACCTAGGCTTACTAGCCTCGAAATTTCGAGGAAAAACTCCAAATTTCGAGAAAAAAGTTGACATTTCAAGAAAAAAGTCGACTTTTATGTCAAAATTTGATTATCTAACTTTAATGTTGAAATATCGAGAAAAAAACAAAAACTTCAAAATTTCGATGTGCTACTCGAAATTTTTACTTTTATTCTAAAGTCGAAATGATAAAACTCTTGTGCCCCTCCTGCGCTTTCGTATGTTATTTATTGTCTTTTTACACATTGAAAATGAATATTCTTGTACATACGATAGAAATCGGGACGGCACTGGCTTTAATGCTATCACAAAAAATCATAATTGCACAAATTCATCAACATAAAATTTAAATTCAATATGTAATAATTTCACTACAAATACCGTTGGCGACCTCATAATTGCTAATAATTTTTCTGAACAGTCTAAGAACTTATTTTTGTGGAACGGTTTCTACAAAAGTTTTGTTATCAACCCTTTCTGTTGAAGTTGTATAGCTTATGTGAATTGTTAAACAATTTGTGTTTTAGTAGATTGTGGCTCGCAAACTAGGTACTATTTGTCTCTAAGAAGCCAGTCAGGTAGGTAAACTTCAAAATGAGTCATCCTCTAATTATTCTGGTTTTTACAATGACCAGACTAGACCAGACAATTGCATATCAATTGATCAGAAAAGTACTTGCACAGGTACTTTTTAAATGTGATCCAGAAGTTTTTTTTTTTCAATAGATAGAGCATTGATAGTTCTAATTGAGTGCAATAAATTCTAAATAAAAATAAAAATTTCAAGGCCTACTTCGAATTTTTTTTAAGGTAAAAAATCCAAAAACATACTAACGATTTTTTTAAATAGAATTTGGCAACGCCACTGGATTCACGACATTTTCAAGTGGTTACTGTGAAAATTACATAGGAATGCGTCCATCAATAAAAAAGTTATATGGGTATAAAATTTGAAAATTTTGTTAATAAATCAACCGACCACTTCAATTTCAGAACTTTTATCAAAATTCTGACAACACAACTGGATTAAAAATTTTTCGAAGTATGTTTGGTCAGAATTTCATCGAAATCTGTGCACAAATAAAAAAATTATAAAATGATAAAATAAAATTTTCCTAAAATTCCACTAATTTCATATTTTATTATTTTATAATTTTTTTATTTATGAACAGATTTTGATAAAATTCTGACCAAATGTATTTCGAAGTATTCTGAATCCAGTGGTTTAGTCAGATTTTGATGACAGTTCTGAAATTGAAGAGGTGGGTTGATTTATTGACATAATTTACAAATATCATTCCCATATAACTTTTTAATTCATGGAGACATTCCTACGTAATTTTCACATAAATCACTTGAGAATGTCGTGAATCCAGTGGCGTCGTCTAATTCTATATAAAAAAAATCGATAGTATGTTTTTTGGATTTTTGACCTTGAAAAAAATTCGAAGTAGGCCTTGAAATTTTTATTTTCATTTCGAATTTATGTCGCTCAACTAGAACTATTGATGCTCTACCTATTGAAAAAAAAAATCTGAATAAATAACAGTTTTAGAGAGGTGGCCCGCTTTCAAATGGGTCACTCTGTATATCCGGGAAAAAAGTACTCACTTTTTTCCCGTTGGCAAATGTACTCACTTTTTTCCCGGTTCTCGAGGAAAAAAAGTAATTTCATAAAAAGTTATATTTTATTACCTGTCAACAGAAATAAAATGTCAAACTTTTTTCCTGTCACAGAAAAAATTATTTTTATTATACAGGGTTATTCATGTTATTCGATACGAAGCATTATGGCTAAAGCATTTGATTTTTTGAACGTTGTTTCTTTACGATTATTGGCCCTACATTTTAAAATCTCTGGCTGATGGATCGAAATAAGGAGATGACAGTTGCATCGGAAATGGGATATTGGACGCTACTCTAGGTGTTGCACAAGGATCAATTTTGGGACCACTCATCTTCGTGTTATTTGTTAATGACGTTTCACAGTATATTGAGCATTTTCAGTTTCCCCTGTACATATGCCGATGATCTCAAGATATTCAGAAGACTCGAAAGCCGAGAAGACTCTGGTACCCTTCAAGATGATCTCAATAGTCTCCCGAATTACTTTTCAGTATCTGACCCTGACCTTTACTCTCTACAACACTAAATTCAAAATACTGATTTCCACATGAAAGAAATCACCCATTAATTAATGACTATTATATTAATGGCACCGGTTCGCAGAGAAACAAGCTTTGTTTTGAGATCTAATCATGAATTCAATCAAAAAACTTGTTTGTTACTTATTGTCAACTCCATCGTTCGTTCTAATCTGGAATATGGATGTGTAATATTCGCCTCGATAGTTTGGAATTTTTATAATACTTATTTAATAGTAAGAATGATAAGAATATTATTGGTGAAACATTTGTATATCAGATATTTATAGGTTATTAGTTGCCAAAGAAAATGAGAACTGGCTTTATGACAGGATTTATTCGGATCTGTCACTGTTGTTGCATGAAACTGTCGGTTGTCTAGCAACAGCCGTTAAAAAAAGTGCACTTTTTTTACGCTTTTCCGTTTAATAATGAAATCGTATGTTGATAGTGAAATATTGTAATACTTTACGCACACAAACCACACAAAAATAGTAGAATTTTTTTGACAGTTGTAGAAAAATGATATATTTGATTATTTTTTTCGTATGATTTTCAACCAATCGGAACGTTCAATCGAGTTAAGTTACCTCGTATAATTTCGATAATAGCAAATTATACATAGACTAACTCCACCAATCAGAAATTTAGAAATATATGAATTTCCATAGTAATCAATTCATATTGCTACATACAAACAAAGCGCATCGTAAAGTTTTGACGTTTATCTTATCATTATATTACGAAGGCGTAGATCGGACATGCGATATTTTTTTTTCTTAATTACGAGTTGTAACTCGAAAGTAGTGTTAATTTCGAGTTACAACTCGAAATAAGCTTATTTTCTAGTTATAACTCAAAATTAGTGTTGAATTAAGGTAATTTCGACCTACCCTGTCACTAACGAGAGGCAAGAACTTCGAAGCAGTCTCGAAACGAGTTTTGTTTTATCCAACAAGTGGAAGATATCGTTTTTTACGAGATAATAATTATTAAGTTTTAAATATGAACGTGAGTTATGGATTATAACACACTAGTGTGTTATTTGATAGTTTGCGAGTGTTATAATCCACTAATAACACACTAGTGTGTTATTTGATAGTTTACTTGTCTAACTATCATGTGTTGGATTAGTATATTCTGTGACAAGGTTAGAATGAAAAATTTTTTGCGAGTGGGAATAAGTAACTACGAGCATAATGAATTTTCATTCTAAACGAGTAAGAGACTGCTTTCTCCACAACCACAAATTTCACACATAATCAAATGGAAAGCAAAAAATTATTTTGACAGTTCATTTCAGATCTTGTCGCTATGATGCCAGTCAAGGCTAACTTAATTATTGCTACAACAATGTCAGAATATTAATTCTTATACAAGTGATTTAATGAAATACACGCAAAATGCATAAGACAGCAAGTGTTTTAGAATATTTATTCCATATCAAGAGCGTGAATATTACCATTCTGTTATCAAAAATGATTTCAGAATTGGCAAATTCTCTGTAAGTTGTGGAGAAAAAAGTCTTCTTCTTCTTTTGTAACTGTTTTCCAAATTATCAATCACTTGTTTCATAATGATAATGTAGGAATCTGCAAAATTTTATTTGTTGGCCTCTGCACACGTCAAAGCACATCTCATCGGACATTCACCTTACTTTTTTTTCTTGTTACATGGAATTCTTGCTTCTATATAAAGTATTCACAAAACAATCGTTTTCACTCATGTAATCTATGAATTTGTTTACTCTGTTGAGAATATCCGAAAATATCTTGTAAATCAACCCTGCTGTATTATTTCAAAGCGTATTTTATAATACAATATGCAGAATGTACGGTGGTGCTGTGGGTTTTCTGGTTTTCCCACAGTTGAAAAGTAAACATGTCACTAAAAATTAGTAGATCTCCCCGGAGCGCCACGTCAAATAAGAACTATTAGCCCTTTTCTACCGGCAAATATAATGGATTTGGGTACACTCTGCGACTTTTATGAGGAACTATTATTATTATTAGTTCTTTGCTTTGAACAAATTGGAAGCAGGAAGTGAGATATTCAAATAGTAACAAAAATGTGGAAGCTATTACTAATGTTCCATAACTTTTTGGAATATTCTGTGAAAAGTCAACTTCGGAAAAAAAATGTTTTTCTTGAAAATTTGCATTTTTACTTTTACGGTAAAGAATCCAATCAATGTTTTCCAAAATTTCTCGTCTCGCCCATTACGTTTATGGAAATCAGTTGGAACGAGGTCGACCAGATTCGCAAAACTGATACTTATAGCCTTGTGAAGCGAATAAAATGGAATTTGCTTCAGACATTTTACTTTTGATTGAATCCTCCACATATTCATCGGCCGTACCATCATGGTCAAGGATTTGGCGTTCGAGGCTGATTCTGTTTTGTCGGGTATGGTATTCGATGTATACCGGAAGAAATAACTGGTAGTGGAAGGAGGGACAAATAGGTAGATACAATATTTTTCGACTTTGTGATAGTTCGAAGGTTAGCGTTAACACCAACGTGGGGATGTTAGGACCCTCTCACGAAGACATCCAGGGCACCCTTTGGTAGGTCGATCTCCTGATCTCCTGATACGAGGACGGGAGAGATGCTACTTCTGCACCCTTTTCTCTATTTTCCTTGCCCCTGGGTTGGGATTCCATGAAGAAATGAAACACTATTTAAGAATACATGAATTTAATTGTGAATTTCATAAAATAAACCTTATTTATTATGTTCAGAACGAAGAGAAAAACAAAGTATAGATATTTTGAGAATACTTACATTTAATTAATCTGTTTGCTTAACATTCTATCATTTCAAAAATGTTATTGAACATAAAATTTAATTCTTTTTGAAGAAATTTCATAATAATTTCACAAAAAAAATATTCCATCCTGTATACAATATAATATTTTGACCCGTTCATTTCTTGTTGTCACCCAGTATGTAGCTGTATCTTCTTCATATCCGAACCATCCGGTTATTAATGATTTTTAGAAGCTTCGCAATTACTGAACCGAATATTTTTTGGATACATTCTCAGGTGATGATGACATCAACGGTCAAGGTTGAATGAATAACATTTTCACAAGGCTATGCGGAAGAATAAAGGAGTTTTTAATGAAAATTTGGTTTTGTGGAGAAAATTCGATTTTTGCGCGATGGCCTTTTGGGATTTTTACGTTCCACGGTCTGAAAATGAAAAAAATAACATCAAGAAAATCGATTCAAGTGTTAGACCAGGGCCAATTATTTTTGAAGAAAAAAATTCTTATCGGTATAGTTGCGTCGTCAATATATCTTTATTTCTTAATGAAATCACCATCGTGTTCCACACAAGCTGCTAGTCTTCTGGTAAATGAGTCTTTAGCAAGCATTACTCCATCAGTTGAACGGAAGGCTTCTGTGATCCTGCATCTGCAGTGGTCGGACGATATCAAAAAACCCTTTTTTTCACGTACTCTCAAAGAAAGAAATCTATAGGAGTAAGGTCTGGGGATCTCGTTTGCCACGGAATCTCAGTATAAACTGAAGCACCATCGTGCTGAAACTGAATGGTCATTCGGGTGTTCAAATGCACTTCTTCCAACATTCGGGGAAGACGTTCGCGAAGAAAATGTAAATATTCCCAATAGGGCTCAATAATGTGATTTTTAATAATTCCTCAGAAAAAAGAATTTTGTTCATAATCCTTGTTGATCATATACCATTCTTGTAAATACAAAACGCAACTCTATTTGCAAAATTATTACCATACAATTCTTGATGAAGGTTCAGTTGAAAAGGGTGAAATTTATGTTTCAATACTATTCTCTTTACGCTACTTAGTGAAATATTCGTTTCCACTGTTATTTTCCTCATGTTCGAGTGAGGTTTTTCCTGTAGCATCAATATAACTTGCAAATTCATTTTCTTCATTGATTCGACCACCAACAATTTCCTCTTCAGTTTAAGACAATCACCCCTAATTATTCCTCGACTTGTCTTTGGAGATTGTAGGAGTTCTCACTGCTGGGAATCGTATAGATAAGGCCGTTTATTTTTTGAAATTAGTTTTCAGTTTTCAGCTTTCGAAATGTTCACTATTAGTGATCGACTTTGAGAACTTTGAGAATTTTGATGGGTAAAGAATCTCGCACACTTCTTATGCAAAAGTTATTCGGTCAAATTTTCCAAAATTTTGATATGAGTATGACGTGCTTTGGTTTCTATGTTTTTTTTCTTTAGAATTCGAATTATTGTTTGAGTTTTCAAGTTTGTTTTTAGTTCTGAAAAAATATAAATTAAAATGTCGAAAATTTTAATGTGATGTTGATGTGTTTTGGTTCCTATGTTTTTTTCTTTAGAATTTAAAGCATTGTTTAAGTTTCCAAGTTTGTTTTGGTTCTGAAAAATTACAAATGAAAACAATTAAAAATATAATAAAATTTTGAAGAGGGGAAGAGGGGGATTCTCCATGAAAATTGAAAAATTAAAATGTGATTTATTTGTAATATCTAACAGAAAACAACTACTTCTCCGGCTAAAACCACGCCGTACATTGAACTACATCTGATAGATATTGTGAAAGGACTCTAACTGAAAAGAAAAAATCTGAAAGTGAAAATTCGCATTTTCATTCAGATAGTTGATTTTTTATAATTTTCTCTAGTTTAGATAGGGAGAATGTTATCTATCAGATGTAGTTCAATGACTTTAGCCGGGGAAGTAGTTATTTTCTGTTAGATATTACAAATAAATGAAATTTTTCATTTTTCAATTTTCAATTTTTCAATTTTTCAACATGAATTCCTCGCAGGAGGTTATCTTGAACGATGGAAAATAGCGACTAAATATAGTATAAATATTAAAATTTATTTCAGTTTTTTAAAGAATATATTTCTTTATCTCCATGCGGTCTATATTTGCTCCAATACTGAAAGGTTTATAATAAATTGAATGCTGTTTTTAGAGTACGAATGAAATTGCAAGTGCGATATTCAAACTATAGCATCCTTTCACTGTAGTTAAATATTTGCCACTTAATCAATGTCGTACATTATTGGCTCTGCTGATGATCCTAGTTTACAAATAATTAAATTTTGTTGTTGAACAATTCCAATATTTTTCCGATAAACTGGTCTCGCGAGAAGACTCGCTCCGAATATCCCACAGTTTGATGCATAAATTACCGTCCTCCTACGAAATTTTATTGATGCAAATCTTATTGAAATGAATATATATGAAAAATATTCACGTTTCGCGTTTCTTCCTTGTCGTTCGTTACACCGATAGGTACGTGTGATTATTGTAATAGATGCACGCCTGTGTTGTTTACTTTGCCCAAGAGAAGTGTTGTTATTTATCTTTGGAGTTAAGGTCTCCAATTAGTGAGCTGGATTAATTAACATTTGGTGTAATATTCGTGCGGCTGTTCTTGAAAGTTTGGCGAAAAGGTGAATACTTTATATAAATATCTTGATTTAGTTGAAATAACGCCATTTCAGAAAAGATAGCATTGAAATCTTTTACAAAATGTTTAAGACCCTACTTATTTGAAACACCTTAATGTACCTAATACTTTTCAATATCTGTTTAGTAAAACGCTTCGAACGAAATGTTTCTCAATATTTTACTGACCTTTCAGTGAATAATTGAAAAATGTATTCGCCGTAAATAAATGCTAGAGAGCTGAAAGACATTTATGATATGATATCTGAATACAAAAACGCGCAGACCTGGCTGAAGGGTAGTGGTGCTTAACCAACTTTCAAATTTTTACATGAGTAAAATTTTGAAATTTGAAATATTCTCCAAACCGTTTGAAATTTAATTAATTTAAAATAAATATTTGAGTAGTAGAAAAATAAAAAAATCCAGATTATTCAGTCGGGCTTAAAACTTAGCCAGGTGTAAGCAAAATAATATTTCAAAAGAATAAAAAATAGTAATTTACGTAACAAGTCCGGAAAACACTGTTTTTTTGAACGAGTGGACAATATTCTAGGACGAGCATAGCGAGTCCTGGAAGTCTACGAGTCCAAAAAAACTGTTTTCGGACGTGTTGCGTACACAATTTTTTCGGCAATCATGTAGAATAACAAATCGAGACACATTTATTTATTGTATTCCTTTGTAGAAGAAAATTTCGCACATTTTAATTCTTATTTGTATTAAATATTGAAATTCGAAGAGAAAATAAGTACAAACAAAAACATTCTAATTCTTATTTATATTAATATTAATACTAAAATTCGAGCATTTCCCGGACTAGTCCGGGAAGTGATACTTTCTCAAAGAAAATCGGTTGCCGAAAAAATATATTTGAGGCATGTTGAAATTTCAACAGAGTAATATCTATAACACGGAATAAATATTTTCAAATAACCACCTGCTAGATAATCGAGAATATTATATACGGTGTCCTTCAAAGAGTTGACATCATATGACAACAACTTTTAGTAATAAAATATTTTGAAATTCGACTCGAGCGTTAGGTCCTGAAAACAACACGATTTCTTTTCCTCTCAGATCAATAGAAACGATCGTGATGACTATAATAGTTTTTTTTATGGAATCGATGAATGATCCAGCCACCTTGGACCATTGTTCTTCATAATTCACATAAATGACCTTTTGACTATTTTTTTGATTATTCAATGAATGACAGACGGATGGACATACGGACGGATGGCCGAACGGAAGGACGGACGGATGGACGGATGGACGGATGGACGGATGGACGGACGGACGGACGGACGGATGGACGGATGGACGGATGGACGGATGGACGGATGGACGGATGGACGGACGGACGGACGGACGGATGGACGGACGGACGGACGGACGGACGGACGGACGGACGGACGGACGGACGGACGGATGGACGGACGGACGGACGGACGGACGGATGGACGGACGGACGGATGGACGGATGGACGGATGGACGGATGGACGGATGGACGGATGGACGGATGGACGGATGGACGGATGGACGGATGGACGGATGGACGGATGGACGGATGGACGGATGGACGGATCGACGGATCGACGGATCGACGGATCGACGGATCGACGGATCGACGGATGGACGGATGGACGGAAGGACGGAAGGACGGAAGGACGGAAGGACGGAAGGACGGAAGGACGGAAGGACGAAAGGACGAAAGGACGAAAGGACGAAAGGACGAAAGGACGAAAGGACGAAAGGACGAAAGGACGAAAGGACGAAGGGACGAAAGGACGAAAGGACGAAAGGACGAAAGGGCGGAAGGACGGAAGGACGGAAAGGACGAACGGAAGGAAGGACTGATTGATGGATGGATGGATGGGAGGATGGATGGATGGGAGGATGGATGGATGGGAGGATGGATGGAAGGAAGGACGGGGGGTCGGACGGAAGAATGGATGGATGGATGAATTATTGAATGAAAGAATGAATAAATGAATGAATGATTGAATGACTCAATGACTGAATTATGGAGATAGGGACATTGATACCTCATCAGACATCACCTGGGGGGAGGGGCAGATTGAAAAAAAATGAATGCTACAAAATTATTCTTTATGTCAAGACTAGATTGACAGGTACATTTTTTTATAGTAGTGGTATGCAAGCCTGGATACTGTTTTGACTTCGGATCAAGAAGATAACATCGCATAGGAACTTCATACACATAAAAATCGCCTTGAAAATACGAAATAGTTGACATTTCATGACAGCTTCCATTTTTGCATTGTCTGTGTGCCTAAATCTAGGTTCAGATCATGGTTCACGCATGCTTCAATCTGAACACACGATTACTAAATTTTTCCACTTTAAGTACATATTGAATACAAGTGTTAGGAAATATTTGTTGTTTTATGATGCATTTGATACCATAAAGACATTATCTTCTGACGGAAACCCCTGGGAAGTCCCAAATAAGTCCTTGGAAACCCCTGGGAAGTTCCAACCTTGTACCGCAGGTACGCTCTGGGACATAAAAGAGACGTAACTGTGATGTTTCTTTGTTGTTAGGGGATGTTACCACATAACTTTCCACATATTTATTAAACTATTCTGCAACAATCAGCTGTGAGGGTCTACATTTTGTGACATCAAAACTTCGCCAAAGTAGTATGAAATGAAAAATCAAAGAACTTGATAAAACAAAAAATTGGGATCATAGCTATTTATTTTTATGTTCGGTATAACCGTCAGCAATATTTTTTTTCCAGTAGGTCTTAGTCTTCCAAAAACTTATCAGTTTTGTATCAAGACCTACCTCACATCTCGTCTGGAATACTCATCCTATATTCCAACAAATCGAATACAAACATTCAATCACTCACACATTTTTCTTGCAGTTTAGAATTCAAATCATAACAAATTACTGATCATGATCATGGTCATTATCATCATTAATTGCGAATCCATAGTCCTATTAGTGTCTACTAATAGGGATAAAATATTTTAACTTTGAATAAATTACTTTCTTTAGATAATTACCACATAGAATGCCTCCATTCTTTGACGATTTTGATAAGTCTTGTATTTCGTCCAAATTATGCAGCATCGAATTACTTATCAACATTACCATTAAATGACATATCTCCTTAAAAAATACTTCTTAGTTGATGAACTTTATGAATTTGATTAGATTAGTTTCTTCTACTGGTGAGCTTTAATACCGGTACGTGGGCGACCGAGCTTTGGTAATTTTTTTTGTAACATCGTGATTTTTTTGAGATTATTTAGATACGAATCACATACTCATTGCATATGACTATATTGCAATCTTACCTACCTATGAACTGTAGTCATTTGATTTAAAAAACAACATGAATGTATTCAGTTCGACACTTTATTTTGAACATTCTTAAGATAATAATATTTCCTTCCATAGTATGTTTCTTGTGTATCTAGGATTTTCAGCTGGAATGAGTAGGTACTTTTGATGAATTTGGTCGCTAATCTCGTAAAAAAACAGCATAACACTAAAGTTCTTAAGTCTACTCCAAATACTGTAATAGTCATTTATGATACAAGTGTTAAAAGTGGCATTTTATTTTGTGAGTGGGGAATATTGCGAAACGAGCGTTAGCGAGTAGATCAACCCCACGAGCAAAATAAAATTACTTCTACCAAATGTATCATACAAATTTTTTTATACAACAGTTACTGCTATTAAGAAAAAACAAAAAAAATATAAGATCCATAAGGATTCGAACACACGATCTTTGGATTACAAAGAGGTTTCAAATATAATGACCTCTATGGAAATTTTTGGTGACACACCTCGGACTCCAAAACTATGCAACCGCTGAAAAAAGATGTGATTAACGGAGTTGATTGCCTTGAGAAGTCTGAAAACACTTGAATGCACTTTTCTAATATAAAATTCAAATTTAATTTATTTCTTTTCCGTGCATGTTAATAGAAGCTTTTATTTAAACCAGTTTTTCTTTTTCCTTTTTGTACTTCTTAGCATTGGAATATGTTCAGTAGAGATAGACATAAAAAATCGAAAATTTAACAAAATAATAATTCCAAAAGTTCTCAAACTTAGGTCAAGTAAATGGTACATCGAGAAAGCAATAAATCTCAATTTGTAACCTGATTCGAATGGTAATTAAGTTGAATTTTGCTGTATACTAGTTGAGAAAATTCTGAAAGTTCTGATGCAAACTTGGAGTAGTATTGAATATATTATTTCATATCACGAGTCAAGTTTGCAACCAATTCAAGTGTACGGAACATTTTTTTTTATCGACCTATAATGTTTTTTTTTGATATACCATAAGAGAAACCAGAGAAAGTTCCAAAAGTTTTGCAAACTTGACATATACATCGCAAAAATATTCCGAATAGTTGTGTAGATTTGCAACCTTTTAGATAGAATAGATCTTATTATTTCCAAACCAATTCAAATACATTTTTCAGCAAGTTTTGATAACGGAGGCAGATATAGACTTCGAAACGTCAAATTTGATCTCATTTTTTCAGAAAGGCAAATTCAGTATAGGATACATTACCGACAAAAATTAATTTCATTCAAGACAGCAGTCTTGTGAACGCAGTAAATTATCGACCACATAAATTCCAGAAGCTTTTTTTAAAAAAATTTAAAATTAATACATTCTGTCCTTGACTGTTCTTGAACCTCACAGGATCCCTGTATGGTTTATTCAAAGACGATAATTAACGTATATTTAATTGAAAGTGATATTGAAGATAATTCGTCGGGAAGTGGCTGTGACAACAACAACTATGATCGACGTTTTCTTAGATGTTTAATAAATAAATACTTAAAATTTGACAAGGACGTGGGGGACCAACAAAAAAATTAGCACCACAAAGTGTGAGAATTATTTACCACTCTTTAATACGGAAACATTGTTTGTTAATCATTTTCAATGCAACACTGAAATTATATATCAGTGGCGTACACTTGATAAATTACTATAGTTTTTTCAACTATTTCCGGAGTTTTGATGGAACATCAAATAATGAAATCAACCCGCATCTTTTCTACTTTTTATACTGTTGAAATCCCATATTATTTCCATTATTGTGTCAAATTCATTTGTCGTTTTTCAATGTCGTAGTGTACATTATTTGTGGTGATAGTTGGACACTAAAAGATCGAGTTTATTAGTAGGCAGCGTGTTCACATCACGTATGCTTGTGGGTTGCCAGTACCAGCTATTCTCGACCACAAGCCTTTTTGTCACAACCTGCTTAATTTTGTTGGTTTAAAATGTGTGTGACAAATGGCACAAGGGCATTGATCTTTGCTTTTGAAACATAGCCGTAATTTTTTGGTCGAAAGAAACAGCATAATGTCAGCCGAGCGCATGCTATATCCCTAAATTTCACAAGAAACTTGCAAGAGCTTTGCGCTCGGCTGACATTTCACGCGCGTGGTGCGCTGGGTTTCTTTTATCCTATATTTCGCAAATCTGCCTGCGATGCGCGCGGGAATTTGCGGAACGTCAGGCGAGTGTATGTGCATTTTCATTATCGCCTTGTCTATTTTATTGATTGCCATGTGGAAACGCTAGGTCTATTGTGATTCCACATAAAATTGCAATGGCTATGCGCTCGATTGATTTCTCGCAAAATCGCTAGCGCGGTGCGTGCGGTTGCGCTCGACAAACATTTCGTAAATCCATGCGAGCTATGGGTGCCCGAAATGTCGAACGAGCACGCGCAATACAAGCGCAATACCATTTGTCGATTTTCTTTTACATCATGTAGGAGCATTCGATTGTCTAATAGTTATTTATGCAACAAGTGCAAAAAGTAGGCCATCAGGCCGAGTTGGACAACACGTCGAGTGCAATAAACTCTTTTTGCACGAGTTTCATACAATATTTTTTCTATACGTTCATGCAAAAACCAGAAAATGTTTCATTTAGGTGGCACTAAACTGTAAGGAAGACATCGTTTGTTTAAATCTATCTGCTAAAAGTAATTCAAAAACATTTTGTGTAATTCAGATGTTATTGGAAGGAAAATTTAATTTTTAACAAATTGCATTTTCTAGTAATTTCATAGTCCATTATATAATGAATATGATGAAACATGCAACTATTTAAAAGATAATACAATCTCACAGAAAATGGGCTAAATTTGGCGTCGATTTGAAAGTTTATGTCTGTCATGATGACAGAACGCTATAGTAGAATGACAGATGAGTGCAATAAAGTCTTTTCCTACAAGCGTGCGTGATTCACCCTCTACCGCACGCAATTCAGTTTGGAAAGTGTCATTTTCCCACAGTTGTGCGGGAAAAGTTTTCCCACACTGGTGCGGGAAATTTTTTCCCACACTAGTGCGGGAAAAACATTTATATGATATCCTCGTAAAATATAAGTGGTGGGTGACAAAATATGAAAGTTCAAGCTTTTTTGTTGCAATACTAAGTGAGTTTGTTCAAAATCATCCATCAATTTGCACTATTTATTGAAAAAATAAACAAATATTGATAAATGAAAATGTATCGTTATGAAAATCACCCTATATATAGGCTTTGATTGATCTGATAACGAGTAGGTAACAATTGATGTTGTCATGCCGATCAATACACATTTGCTTGTAATTGTCAGAGTGACAGACAAAGCGTTACTTATATAAAATTTTCGATTCAGTGAAATTGCCACAATGGATTATTCATCTGATGAAGAACTTCCACAAGAAATCGTGCAAGCAGCTACAGATGCGAACTTAGAGTTATTGCCAACGAAATCTAAACAAAGGTATGAGAAGCAATACACGAGTTTTATTGAATGGTGCAACAATAAAAAAGTGAAAACACCAAATAAAGAAGAAGTATTCTTAGCTTATTTTCTAGAAATGTCTAAAACAGAAGCCGAACACTTAATGGGCAAGATATTCAATATTGAAGAGTGTATTCAAAGTAAAGCAAAATTTGTTTCTTACGCTTGTAGAAAAAGTATTGTTCCTAACTCATGCGGAAAGTGTCTTTCCGCACTTGTTAGGAAAATTACTATTATTGCACTGTTTATTGCACTCAGTGCAATAAAGAGACAGTTTTTCCACCAAATATAGTTCAATAAAGTTTTGTTTTTTGCATGAACGTAGAAAAAATCATTTGTGAAGGTCCCTTCTGTTTTACCTAGTTACGTTTGGTAAATTTTGATCAGAGTCAATTCATTTGACAACGCTGTATATAAGTAACAAAACATATTAGTACGGACACGGACACCTCAACTAGATTTGTTGTTTTATGATAGGTAAAAGTGAGTTTGTTTAAACAGCTTCATAATAAAAATATTTATAGTTCATTCGAATTACTCACTATTAATTGAGAGAAAAATAGTGGAAATACTGAATAAATGTGCGGTTAGCATGTTGCTGAGAAAAAAGGATATAGTTGTAGTCCTTCAAAGTTTCCTCGAGTGATGTTTCACAACCTCTTTTTTGGAACTTGAAAAGATAATATCGGTCAGTTATATTTTCCGCATTATATTTTCGTTTGCTGTAGCGATTTTATGCTATTTTCATGAATCTGTGGAAGTTTCATGAAAATCGAAGAGGTAACTTTCCTTTAACCTTTACGAAAACGGATTTATTTCACAATATTCACTATATCACATACTAAATGATGAAAATATTGAATAATCTAAATGGAATTAATAATTCCCTCTTTGTCAGTAACAAATCAATTTGTATTTGGCACTTTTATTATTTATATGAATAGGCCACCAGTGACGTCACTGGTGCAGCGTAGTGATTGTACAGGTTTTTTCCGCGAAAATGCCGTTTTTCTAAAAAAGCTTCTACATGTTCATTCAGCGTGCATTAAAAAGTAAAATTAAACAGATTTTGAAGAATTTTTGTTTTCCATTCCGATTCCTCATTGATGAACTGGTGATTATTGACGAATCTGGTGAGAGTGGATCGAATATTAATATTTCAAATAAACAGCGAATATTAAAATATCAACGAAACAAAGGCAGAACGGGAACATCGCATTAAGTGGGATTCACAACAAAACTTTTTGCGTTTTGCTTTTTACGTTTCATATTCTGATTGGTGGAAGCAGAATCTGGAATCTGGAATCTGGAACGAACGCAAAAAGCTAAATATTCTCAGCTTTTTGCGTTGCAAAATGCGTTGTGTTTACATCTCAGTGAAAATCTTTCAGCAGGGCTTATGGATTCTCTGTGGGAATGTTTTTCAATGTTAGAGCGGATCATCATGAAAATATTGTTGTGACATTCGATAAAAGTTGTGTTAATTTTTTTCTCCCAATTTTTTTGTGATTCCAGGGAATAGTATATTCTGTTTAATTTTCTACTTTTACATCTTAATGATGGTCTCACCCAATATTCTCTTTTTGTACGATTCATTTTTCCCTTTAAGTGCAAAAGAAGGAGCAATTTACGTCTCTTCCAAATTTCATGTATAATTTTCATTATTTAAATTATTATTTTTGTGATGATTTCTTCACTTTGCTTTGCCAAACCAATGTTATGTTATGCTTATGTTTCTTGTTGAGAAGCAAATCGAAAATTTTTGACGTTTTTGTTGTGAATGGCATTATTGCGTCAGTTTAATTTCAGATTCTGCTTCACCAATCAGAATACGAAACGTAAAAAGCAAAACGCAAAAAGTTTGGTTGTGAATCCCACTTTAAAGTTGTCGAATCATCAGTGACATGAGTTGTATATTTATTTATTAATTTATTACATCCAGCAGGTTGAACCTATTGACAGGAAGTGAATAATTTGTATAAAAAAGGTGAATTAGTTAATTAGGAAATGTCACATGTAGATGTCGTGTAACTTGTTTAGTTGTCCATGAAATAAATGTCTACTTACATTAGATAATCCATTAGCTTCTCTACACATTTTGTGAATAGAAGAGTAAACGTGGTGGAAAGAATTTAGTACATTCGAATGAAATGTCAAATTAATTTCTTTATTTAGCACATAAAGCTAATTTTACAGTCAATTTTTTACAGTCATAGGTAAAAAATATATATAATATATCTTAGTACAATTTGTTTACATGTTCAACAAATATACAACACTACAATTATAAAAATAAAATATACAATAGCACAACATATTAAAACATATGAACTTTTATATGAGTCGGTAGGCATGAGTAATAGTGACAATCATGTATGACACTTGCGTAATAGACATATTTTCAATTCTTTTTTGAAAGTTGTAATAGCGTCGCAGGTTTTCAAAGAATCTTCCAATTCATTGTAACACACTATGCCTTTATGAAAAATAGATTTTTCGGAGCTTTTCTTGTTTTTTGTTGAGACTCGTATGTCTGCCCTTCTTCGTGTGTTGTAATTGTGTAAATTGTTGTTGTATACTAATCAAATCAGATCTGGACGTCACATGAGGTATACATTGAAATTAATGAATGCCAGTAGCGCATTAAGCCCGTATGACATGGTTCAGTTTTTCACTCATAAGTCATAAAATGAATCACTTTTCAAGTTAATTAAGCATTGATAAGAAAACGGATCATTTTCTGTGTGAAAATACAATGTTGTGTGACACTATATAACACAAAATATTCTGACCGGAGGCATGTCCAATGGATCAGTACAGTTTCTCATTCAGAGACTAGATGAAAAACTGGATCGTGTCATATACGGGCTTTAGAATCGATAATACTGTAGGTATTGCTCATTTATATTAAGGCGAGATTATTAAGTGAATTCGAACTCACTGAGAGGAAGATTGTCTCTTATACTGGGTGACCCGGAACCAATTTACCCCCACCCAGTACTTTCGTTGTCAGACCGAAAAATGACACTTCCAGTTTGACCCAAAGCGCATCCAATTATTTGGTTCAAATGAAAACTAACAAAAAAAAATTTTTGAATTAAGATTTGCAAAATTACCTTTCGGAACAATTTCATGAAAGTCTGCTATGGAAGATGGAATAATAGCATGTGAGTAACAATAATTCGATGTCAACGGTTTCAGACTATGATTTGTATGCAGACGCAACGATTTTCCCAATCATTGCGGTTCTTCATATTTAAACATCAATAATAGTTATTTATGGTACTAGTGTGTTATGTTGAAAATAAGTCACGCGAGAAAGATTTATACCACGAGGCCGTCAGGCCGAGTAATGTCATTTTAGACAAGTAAACCATCAAATAACACACTAGTGAGTTATAATCCATAACTCACTAGTGACTTATGGATTATATACTAGTGTGTTATTTGATAGTTTACTTGTCTAATATGACATTAATAATGACAGTCATAACTGTCATGTGTTGGATAAACTCATTTCTTTCAGATTTTTTTGTGTCAGGTCAGAAACTTCTATCTATATTGGAATACAAAACATGAAAAGAACTGCTCATTTGTGTTTCCTATTTATTTATTATTTTATGAAGATAATCTCCATCCTATACCCACATTTATATTGAATCTTTCAACTTATCTTCATGAAAACCTAAATAGGAAGCAAAAATAAGTAGTTCTTTTCATGTTGTGAGACCGGAGCACCCTTATAAAATCTACCTTTTTCCAACCGATTGGAATGATTTTTTTCATGAATAAATCTACATTTCCAGGAATAACTCATGTGATTTTTCAAGGTGAAAAGTCCAAAAAAGATCTAGCACTCTTTTTAGAAAAGTTCTAACTACCCCACTGGAATCTTGACATTATCAAATGGTTCATATACAGTGAGGACCAAAAGTCCATCGCCCTCTCCGTAATTTCTTTATTTTACATATTATAAAAAAATATTGAATACATTAGTTGCAGGATTTCATTAGATCTTTTTGATAATTTGAGTTTAATTTATACAAAGTGTCCCAAAAAACCGCAGTGACTTCGAAGTTTATTTTTTTAAATATATAGGACACCATGTATATCATTGCATGCTCGGTTAGGAATGATCATAAGGAATTCAACAATACTAAGTTTGATGCTAATATCTCCAAAGACTACGGATATATTGCCTATTATTTTATCCATAAGCACAATGAATAGGAATTTTTTCTGGCGGGTCAATAAATTCTTTTTGACACTCATTGAGCTTACGAATGAAGTAATAGTCGATATCTCCGTAGTCTTTGGAGATAACAGCATCAAACTTGGTATTGTTGGATTTCTTATGCTCGTCCCTAACCGATTTAAAACTTTCATAATCAGTTGACGAGAAGTGAAATACTTCTTTGCACGAAACAGACAAATTAGTTTAAAAAACTTTTTTCTACATTCATTCAAAAAGCAAGACTTTATTGAACTATATTCAGTGGAAAAAGAAGTTCTTTATTGCACTCGTGCAATAAAGTTTTTATTGCACTCATCTGTCATTCAACTTCAACGTGATATCATCATGACAAACATAAAAAATGTTCAGCAGATAAACATAAATTTTAGCAGATATTCTGTGAGATTGGCAATACGTTTTAAACAGTTATATATATTATATTATTTTGTATTAATGTTAGGAGCCAGAGCTAAACAAGCAATGCCTTCCCGAGAAAAACTCCATAATCAAAACTGATCTACTTTGTTCTAAACCGTCTACCTGCATAGAGCAAACTGTCTGTACTATGACCACACCTCGTGATAACATACGCGCTCACGGCTACTATGATTTTGATTTTTATAATGCAACTGACAATTGACAGTTTTAAAATGAGTATTATTAATGGAAAATAGATGATAGTGATCTGTTTCAATGCAAATCGATAGTAATAATCAATTATTTGAGTTGAGCTTTTCATTTTCCAACACCTAGTGCCGTACCTTGATAAATCATTTTTTGCTTTTTGCATGAACGTAGAAAAAATTTTGTATGCAACTCTTGCAAAAATTGTTTATTGCACTCAACGTGTTGGACAACTCGGCCTAACGGCTCCGTCAGACAATTTCACGTCGAGTGCAATAAACACTTACTTGTTGCACTTGTTGCATAAATAACTATTAAGAATTCATGTTTTTGAAATCTATGCCTTTGGATAAGAACACCTCTGAAAACGTATGGAAATAGATATTTAATAAATACATGTCCACACGAGTTTCTGAAATGCGTGGAACATATTTCCCTGATTTTTCATAAATGTTAAACGTAGTTACTCAAAACATGCTTGCATAGAGATCTAAGTTTAAAAATAAATTCATTGTATTTATGAACTTGGTGTGGTGGGATGAATTGATAACATTAATAATAATTAAGTCAATTAGTTTATATAACCATATAAATATAACATAATAGGTACTATGTTAGTCTGCACGCGAGAAACTTCAATAATCGTAGCACGTATAATTGATATACATATAGACCGGGAGCCCACAGCATTTTTTTTTCTACCATATGAATAGTTTTTTATTGGGAAATTACGAAACGGCCTTCGCTACATCTAATTCTAGCGGTGGGGGAGGGAGTAATAGACACAAACAAAAAGTGTAAACAGCAGATATTCAAACGATCTCCCATTTTGAGCTATACACAAATTAGTTCTATCTGCACTTGCTCTTTGAACTATAATTAAAGTTAATAGATATTGTGATACAGCAAAAGCTTCTCTAATTCATTTCTTCTTCCAGTGTCGTTAGTTTTCGCATCTATCCCTTAACAAATTTCCAGGCTAATAGAAATCTAAGCGCATGAAATATGTGGGCCGAGCTACCGCCAAAGAAATGTGTCATTTGCAATTTACTTGCGTGAATATATTCTCAACAGTTCACAACATCATCGCTGATTTTATTTTTTCCTTTTTGTTTAATTCGTTTGCTTAACACTTCCTGGTTTCTCAACTCAAACCCCTCATTCGAAAACTCCAGTGTCTTACATTCCTTGAATCAGGATTTCAAACTGCATTCATTCTGTTGGCGGAATATAGATTTTTTCAACTGACTCTCGGAACATTTGAATGTTATAGGGACTGTCAACAAACTTGATATTTAATTTCCGAGAAGGTTGGTAGTTTATAGTTGAAATCTAATATTTTTTTCGCTTGTGTGACTGTGAAATGAATTATTTATTAGCCAGTTAAATGTTCTAATGTTCGGAGGGGCATAGTTGAGGATCAGGTCATGGGAGCATATTTCTTTGAGGACTAATGAATGGAAAAATCTATATAGATTTTCTTCGAGTTCATTTACTAAATTGGACAAAGGTTATACTACCAATATGAAGGCGCGCCTCCCAACAATCACAATGTGGTAAGAAGGTGTTTAGACAAATGGCGCAAAATAAATGAATAGGAAAAAACGGACTCATTTAGATATGAAACAGTAAATATGTTGAAAGAGCAATAATTGTATATAGACTCAACTTGTGCATAGCTCAAAATGGGAGATTATTTGAATATCTATTGAATTCACGCTTTTTTTAATTTCTTGAGTTTATTTTGTTTCCTCTTTTGTCCAGCAATGAATAAAACATAGTGCTTTTATGACTTCTTCATACGTTCCTTAAGAATTTGATACATTTCTGAAGGAACAATCAACCCTACATCTTCTGCGCACTCATAGTGTGGACTATTCTAGTACGACCTTATACAGACATTTTTTCTGGTCCTAAATAGGGAAAAAGCTATTGTCCATCCACTCATCGTTGAAACACCCTGTATTATACCTCCACTGCTCATCGGGCAGCTGAAGGTCGTTTTACTTGTTCACAACAAACCTGTCTAGACGCAATGACCACCCTAAAAATATTATGGGCTCTCGGTCTAATTATCCTATAAACATTGTTTTTATTATATGAAGAAGAAATAACCGGTTCTTGTTTTAGATTTCAATATCCATTATAGGCAAAGCTCGTTTTTGATTTAAATAATAATGATATTCAACTTGATGAACTTTAAACCAAACGGTAAAAAACAACTTTCTGGGACAGCGATCCGTCAGCTTCTTCTTTGTTGATATCCTGTACTCGATCTCTCATACTTATTTAATACAAAGAAGAAAACTTAGAGACCGGTTTCTCTATCATCCCCACTCAGTACAAATCTACAGGGTGTAGTCTAACCTCTTGCACTCCCGTGAAGAAAGGGTGTATAATGCCATTTTATAACGAATGGCTGGTGTGGAAAATTCGAAAAAAAAAAAAAATTGTGGAAATTTTAAATTTTGTTGAATTCGTAAAATCTTGGAAACCGCTGTTCGAAATTACACAGTTTCTTCCATCGGGCAGTTCCCGTATTATTGCGGCTCTGCTCCGGCCAGCTGAGATTCGGCGGACAGCAGCTCCCAACATTCCGACGAATTTTCCGACACAATTGAAACTTTCCACAAATTTTTTTCGAATTTTTCACACCTGCCAGTCGTTATAAAATCGCATTATACACCCGTCCAATACGGGAGTGCAAGAGGTTAGATTACACTCTGTATAATACTTACCTCCTTGAATTATGCAATATACCAACGGGACTCTGTACTCAGAAATAGTGACTATTAAACATTCTAATAGCGTTAAATAAAACAGGAAACACTACAAATATAAAACCAATATTTTATTATTACGAGTGAATATTTTAGTATCAACGGAATGGCGAACAAAAAGCCTAATGGTGTTTGAGTTGATGGCACCTTATTTTTAGAATAGCGGTATAACTATATTCAAAATATACCCCTACTCAAAGTTAAAGATTAAATTTATCATTGTGATGAACGATTTATTTGGCTCAATAATTTCGTATCGTTCGACTGCATTAGCAGAACTACATACAGTGCTAGTCTAAAGTCCGTTCCCCCCCTACAAATTTTTAAACCACCGGGTATATCGTAACGAAATTTGGAATGAGATAAAAACCTACTTTTCCTGAAAAAATTCCAGCTAAAAGTTTAAAAATGGTAGCTGAGCGCCATCTTCAATCATATTTTTAAATAGAACACACGGTATATCATTGCATGATCGGTTAGGGACGATCATAAGGAATCCAACAACTCCAAATGTAATGCTATTATCTCCAAAGACTATGGAGATATCACCTATTACTTTCTCCGTAAGCCGAATGAGTGGGAGACAGAAACTTTTTCTGGCGGGTCAATAAATTCTCTCCCACACTCATTCGGCTTATGGAGAAAGTAATAGGTGATATCTCCATAGTCTTTGGAGATAATAACATCAAACTTGGTGTTGTTGGATTCCTTATGATCGTCCCTAACCGATCATACAATGATATACCGGGTGTTCAATTTTAAAAAATGATTGAAGATGGCGCTCAGCTGCCATTTTGAAACTTTTAGCTGGAATTTTCTCATGAAAAAGTAGGTTTTTATTTCCTATTTGAGCCTTCCAAATTTCGTTTATACCAGATGGGACTTTAGACTAGCACTGTATAATATTTATGTGGATCTGCTGGGTATTGAATAAATGAAGACGCTTTAGACGTTGACAGTCTGTAAATGTGAAATTTGTGAAGACGATGATTCATTTAAGTGATTGAGTTCTGAAAAGATATGATGAAGTTCAGTTCCGTCTCGTTCGTGGTAGTGGTCGGACGTGTCGAAGTGTGTCCGATCATAAAGATGGCACGTGGATACCGCATGGGGGCGGGACTCAATTCTTGAATAATTCAGTATTAGTTTTTTATTATAAATATTCATTTTTGTGTGACGTTATATAACTACTTGTGAAAGTTTCCGGTTTCCTGGCTATCTACGCGAGTAACCAGGCTCGATGGCAACGGATTTGCCGTAACCAGGGTCCGGCTATATGTTTCATTTACCATTTGTATTTCTACTTTTACCTGATTATATAATAATATGATTCAATAATTACCTGATCTGGAGAAATTGATTCCGCATAGGAGTCAGAAATCCAAAAAACTAAGCTAAGAAGAAGAAGAAGATATGATGAAGTTTTGTTGTAATTTCAATAATAAACCAAAAGAATGTGCGAAGTTTATGAAATGATCACGGTCAACAATGATGACTAATCATTCATCTAATAAGTAGACATTATAGTTGTATTGTTCAAATTATTGGTGGGCAATTACAGTTTTTTTACCATTCTGACAATGGAGTGATGTCATTTAAAATAAAAAATATACATTGAAGGTGTAGTATTCACAGTAGAGTACTTACCGAGTAGTATTCAGATCTAAGAATAACTCATTCTGAAATAATCTTTAGAAATTATTTTAATGTTACTGAAGCATTTGGTGCATTATATAAGTTATTTTTTCATTGTTACAGCTATTCATACATGCTGTGGTTAGTGGTTATGAAAATGTAAGTGAAAAGCACCCCACGCTTTCTCAACATAAGAGTCAATTTTTAAAGATTAATGCAGTTCTCACTTTTTACTTCATTTAACAATTAGAACATGTTTCTTTAGTTTTTTTGGACTATATTTATTTATTTTCAATTTTTTTTGTCCAGTCCAGTCGGCCTCTGCCTTCAAAGCTCTGATGCATTCAGAAGACGATCTAGTGTCATTTACCCAGATGATAACTCCCCACCAAGGATGACCAGAACAACCATTTTGACAGAATGATTTTGGTAAAGCCTGTGGAGTTCAAAGAGTAACTCTCAGTATTTAGCTCGTTTTTTCTTCTCTTTTCGGACGATGTTCGTTTCGCCAGGTGCCGAAAACTCTATGACAAAAGTCGTCCTACTTTGATGGTCGAGGAGGACTATATGGGCTTATTTGCTTGTATTTGTTTGAGGGTGAGGAATGGGTAATTCTAATAGATTCGGCACTTCTTCTTCCACAATGGATTCAATATCCTCCGGAGCATAAGGCAAGACCGGTATCTCGTCTATACCGTACGGGTGTCGTACAACACTCGTAGCGCCGCCTTATGCCTGTGAATAAAATAATAATAATATAATGAAAGGTCTTAATTTCCCAAATCATTTTCACGTAAAAAAAAGTAGATCCAGAAAAATGCCGAAGATCAAAAGGAGGTACCGGAGCATCGCCCCTGTTTTTCATCTCAAGCGCATAGGCTGAGACCGCATTAGCTTGCAAGCAGACAGCAAATGCATTATGGTCTCAGGCGCCTCACAACATGCTCTGCATGTATTTTCCGGGACCTCTATAACCATCACGCAACTATGATGGACCAGAGTGTTGAAGATACCATCTTGGTAGGCCATTACAAATTTCTCGGTTTCCGACTTAATCTGAGGAATGTGCGGGTCAAATTTTTGTAGCTAGGACCTCAGTCTCCACAGTTTCAATGTGAGCTTTTTGCTGGATGGGCTCCAACTCGGTGACAGAGTTTGGGTCACCCCGTTCAGTGTGGAAATAAGACCAAGTTCTTCAGCTGCACGTTCTGCTGCCTTGATCTCCACTTGTTCATGGTCAAGGACCATGCAGAGAAGAGTATCTGAACACCTGGTAACTTTACAGGCTCCATCCAGTACAATTCTTATTTCTTATTATTTTATATTAGGGCATTATTATTATTGTGCTGTAATATTGCCTTGACCTTAAAATTTCTAAACAGGTGCAAACAGTTAGAGACAGTGTCTTGTTACAAAAATATTTGGAAGTGTGTATGAATGGAACTTAAAGAATAAACTGTTTTTCAACATTGGTGAATGCAGCATCATGTCCATAACGCGCTGGAAAAACCCCGTTCTGTTTGAATATATGATGAATGATGAAACTCTGAACAGACGCATAAAGGTGAGAGAAGGACTTGCGTACAATAATTCACTATCATTCAAAACACACATCGAAAATACAAGGAAAGCCGCCAACAGAATGTTGGGTTTCTTAATAAGGCAAACGAAAAATTTCACCAACGTTCACACGCTCAAATTACTCTACTATACCTTGGTTAGAAGAAAATTGGAATTTGGTTCAAATATATGTTTTGCCGAATATCAAACGTCGCTCATTCAATTAGAAAAAATTCAAAATAAGTGTTTACGATACCTATTTTTCAAAAAGTTCCATGTGTATCCTGATTATCATACAGTGAGAACGTTCGATTTGAGAACCGAGTTCAAAAACTGATATTTTTATTCAAACTTTCAAGCAACAAAATTAATTCACCACACTTATTATCTATGATAAATTTCAATGTTCCACCTAGAAGAACGCGTTTCTCGATTATGTTCAATATACCAATATTTTTCTCCGCTAGAGCACCTCTTGTAAAAATGCTACGTTACGCTAATGAAATTAACGCTCTGATAGATCTGAACTGGACTCTCCCTCAAAGAACATTTAGGAATGAGATAGTTACTCAGATTATCAATATGACACCTTAGCAATCCTCCATTAAATCATTCGTCGGGTTTGGTGGTGTAAATCGTTTGGCAAACGTCAAATTTTTTATTTTTGTTAAAAAGTTTTTTATTCTCTACTACATATATATTTTTATTTTTTAAATCCCTATATTCACTACTTTATTATATTAATATTTCTTTATGAATATTTAGTTATAGTTATCCATATAATGAGACCTGAGAGGCACTCCGATTCATAAGGGTGGGAGATTCAGTCCAAATCGAAACAAAATTCTGCAATTAGGATACAAGGATTACCTGCAATTGTATCCTCTGCAATGAGAAACAATGCAAAAGTACTTGTTTGATATATTTCAATATCCGTCGCGGTATTAGCCAGATGAGTATTTATTTTCATTATAACCTACCTGCATTGCAGGTGGGATGGGAGTAAAAAAGGATAAAACATCGGTCGACAAAGACTATCGTTAACCCTGAGGTTTCTGTCCGGATATCAACATATAACAACAAATTTAACAAAAAAAATGATAATTTTAATAATGATGATATTAATATTAATGAGATCATAATGCATCAAGAGTTTATAGCATTTTTATTGGATAATCTTGAAAATTTATTATTCAATATTCATAATTTATGTGGAACTCTTGCCAGCACATGGTTTACTTTGGGGAAATCCAAACTAGAATAGCAAACAGGATACTAATTTTGGTAAACTCTTTTTTGGTTCAGATTGCCTTTGTGATTCGAAAATAATCATTTCTTGTGGTAACTCATATAGGGAAAGTATCCAAACAATTCAAAATACTGGTATTATTTTGATTATATTACACGTTCAGATATAGTGGGTGGTGGGGAACTCTCATTAACCCACCAGAATTTTATAGCTATTAATGTAACGAGATTATTATGCGATTTATAATAATGGAGGATGTCATTGAATAATAATCAAATCTTTATCGTTGACAAAGATGATGTGAAAATAAAATCAACAACTTTGGTTGTCACGTTATTGTCATTTAAGGGTGCCATTTGGTATTATAAAGTAACTAACGTATTCTATTGTAACTAATGTGTTATGTGTTGTTATGATGTTAATAATTTGTAATGAAGATTAAACTTAAGGGAAGCTTGATATGATACGATAATAGATATTTATGATATAAGGATTATAATGACGAGCATTATGGTACTAGTTGTGAAGATTAGCTAGTACCATAATAATTGTTTATGATCCGAATTTCTTAAAAAAAATTATATTCCGACGATTTCTTCAAAAATAGATTTCTTGTTGCATTACAGTAAGTAATGTAGCTTAGTTTCAGTAATGTGCGTAGAAACGTAAGGTAACAATGGAATTGTTTGTTCAATTTTGCTTTAAATAAATTTTTGAGTTTTTGTGTCTATATTTTTTTCATTATAGTCCTCAGTACTCTAATGAATCATTATAGTACTCAGTCCTATAAAGTATGCTATTTTGACACTAAAAATTAAATCCATAATAATGTCATTATGACACGTAGGATTAAAATAGTTATTTATGATACAAGTGTTAAAAGTGGCATTTTATTTTGTGAGTGGGGAATATTGCGAAACGAGCGTTAGCGAGTGGAGCAACCCCACGAGCAAAATAAAATCACTTTTAACAAATGTATCATACAAAATTTTTTGTTCAACAGTTACTGCTAGTAAGAAAAAAACAAAAAAAAAAATAAGATCCATAAGGATTCGAACACACGATCTTTGGATTACAAGGCTGACTGACAGATACTTCAAATATAATAAACCCCAACGCACTTTATTTATGAATGTCATTATTTGTCAGTGATGAAGGACATTCTACAGTTGGACTAAATACTACTTCGTTTGTAACTTCAAAAGGAATTAGTATTATCAATTGCGCAAACGACCAAATACATGTGTGAACTTTTATAAACGATTCCTCTTGAGTAGGTGTTCTGATTATAATATCTGATTGAAGTGTTTCTATTAGAGAGATCTATATTACTGAGTATCCATCATCTCATCTGTCATTTTACTTTTAACACTAGTGTTAAAAGTACTTTTAACACTAGTGTTAAAAGTGATTTTGTGAAAACGTCAGTTTTTAGTTCATGTGTCAATGAATTAAAAACGTCATTTTTAATGTCAGTTGTACAAAAAAATTATTATAGACTAAAAGCCCATTTTATATTTTGAATGGGTCAAATGACCCAGAATGAAATATATTCGATGCTGCTATATCAAATAATAACATTAGTTCATAAAAAAATCAATCTGTCTATGCGATATGAGATTTTTTTGAAGAATTATAAAATAATGGTTATTTAACGAACAAGTGTAATAATAAGGGCGATTAACAATCGAGATAATTCGAGATTGTTAATCGCCATTTTAATTCACGAGTTTGTTACAAAACTTTATATCGATCGTAGTTTTCAAAAATAGGGATATCTTACTTTCAATGTTTATGTATTTAACGATACGATAAAAAAACAATTACTATTTCCTATTTGTATTAACTCCACTCAAAGATAGTTTGATTTTCCTTAATGGCAGTTTCCTTTTATTTTTTCAAATTAAAAAAAAAAGCTCTCGGTGGGTTTTGAACTCTTGACCTCAGTGTTACCTTTCCGGCTGCCAGGCGAACTTTACCATTACGCCACGTGACTATACATGACTTTGAGTGACAATTGGTGTATTGAAGATTTTCTGAAATTTCATTTCAGAATTTCGTTAAAATACATCATGAATGAACGGTCGACGGAAAAAGATGTTAATGAACCGTTCCAAACCTTGCCAATCAGTACTACGGCAGCACCGCAATTCAAAAGAGCGTGATACATCGTAAATATTTGAACAAATGCACACTTACTACTTAGCAGTTCTTATGGATCCAGAACCTGATTGTCCAGATGGATAGATCAACGAGCCATGTACGAATTTAATTGGTTTGATGGCCCACAATTATTACCGTCAACAGTTGATATTGTTATTTCCGTCGAATGGTTGCATCCCATGTTAAGATGATGAAATAGATATTGATTATACTAGCGGCGAGGATGTACATATGTGATTCTAGTTATATGGTGAAAGTTATTAAAATTCGTATATTTATCCTGTAGTAATAAGTAGTGTAATAAATCATTTTTCAAGTAATATATACAGCCGAGTTAACACAAGATTTCTAATCAATATAATTATTTATATATATATTCTTCATTTTGTCTATTCGTAATTCATACATAATTCATGAAAAATTTAAATAGTATAAAGGCAAATTGCCAAACTTGCATAAAATTATTATAAATGGACAAGGAACTAATTTTTTTACCGCCTCAGAAACTTCTGGCCATTGTATAATTTTTTTCACACGTTTTCTAACTTGACTAGTATGTAAGTGAATCTGCAGTCATCCGAATACTCTATACTCTAAGTTTGGAATAATTATTATTATTATAAAAACGAATGAAGAACTTGGCTACTCCAGTTCCGGATGGACTGATGAAAAAATAATAATGAATAAACCCAGCAGTCACCACCGTTGGCCAGAGCTGTCAACTCATGACTGAATGGGGAGTAGATTACAAGTTGCTTTGTCTAAAAAACGAAGATTTGTCGGGACCAAAAAACTACTTACAAGTCAATAACATGCTTGAATGCATCGTATAAGATATTTACTCATATTTTGTACATACAGTTGACCACTTGTACGAATGGATAAATAGGCAAAGAGGGTCGGAGTCGCTGGCTGCAAGAAGAATAAATGTGTTCATCGATAGATGTATTATTATTTTTCTGGTTTGTATATTGTGTATTGTTCAGAGAACATCCTGAGATCCGAGGGAAATTAGGTGGGAATTGGTGTTCTTTTTGGATTTCTGAAGGCTGTATGCCTCAGGGAACACCTCCCAAGGCAGCTTAACGTTCGTTTAAAAACTAGCCCTGGCATATGTGTGTGAGGACTGAGCTCAACGAGTCAGACTCGATGGGACCGCTAACGGTGGAACGATCGATGATATTTCGGGAAAGCATCGTTCATAAAAATATCATATACAAAACATAGACAGATCGCCAACCTTTCTGCGATGTTCCAGAGAAGCGAACGAAGTGTCACCGACGAGACGAATGGTGTTCCAAGACAGTTCGGATTTGTGCCTTATAAATCATAATCAGTTATTGACGGGAAGTGAAATACTCTATGGCACGAAACAAACAACCAAGTTTTTGAGAGGCACTTTTGGGAATGAACCTCACATGGTTTTTCCACGAAAGGATACTGCTGATGGTGATATCGAGCATTAAAACGGGATATTTCATTGGTATCGATACTCCTAACATAGTTACGTATGAAAGAGTTAATTCTCCGAGTTGACAATCGACCAACCTGTACCATATCAAATATATCGGGTCTTCTCAAAGATCTAGAAGCTGTATTGTACTGTAATGATAACTACATAATTTTTTTTAAATTAATGATATTATTTTCTTGATATAGCCATAATTAAGTCAACATTATCTGTTTGCTAGAATAGGCATTAGTTCTGATCAAAATAACAAGATAACCTTGTAAATATGTCAATGTAATATTGTCGAAACAACATTATGTTTGTCGAAGTAACTGCACTAGTCAGAATAACAATATTATATTGTTGAATATGATTTTATTAGTTTATTCAATAAGGAGAACAGTATGATATTGTTAAGGAAACTAATAAATTTGTAACGATGTAATATCACTATGTTAACAACTAAATATTGTCAGCAGTTAGCAATATCATAGCAGTGTTATACTGTTATATAAATTTTGGTTAAGGTGACTAAAATATTATGCGGTTAGTATAACAATACGAAATTAGTTATCTGAACTATTTGAGGCTTGCAATGAAGAAATAGCTACATTAACAAACAGTATATCTGGTCGTGTCTATACTAACTATAATTCTGGTTAAAATTCTGGTTATGGTAAAAATTATTTTTTTCCGTTCTAGGAAACGGTTCCAGAAAACGACGGCCTTCAAACTCGAACCAAAATAGTCTTAGTGAAAACCTGATAACGTTACGTGTTTTGGAACACGTTTCATTTCATTAGAAACCTACAAAAACTGCATAAATTAGCGATTTTTATGCGGCATTTATATATTATTATAAACCACGAAATGTTAGTCAGCCTCATCTAAAGTACCCATTCATAATCTGTTCCATGAATGATTTTATTTTGTTTTCTTTTTCATTTATCATTATGATTTTGACTATTGACAAAACAGTGTTGTTAAGAACATTCAAAGAGCAGTAATGTTGTTTAATGTGCTTTAATGCAACTCGCGAACAGGTTAGAATCAAATAATATTTGTTTATGTGTGAAGTGAGTGAAGTGATACTTTTTTTACGAGTAGGGAATGTTGACGCACGAGTTTCATATTTATTTTTCCTTCAACTGTCATAAAAAGACAACCAGTTCAGTTTTTACTAGCAAATATGAAATAAATTAGGCATATTTATGATGTCGATATTATTATTATCATTCACGTTGACTTTACCTTCGAATAACTACTCCATTGGCAGAAACTTTCAATTTTCTTAGATTTTTCTTCAAAATAATCGAACAATACTGTAAGCTACGAATACCTTTTTCTCTGCGCAGTGTTAAAAAAAAAACCATATACACTATCTACGATTTTCTCTGTTCAGTCTTCACCACTTTCAATTTCTACTTATATCCATATCATAATTATGAAGACTTCGTTATCTCGAGATATGCACAATTTCACCAATTTCATTAATTATTAATGTCAACTAGATTCTGAAGGCCAAACAGCCAACATCTACCTAAGGATAGCTAGTATGAATGAGGTACAAGAGTTCTTTACACGTTATGTGAATATTTTGCTGTTCGCAGAAAATGTTTCGATTTTTGATAACACTTCATGGACCTACAGAAAATGACATATTTCGCGGGATTTCGAAAAATTTACCCACTGAAAATTATGTCAGTGTTAAGCTCAAAAAATGGTAATTTAGCAATCTGACGTGTGATCTGATGTGCAATATGAAAAAAAAATCACAGCTGACCGACTGTTTGAGCACCGAACGAGCGTTCGCTGGTTCGGATCATGCGGAACGAATGCTCTAGTGAATACGCATTTCAAAATAAACTGTTATGGTATTTTCCACAGAAAAATCTTATTTTATTTGATATCGATACGTTATTGGTGCGAAAATCGTATCAAATCAAGGGACAGTTATGTTCAAAAATGTATACAGTGAACGCCAAAACTCAAGTATAACGAGTAGTGAAGGGGATGAAATGTGTAAAAAAAGTTCGGAATCAAAACACTCAAATCTATAATAATGAATTACGAATTGTGAAAACATGAGTGAAAATATAACAGACTGACAACTCGTTTGAAGTGTTTCCGAATAATATCGCTATGATAATAATTAAAACACCTTTCGGAGAATCGGAAAAAAAATCAGTAAAGAAAGTTCACGGAAGTGAGTTCTTCTTGAAATTGGCAAGATTTGTATAATAAAAAACTATTGTCAAATATTTCAAGCAAATTTCAAACGCGTGTCACTTTGAAACGGCTTGACCGATTTCCATAAAAAAGCGGTGTTGGATAGAGAATTGGGATTCAGAACCAGGTGCCACTTGACGCCCCTTTAAATAAAAAAAGTGATGGTGCGTTCTTGACACTAGGCCACGAGACCACAATCATATTTAAGTCAAAAAGTAATAAAAGTGGTAGGTTTTTACCTGTATTTTCCCGATCTCGATAACATGTTCCGTTAAAAAGTTAAGGGGGTTTTACGTATTCACTGTTGTATATCTAATTGTAATAAAGAGAACACCTGAATGAATCTCACATGGACTCATTATAAGAACAGGAATATGTTATAGTAATGTAGGCTTTCAAGGTTGACGTCAATGTTCTGGTTACTGTTCGGGTTTTGACGTGATCTTCTTTGGTTAATCTTTTGAAATGTTTCGACTGCAATTGCGGCAGTTACCTTCAGTGGCGTGGACGAGTACATAGGTACTTCGAGAGTATTATCAGGCTACGATTTTTTTTTTTCGGATTCAGAATTGCAGTGAAAAATTACCTTTTTATTAAATTCAATAACAAGACTGAAAATGGAAGTGGACTACTGTTCATGTCAATTTGGAGCTAGGACGGTGAGTACATAGGTCATACAGGAAGTGCTTATGGTGTCTGGTATATTCCAGGTATGAGGTATTTATTGCATTCCATATCCGATTCTGCAAATAGGCACGAGTCGATGCCCCAAATAGTTCAACTAAAAGAATTATAAAGTAATCATCCAGAGAGAAGCAGAGGTTTTTAAGTTGCGTTTTCTATTGTGAAACTTTTTTTTTGGTTTTGGACACCGTTCATATTAATGAATATGATTTTTTTAAATAACTCAAAGTTAATTAATAAGAATCCATTCCTTCATTTTTAATCACTTCGGAAAGAAATATTTCCAGAATGATAATTTTTCTTTCTTGAACATTCTTCAACGAATGATGTTCCGATTTTTTGAAGATTTTTTTTATTATCAGCGATATGCTTCGAAAACTAGTCACCATTCTGTTATATTTTGATTCTTATTACACTATGTAACTGTATTGTTTTTGATTTGAGTGTTTTGATTTACAACTTTTTTCATTATTTTACCCCTTCCACTAATTTGAATTTCCCAAATTATTGACTTTTGATGTTGACTGTAAATGTTTGATTTTATAAGATTTTTGTGTCATAATCCAATAAAGCATGATTTTTCTAGAGTGCAACAACACGTGCAAAAAAGAGTCGCTTTACTTATATTTCTGTTGTATAAATAACTAATTCCGGTATGAATCCTTAATCCTGAAGACTGTTGGTAATTTGCTATGCTGTTGTCTTCGCCAATAATTTGTATTTCCTTTCTTCGTAAACTTACTGAATCGAGCCCATATACAGTGTGACCTATTTAAAATATGAAAGCATTCTTATAAAACATACATTTTTCATCCGATTGGAATGATTTTTTCTTCACTAAGCAGACATTCAAAAAGTCCACTGGGACACCAAATTTAATGAATGAATCTTCATTTCCATCTTAATCTTATTTTTAAAGGTCAAAAAATTATTAGCGATTTTTTTAGGAATCAAACATTCAAAGGCAAAGTTTTAAATGGTCAAGCACGGGAAGTGATAGCTAATGTTATTCATTTTATTTGAAAGAAGACGAAAAACAATGAAGCAATTTGTATCAAAATTATTTTATTCTGTAAATTCTTCCCTATACATAATTTTTATATCCGATTGTATCTGTTTCTGCTCTCTGACCCAAGCGGACAGTCTATCCTTTTCCTTCCGATTGCTTTCTGACGTTATTGTTTGTGCATGGAGAGGAAATTAAACATTTTCAGCTATACAGTATCGGAAACTTTTCATCTGGGGTATAGACAGAAATCTACGCGAGCAACAAGGAACTCAATGATATGATAATACCACATAAATAAGAGAGACGCACTACTGTGCACCTCTCCTGTTACCCCACCCGACTAATTAACAAGTCACGTCGATATCCCTTCGTCGAGCGAGTAGAGAAGAAATTGTAATGTTCTCTCAACATATAGCAAGCTATTCTTTACGCTCTCATGAAACAGCCATACCCAAGATGAAAACTTTCCGATACTGTATTTGGTTTACTGTTCCAAAACACTCGACAGATATGACTCCAACTCTCACCTCTTTCCTGAAATAAAAAAAATAAAAAATTCACGAAGAGTTGATAGACGCTGTGAAGACCTTGTTCCTAGATATCCTTCCGCTGATAACTTTTACCTATCTTATTTTTGGGAAACGGGAACAGTTGTTACAGCTTTAAGAAAAAGTGTTAACCGGTTCAGGGGCCGAACCAAACGATAATGAAGATAGTTTGGTAGACTTTTTGAAAGTTTTGGAAAAGAAACTGAAAAAATTGTTCAGGAAAATAGAAACGATGGAAACTGTATGCTCTGAAGCACTAAAAAGTGTTGAATACCGAAATACTATTTAAAAAAAATTGGATATATTTGAGCTCAGCACGTCATACTGGATTTAAAGCGTAGATTATTATAAAGATTATAACGCTCAAAATTTCGAGTAATACTGTCGGTCATACATATGAAGTTTTTTAAACAACAGAAAGTATGATGTATTTCATGAACACGTATAGAAAATAAGGTAATTAGTCAAGTAATCATGAAAAAATTATGGATAACCTATATTTATGTATGTTTTTAGCTAGACTATTTTCTATTGATTAAAGAGACACATTCACTAATCTGTGCTGATATTGTGTGTATACAGTGCGGCTTTTATAGCCTCTCCTGTTAACCAACTGTTCATACATTTATGCATTTTTGAAAAATTATATTGGTTAATCAACAGAAAGTATGATACATTTCATGAACACGTATAGAAAATAAGGTACTCATTCAAGTAATCATGTAAACATTACTTTTTGTAAAAGTCGGTTTGGTAGACCGACGGCGACATTATCAAAAATGTTTGTGTTGTTTTACGTTTTCAGTGGAGCGATATAGATTATCTTCCACCCTTATACTCGCAAGCTTTGATTTTGAGTAGTTTTCTCCGAAAACCTGGCAGGTTCAGGATCGCTGTTATACATTTATGGAATTGGGAGATTATGTTGACTTGTTGACTAGGACATTTATGTGTTTGGAGTTCAAATTACGCCCATGAGAATTCAGTTGTGGAAAAAGCCTTGATCGCATATTTTTCGTCCTCATCAGATTTTGTTTCAACGGCCTCAAAAGAATTTCTCTGGCAAAAAATATCGATTATACCCCTCTTCTCGAAGTAGTGTGAAAGGATTTTTTGCTTGAGAAGTGGTCCACAAATGTTTTTGTATGCGTGAAGTTCGGACGCAGTTTTAAATTAATAAGGACAAACGAGTATAATTTAGTGCGTTTCGTAATCTCGGTATCGTTAATTTTGGTAAGCTGTGAATATGATATAAGCAATGTATGCATAAATAATGTTTTTTTTTGAGTACTTCATATCTTCGGTGCTTTTTTGTGGAACAAACAGTTCTAAATTTTTAAATAGTTTACTGGTACTTGATTTGAGCATTTATATCGAACATTTCACAATCAATATTGGTGGATGAAGATTGACAGAAAGTTCAGCTAGTGTATCTGATTCAAACAATTGTTTGTTTTGGAAACTGCCTGCTTGGAATTTAAGCTGCGTGGCTTGGTTTCTCAGTGAGAGTTTCTAATCTCAGAAAAATAATGTGTTTCTACGAAGCTACCGATTTCAGAGGCAACACTTAAAGAACTCAATTATCCTGATGTACTGTGTATAGTATGTGAACATCAGATAAAATAATGAAGTAAAAAGTGATGTAGGCTGTATTTATAGAAGGATATGAAAATGTGAGTATTTTTGTATCAAAATACATTTACATGATGCAAGGATTCGCAATATACAGGGTTTTCCTAAACATCATATACATCCGAAAGGGGGAAATTACTTGGCTTATTTAACGACTAAAATTTCATAAAAACATACGCCGCTTCGTTACCAATCTACGGGGTGTTGAAATTTCAAGATTTTTTTGTTTTTTCTTTATAGATCCTGCTGTTTTTGAGATATTTGGCTCAAATTGAAAACACAAGTTATAGGGCTTACATCAATGGACTTGTCAAATGTTAGTGAAAATCTACAGGGTGATATTTTTTTATGGGTCATGCCCCTTTTTCTCCCCCTGAACTTTTTTGAGGTGCGCCGTTGGTAAACTCTAGAATACAAAATTAATTGTTTGGTTTGATGACAATTTTTTTATTTTTTATAGGTTTTGCGTATCTACGACCGTTATCGAGAAAAAAAAAAAGAATTTGTAATTCGCTAAAATTTAGCTTTCTCGTCACTGTCCGCTAAAAATTAAAGCTTAAGGCTTTTGCAGCAACGATTTATTATACAAGAAATCTGAATAAAAAAATAGAAAATTACTTTTTGTAATTTGCTGAAAAAAAGTAAAATTTTTAAATGTCGTTATTGTGAATAGTCGCTTGTTGTCACTAATTTTGACAGTTCACATGCAGAGTCGTTAGATGTTTTTGCATGTGTTTAAATTGTTAATTGTATGGTGTGAATTTGTTATAAATACCATTGATGACTTACGAAATCGAATATTAAATGCATTTCAAACCAAAAGAAATACTCCGGTGGTGGTTAACAGAGTACGGTCATCAATGAGAAGAGCGGACGCGTGTAGGAGGAGGTCACTTTCAACAATTGATTGTTATAACGTAGTTTCCTTATGGCTTTAATTCAGATGTTCTGTATAATAAATCGTTGTTGCCTCCAGCTATAATTTTTAGTAGACAGCGGCGAATAAACTAAATTTTAGCGAATGAAAAAAATAAGAAGAAGAAGAAACAGTGTAGAAATCAGAATTATAAAGTTGTTCATTTGTTTTGATAGATTCCAAATGTCATAAATCTTTCATTATGTGAACTGAAACGTTTCAGTTTTGTGCGTTCTCACACCACGAATTTTCACGCACCTGCATATCTCATGCAGGGTGACCACCCAGAGTTTTCAAAGTCAAAAACAATCCAGCACATGCATTTTTCATGCAGGGTCGAAAACGCAGGGTGCCCACCCAGGGTTTATGAAGCCTTGGTAGGCACCGTATATTTTTCACCTTGCATGAGAAATGCATACACATCTACGTTCACATAGAATTCGCAGTACTCATCGAAGAAAATTGATTTTTGGTGGGGGGTGACGCGGGGTGCCATCTGCCGCGACTTTATGTTTCGACAAGATTAATTTATATGGAAAGGCTTAGTAATACCCAAAACTGCACTAAGCCTTTTCACGGATCACTAAGCACTAAGTACTGAATTAGGAAAGTGCTCGGGAGCATAGTGCTTAAGAGCACAAAAGTGATTCGAGCACTTTCACGAGCACTGTGCTTTGGGACAGCTCTGACTACACTACACTGCACTACACTACACTGGACTACACTACACTACCACTATACTACACTACACTCTACTCGAGTCCGACTCGACTCCGACTCCACTCCGACTCGACTCCGACCCGACTCCGACCCGACTCCGACCCGACTCCGACCCGACTCCGACCCGACTCCGACCCAACTCCGACCCGACACCGACCCGACTCCAACCCGACTCCGATCCGACTCCAACCCGACTCCAATCCGACTCCGACCTGACTCCGATCCGACTCCGATACAACTTCGACTCGACTCCGACCCGACTACAGGCCAATTTGAAGTCGGAAAATGGAAAACAAAGACGAATTAAAAATCGAAGTTAGGTTAGATGAGCCAGGTTAGGTATGATCAAAACTATCTTATCCAAAACGATTTGTTTTGTATTTTTTTTCTCCATAACGGTCGTAGATATGTAAAAACCACATGTAAATGAACCAAAATATGTATTTTGTGTTCTACGATTTACTAGAAGCGCACCTCAAACCAAAAAAATCTTGAAATTTCAACACCCCCTGATCGGGTAACGTTGCGTTTGCAGACTTATGTATTTATGAACTTTTAGTCGTAAAATAAGCCAAGGAATGTCCCCCTTTTGGATGTACATGATGTTTAGGAACACCCTGTTTGTTAACAGTAGAATAAATGGCAATTGCAACGGAATTAACAGTAGAAAGTTTTCTAACGAACTCTATTTCGAAATTCTTTCTGTATGTATACTTATCTGTTGCTTGTATATACAGATTTCTGGATGGTATATATAGTTTATTCACATCGTTTATGGAAATTAGTGAGAAAAGTACTCATCAATTCATAATGGGAGACCTAAATTTAGAGAAATCAACGCTTTTTATAAGGGGCGTTTTTAGGGGCGCCTGAGGCTAAAAATAATCGGCGCCGGTAGTGTTTGAATCCTCCGATTTCATTTTCAGCGCTGCCAATTTTCGGCTTTTTCCTAGGATCTGCTGGATCAGCCTTATGGATAAAACGCCCCTGCTTTTTATAGTCTCCCCTCTCTGTATACTTTTGAACGGTTCGACGTTCAAACATTTTGGTGGGTATCACCAATAATACTTTTTGAAATAAAAGACATGATTGCTCAACAGAGGGGACAGGGGGTCAAGTCAACTTAAAAATTTCGTTGAAAAGAGAACTCAATTCTATTTTCAAGCATCTAATTTTTTTATGAATTCCGTCAATATTTTTTTCAATTTCGTTATTTTTTTGGAATTTGCATTAGAAATATCAAGTATAAGTTTGAATCTGAATGGTATTCATACCTCGATAAACTTTTTGGTACTTCATCAAATGGCGTTTTCAAATTTTTTGGTACTCAGAATATTTCGGGTAGTTTACTGATAAAATAAATATTTATTTTTCAGTTCTTCAGCACTTTTCCGGCCACACAAATTTATTTCACCCTGTATATATACTTTTCCGAGGTTGTTTTCAAATTTAAGGTACTCGGAATATTTCGGTTACCTAGTTTTCTGAAGGAATAAAACTTTATTTTAGAGTTTTTCAACACTTTTCTGGCCACACAAATTGATTTGACCCTATATATATACTTTTCTGGAGGTCCTTTATCGAATAGTTTTCAAATTTTTGGTACTATAAAGGAATATTTCGGGTAATTTACTGACGGAATAAAACTTTATTTTAAAGTTTTTCAACATTTTTCTGGACACAAAAATTGATTTGACATCTTAAATACACTTCTTTGGAGGTCTTGAGGTCTTTATCAAATTATATTTCAAAATGCTTGGTGCACGGAATATTTTACTGTAATCGGAATATTTATGGTAGAATACTGAAAGCGTAGAAACATAAGTTGTTACTTTTCACCACTGACCTACAAAAAAATCAATTAGTCCCATGTCCGTACCTATACTTCCGGATGTCTTCCTAGGAATTAAATATTATTTTGATTATCCTCAACTCATCGGGATATTTGTGTGGCCAGAAAAGTGTGGCTAACTTTACTCTAATGAGAATATCTCGCAAAACACGTTGGCCTAAAACCTCGACAAACCATCATTCAGGCTAAAACTCTACGCAATACTTGAACGGACCTAGTGATACTCAAAGGAATTTTATGATAAGTTTTCCATAGGTAAGCGCAGGTATAATAGATCAGAAAAATTTTATAAAATTTTGGAATTTCGCATGATTCAACAAGAATATGATATAAAATTCAAATTCCAATCTTATGTAAGCATTTCTTTAAACATTTTTTCAGCACACCATTATTTTTATTGCATCATAAAAATCGAAACTCTCGTAACCTTGAAACAGTTGGGAAATTTGTGGGAACGTCGCGTCGTCCTGCGTGAGCGTGCAGTCGAAGCTGGTGCGGACGGTCCAGCCGAATTTTTCGAAGCATGGAACAATCCCATAATCCGCATAATTGGAAAGTAATAGCCTTGTTCTTTGTGCCGCCGGCCGGATCGTTGAAAATGTTTTGCATGAAATTCTGACGGTCGAGGCGGTCAAATTGTTTCATTGTTTGATTTTGATATTTCCGCTCGAGATGCACCTGAAGTCCTGAAATCGCTTGTATTAGACCAGACCGTCAGATAATGACAGATTTTGCTGACTCATTTTCTTTTTTCTGGGATTTTAATCATTGAAAATTATGACTGTGTTGCACGTCCTTAAAGGGTTGAAATAGGGTCAAGTAGCTCAGTGGTTGAGACTGAATCGTTCAAAACTATTGATTGCTGGTCGGCTAGGTTCGAATCCTCAGCGACTTGAGATTTTTATCTGATGGCCCGAGAAAGTGCTAGGAATCGCACGTTAAAAGGTAAGAACTCGTTAATCCTTGGCTCGCACAAGTTTCGACTTTTGAGAGCTGCCGTTCGTAAGGGGACGACAGCTGGTTAACGGAAAAAACAATTTTAACAACAATAAGGGCGCCCGCCATCTTCTAAAAGAATACTCGGATGCTGACGCATTTTCTTGATTATGAAAATCGACAGAACGAAATTTGATTTCGTTAGGAAAAAAGTTCCCATAAGCCGTTCAGGTGTGTTTAAGAGAGGGTTAACCCTATTGGTGGCTATTGGTGAAACAAGGAACAGGAGAAATCAAAATACTCGGAGCTCGCTCACTAAGATTTTTTTTCACCATCTGAATTCAAAAAGTTGGATTCAGAGTACTTTAAAAAAAAATGATTGCAGAAAAAAGATTTACTACTTTTTATCTCACGAGGTAATTTTTTTCGAAAAACTACATCTCATACTACGTCTCATACATTTATCTTTCTTGTAAAAAAAAATTGCAAGAATTCATCCAAAATCACACCGTCAAATTGATTTTAGCTGAACCCCTGCATACTCAATATTGGATCCCTTTTCTTCACTGATTCGAGCGCCCTCACATAAATATGTACTTTTACATGGATACTATGGATGTTTGAATGGATTGTTGTTTCATTCATTGAATTTGGAAATACTGAAGTTATATTCACGAAATTTCAACACAGGAGATGAAACCAATAGAAATTGTTAGTGGGATTATTGAAGTTTAGAATATATCGAATGAATAAATACTGAAATTCACGAATATTAGTTGTATTTATACATGAAAATTTATTCGTTAATTCTTTTGTTAGTTCATTAGATATACTAACATAATGACATGAAATGGTTCAACCCAAGAACATTTTTTCAACGAACAGGTATCATAACAAACCGAAAGTTACTAGAAATTGGCTTAAAATTCATGAATTATTGGGGAATGAAAATTGACGACAATTGTCAATAAAATTCAAGTTCACAAAACTGATGAACTTATTTGATCGTATGAATGGCACTAACGGCGTGCCAATGGTTTTCCGAGTATTTTATTTTCGTAATTTCATTACGAAGCACGTAGCGGCCTAATTAAAATTGTACCCGAAACAAAAAATTTTCGAAAATAACGATACATTTTTTGATATGAAGAACCCAGGACGTCTCTTTGATTCACAAAATTTTGTGTGTTGGCGATAGTCTAGATATAGCTGGCCATCAATCAAACGACAGCTACCAGAGTAGTGGTAGACCTGGGAGAAAATGTCAATTATTGTAAAAAAAATATCGTTAAGTGAATTCAGGTCGATTGAAAATTCTTTAAACAAAGTCAGCTGAAAAGATAATGATGAAATAGGCGTCAGCTGCTCATACATAGTGCCATTTGCTCATGTCATCTAGAAAGAACGTACCTTATGAAAATTTTCTTTATTGTGTGCTTTTTGACAAAAATGTATTCCCGTTAAAAGTTTGTGCTTTCCGAAACCTAAACTTCACCAAATTATAGCAAAACACATGTACAAGGCGCATTGAATCAGAAGTAAAGTATACATAATATCGAAAAATGTAATTCAAAAAGTTGTCCAGTATTAAAAAATATATTTTAGATTTGAAGACATGATGGCGATAAGTAATATACATTCAAACGACATCATGTATACAAAGTCACTGACGAGCGGCAAGAACTGCGAAACGCTCCTGCAGGTGGTCTTCCCCAGCCAAATGAAGGATAATCTGCTGTATAATTAGGTACAGTAAGCATTTGCAACTGGGTCTTCTTGGAAGAACGTTGCACAAATATCTGTCAGGTGTTATCAATGTCCATCGTGGTATTAGCCAGGGAGGTGTTTGTTTTCTGTCAGATGTTTGCCTCATATTTTCCGCATGGAATATTTGGAGATTTCTATAGGCAATAATAAAAATGATGAGCGGTGGGTAATTTATAGTGGATAACCCTGTACATCAGATAATAGAATAGTATATTATCCATCGAGCAGAAAATTGTCCATTTGGTTGCGAGTGGCATACTATATTTTTTCTTCGACAACATATCCTTCACGTTCAATTGTTATTTCCAACCGGCTGTCCCCTTAAGAGCAACCCTTAGAAGTCCTTGAGAAACTTGTGAGAGCTAGGGAAGATACAGTAAAAGCAACCTAGCTTGAGACGGAATTAGTTGCTGAGCACTTGTCATCAATGGATTATAGTCTGTAATATATCCAGTGATAAGGTAATCAACATGAGGGTCCGCGCAAATTAAAGTAATTAAAATGTTTAATGAAATTGGTTTCACTGTACATGCATGGGTTTTTTATTGATCTGAGACATCCATACATTGCTAAAACGTTTGAAAGAAATTAACTGATGAAACATTACCCCAAATTCGCTACTTATGGGCTATTTCCTGTAATAAATCCTGTGTTACCTTTGCTGATTCTACATTTTTCAAAAAATAACTGCGATATTCCTCGTTTTACTGAAATGTTAACAGAAACGACTTGCGCTTGTTTATAAAACATTTTTGGGGGGGTTGTCGTATTAAAATTCGTTGATTGAGAATTTTTCTGCTGCATGCAACAATTGACTTCTTTCGATGAACTATCTTTTTCTCAACACTAGAGTCGGCTCTGCATACTCATTAGTAGATGTCACCTGGCAATATAAATTGCATCTTTATTCAAAATTAGTTTTGAAATGTATTCGTTAAAAATATATTCAAATGTCGACACTTGCTTGTAAGATGTTTGGTAAGAACAACAGTTGTGCATCGTTACTATTTTTACGCGCCAGAGATCAATGAATATATAAATATTTTACGATAAAACATGTGAACTACACATATTTGGAAATAAAAGGTAGTCATTGCCCACGGTCAACCTGAACACAAAAAAAATATTCACTTTAATTGCAAAATATTCACATTCCATGCATATGTTAATGATTACTAATGTTAAACAGCGTTTTTCTCTTCACGAACAAATTGCTTGAATACGATTTTTTTAAAAACAATTTTTCATTCATATACTTTTGAAATAAAATTGAAAAATAATATTGGGTCGCATTTAACCAAGCACCAAAGTTATATTGATATGATTTCCAAATAGACAAATAGATAGAAATCATTAGTAACCAGCGGTCATATTGTACTACAAATTGAATGGTAGGTGTTCCCAGTCTTATATGCTCCGAAATTGTCAATTCCATGGTAAAAAAATTATTAGTAACTGTAGGACAATGATAACACATGAAAGATTAGTGTGTTTTGCACCTAAATAATACAGTGTCCTACAAAAAAACGGGTATGTATCGCTAGTCATACAAGAATTGTTCAAAATAACGAATTAATCAAGCTCTCAGTGATCTATTAATTTGGAAGGAAATAGTCCAGAGAGTAGAGTATTAATTGTTTGGTAATTATGAAGGATTTTGCTCTATATTTGATATATTGTAGATCCTGTTGTGCATATCCTTATTATGCAGTCTGATTTACGGATCAGATCTAATTTTAAGATGATGAGTCCCTCCATTTGAATGAAAATGATATCTCACAAAAGGTGTTGTACTACAGCATGGCAAGAAACTGTTCACAGGAAAAGTGAATACTGCAACATCAATTTTGATTTTTACTCAATCCGTTATAACTAGAAAACAAACTGCTAGATTTTGCCAATTAAAAAAAAAATGTGGGTCTTCATCAAGTTTGTACGAGAAAATAATGAAGCACCCTGTATACTACGGCTTTTGCACGCAGGACTGGGAAAACCAACTAGGATAATGTGACCATTCAATTAAACAATTATAAAGCAAGCAACGGTAGAAAAATCCGCTGGGTACTGATGATTTCTTATGACTCTTGGGAGTGGGGGACTCTTCAGTCCTATCATCCATTTTGTAGGACAAAAGTTTTTTTCGGCAACCGTCCGGAAAGTGCCTACTTCCCGGACGATTTTTCTTTGAGAAAGTATCACTTCCCGGACTAGTCCGGGAAGTACGTACTTTCCGGACTAGTCCGGGAAATGCCCGGAAATTTCAATACAAATATTTATATAAATAAGAATTAGAATGTTTCTGTTAGTACCTATCTTCTGTTCGCATTTCGATATTTAATACAAATAAGAATTAAAATGTTCGAAATTTTCTTCTACAAAGAAATATAAAAAATAAATGTGTCTCGATTTGTTATTCTACACGGTTACCGAAAAAATTGTGTACGCAACACGTCCGAAAACAGTTTTTTCCGGACTTGTTACGTAAATTACTATTTCGATTACTTTGACGAATTATCTCGAGGTTCAACTAAGAAACTAACTGTTATTAATGACTTTTTTACACTCACCAAATCGACATGATTGACGCCTACGCGCAGTTTATTAGCTACCATAACTATCGAGAAATTTCGTAAAGGAAAAAGTTGGGCGTCTCATCAGAACAAAGCTATTCACGAAAATTCAGTCTGTTATTAATCATTTTTGAAAATAGGCGTGTTATCCTGGTCTAAAATATTTATCACACTGATCAGTCAAATAGTATTGTTAGTATATTTGCAGTCATATTGTAGAATATGTGTTCATGGGTTAGTGCCAATAGTAATCATGATTCCTGTATGGTTAGTGCTGGGTTTTCCATAATAAATATATTTACGTTTCGGACGTGGAGAAAATCAATTACCAGATTCGAGAGTAAAGTGATGTTAATTTTTGAAAATACATGTGTTGAAGATGGGTAATTAATAATTCAGTTCCATTTCTATAGTAACACCAACGTAATATATTCAAAACAAGCTATTACCAATGCAAAAGTCATAAGGAAATCATTCCTATTCAACGTATGATATGAAGGATTACGATTGCGTTTGGAACCGCTATTTAATATGTTGCAATGACGCATTTTTGAGGTCGTCTAGTTATTTAAAAATATGTATTTTGTACTGCACTGAATTTTTGGATTAATTAAATCGAAATATTGAGTTCATGAGAATGAAAAGTACAATCATTCGAGAAATATCATGGCCAACAGACTACCAGAACTGAATTTATTTCAACAACAACAAATTAATCTCTAGGTCAGAGTAGGTCTGTGACTGTTGTTAAAAATTATTATAGTTCAGGAAGGAAGGTCAAAGTTCATGAACTCATAAGGAACTTCTTTCAGAATGGCTTTCGTTCTGGTTTTTAGACATACCTTTTGCGTATTCTTTTTATCCTGTAGGTTAATCAACTATAAAGACATTTTGGTTTCCACCTATGAATCGTCATGATTTACAGAGTGTTAGATCCAAAGAGAGAAGAAAGAAGTAATCGTGTGGTGAGGATGAAATATCACAAAATCTCGCGGATGATGCTCATGATATCATAGCAGACAGTGGATATTTCAATTGCTGCAGGTAGCTTTCTCTCCATTCTAAAATTGTCTATTGTTATTCCATTATTCAAAGGAGACAAGCAATTTTTATAAATTTTTTCACAATTTCTTCTTTAACCACATTATCAAAAATAACTTGTAAAATCAAGGAAAAATGGAGTCTGTAGCTTTCTCAGTAAACAAAATATTTTATCATCATGTCAGTTTGGTTATCAGAACTTTGATAGTTAATAATATATCTAGGTCGTAATGTGATGGCTTGAACATAAGGCGCAGCTGAGGACAATTACTCGCCAAGGTGCTAAACACTATTTACGACCGAAATGCGAAATTTTACGCATAAGTCAGTATTTATTTCATTGAATAATATTTTTAACTCAGAATAATTTTGGCTCACACAGTTTATATTCTGCTTGACAGCAATTTCATCCAAATAGTCTTGTACATAACAAACAATGAAAAGAATAAAAGTTCTACTTTTGTAAATGAAGTTCACTTTAGTGCCCGCTTGTGCATAAAAATGCAAACGAAGCTCTTTTCACATTTTTATAAAATCAACAATAATTTGAAATCCAGAATTATATTCCGAAGGAAAACTAATATAATGTTGTTTTCGCGCGCACTTTCTGTGATATGTGCTCGAAGTTGTACAATAGAGAAAGATTTTTAATTTTTTTACTACAAAACTGAAGAATAGCTGTCAGTTATTTGATTCATCAAAATGACTTTTAATCCACTACAATGGGGTTTTGGGGCGATGATCGATTGTAGCACCACCAAACTTGGTATGCTAATAGTTGGAATCATGATAGATACGAAAAATAAATTATTTACCAAAATTCCTGGGGTGGAACATTTTTTTTTTCGTTTAAAAATAAATAAATAGATTTTTGCTGTAATCTTGGAAAGTATACGATTTATTGAAAAAACAATTCAACAATGTGAAAGACAATTCAATTCTCTACAAAAATTATTCCCAGTAATTTTTATGAAATGCGCCCGTTTTCTTAGAAAACGTGATTGAACGCCAACAACAACTTTCAGGTTCACCCTTACCGCCGCTGAAAATTCTGACGGAGCCGAATATTTTTCATAACTCTGTTAAAAATGATCGGAGAAGAAGAAGCAAAAGTTCATATTGTTTCTGAAGACTCCTACCTTCTCATGCAAACATAATGTGCGAGGATTTGTGTACCCAAAATGTGTTTTGTCGCACTTTACGGAAATGTTTGCGGATGATCCAAAAATCATGAATAATTTAGTAAATATGGAATTATTATACTGAAGCAAAAACCCATACCTTCTTTGGACTATATGCAACAATTTTCTTATTCATATCCTGCATATATGTTTAATAACACTATTGTGAAGTGCAAATCTCAAACTTGAAATCACATACTTCATTTTTCATGTAGGATGTGTACGAGCGATTATTTTCAACATTTACTGAAGTAATTACCGGGATTATGGGTGAGTCAAAAACTGAGGCAGGAGTAAAACCCAGTTTGTCTAAGTGAGAAGTGTCTCACTAGTCTAAAATCGTTGCATATGGTCCAAAGAGGGTACTGATTCCTACTCCAGTATAACTATTTCATATCAACTAAAATATCCATGACTTTCGGATCCACCGTAAATATCGTAGGAGGCTTATGTAAAGTGGGACAAAACACATTTTGGGTACTCAGATACCCACATGTTAAATTTGCATGAGGAAGTACAAGTCTTCAGGAACGATATACACTTTTTCTTCTTCTTCTACTATAATTTTTAGCAAAATTATGACAAATCTAATTTTCGGCCCTGTCGAAACCTGAAGAAATAAAGATTAGTGATTGATATCTTGAATATTCAACTGACTCATGTCTTGACCGATTCCTTTGAAATGCAAGCCAATAGTGGTAATTCGCTATAGGAAATATTGAGGAAAAACATATCAGAAAACAATAGCGGAAAATCAAATGATTGATTGTGGCCTTGTACAAAGGAATATAAACCTGCCTAGGTGGTCATTCCCAACCAATATTCAGTGCTTGATTGAAATTGTCCCTTGAAATTATGCCCCCTGTTCGTAGAGGAACTAGTTCTTTTCTGACAGATATTTGCCTCAAATTTTCCACTTTGTGGAAGTGTGGAGAGAAGGAGATTTCGACTTCTTCGAAATTATTCGTTAAATGGATAATGAAGTTTCACTAATTATGGGACTACTTGTAAATTGGTTTCAACGTTTTCATCAGTGCAGAATAAATTGCATGAGATTAGTAATAAGTATCATTTTTAATAATAATAATAATAATAATAATAATAATAATAATCAGAACTGTCGGGGAAGAACAAAGTTGCTGCAACTAATATGCTTGCCGTTCCGATCTTACTCTACTCCTTTGGAGTGGTGAAATGGACTCAAGAGGAGCTGCGACAACTTGATGTGAAAACTCGTAAGATGATGCATCTTAATAGGAGCTTGCATCCTAAATCGTCCGGTCCACGGTTATACTTCCCCAGACAACAGGGAGGCCGGGGACTTTTGAGTTTGGAGTGTCTACATAACAGAATGGTGCTGGATGGAGCCTGTAAAGTCATGAGGAGTTCAGATCCCCTTCTCTGCATAGTCCACGACCACGAAAAAGCAGGGATTGGAGCATTTCTTTTCAAGGCAGCAATCCGGGCGGCTGATGAACTTGGTCTCGTATTCGACACTGAACGGGCAAACCCAAACTCTGTCACTGAGTTGGAACCCGTTCAGCAAAAAGCTCACATCAAAGCTGCGGAGACTGAGGTCCTCCTGCAGCTGCACAAGGATAAGCCAATGCATGGGGTCTTCTTCAAGAACATTGAAGACCTTGGCTTATCCAAAAACTTGACCTTTGCTTTCCTCAGGTCAAGTGAGCTGAAGTCGGAGACCGAGGGATTCATAATGGCTTGCCAGGATGGTGTCTTCAACACCCTGGTCTACCGTAGCCGCGTGATGGGTATAGAGATCCCCGACACTAGATGCAGAGCGTGTCGTGGGGCGCCTGAGACCCTTATGCATATGCTTTCAGCATGTCCAGCATATGCGGTCTCAGCCTATATCCACAGGCATAACGCGGCTCTACGAGTGTTGTACTACCATCTACGACACTCGTACGATATAGACGAGACACCGGTGTTGCCTTATGCTCCGGGGGATATTGAGTCCGTTGTGGAGAATGAGAAGTGCCGAATATATTGGAACTACTCATTCCCCACCCTCAGGCAAATACAAGCCAATAAGCCTGATGTAGTCCTCCTCGACCATCAGAGTAAGACGATTTTCGTCATGGAGTTTTCGGACTAAATATCGAGACTTACTCTTTGAACTCCGCAGGCTCTACCCAAACCATTCTGTTAAAATGGTGGTTCTGATTATAGGGGTCCTTGATGGAATGATGGACACACTGCTCTCGAACTTAAAAATCATACCGGCTTGCCGTAATATGGCAGAAATCTTAGCCGGACGAATGCAGAGGGCCGTCATCCTTGGTTCACTGCGTCTGCTCAGGGCACATGATTCTCGGACCCAGTAATCGCTTACCCCACGGACGTGGAGAGTGGTTATCTGGGTAAACGATCCAGCGCGCCCTCAGGATGTGTCGGAGCTCCGGAGACAGGGCCTGACTGGAATATCCTCTTAGGAAAATAATAATAATAATAATAATAATAATACGATTCCACTTTAAAATTCTTTATTCAGCAACAGAACACGCTAAATTATATACAACACTAACTAAAGGTAACTTATTCAATGGACTATAATAAAATTCTATTATTTATGTTCACTGTGACATACCAATTTCCAACTTGTCCCTCTAATGGCCAAGCGCAGCGATATATAGTCGAAAGAAACCTTCTCCAGACTTTTCTGGACAGTTATGCATTTTCTCTAGTCGCTTCCAGGGGTCCCTATGTCGCCCTTACTCGTTCGTAGATTCGTTCGTAGATGGCGCTAGCAGTCCATACCGATAGAAATGTTGGTTATGAACTGGCCCTGTTGTAGTTTGTCCAAATACGTGACATTACTATTTTTATTTATTATTCACCTAAATTTTTGTTTAACAGTTTGATGAGCTAAAACATTCTGAAAATTATGGTTTAAAAATAACCTTCTGTTTTGTTTCAGAATATGAAGTACTTGGTGGTTCTGCCAGCTATCCTGATATTATTCTTGATATATATCAGGACCTATATCAAGTCAGTCTTTTTAGCGATCAGACTGTCTGGTCCCCCAGCATTGCCTATAATAGGAAACGTTTTTCTGCTGAAAAATGATAAAGGTGAGTAAGTTATTGGGAATACTATGTTAATTATGAGCCATGCAGGACGGTGAAAATTTATTTGCATTTCATTGTTCATGTTAATTTTCATGTTCATTGTTCGACATTTTGAACTCGCACTATTGAATCAAACTGGAAATATTGGCGGCACTCGCAAAATAAATGCTCGCGCGAACACTTCCACAACGTTCTGCAAGTCCACCGACTACGGACAGCACACTCTGACAGTAAATAACCTCTGACCTAATGCAAAATGCACTGAGGACCGTAGATGAATGGTGCAAAAGGGAAGGACTGAGAGCAAACCTCAGCAAAACGCAGCACTGCGACCAACGCTATGGAAGTTATCCTAAACCTCCCACCGTTGGACATCACAGTCATGGGAGAGGTGAGGATGAGTGCATACAGACTCATACAAACAGGTAATTGGAGATCCCCAAACCACAAATTGGGCACACCAAAATCACTCATGAAGTCAACATCACCGAACTGGAGATGATATCAGACTAAATGCTACCCGAATACTCATACGAAAAACCATTCAAGTGGAAAAAAGTCGTACTTTTGTCACAATATTGTTGGCTGTGGTGCCCACTGAGACACCACTGGTCCTAATGATTTCAATCTAGTTGAGGATAAATGAGCGCCTTATTAGTTCAAATAAATGTACCAAATTTCAACCAAATCGGTTCTAGGATATTCATGATATTTTATAATTACTTGCCGTTTATTTTTTTATATTTCAAGGCCCTGTATCTCAGAAACAGACATATGTTCAAAGGAACTTTTCTTAAAATGACTTAATAAATCACCCTCTGCAGTTAGAAACCGTCATTAGGAAACACCCTGTATCTTTCACACCTTTTGGTTAACCTGCCAGGTACTTGTGCTCATCGAAAACGCCTGTCAATTTTTTTTAAACTTCACATTGAATGAACAAAATCGTATGAAATTTTTTTTTTCAAATTTTACCTGCACTTTCAAAAATAGAGGGGTTGATGACGTGCAGGGCTGAAGCTCAGTGTTAAGGGACACCCTCACGGGTAAACCCTGCATCTGGCTCGTCAGCTTCAAACCAACCAACCGACCATTATACTGCCTTTTGAACTTTATATTGTGATGATTCGATGCCGGTCATGACCAGTATCGGTAAAAAACATCTTGTCCGCCACCGACCACATTCCGATTTGGTGAATCATTGCCTTATGAACTCCTATATAACAGAGAAAATCGTTCCCTCTAGCAACATCTCGTCGCAACTAGAACTTCCAGATCTTTCGGGAAACAGTCCACTACGCTATAAAAAAAATCTTTGTGGCCAGACGAGAAGACACTAGAGAAATAAATGTGCGTTGAAGTGATCCTGGTCATTTAATTGACAGTACGAAATAAATTAGTCAGTATTAGTGTGAATAATTGTTCACATAAATATTCTCAGTTGTATTTTGTGCTGAATAAATAGTTTATACCAAGCTAAGAAATATTTTCAAAACAATATAAAATAGTTATTTATGATACAAGTGTTAAAAGTGGCATTTTATTTTGTGAGTGGGGAATATTGCGAAACGAGCGTTAGCGAGTGGAGCAACCCTACGAGCAAAATAAAATCACTTTTAACAAATGTATCATACAAAATTTTTTGTTCAACAGTTACTGCTAGTAAGAAAAAAAACAAAAAAAAAATAAGATCCATAAGGATTCGAACACACGATCTTTGGGTTACAAGGCTGACTGACAGATACTTCAAAATAATAAACCCCAACGCACTTTATTTATGAATGTCATTATTTGTCAGTGATGAAGGACATTCTACAGTTGGACTAAATACTACTTCGTTTGTAACTTCAAAAAGAATTAGTATTACCAATTGCGCAAACGGCCAAATACATGTGTGAACTTTTATAAACGATTCCTATTGAGTAGGTGCTCTGTTTATAATATCTGATTGAAGTGTTAGAGAGATCTATATTACTGAGTATCCATCATCTCATCTGTCATTTTACTTTTAACACTAGTGTTAAAAGTACTTTTAACACTAGTGTTAAAAGTGATTTTGTGAAAACGTCAGTTTTTAGTTCATGTGTCAATGAATTAAAAACGTCATTTTTAATGTCAGTTGTATAAAAATATACTTCCTGGGGTAGGCGACGTAGGACTGGTTGTTTGCTTTGGTGTAAGTTTAGAACACAACGAAAGGTATTTGTCGACTACACCCTAGCACCACTGGCAACTTTGAAATTTAAAACACTGTATTTCTTTGTATATTTCAACCTGAAGTTATCAACTGTCAAAGTTGATTTTTGAAAGCAATACTGCTAATGTATTAATTTTATTACAGAAATGATGAGATTGGGTAACGAAGCGCAGAAATTATATGGCTCGTTCATGAGATTTTGGGTCTCATTTCTACCATGCGTCGTTATATACGAACCCAGACACTTAAATGTCGTTCTAGGAACCAACAGGTATTCCAAAAAAAATATGTTCTATACCTTATTACACAACTTCCTCGGACAGGGATTGATAACAAACAATGGTATGTGTGATATCTTTATTATTTTAGGTATTACGTGTTTTTGTAATAAAAATGTATTGAAAAAGCCTCTTTTTCTTCATAAATTTGTTCGTTGAGATATCCAAACTATGAAACTATAGTTTATAGTTTGTAATGACAATTTTTTCAACTTTTGGGCAATTTAATGATTATTATAAATACGATATTCTTCTTTATTCGTTCACTGAAGAAAACCTAAATACGACCATTCTCTTCGGCTATTATTTCAATTCACTTCATAAATTCTTGAATAAGTCCTAATACTAAAATAGACGTTAAATAAAAAAAAAATTTGACAACATTGTCGAGAAAACAGATTATTATGCTGAAAACTTAATATATAATATATTTTTTATGCCGGCGAAAGCAGAAGTTACGTTTCTCTCAACATTACGAGGATTTTCCTTTTTGTGGAAACCAGAACACAAAAAAATTAAAAATCGACTTGCTTCCCAGTATTTAACTTCACTTTCCCCAATAGGTGTTGAAGTTTTACGGTTTTTGCGTGGAAGACACCAGTCAAATTGTCAAAGGTATTATATTCTGTTTAATTTTATTTTCAGGAAACTATTTGAATTCATAATAATTCTATCTCAACATTTTCAGGATATGCATGGAAGAAAAATCGGAAAATGATTCAACCTTTATTTCATACGACAATACAAGAAATTTTTATCGATACTTTCCAGGATTGCGCTGATGTGTTTGTTGGCAAGTTGAAAGGATTATCGGACGTGAAAATCACTTCCCTTGTCAATGATTGTGTATTGGACATACTCCACAGTACGTTGAAAATAAATTTTCAGAATTTCATTTATTTCGTATTTAATTTTCAGATGCTATTCTGGGCGTACCATTGGACAGTAAATCGCCTTATAGAAAGTAAGGGTTCATGAAAATTACAATAAAATTTTTAAATTCAAACTTTTTTTACAGGGGGGTAGTTTTGTTGAATGATAGAATAATGAAACCCTGGTTACTTCTGGAATCAATTTTCAAGATAACACCATCGGCACAAAAAGAAATAGAACAGAAAACCAATCTTCACGCATACACCAAAAACGTGAGTGGGTATTCAAAATAATCCATATACAGAAACTGATACAATATACATGGTGTTTCTCTTGTTACATGCGGATTTAAGTATGCCAAAACATTCATTGCGTTGTCCTCAGCACCTATCTCAGGTCTAGGCAAGTTTCTTGTTGCTTTCAAAGAAGATCCAAAATTCCTCTTTAATCGAATGAATTTTCTTAAAGTCATTCGAGGTAAATCAGCATACTTTTGAGATACTGAGATATATTTTATTCAAGACGATTTCATAACATAAATGACCATGAGTAACAAACTGTACCAGGTTGGTATAGGGAAAGTATACACAATTAAATTGGAAAATGTCACAGCTTTCCTAATAAATAATAATATACAGGGTGTTTCAGTTAAAAAAACTGAGATTGTGTCATTTCCATGAGTCCCCCGAAAGGAACCTACTTCTGAGCCCTTCTGTTTGCTGAAACTGAGATGACCAAATTGCAAAATTTTGTAAACTCGCATTGAGAAAAAAATCGTTAGTTTTCAATAGTCAGGTTTTGCATAAAAATTGGACAAAATAATGTTTATCTCGAACACCGCCACAAATAGGTATAGGGAATTACCAAAGAGAGTTATGAAGAATCCTACACGAAAGAAAATGTGTGAGTTTTTTTTCCACAATTGTTTTAAATTTTTCAACAAATTGTGTCTGAAATGGCTACAGAAACAATGTTGTGTAGAAAATTCGCATTCTATTGTTTATCCTAATTTGTTGAAATAATATATCCACATTTTGAATATTTCTTTGAATCTAGTTTTTACAGCATATTGTTTAAATTGGTTAACAACACCGTTGTGTTTAAATGTTACAGAAATTGTAGTTCTTCTTTGTACAATTCTGTGGACTATATAATGGAAAAATACACAATATTGTGTTATTTATTAACACATCATTTTGTTTTTATTATAGTTCTGTGGACAAAATTGAAATTCAGAATGCAAAATACAAAGAATTTCAAACAAGGCTTTGCGTTTTTTTAAATAGCTGTTAGAGAATATCAATTTAAAATACTCCCTAATATGGGACCACATATAGATACAATTCTTGGAGGAGGTGGTGGGATTTTTTGGTTTGCTTCTTGTGAGAGACCCACTCAAAGTATTTCCGGATTTGAAGGAGTATTTAATATTGTTTCAAATACATCTTACCTGTTGAAAAGTTCCTTCAAATCCGGAAATACGTCGAGGGGATTTTTCAAGAATACAAAACCGGAAAATCCCACTACCTCCTCCAAGAATGGCATCTATGAGGTTCCATGCGAATGCGTGTGTTTTTACATCGGAGACTAACTGACTAACATTTTTTGGCTGAAAATAAATGCATTTCAGGTTCTGTTGGAGAGGAGAAGGCGCACGCATCTATCAGGAAAATGCTTTTTGGACATGTTCATAGAAATAGCAGACAACAATACGGAATTCACAGATGAGGACATTATAAATGAGATTGTAACTTTCATGTTAGCTGTATGTTCTGGACTTTCTTTCGAAAGAAAAACTCACTTCTTTCATTTTTAGGGGCAAGATTCATTGGGATCTGCGGTAGCATTCACATTATTTCATTTGGCCAAATACCAGGAAGTTCAAAACGAAGTATTCGAGGAAATATCAAAATATGACGAAAGTATCAGACTAACGACTAAAGATTTACTGGATATGAAGTATTTGGAACAAGTGATCAAGGAAACTATGAGGTTGGCACCGAGTGTCCCCATTTTCGCAAGGGTTCTCACCGAAGATGTAGTTTTAGGTCAGTACTTACAAACAATTATTGTCATCAATTTTATTTATATTTCGTAAAGAACAATCACATAGTCTGTGAATGGAAATAGTTCCCAATTAGTTTTTTTACAAAACTGTGAATTTGTAGGAAACTTCCTGAATACACTTCGCAAGCAGAAGAATAAGCCGAGAATGTTCTCAATTCTTTGGAGTACCTACCTACTTGTGTGAGGTGTTAAAAATAGTGGTTCGGTGTTGGGATACAAATCTAGTCTTAGTGGTTCCACGAGTGGTTTCATGACATATAGTAAGGCGACAGTTTGTAACCCCACAAATGGTAACAGACAATTCGTAACTCCGACAATTCGTAACATAGACAGTTCGTTAACATACCTCTTCGTAACGGTGTGATTCGTAACGCCAACACAAAACCGTCTATCCGTTTGTCTAACGTGGTATAGAAATGAACAAGTGGACATTCAAATAAAACACTTGTTTAAGTAGTAATTATTTAGTCTGATTTAACCAGAACCAACTAACTTTACGTAGACATTTGAGTGCGTGGAAATTTAATACATACATTTTGCAAAAGTAATTATTTATTCCGATCTGGTCCGAACGCACTAACCTCACGTAGATATTTGAGTGCGTGAAAATTGAATTGGAGTTAGGGATTGTACCGTTACTAATAGTTGCAGTTACGAACTGTCGAAGCTAAAAAGTGTCGGCGTTACGAATTGACGGCGTTACGAATTATTGTCTGTTACCATTTGTGGAGCTTCAGACGGTCGCGTTCCGATATGTTCTGTCATCAGTCTTAATTTTATTATGTACCTTTACTTACACTTGCAGGATAGAACCAACCCACAAGAGCATTATCATTGCATCAAAATAGAGCAAAATTTAAATTATTGTGCTTCTGTTTACTGCATAAGCATCAAAGATGTATGATACTGACTGACATCAGGGCAATTGGGAATTTTAGTTTTCAACTCAAACTTCAACGCCTATTTTCTGAGTTATGACTATAATGGTTTGAATATATTCATAAACCTCACCCAACAAATAATGAAATCAGATCACCGACGTTATCATACTAAATACATGGCAATAATTTTGATATTCATTTTTTTAGATGGAGTGGATTTTCCACGTGGGACTAATATCTTGATATCGCCGTTCATAACTCACAGACTCCCACACGTATATCCAGATCCGGAGAAGTTTGATCCTGAGAGATTTTCAAGAGAAAATGTCGAGAAAAGGCATCCTTTTGCATTCCTACCCTTCAGTCTAGGACCAAGGAAGTGTATAGGTGTGTACTGTTTTGGACTGGATATCCAGTCCAAAATTATCCTTCCAAAATCTCCGGTCCCATAATATCCGTAGAAAATAATATCTTGACCAATATTGACCTTGTGCAATATTATCTTGTCCAATTATATACTGATTATCGTTTAATTTGAAAAAAAAACAGATACTGAAAAAGTATAATTCAAGTGGCGAAATATTAAACTACAAATTTTGTTGTTTACGTTATAATTCCTATGATTTTGGTCATTGTTTTGACTTTAGTAATTTTTATGTCAATTTTGTTGAATCTTCTGTGATTATTGATAAGAAATGAAATTCTGGGTTCCATAGGTCCCTGCTTCAGTTCCCCTTGGGAGGTGATTACAGGGGTGCCTTAGAAAGTTTCCATGTAAACTTGAGCGTACCTTCGGTTCCTCTGGTTCCCATTTTAGGGGTGCTCACCTCCCCACTTAAGTTTGCCGTCTCAGAGGCACCCTTGGGTTTCCTCTAATCGGCTCCCTCGGAATGGTTGGCTTGGCTCTCCTCGGGAGGTAGTAATAGAGGTCCCTTCGAGGGTTCCATTTCATATTTTTCCATTTTTTTGGATCACTTCATAAGTGATTTGTACCATACTTAATACCATACTGGGATATTTCATATATATTTTGAATCAAATATTATATATTTTACTCACGGTGAAAAATTTTAAATTTTAATGCATTCGTTTGATTGTTGATAGGTTACCAGTTTGCTTTTCTGGAGATGAAAACCATAATCTCTACGATTCTGAAGAAATATGAGCTGAGTTTGGTACCTGGACATGAAGAATACTCTCTTTCGTACAGGACAACTTTGAGGGCAAAAGGAGGAATATGGCTACACCTGAAATCCAGGACATAATGATAAAGTAAAAATTTGTTCATTGATCATTACTTTCATGATGCATTGTTTTCATTATTCAATTTGCCATTTATGTGTTCGCTAGTCTCAAATGAGAGTTCCACATATTCATTGAATGAAGTCGATTCTGCTCGTTTAGGCTCAAATTAAAATATTTTATTTATGAGAAAACAGTTTCTAGAAAAAAAATATTTACAATTCAAATATCTGATCAATGGTTTGGCAAATAAATGAGCTAATTTTTTCAATTCGAATTGCTGAAATGCTGCAAGTACCTGGTGATAAGATAATAAATAAGTAAATATTCTAAAAATTGCAGTTCCATATTTATTGATTTCTTCATTCATTTTGCCGATTAGTTTAAGAGCGCTGTCCCGAACAGGAGAAATATGGTGGGTTCTTCAAAGGTTTTTTATATTGTTAACAACGAGTGTTAATTTATTTAAAGATATTTATAATATGTAACATAGGGTTATATGATATAAGTGGTTGATGAGTGTTAATTAAGTTATTTTATTGAAAAATAAAAACTTTTACAATTCCGTACGACTTTCATTTAAGAACCTGCACTGATGGATACGTTGGCTCCAATCTTATATATATTTCTTTGTCTTTTCATACATGATATGGCAAATGAAACGAACAATTCCGAAGAAGTTGAAACCTATTCTCTCCACCCTATCTCATAAAGTGAAAAATTTGAGGCGAAAATCTATCAGCAAACAACTTTTCTCCACTAGTATTGAATTATATCTGACATTTATTTGTGCACCATTCCTTCAAGAAGACACAATTGCAAGTGTTAATTGTAATCGAGCATTGAATATTATCCCTCATATCATTGGGAATGACCACCTGCAGACATGACATGTTTCATGGAATTCATCTCTCTCTCATCAGTGTAAGATTTGAAAATCTACATTTGTGAGCATTCCGACAACATTTACCACCAATTTGAATGTTTAATTAAATGTTTTCCATTTGTGAACCAGAAAATGACAGAAACAAACGCTCACCTATGTAAACGAAGGAAGTGCCAACCAAAATCAAATTGAAGAAGTGAGTAGATTTTAGTCCGCCTGGTATGTACGACAAAATAAAAATTGCACTGCGCTCTATATATGTTAGAAATATTTATAGCCATAATAATGTATGGACTGCAATTTTTCAGTCATCCAATAAAGATAGTAAATAACGAATCATACGCATTTCTTCGAACAATGTGCTTGTCACTGTGGAAGATTATGTGGAGTGGTCCACTTATACTATAGTCAGTGCAGACATTTCATACACAATTAACGGGCATGGAAATGTTCTCTCATACGCTCCTGAAAAACCACACCTTTGGTCAAAAAAGGTTTTTTTCACCTATATATAACTCGCCAACTTTTACAAATATCGATTCATTTGTTAAAAGTGATTTTATTTTGCTCGTGGGGTTATATTCCCCACTCACAAAATAAAATTCCACTTTTAACACTTGTATCATTTTTTTTACAACAGTTACTGCTAGTAAGAAAAAAACAAAAAATATTAGATCCATGGGGATTCGAACACACGATCTTTGGATTACAAAGAGGCTCCAACTATAATAAACCCCAACGCACTTTAATTATGAATGTCATTATTTGTCAGTGAAAGGACCTTCTGCAGTTGGACTGAATACTACTTCGTTTTTAACTTTAAAATGAATTAGTATTACCAATTGCACAAACGGCCAAATACATGTGCGAACTTTTATAAATGATTCCTCTTGAGTAGGTGTTCTGATTTTAATATCTGATTGAAGCGTTTCATTAGAGAGATCTATATTACTGACTATCCATCATCTCATCTGTCATTATACTTTTAACACTAGTGTTAAAAGTGATTTTGTGAAAACGTCAATTTTTAGTTCATATGTCAATGAATTAAAAACGTAATTTTTAATGATAGTTGTACAAAATAGTTATTTATGATACAAGTGTTAAAAGTGGCATTTTATTTTGTGAGTGGGGAATATTGCGAAACGAGCGTTAGCGAGTGGAGCAACCCCACGAGCAAAATAAAATCACTTTTAACAAATGTATCATACAAAATTTTTTGTTCAACAGTTACTGCTAGTAAGAAAAAAACAAAAAAAAATAAGATCCATAAGGATTCGAACACACGATCTTTGGATTACAAGGCTGACTGACAGATACTTCAAATATAATAAACCCCAATGCACTTTATTTATGAATGTCATTATTTGTCAGTGATGAAGGACATTCTACAGTTGGACTAAATACTACTTCGTTTGTAACTTCAAAAGGAATTAGTATTATCAATTGCGCAAACGACCAAATACATATGTGAACTTTTATAAACGATTCCTCTTGAGTAGGTGTTCTGATTATAATATCTGATTGAAGTGTTTCTATTAGAGAGATCTATATTACTGAGTATCCATCATCTCATCTGTCATTTTACTTTTAACACTAGTGTTAAAAGTACTTTTAACACTAGTGTTAAAAGTGATTTTGTGAAAACGTCAGTTTTTAGTTCATGTGTCAATGAATTAAAAACGTCATTTTTAATGTCAGTTGCACAAAAAAGTATTTAAATTAAAAATGACGTTTTTAATTCATTGACACATGAACTAAAAACTGACGTTTTCACAAAATCACTTTTAACACTAGTGTTAAAAGTACTTTTAACACTAGTGTTAAAAGTAAAATGACTGATAAGATGATGGATACTCAGTAGTATATAGATCTCTCTAATAGAAACACTTCAATCAGATATTATAATCAGAACACCTACTCAAGAGGAATCGTTTATAAAAGTTCACATATGTATTTGGTCGTTTGCGCAATTGATAATACTAATTCCTTTTGAAGTTACAAACGAAGTAGTATTTAGTCCAACTGTAGAATGTCCTTCATCACTGACAAATAATGACATTCATAAATAAAGTGCATTGGGGTTTATTATATTTGAAGTATCTGTCAGTCAGCCTTGTAATCCAAAGATCGTGTGTTCGAATCCTTATGGATCTTATTTTTTTTTGTTTTTTTCTTACTAGCAGTAACTGTTGAACAAAAAATTTTGTATGATACATTTGTTAAAAGTGATTTTATTTTGCTCGTGGGGTTGCTCCACTCGCTAACGCTCGTTTCGCAATATTCCCCACTCACAAAATAAAATGCCACTTTTAACACTTGTATCATAAATAACTATATTACAATAGAAGAGCTTGTTAAATTTCCTGAAAGTTCTTCACTAATTTGTTTGTAAGAGCCCTAGTTTACTAGAAAATTTATATGAATTGCTCGAAAACTATGCAAGCTACGTTGAGAAATCGAATTGGCTTTCGAAGATGATGAAAAATACTTGCAGTCGTTGCCATTTTTGATGGTCATAGGTGTGTATCTATATGATAAATCATAAAAATACTTTGATATTTCGTGTTCATAACTGCATTCAGCCCTAAGAAAAATTAACATTTTCAATATAATTCATAAATGTGTTCAATCATAGTTGCATTGGTTTAATGCAGAAAGGGTAAAAAATCAAAATACTCCTGTCGAAATAATTACCAACCTTCTATTTTTTACTAAATAAAAAAAAAACGAATTAGGGAAAATAATTTCTACCTATTATATATTAGGAATCTATTTAATACATAGAAAAAATACTGAATAAATTTTACGTACTTTCGTGTATTTTCAACATCTTAGTAAATAATAAACAATCAGCGAAAATTTGGCAAATTACAAGATGTTAATTATTTTTTCAATTTTTTTTTCATTTTATATATTTTGTGCATCAAACTAGTACCGTTTAACATTCTCCATGAAAATTGAAAAATGAAAAAATGTGATTTTACCTACACAACAGATTTTATGAATGTCCTATTCATATTTTCGAACAAAAATCAAAATGCAATACCCATGACAGGTTGATGTCAAAAATAACTTTCAAAGTGTTACCACAGAAGAAATATTTCCATCATTTCCATTCTTGATGTGTATAACTGCTTTCCATTACTTTCTATCTCCCTGATGAGCTTGGCAAAGCGAAATAGATTTTCGTCGACAAAAATATAATGGGGATGGAATGCGAGAGAAGCGAACCTTGCTTCAATGAAATGAACGATTTCTGTGAGTGATATTTTTTAATTTCATTCTCCCTATCTAATTTATTCAATGAATTTTCAATGAAAACTAAAGATAATTAAAAAAATCAACTAACAGATTTTTTCTTTTCAGTTAGAGTCTTTTCACAATATCTATCAGATGTAGTTCAATGTCTAGCGTATGGCTTTAGCCGGGAAAGAATTTGTTTTCTGTTAGATATCACATTATTTCATTTTTTAATTTTCATGGAGAATGTTCCCCTTTTCATGGAGAATGTTCCCCTTTCCCCAAGACGTTATCTTGAACAATGGAAGATAGCGACTAAAGTTTGTCTTTCAGCCGCAGATGATTCCACAACAGATTCTATCCTATGAATATCCTATTCATATTTTCGAACAAAAATCAAAATTGGAATCTATTGAAACCTTTTAATTTCGAAGGACTGTATGCTGCTATAAACACAAAATATCAGTGGATAATTGAACTTGTTTTGTTTTATTATATACTTATACATACCTATGACGATTAAAAAATTATGGCAAGGACTCGTTTTCAAAACCCATTTTGATACTTCATCCTAGCTTGTGTAGTTTTCGAGTAGTTAATTGGTTTTCCATATTTGGAATCTTGGAATCGATTTTCTCATAAACTATGGCTATTACAGAAACTTTTTTTCATAAAATTCTCTAAATATGCTATAATTTATTTCGAACTGCTAATGCAAATTTTTATTCACAATTATCTGATCACAGATCCTCAATCGGAGTCTTCCTCTCCAGCGGATACCCTGGCGTAATTTATAGATGAAAGAAATCTATCGCGATCATTCTTGTTACTACCACTCGTTTCCAGATAATGATAATAATAATAAATCGTCTTTATTCATCTTGCAAAAAATTTAAATTCATACATAATTATGTTGTGTGACATAGATGAATGGGCGAAGTGTCAACTGATGTGGTTTTACAACTTAACCCTAATTCGAGATCTTGCGACAGTTATAGCCAGCGGAAATGGCCGATGATTCATACAGAGGAATTTATTTACCACTGTCTGGAAAAAGGCCAGGGTCGGCATCAGGTTCACTACAATATTTTCATGGTTGACGAGCTATAGGTGAAAACAGGCTTTTCTGACCAAAGAAGTGTTTTTAAGGGGTGAAGCTTTGTCCCTCCAAAACAGATAATTGATTTATGAGATATGGGACTTACTATTTATGAAGGAAAATTTCCGTGCTCATTTTACTCCAGCGACTGTACTATTATCTTTTTCGAGGTAGGTAATAATTTGACGCCTCATTCCAAAACAGGAACCTGGGAATACTCAATAAAGATAAATAAAATCGATTTTATCAACTTATTACATATGAGATAAATCAACGTGTTTCATAGAGTAAACAGTCATAAACGGATATTCAGTCATGTTCATTCGACAGAAATGTCAATAGTTCCGTTAAAAGTGATGCTGAGTTGGAGATATTTGTACATTTAACGAAAGTATGTGTTTGTGGATACTTCTGATGATATTCCTCGTTGTGCATCCAGTTAAAACGAGGAATATTTGCAATATGAAGGATTTCAAAATAACGTGCAGATCTTTGGGACAAGAAGATTTGTACAAGACAATGGCAGTGTTCGTAGACGCAGATGATGTTTTGGACTTGAGTGTGACTGATGCTCTGATTCCTCAGATCGATAGAACAACATTCGGAAGGTACAGAAACATTCATACACTGAATCTGCAAAGTGACAACATCAACTATATCGAGCAGAACGCTTTTACAGACCTACATGTCCTAAGGAATCTCACCTTGAAGAACAACCTACTAGAACAATTCAGTTCGAATGCTTTCGGTGCCACTAACTCTTTATACTGGCTGGATTTGTCGAATAACCTCCTGGAGGATCTAATGGGTTTCAACATTAGTCTTTTTCCTTCCTTGATGGTAATGAATGTTTCAAACAACAGGCTCGAATATTTACCGGAAACCTTTATAGATAAATTGAAAGAAGAGAATGATTTTTACCTAATAACAGACAACAACCCTTGGAACTGCTCTCATCTGGGATGGACTCAGCAACTCAACCCAATTTTAGTTACTGCGTTCTGCACAGAAAACTTGTTTAATTCCAGTATAGTCCAGGAGAAGTTGCGGTTTCTGGAAAATATCGACAGTTTTGCTAGAGAATACAAAAGCGCTAATAGAAGTGAGGGTTATGATCGTTCCTCTAAAAAATGTAATATTAAGTCTTGGTGCTTTTCATATTGTGTGTTTTGGTTCGTTGCCGCTATTTGGATTGGGGTTATTTTGGGGAATGTGTGCAAACTGAGGGAGATAGTGTGCAGAACAACCCTGAAAATGCGAGATAAAGGTACCCAGTACGATTTGATGGATATGAGACCTAGGATTTGATAGTGAGTTCATGTTGATCCATCAAGGTATCAATCATTTACTACTCAGACTGAGATAATTAACTGATATTATTTGTAGAAATGTGTGTTTTTGTATGGACAATAAATAATATCATAAAATTGTTCAGAACCAAAGCCCTCTTCATTCCGTATGCCTGTTGTGGTTAGTAAAGGTCATATTACGGTAAATAACTTTGTAATGACGTTTTCAAATAGAAATTTTCTTCATAAAATGAGAAGAGATTAATGATAATCTAGTTATTCCCAAATTTATTATACTACCTATAGGATTTCTGTCAAGCATCGAACATAAAATAGTAATTCAACAGCCCCACACGATTACCACTTCACCTCTGCCCAACACCTGGCAAAGTTTTTCTACAAGAACACACTTTTCAATGGTTTCTGTATACTTTCTGCATACAAGTTACAGTTCTGCTAATACTCATACCCGTCATCCTGCAATTAATGTCCATTCGCTTTTCGCTTTCATCAAATGATCCTACTATAACGCACTCACTAAGAAAGTAGACATAGAGGTATCTATAGGAATATCGTCAGAACCGTGAAACTAGTTTGCAGATTCGCATTCTACGCAAAGGGTGCGCCTTCTATATTAAGTTGGTTAAGTTAGTAGTTCAATAAAATGATCTTTTGGAACCTTTGGTGTGGATACAATAGGCGAGGACACAAAATTTTAAAAATATTTTTGATGGATTCTACAGCTTATGAACACTCTAGTGACAATGTTCTTTTTTTTGTTGAGTTGTCTGAAACATGAAAAAAAAGTATTTAAAGTTTATAATTTCAAATGACTTCTTTTCAGCGCCATTGTGACGTACTACCCCGAGCCAACCAATCCCACTGTTGACAGCGTGAAATTATTTAGCAACGTTGCCATACTTATGTTATGTCCACAAAACACAAATGCTGGAACCAGAGTAATAAAAGACCACAGAGATGCCTTCTCCATCCTTGTCTTGAAGTCAACATAACCTTGTTTATTTACAAGCGATGGCCTTATTGGTTTCGTGCACAACTGACAGTCCCTGGAGGTAAAACAACCTAACCTAAGCTATCTGACAACTCGCCTAACCCCACTTATCCGCTTTATTTATAGCGGAAACGTTCTTTAGAGTTTTCAATAGAAACGCAATCTCTTTTCAGTAAAAAAATCAGAAATTTTCACAAATTGTTCAAAAATAGAAGAACAGCAAACGAAACGAAATGGAAAAGTGAGGTTATTTCTTGTTCTTTTTCTACGATTGAGTTTGTTTTACCTCCAGGATCTGTCATTTGTGCACGTAACCAATACATGTTAAGTCCGTATTCAATCGGGTAGTTTCGTGTATGTCATTCTTCGTTGCTATATTAGGGTCCTTCTTACTCCAAATGTAAATAAACTGTCCAAACATTTCAACCCCCCACGCCCAGAAATTGAATAGAAAAGGATAGTTCATGTTCACAGCTATTTGTTTAGGTACAGACAGAGCATCTCTATGTGTTTTATTCTGAGGTTTATAGTCATTCACTCAACTAGTACCTATAAACGGGAAAAAAGTATTCAAACTCTGAAATACCTTTGAAAAAAAACAAAAAAAAAATAAGATCCATAAGGATTCAAACACACGATCTTTGGATTAGATGGCTGACTGACAGATACTTCAAATATAACAAACCCCAACGCACTTTATTTATGAATGTCATTATTTGTCAGTGATGAAGGACCTTTTCTACAGTTGGACTGAATACTACTTCGTTTGTAACTTCAAAAGGAATTAGTATTACCAATTGCGCAAACGGCCAAATACATGTGTGAACTTTTATAAATGATTCCTTTTGAGTAGGTGTTCTGTTTATAATATCTGATTGAAGTGCTTCTATTAGAGAGATGTATATTACTGAGTATCCATCATCTCATCTGTCATTTTATTTGGAACACTAGTGTTAAAAGTGATTTTGTGATAACGTCAGTTTTTAGTTCATGTGTCAATGAATTAAAAACGTAATTTTTAATGACAGTTGTACAAAAACTCATTTAAATATGACGTCTAATTCATTTTGAAAGCGATAAAAAAGGATGTACCTTTTTTATCGCGATAAATATGCTTGTTTCTCAAAACTAGACTTCGTCTAGGGTATGGTCCGTATATATCCTGGGTTACTCTGGTTAGTAATTTGGCCGTTCGTATGTACCAAATTCCTGAAAATTCGATGACTATTTCCTGAAATTTCGGCGATTTATCTGCCACTAGAGCAACTGTACTTTTCCCTCGATAACTTGGGAACCGGTTTGTCATTTGTCAATTGGAATCATTTTATCGAGTGCCAGATTTAAAACTTTCAAAAAAGGTCTTTGAGTCTCAAAGCATTACATTTGATTGTTTTTTGAAGAAAAAATTGAATTTTTAACAAATTTATTTCAAATTGTTCACTAAAGACAAGTGACAAGGGGTCCGTATATGTATATGTGCAGCCGGTTGCTTGAAACCGCAGAAACCGCTACTGACGGTAACTTCAATTTACGTTATGGATAGGATTGTTCAGTACTGTTGACAGAATATGAATCGTTTTGGGGAAGTTTCGTCTGAACAAATCACAAAAAATAATTGTGTTGTTGATAACTGCTCCTTCAAATAACTGCTTTAATGTAGGTTATAATTATTGTAGATTTATCTTGTCAGTTTTTCACGTGAAATTACTGATGGGCAAAATCATTTCGTTGAAGGAAGTAATTTATCCGATAAAAATAAAAAAAGCTCTTGTGTTTTTACTGTTGACAAATAGATACACTAGTGGTTTTTTCACGTATTTATTTGTTTATCAATTATCACGGTGTTGGTTGCCAAAATGAATAGTTTGACATTGATATTTTTCTGAATCTCTTATTCATTAAATTGTCCTGCCGAATTACACTCGAGGTTTGTATTGATATCGGGTAAATTTGTGTTTTCAAATTCTATACTGTTTCCTTTAGCAATTTGACTCGAATAACTGTCAACCTAAAAACACTCCAGCTTCGGTATCATGTTTTTAATAGTTGACAGTTATTCTCGTCGAATTGCTAGGAAACAGTTTCTCATTAAACAACCCAAATTTACCCGATAAAATACAAACCACTCGTGCAATTATAAGTGATTGAAATGCTTGTTCTTCAAAACCAGACTTCATCAAGTAAGCGGCCGTAACTTCGATTTCTGTTATGACAGCTCTAGCTATGATTAATCAGATTGATCAGTATTGTTGACACAATATGAATCGTGTTGGGAAAGTTTCTACTGAACAAATCACAAAAACATAACAATTGTAAATAGCGTAGAAATCAACTTCACGAACTCACAAATAATTCAATAAAATTACAAAATGGATAAACAAGGTTTGGAAATTTTTCTGCTGAAAATGGAAAATAGATTTGCTTCAAAATGCACACAGGGGAGGACTTTGACGAGCAGAATCCAGAAACGTTATCAGTTTTCTTTTATCTCTCATTGTTTTTGAGATATTTCAATTTTTGTATCACAAAAAGATTTTTTCTGCACTGTCCTGCCATCTCTTGGACAGTAGCCGAAGTTGACTTCCAACGATTGTCGCTACTGAATCAGATTGAAAAACTAAATATTAATTTTTATAATTAGATCCGTTGTTTGATAATAAACAACGTTAGAATTAATGCTATTCCGCAGTAGATTATAGTTTCGAAAGCCTGCACGCCGAATTTGGCTGCTCTAGGAAGAACTTTATTTTTTGATCGTTTCATGAAACAAGGTTAACCCCTTTGGAAATTTTTCTGCTGAAAATGGAAAATAGATTTGCTTCAAAATGCACACAGGAGAGGACTATGACGAGCAGAATCCAGCAACGTTATCAGTTTTCTTTTATATCTCGTTGTTTTTGAGATATTTGAATTTTTGTACCACAAAAAAGATTTTTCTGCACTGTCCTGCCATTTCTTGGACAGTAGCCGAAGTTGACATCCACCGCATGTCGATACTTAATCATATTGAAATTTTGTCAAGTTTTTTGAAAAAACTGAATACTAATTTTTATAAATAGAAATAATGCTATTCCGCAGTAGATAATAGCTTCAGAAGCCTGCACACCGAATTTGGCTGCTCTAGGGAAAACTTTATTTTTTGATCGTTTCATGAAACAAGGTTAACCCCTTTGGAAATTTTTATGCTTAAAATGGAAAATAGATTTGCTTCAAAATGCACACAGGAGAGGACTTTGGCGAGCAGAATCCAGCAACGTTATCAGTTTTCTTTTACCTCTCGTTGTTTTTGAGATATTTGAATTTTTGTACCACAAAAATTATTTTTCTGCACTGTCCTGCCATCTCTTGGACAGTAGCCGAAGTTGACATTCACCGAATGTCGATACTTAATCATATTGAAATTTTGTCAAGTTTTTTGAAAAAACTGAATACTAATTTTTATAAATAGAAATAATGCTATTCCGCAGTAGATAATAGCTTCAGAAGCCTGCACACCGAATTTGGCTGCTCTAGGGAAAACTTTATTTTTTGATCGTTTCATGAAACAAGGTTAACCCCTTTGGAAATTTTTATGCTTAAAATGGAAAATAGATTTGTTTCAAAATGCACACAGGGGAGGACTTTGACGAGCAGAATCCAGAAACGTTATCAGTTTTCTTTCATCTCTCATTGTTTTTGAGATATTTCAATTTTTGTATCACAAAAAGATTTTTTCTGCACTGTCCTGCCATCTCTTGGACAGTAGCCGAAGTTGACTTCCAACGATTGTCGCTACTGAATCAGATTGAAAAACTAAATATTAATTTTTATAATTAGATCCGTTGTTTGATAATAAACAACGTTGGAATTAATGCTATTCCGCAGTAGATTATAGTTTCAAAAGCCTGCACGCCGAATTTGGCTGCTCTAGGAAGAACTTTATTTTTTGATCGTTTCATGAAACAAGGTTAACCCCTTTGGAAATTTTTCTGCTGAAAATGGAAAATAGATTTGCTTCAAAATGCACACAGGAGAGGAATATGACGAGCAGAATCCAGCAACGTTATCAGTTTTCTTTTATATCTCGTTGTTTTTGAGATATTTGAATTTTTGTACCACAAAAAAGATTTTTCTGCACTGCCTGCCATCTCTTGGACAGTAGCCGAAGTTGACATTCACCGCATGTCGATACTTAATCATATTGAAATTTTGTCAAGTTTTTTGAAAAAACTGAATACTAATTTTTATAAATAGAAATAATGCTATTCCGCAGTAGATAATAGCTTCAGAAGCCTGCACACCGAATTTGGCTGCTCTAGGGAAAACTTTATTTTTTGATCGTTTCATGAAACAAGGTTAACCCCTTTGGAAATTTTTATGCTTAAAATGGAAAATAGATTTGTTTCAAAATGCACACAGGGGAGGACTTTGACGAGCAGAATCCAGAAACGTTATCAGTTTTCTTTCATCTCTCATTGTTTTTGAGATATTTCAATTTTTGTATCACAAAAAGATTTTTCCTGCACTGTCCTGCCATCTCTTGGACAGTAGCCGAAGTTGACTTCCAACGATTGTCGATACTGAATCAGATTGAAAAACTAAATATTAATTTTTATAATTAGATCCGTTGTTTGCTAATAAACAACGTTAGAATTAATGCTATTCCGCAGTAGATTATAGTTTCGAAAGCCTGCACGCCGAATTTGGCTGCTCTAGGAAGAACTTTATTTTTTTATCGTTTCATGAAACAAGGTTAACCCCTTTGGAAATTTTTATGCTTAAAATGGAAAATAGATTTGCTTCAAAATGCACACAGGAAAGGACTTTGACGAGCAGAATCCAGAAACGTTATCAGTTTTCTTTTATCTCTCATTGTTTTTGAGATATTTCAATTTTTGTATCACAAAAAGATTTTTTCTGCACTGTCCTGCCATCTCTTGGACAGTAGCCGAAGTTGACTTCCAACGATTGTCGCTACTGAATCAGATTGAAAAACTAAATATTAATTTTTATAATTAGATCCGTTGTTTGATAATAAACAACGTTAGAATTAATGCTATTCCGCAGTAGATTATAGTTTCAAAAGCCTGCACGCCGAATTTGGCTGCTCTAGGAAGAACTTTATTTTTTGATCGTTTCATGAAACAAGGTTAACCCCTTTGGAAATTTTTCTGCTGAAAATGGAAAATAGATTTGCTTCAAAATGCACACAGGAGAGGACTATGACGAGCAGAATCCAGCAACGTTATCAGTTTTCTTTTATATCTCGTTGTTTTTGAGATATTTGAATTTTTGTACCACAAAAAAGATTTTTCTGCACTGCCTGCCATCTCTTGGACAGTAGCCGAAGTTGACATTCACCGCATGTCGATACTTAATCATATTGAAATTTTGTCAAGTTTTTTGAAAAAACTGAATACTAATTTTTATAAATAGAAATAATGCTATTCCGCAGTAGATAATAGCTTCAGAAGCCTGCACACCGAATTTGGCTGCTCTAGGGAAAACTTTATTTTTTGATCGTTTCATGAAACAAGGTTAACCCCTTTGGAAATTTTTATGCTTAAAATGGAAAATAGATTTGTTTCAAAATGCACACAGGGGAGGACTTTGACGAGCAGAATCCAGAAACGTTATCAGTTTTCTTTCATCTCTCATTGTTTTTGAGATATTTCAATTTTTGTATCACAAAAAGATTTTTCCTGCACTGTCCTGCCATCTCTTGGACAGTAGCCGAAGTTGACTTCCAACGATTGTCGCTACTGAATCAGATTGAAAAACTAAATATTAATTTTTATAATTAGATCCGTTGTTTGCTAATAAACAACGTTAGAATTAATGCTATTCCGCAGTAGATTATAGTTTCGAAAGCCTGCACGCCGAATTTGGCTGCTCTAGGAAGAACTTTATTTTTTTATCGTTTCATGAAACAAGGTTAACCCCTTTGGAAATTTTTATGCTTAAAATGGAAAATAGATTTGCTTCAAAATGCACACAGGAAAGGACTTTGACGAGCAGAATCCAGAAACGTTATCAGTTTTCTTTTATCTCTCATTGTTTTTGAGATATTTCAATTTTTGTATCACAAAAAGATTTTTTCTGCACTGTCCTGCCATCTCTTGGACAGTAGCCGAAGTTGACTTCCAACGATTGTCGCTACTGAATCAGATTGAAAAACTAAATATTAATTTTTATAATTAGATCCGTTGTTTGATAATAAACAACGTTAGAAATAATGCTATTCCGCAGTAGATAATAGCTTCAGAAGCCTGCACACCGAATTTGGCTGCTCTAGGGAAAACTTTATTTTTTGATCGTTTCATGAAACAAGGTTAACCCCTTTGGAAATTTTTATGCTTAAAATGGAAAATAGATTTGTTTCAAAATGCACACAAGGGAGGACTTTGACGAGCAGAATCCAGAAACGTTATCAGTTTTCTTTTATCTCTCATTGTTTTTGAGATATTTCAATTTTTGTATCACAAAAAGATTTTTTCTGCACTGTTCTGCCATCTCTTGGACAGTAGCCGAAGTTGACTTCCAACGATTGTCGCTACTGAATCAGATTGAAAAACTAAATATTAATTTTTATAATTAGATCCGTTGTTTGATAATAAACAACGTTAGAATTAATGCTATTCCGCAGTAGATTATAGTTTCGAAAGCCTGCACGCCGAATTTGGCTGCTCTAGGAAGAACTTTATTTTTTGATCGTTTCATGAAACAAGGTTAACCCCTTTGGAAATTTTTCTGCTGAAAATGGAAAATAGATTTGCTTCAAAATGCACACAGGAGAGGACTATGACGAGCAGAATCCAGCAACGTTATCAGTTTTCTTTTATATCTCGTTGTTTTTGAGATATTTGAATTTTTGTACCACAAAAACGATTTTTCTGCACTGTCCTGCCATTTCTTGGACAGTAGCCGAAGTTGACATCCACCGCATGTCGATACTTAATCATATTGAAATTTTGTCAAGTTTTTTGAAAAAACTGAATACTAATTTTTATAAATAGAAATAATGCTATTCCGCAGTAGATAATAGCTTCAGAAGCCTGCACACCGAATTTGGCTGCTCTAGGGAAAACTTTATTTTTTGATCGTTTCATGAAACAAGGTTAACCCCTTTGGAAATTTTTATGCTTAAAATGGAAAATAGATTTGCTTCAAAATGCACACAGGGGAGGACTTTGACGAGCAGAATCCAGCAACGTTATCAGTTTTCTTTTACCTCTCGTTGTTTTTGAGATATTTGAATTTTTGTACCACAAAAATTATTTTTCTGCACTGTCCTGCCATCTCTTGGACAGTAGCCGAAGTTGACATTCACCGCATGTCGATACTTAATCATATTGAAATTTTGTCAAGTTTTTTGAAAAAACTGAATACTAATTTTTATAAATAGAAATAATGCTATTCCGCAGTAGATAATAGCTTCAGAAGCCTGCACACCGAATTTGGCTGCTCTAGGGAAAACTTTATTTTTTGATCGTTTCATGAAACAAGGTTAACCCCTTTGGAAATTTTTATGCTTAAAATGGAAAATAGATTTGTTTCAAAATGCACACAGGGGAGGACTTTGACGAGCAGAATCCAGAAACGTTATCAGTTTTCTTTCATCTCTCATTGTTTTTGAGATATTTCAATTTTTGTATCACAAAAAGATTTTTTCTGCACTGTCCTGCCATCTCTTGGACAGTAGCCGAAGTTGACTTCCAACGATTGTCGCTACTGAATCAGATTGAAAAACTAAATATTAATTTTTATAATTAGATCCGTTGTTTGATAATAAACAACGTTGGAATTAATGCTATTCCGCAGTAGATTATAGTTTCAAAAGCCTGCACGCCGAATTTGGCTGCTCTAGGAAGAACTTTATTTTTTGATCGTTTCATGAAACAAGGTTAACCCCTTTGGAAATATTTCTGCTGAAAATGGAAAATAGATTTGCTTCAAAATGCACACAGGAGAGGAATATGACGAGCAGAATCCAGCAACGTTATCAGTTTTCTTTTATATCTCGTTGTTTTTGAGATATTTGAATTTTTGTACCACAAAAAAGATTTTTCTGCACTGCCTGCCATCTCTTGGACAGTAGCCGAAGTTGACATTCACCGCATGTCGATACTTAATCATATTGAAATTTTGTCAAGTTTTTTGAAAAAACTGAATACTAATTTTTATAAATAGAAATAATGCTATTCCGCAGTAGATAATAGCTTCAGAAGCCTGCACACCGAATTTGGCTGCTCTAGGGAAAACTTTATTTTTTGATCGTTTCATGAAACAAGGTTAACCCCTTTGGAAATTTTTATGCTTAAAATGGAAAATAGATTTGTTTCAAAATGCACACAGGGGAGGACTTTGACGAGCAGAATCCAGAAACGTTATCAGTTTTCTTTCATCTCTCATTGTTTTTGAGATATTTCAATTTTTGTATCACAAAAAGATTTTTCCTGCACTGTCCTGCCATCTCTTGGACAGTAGCCGAAGTTGACTTCCAACGATTGTCGATACTGAATCAGATTGAAAAACTAAATATTAATTTTTATAATTAGATCCGTTGTTTGCTAATAAACAACGTTAGAATTAATGCTATTCCGCAGTAGATTATAGTTTCGAAAGCCTGCACGCCGAATTTGGCTGCTCTAGGAAGAACTTTATTTTTTTATCGTTTCATGAAACAAGGTTAACCCCTTTGGAAATTTTTATGCTTAAAATGGAAAATAGATTTGCTTCAAAATGCACACAGGAAAGGACTTTGACGAGCAGAATCCAGAAACGTTATCAGTTTTCTTTTATCTCTCATTGTTTTTGAGATATTTCAATTTTTGTATCACAAAAAGATTTTTTCTGCACTGTCCTGCCATCTCTTGGACAGTAGCCGAAGTTGACTTCCAACGATTGTCGCTACTGAATCAGATTGAAAAACTAAATATTAATTTTTATAATTAGATCCGTTGTTTGATAATAAACAACGTTAGAATTAATGCTATTCCGCAGTAGATTATAGTTTCAAAAGCCTGCACGCCGAATTTGGCTGCTCTAGGAAGAACTTTATTTTTTGATCGTTTCATGAAACAAGGCAAAGCAAAAGCAAAAAACGTTTATTTAGTAGAAATATATAAAATACGGCCGCACACATAAAACAGGAAAATATATAAAAACAATTTAAAACTATCGCTATACCACAGGGTAGGGGTAAAGGAGGGAGTTTTGTGAATTGTTTTTCCCCGGAGCGAGGTTTCCCTCCTGCCCTTCTGGTGGTCCAGCGGGCGGGATGAAACCATGACTCACCTGCCCGAAGGGCAGGCCCCACGGTGTTGTGTGGGCCACTTCCACGGATATGGGCTTTGTCACCTTTCTGTTGAGTCCTTGCCTCCTGGTGAACCATGCAGGGGAAACTAGTATTTTCATAGAGAGCCATCAGGCGATTGGATTCATCATCGTTTGAAGATCTGACTAGTGTCCGGAAAAACAACGAAAAAACCGGTTGTGTACATCGTGTCCTCGGTCAATGAGTTTCTACTCGTCTTCGGGGATCTCCCGGAAAATATCCAGGGTTTGGTATATATAGCCCCCATACCGCCAGGGTATGTCGTGGTGCTCTCTTACAGATGTTATATCCCTGGTCAAAGGACTTCCTCGAATGAAGTGCCGATAGAATTTGTCGGCTTGGTTATTAATATATTCCTCGATTTTTGGTACTTTGGCCAGCCCACGCAAGTCGGCCAACCGAATGTATCTATCACTATTCGTGACGATACGTAGTACTTTGTTCTGCATCACCTCCAAACGCCCCATCTGGGTTTTGGAGACTCCGCAGAATACTGGACAGGCGTAGGTCATTGCAGGCCTTATGACCTGTTTGTAAAGTAATATTTTGTTTTCCATGCTCAGCCTAGAGGCCCTAGCAATGAGCGGATACACTCTTTTGAGCGCCGCCGCTCCCCGCTGGACCGCCAGGTTGACATGTTTATGTAGGAACAGACGCCTGTCCAGCTGTACCCCCAGGTACCGCACGGCGTCGCACTCGTGCATCCGGTTTCCCAGAACCCTGACCCCCCCGGGTAGGTATACGTCTTTCACTCTCCTCGAGAAGGTCATGAGTTCTGTTTTATCCGGATTTAGCTCAATTTTGTTTCTCGCCATATACGGTACGACTGCCCTTTCCAAGTGTGTTCTCAACCTGGACGCGGCCACAACGCTATGCTCTGAATGCGTGTAAAGAGCGGTGTCATCTGCGTAAATGGCCGTGTCCACCAGGTTGGACATGGGGAAATCATACGTATATAGCGAGTACAAGAGCGGCGACAAGCACGACCCCTGCGGTACTCCAGCTCCGATCGGCTTCATTGATGAGCTGGTGTTATTCACCCTCACCCGAAAAGCCCTATTGACCAGGTAAGAGTCGATAATCCTGACCATATGAGCAGGCATGCCTGCCCTTAACATCTTTACAACCATGCCCTCTGTCCAGACGGTATCAAAAGCTTTCTTAATGTCCAACAGGATCATAAGCGTGTTATGTCGTTGTTGGAAGGCCCCCCTTACCCCGTGGACAATTCTGGCCACCTGGGAGGACGTAGAATGCCCCTTTCGGAAGCCGAACTGTTCCTCCGGGATAAGGTTGAGCCTTTCCTCAAGTTCGACAAATCTCTTCAGCAGGATCCTGTCCACCAACTTCGCGACAATGCTCAACAGCGAGATCGGGCGGTAACTCTCGACCCTCGCGTCGGACTTTCCCGGTTTTAGGATAGGGATAATCTCTGCTTGCTTTAGGCATTGCGGGTAGTGCTGCCACCTGATTATTGCATTAATGATATAAATCAATTGTACCAGGGACTTCCTCGGGAGGTTCCTCAGTAGAATCGCATCAACACCATCTATGCCGGGTGCTTTGTTCCTAGGGAGCCTTTTTATAGTATCCTGAACCTCCCCGAAGTTGGTCATCAACTTCGAGAAGGTTCTTTTATCTATTATCTCTTTTGGTTTGGCTCTGAATTTCTTGGCTTCCCTAGCAACCGACTCATGCTCGCGCATATAGTCAGCACCCGTCCGGAAAGCATCCTGGAAATATTCACCGAACATCTCTGCTTTCCCCTTTTCGGTCATCGCATGTGCACGACCATTCTCTACGGCCGGGATGTCCTTATGAAACAAGGTTAACCCCTTTGGAAATTTTTCTGCTGAAAATGGAAAATAGATTTGCTTCAAAATGCACACAGGAGAGGACTATGACGAGCAGAATCCAGCAACGTTATCAGTTTTCTTTTATATCTCGTTGTTTTTGAGATATTTGAATTTTTGTACCACAAAAAAGATTTTTCTGCACTGCCTGCCATCTCTTGGACAGTAGCCGAAGTTGACATTCACCGCATGTCGATACTTAATCATATTGAAATTTTGTCAAGTTTTTTGAAAAAACTGAATACTAATTTTTATAAATAGAAATAATGCTATTCCGCAGTAGATAATAGCTTCAGAAGCCTGCACACCGAATTTGGCTGCTCTAGGGAAAACTTTATTTTTTGATCGTTTCATGAAACAAGGTTAACCCCTTTGGAAATTTTTATGCTTAAAATGGAAAATAGATTTGTTTCAAAATGCACACAAGGGAGGACTTTGACGAGCAGAATCCAGAAACGTTATCAGTTTTCTTTTATCTCTCATTGTTTTTGAGATATTTCAATTTTTGTATCACAAAAAGATTTTTTCTGCACTGTTCTGCCATCTCTTGGACAGTAGCCGATGTTGACTTCCAACGATTGTCGCTACTGAATCAGATTGAAAAACTAAATATTAATTTTTATAATTAGATCCGTTGTTTGATAATAAACAACGTTAGAATTAATGCTATTCCGCAGTAGATTATAGTTTCGAAAGCCTGCACGCCGAATTTGGCTGCTCTAGGAAGAACTTTATTTTTTGATCGTTTCATGAAACAAGGTTAACCCCTTTGGAAATTTTTCTGCTGAAAATGGAAATTAGATTTGCTTCAAAATGCACACAGGAGAGGACTATGACGAGCAGAATCCAGCAACGTTATCAGTTTTCTTTTATATCTCGTTGTTTTTGAGATATTTGAATTTTTGTACCACAAAAACGATTTTTCTGCACTGTCCTGCCATTTCTTGGACAGTAGCCGAAGTTGACATCCACCGCATGTCGATACTTAATCATATTGAAATTTTGTCAAGTTTTTTGAAAAAACTGAATACTAATTTTTATAAATAGAAATAATGCTATTCCGCAGTAGATAATAGCTTCAGAAGCCTGCACACCGAATTTGGCTGCTCTAGGGAAAACTTTATTTTTTGATCGTTTCATGAAACAAGGTTAACCCCTTTGGAAATTTTTATGCTTAAAATGGAAAATAGATTTGCTTCAAAATGCACACAGGGGAGGACTTTGACGAGCAGAATCCAGCAACGTTATCAGTTTTCTTTTACCTCTCGTTGTTTTTGAGATATTTGAATTTTTGTACCACAAAAATTATTTTTCTGCACTGTCCTGCCATCTCTTGGACAGTAGCCGAAGTTGACATTCACCGCATGTCGATACTTAATCATATTGAAATTTTGTCAAGTTTTTTGAAAAAACTGAATACTAATTTTTATAAATAGAAATAATGCTATTCCGCAGTAGATAATAGCTTCAGAAGCCTGCACACCGAATTTGGCTGCTCTAGGGAAAACTTTATTTTTTGATCGTTTCATGAAACAAGGTTAACCCCTTTGGAAATTTTTATGCTTAAAATGGAAAATAGATTTGCTTCAAAATGCACACAGGGGAGGACTTTGACGAGCAGAATCCAGCAACGTTATCAGTTTTCTTTTACCTCTCGTTGTTTTTGAGATATTTGAATTTTTGTACCACAAAAATTATTTTTCTGCACTGTCCTGCCATCTCTTGGACAGTAGCCGAAGTTGACATTCACCGCATGTCGATACTTAATCATATTGAAATTTTGTCAAGTTTTTTGAAAAAACTGAATACTAATTTTTATAAATAGAAATAATGCTATTCCGCAGTAGATAATAGCTTCAGAAGCCTGCACACCGAATTTGGCTGCTCTAGGGAAAACTTTATTTTTTGATCGTTTCATGAAACAAGGTTAACCCCTTTGGAAATTTTTATGCTTAAAATGGAAAATAGATTTGTTTCAAAATGCACACAGGGGAGGACTTTGACGAGCAGAATCCAGAAACGTTATCAGTTTTCTATCATCTCTCATTGTTTTTGAGATATTTCAATTTTTGTATCACAAAAAGATTTTTTCTGCACTGTCCTGCCATCTCTTGGACAGTAGCCGAAGTTGACTTCCAACGATTGTCGCTACTGAATCAGATTGAAAAACTAAATATTAATTTTTATAATTAGATCCGTTGTTTGATAATAAACAACGTTAGAATTAATGCTATTCCGCAGTAGATTATAGTTTCAAAAGCCTGCACGCCGAATTTGGCTGCTCTAGAAAGAACTTTATTTTTTGATCGTTTCATGAAACAAGGTTAACCCCTTTGGAAATTTTTCTGCTGAAAATGGAAAATAGATTTGCTTCAAAATGCACACAGGAGAGGACTATGACGAGCAGAATCCAGCAACGTTATCAGTTTTCTTTTATATCTCGTTGTTTTTGAGATATTTGAATTTTTGTACCACAAAAAAGATTTTTCTGCACTGCCTGCCATCTCTTGGACAGTAGCCGAAGTTGACATTCACCGCATGTCGATACTTAATCATATTGAAATTTTGTCAAGTTTTTTGAAAAAACTGAATACTAATTTTTATAAATAGAAATAATGCTATTCCGCAGTAGATAATAGCTTCAGAAGCCTGCACACCGAATTTGGCTGCTCTAGGGAAAACTTTATTTTTTGATCGTTTCATGAAACAAGGTTAACCCCTTTGGAAATTTTTATGCTTAAAATGGAAAATAGATTTGTTTCAAAATGCACACAGGGGAGGACTTTGACGAGCAGAATCCAGAAACGTTATCAGTTTTCTTTCATCTCTCATTGTTTTTGAGATATTTCAATTTTTGTATCACAAAAAGATTTTTTCTGCACTGTCCTGCCATCTCTTGGACAGTAGCCGAAGTTGACTTCCAACGATTGTCGCTACTGAATCAGATTGAAAAACTAAATATTAATTTTTATAATTAGATCCGTTGTTTGATAATAAACAACGTTAGAATTAATGCTATTCCGCAGTAGATTATAGTTTCAAAAGCCTGCACGCCGAATTTGGCTGCTCTAGGAAGAACTTTATTTTTTGATCGTTTCATGAAACAAGGTTAACCCCTTTGGAAATTTTTCTGCTGAAAATGGAAAATAGATTTGCTTCAAAATGCACACAGGAGAGGACTATGACGAGCAGAATCCAGCAACGTTATCAGTTTTCTTTTATATCTCGTTGTTTTTGAGATATTTGAATTTTTGTACCACAAAAAAGATTTTTCTGCACTGCCTGCCATCTCTTGGACAGTAGCCGAAGTTGACATTCACCGCATGTCGATACTTAATCATATTGAAATTTTGTCAAGTTTTTTGAAAAAACTGAATACTAATTTTTATAAATAGAAATAATGCTATTCCGCAGTAGATAATAGCTTCAGAAGCCTGCACACCGAATTTGGCTGCTCTAGGGAAAACTTTATTTTTTGATCGTTTCATGAAACAAGGTTAACCCCTTTGGAAATTTTTATGCTTAAAATGGAAAATAGATTTGTTTCAAAATGCACACAGGGGAGGACTTTGACGAGCAGAATCCAGAAACGTTATCAGTTTTCTTTCATCTCTCATTGTTTTTGAGATATTTCAATTTTTGTATCACAAAAAGATTTTTCCTGCACTGTCCTGCCATCTCTTGGACAGTAGCCGAAGTTGACTTCCAACGATTGTCGCTACTGAATCAGAATGAAAAACTAAATATTAATTTTTATAATTAGATCCGTTGTTTGCTAATAAACAACGTTAGAATTAATGCTATTCCGCAGTAGATTATAGTTTCGAAAGCCTGCACGCCGAATTTGGCTGCTCTAGGAAGAACTTTATTTTTTTATCGTTTCATGAAACAAGGTTAACCCCTTTGGAAATTTTTATGCTTAAAATGGAAAATAGATTTGCTTCAAAATGCACACAGGAAAGGACTTTGACGAGCAGAATCCAGAAACGTTATCAGTTTTCTTTTATCTCTCATTGTTTTTGAGATATTTCAATTTTTGTATCACAAAAAGATTTTTTCTGCACTGTCCTGCCATCTCTTGGACAGTAGCCGAAGTTGACTTCCAACGATTGTCGCTACTGAATCAGATTGAAAAACTAAATATTAATTTTTATAATTAGATCCGTTGTTTGATAATAAACAACGTTAGAAATAATGCTATTCCGCAGTAGATAATAGCTTCAGAAGCCTGCACACCGAATTTGGCTGCTCTAGGGAAAACTTTATTTTTTGATCGTTTCATGAAACAAGGTTAACCCCTTTGGAAATTTTTATGCTTAAAATGGAAAATAGATTTGTTTCAAAATGCACACAAGGGAGGACTTTGACGAGCAGAATCCAGAAACGTTATCAGTTTTCTTTTATCTCTCATTGTTTTTGAGATATTTCAATTTTTGTATCACAAAAAGATTTTTTCTGCACTGTTCTGCCATCTCTTGGACAGTAGCCGAAGTTGACTTCCAACGATTGTCGCTACTGAATCAGATTGAAAAACTAAATATTAATTTTTATAATTAGATCCGTTGTTTGATAATAAACAACGTTAGAATTAATGCTATTCCGCAGTAGATTATAGTTTCGAAAGCCTGCACGCCGAATTTGGCTGCTCTAGGAAGAACTTTATTTTTTGATCGTTTCATGAAACAAGGTTAACCCCTTTGGAAATTTTTCTGCTGAAAATGGAAAATAGATTTGCTTCAAAATGCACACAGGAGAGGACTATGACGAGCAGAATCCAGCAACGTTATCAGTTTTCTTTTATATCTCGTTGTTTTTGAGATATTTGAATTTTTGTACCACAAAAACGATTTTTCTGCACTGTCCTGCCATTTCTTGGACAGTAGCCGAAGTTGACATCCACCGCATGTCGATACTTAATCATATTGAAATTTTGTCAAGTTTTTTGAAAAAACTGAATACTAATTTTTATAAATAGAAATAATGCTATTCCGCAGTAGATAATAGCTTCAGAAGCCTGCACACCGAATTTGGCTGCTCTAGGGAAAACTTTATTTTTTGATCGTTTCATGAAACAAGGTTAACCCCTTTGGAAATTTTTATGCTTAAAATGGAAAATAGATTTGCTTCAAAATGCACACAGGGGAGGACTTTGACGAGCAGAATCCAGCAACGTTATCAGTTTTCTTTTACCTCTCGTTGTTTTTGAGATATTTGAATTTTTGTACCACAAAAATTATTTTTCTGCACTGTCCTGCCATCTCTTGGACAGTAGCCGAAGTTGACATTCACCGCATGTCGATACTTAATCATATTGAAATTTTGTCAAGTTTTTTGAAAAAACTGAATACTAATTTTTATAAATAGAAATAATGCTATTCCGCAGTAGATAATAGCTTCAGAAGCCTGCACACCGAATTTGGCTGCTCTAGGGAAAACTTTATTTTTTGATCGTTTCATGAAACAAGGTTAACCCCTTTGGAAATTTTTATGCTTAAAATGGAAAATAGATTTGTTTCAAAATGCACACAGGGGAGGACTTTGACGAGCAGAATCCAGAAACGTTATCAGTTTTCTATCATCTCTCATTGTTTTTGAGATATTTCAATTTTTGTATCACAAAAAGATTTTTTCTGCACTGTCCTGCCATCTCTTGGACAGTAGCCGAAGTTGACTTCCAACGATTGTCGCTACTGAATCAGATTGAAAAACTAAATATTAATTTTTATAATTAGATCCGTTGTTTGATAATAAACAACGTTAGAATTAATGCTATTCCGCAGTAGATTATAGTTTCAAAAGCCTGCACGCCGAATTTGGCTGCTCTAGAAAGAACTTTATTTTTTGATCGTTTCATGAAACAAGGTTAACCCCTTTGGAAATTTTTCTGCTGAAAATGGAAAATAGATTTGCTTCAAAATGCACACAGGAGAGGACTATGACGAGCAGAATCCAGCAACGTTATCAGTTTTCTTTTATATCTCGTTGTTTTTGAGATATTTGAATTTTTGTACCACAAAAAAGATTTTTCTGCACTGCCTGCCATCTCTTGGACAGTAGCCGAAGTTGACATTCACCGCATGTCGATACTTAATCATATTGAAATTTTGTCAAGTTTTTTGAAAAAACTGAATACTAATTTTTATAAATAGAAATAATGCTATTCCGCAGTAGATAATAGCTTCAGAAGCCTGCACACCGAATTTGGCTGCTCTAGGGAAAACTTTATTTTTTGATCGTTTCATGAAACAAGGTTAACCCCTTTGGAAATTTTTATGCTTAAAATGGAAAATAGATTTGTTTCAAAATGCACACAAGGGAGGACTTTGACGAGCAGAATCCAGAAACGTTATCAGTTTTCTTTTATCTCTCATTGTTTTTGAGATATTTCAATTTTTGTATCACAAAAAGATTTTTTCTGCACTGTTCTGCCATCTCTTGGACAGTAGCCGAAGTTGACTTCCAACGATTGTCGCTACTGAATCAGATTGAAAAACTAAATATTAATTTTTATAATTAGATCCGTTGTTTGATAATAAACAACGTTAGAATTAATGCTATTCCGCAGTAGATTATAGTTTCGAAAGCCTGCACGCCGAATTTGGCTGCTCTAGGAAGAACTTTATTTTTTGATCGTTTCATGAAACAAGGTTAACCCCTTTGGAAATTTTTCTGCTGAAAATGGAAAATAGATTTGCTTCAAAATGCACACAGGAGAGGACTATGACGAGCAGAATCCAGCAACGTTATCAGTTTTCTTTTATATCTCGTTGTTTTTGAGATATTTGAATTTTTGTACCACAAAAACGATTTTTCTGCACTGTCCTGCCATTTCTTGGACAGTAGCCGAAGTTGACATCCACCGCATGTCGATACTTAATCATATTGAAATTTTGTCAAGTTTTTTGAAAAAACTGAATACTAATTTTTATAAATAGAAATAATGCTATTCCGCAGTAGATAATAGCTTCAGAAGCCTGCACACCGAATTTGGCTGCTCTAGGGAAAACTTTATTTTTTGATCGTTTCATGAAACAAGGTTAACCCCTTTGGAAATTTTTATGCTTAAAATGGAAAATAGATTTGCTTCAAAATGCACACAGGGGAGGACTTTGACGAGCAGAATCCAGCAACGTTATCAGTTTTCTTTTACCTCTCGTTGTTTTTGAGATATTTGAATTTTTGTACCACAAAAATTATTTTTCTGCACTGTCCTGCCATCTCTTGGACAGTAGCCGAAGTTGACATTCACCGCATGTCGATACTTAATCATATTGAAATTTTGTCAAGTTTTTTGAAAAAACTGAATACTAATTTTTATAAATAGAAATAATGCTATTCCGCAGTAGATAATAGCTTCAGAAGCCTGCACACCGAATTTGGCTGCTCTAGGGAAAACTTTATTTTTTGATCGTTTCATGAAACAAGGTTAACCCCTTTGGAAATTTTTATGCTTAAAATGGAAAATAGATTTGTTTCAAAATGCACACAGGGGAGGACTTTGACGAGCAGAATCCAGAAACGTTATCAGTTTTCTATCATCTCTCATTGTTTTTGAGATATTTCAATTTTTGTATCACAAAAAGATTTTTTCTGCACTGTCCTGCCATCTCTTGGACAGTAGCCGAAGTTGACTTCCAACGATTGTCGCTACTGAATCAGATTGAAAAACTAAATATTAATTTTTATAATTAGATCCGTTGTTTGATAATAAACAACGTTAGAATTAATGCTATTCCGCAGTAGATTATAGTTTCAAAAGCCTGCACGCCGAATTTGGCTGCTCTAGAAAGAACTTTATTTTTTGATCGTTTCATGAAACAAGGTTAACCCCTTTGGAAATTTTTCTGCTGAAAATGGAAAATAGATTTGCTTCAAAATGCACACAGGAGAGGACTATGACGAGCAGAATCCAGCAACGTTATCAGTTTTCTTTTATATCTCGTTGTTTTTGAGATATTTGAATTTTTGTACCACAAAAAAGATTTTTCTGCACTGCCTGCCATCTCTTGGACAGTAGCCGAAGTTGACATTCACCGCATGTCGATACTTAATCATATTGAAATTTTGTCAAGTTTTTTGAAAAAACTGAATACTAATTTTTATAAATAGAAATAATGCTATTCCGCAGTAGATAATAGCTTCAGAAGCCTGCACACCGAATTTGGCTGCTCTAGGGAAAACTTTATTTTTTGATCGTTTCATGAAACAAGGTTAACCCCTTTGGAAATTTTTATGCTTAAAATGGAAAATAGATTTGTTTCAAAATGCACACAAGGGAGGACTTTGACGAGCAGAATCCAGAAACGTTATCAGTTTTCTTTTATCTCTCATTGTTTTTGAGATATTTCAATTTTTGTATCACAAAAAGATTTTTTCTGCACTGTCCTGCCATCTCTTGGACAGTAGCCGAAGTTGACTTCCAACGATTGTCGCTACTGAATCAGATTGAAAAACTAAATATTAATTTTTATAATTAGATCCGTTGTTTGATAATAAACAACGTTAGAATTAATGCTATTCCGCAGTAGATTATAGTTTCGAAAGCCTGCACGCCGAATTTGGCTGCTCTAGGAAGAACTTTATTTTTTGATCGTTTCATGAAACAAGGTTAACCCCTTTGGAAATTTTTCTGCTGAAAATGGAAAATAGATTTGCTTCAAAATGCACACAGGAGAGGACTATGACGAGCAGAATCCAGCAACGTTATCAGTTTTCTTTTATATCTCGTTGTTTTTGAGATATTTGAATTTTTGTACCACAAAAACGATTTTTCTGCACTGTCCTGCCATTTCTTGGACAGTAGCCGAAGTTGACATCCACCGCATGTCGATACTTAATCATATTGAAATTTTGTCAAGTTTTTTGAAAAAACTGAATACTAATTTTTATAAATAGAAATAATGCTATTCCGCAGTAGATAATAGCTTCAGAAGCCTGCACACCGAATTTGGCTGCTCTAGGGAAAACTTTATTTTTTGATCGTTTCATGAAACAAGGTTAACCCCTTTGGAAATTTTTATGCTTAAAATGGAAAATAGATTTGCTTCAAAATGCACACAGGAGAGGACTTTGGCGAGCAGAATCCAGCAACGTTATCAGTTTTCTTTTACCTCTCGTTGTTTTTGAGATATTTGAATTTTTGTACCACAAAAATTATTTTTCTGCACTGTCCTGCCATCTCTTGGACAGTAGCCGAAGTTGACATCCACCGCATGTCGATACTTAATCAGATTGAAATTTTGTCAAGTTTTTTGAAAAAACTGAATACTAATTTTTATATTGATTAAAAGTTTGATTTTGTGGAGGAAATCCAGTTCTTGACATAATTTTTTGGGTTGATGACCTTCCACAATCTGAAAATGAAAAAAATTTTTAATCCAAAGAAATCTGTACAAGTGTAGAAGGGCAGTCTTGTGAACGCAGTAACTTATCGGGCAAATTAATTAATTTGCCCTTCTACACTTGTACAGATTTCTTTGGATTAAAAAATTTTTTCATTTTCAGATTGTGGAAGGTCATATACCCAAAAAATTATGACAAGAACTAATTTTTATAATAAGAAATAATGCTATTCCGCAGTAGATAATAGCTTCAGAAGCCTGCACACCGAATTTGGCTGCTCTAGGGAAAACTTTATTCTTGGATCGTTTCATGAAACTAACCCCTTTGGAAATTTTTATGCTTAAAATGGAAAATAGATTTGCTTCAAAATGCACACGGGGAAGGACTTTGACGAGCAGAATCCAGCAACGTTATCAGTTTTTTTATCTCTCATTGTTTTTGAGATATTTCAATTCTTGTATCACAAAAAAGATTTTTTCTGAACTGTCCTGCTACCTCTTGGACAGTAGCCAAAGTTGACTTCCAACGATTGTCGCTACTGAATCAGATTGAAAAACTAAATAATAATTTTTATAATTAGAACTAATGCTATTCCGCAGTAGATTATAGTTTCAAAAGCCTGCACACCGAATTTGGCTGCTCTAGGAAGAACTTTATTTTTTGATCGTTTCATGAAACTGGGTTAACCCCTTTGGAAATTTTTCTGTTGAAAATGGAGAATAGATTTGCTTCAAAATGCACACAGGAGAGGACTATGACGAGCAGAATCCAGCAACGTTATCAGTTTTCTTTTATCTCTCGTTGTTTTTAAGATATTTGAATTTTTGTACCACAAAAAAGATTTTTCTGCACGGTCCTGCCATCTCTTAATCAGATTGAAATTTTGTCAAGTTTTTTGAAAAAACTGAATACTAATTTTTATAATTAGAAATAATGCTATTCCGCAGTAAATAATAGCTTCAGAAGCCTGGACACCGAATTTGGCTGCTCTAGGGAAAACTTTATTTTTTGATCGTTTCATGAAACAAGGTTAACCCCTTTGGAAATTTTTATGCTTAAAATGGAAAATAGATTTGCTTCAAAATGCACACGGGGAAGGACTTTGACGAGCAGAATCCAGCAACGTTATCAGTTTTTTTATCTCTCATTGTTTTTGAGATATTTCGGTTTTTGTATCACAAAAAAGATTTTTTCTGAACTGTCCTGCTATCTCTTGGACAGTAGCCAAAGTTGACTTCCACCGCGTGTCGATACTGAATCAGATTGAAATTTTGCCAAGTTTTGTGAGAAAACTAAATAATAATTTTAATAATCAGAACCATTGTTAAAATATAAATTTAAACAATGATAAAGTACAAAAGCTTTTCTTACCTAGACCAGGCAGCAAAACCCAAAATAAATGTTATTTAACAAAGACCTTAGGCTCTAGAACTGTCTTACTCGAACGATCAAACGAAAAAGAGTGCTGTTCTCATGGAATTCAACTACTGCCTTTCCTAGGTAATTTTTTATAACAAAGTTTTTTCGTATTCAAAGGATTTGTCTCAAAACTGAATTCTGGCGACACCTATCCGTTGGAAGAAAAAACCACCAAGGTTGAAAATACAGATGCCCATAAAGTACTTATTTGTTATTCACGAATCAACATTCGTGAATACGAACGCAGATGGCGCCAAGCCAAAAGTGGAAAGAAAATGTCAGATTAGAACAGTACGCAAACAAACAAAACGAAAGACAAATCGACTGGAATGGCATCCAGCATTATTAATAACTCTAATCCTAAAGGTTATGCCACAAGTATTGTTTGTGAATATGCTTCCAAAGGAGCACCTGGCCATGATCTGTGAAATCCTTGCCCTTGTTAGCACTTTTTACAGATAGTTGTTCTAGGGGAACTTCGATTCTGTCTCTCCTGACATGTGTAGGCTCTCACCACATATTCGAAGAGCCCTGTTTGTTTCTAGGTTTAGGTTTCTATTTCTGGTGAAAGAAATAATCGTAATTTTTATTCCTATAAATCTCTTTGCCTGCCGAATGGACTCCGTATCTTTTTCATCGTTATCGATTATTTGATATTGGAAAGGGACTGCTAAGTATTCGAATATTAGAGTATAGCCGTGTCTGGAATGATTTTAGACCTTCAGCTAACTTGATACTAAAAGTACCAATTTTCAAGTTGTCAACGTGATATTCTGGCAGAATGGCTTAAAAACATCGACTTACAAAAGATGATGCACATGCCGGTTGCTATGGCTATCCTATATGTTAGTTATCCGGTTATCATCAGTTTAGATTTTAAAATTTATGAATTTGGCACACTCATGTAAATAGTGTTCATGTCGATAGGTTTTTTTTCTGGGGTGGTACTTACCAAGAAAGTACAGTTGTGGAGAAGGGGGTACTGTCCTCCGTTATCGGAGCTGGTGTCATTTGGATTCAATAAAATGAACTTCCTTCAAAAAGAAATTTGCTGGTTACGAAATCTGGTGGAATGAAACACCAATAATTCAATGAATATTTTCATTACGTCATATATTCACAAATATACAGGTAATATTTATTGGAGGGTACAACAGGTCATTCTTTACAACACAAAAATTAAACTTTGAGCCTAGTCTAACAATTCATTTCAAGGCACTTAATTTGGTATAGATAAAATATATTATATACACTATAATTTACAAACATGAAATACAGTTAAAAATACCATTGTAACGTTCTTCAAGTTTTTGGTGAATTCCAGAAGGCCGCTGCCTTCTTGAAACTTTCACTTTTTGGTTTGTCTCTTTTATCTACAAGAGGAGATTTGGGACAAGTGATGTTGATTGCACCAAATTTTGGTGCCAACTGTGTAGATTGTTGAGGACCATCCAGTCCATGTTTTGTCGTGAATTTATCATTATACTGTTCTTTAACTACAACAGCTTGGGTTTTTCGCAAAAAGGACGGTGATGGATTTCTATACCTAATGGTGGTTGGGGCAGAGGATAAGGCACTATCGGACAATTTTTCGTTACTAGACAGTTTCTCTACGATCATTTCGACTTTTGAAACATGCTTTTCATCCCCTACGTTTGCTTCGTTATCGCCGTTTCGATGGTTTTGAAATTTATTCGAGGAAGTTCTGCTTTGGTGAACGATATTTTTTTTCACAGAGTAGGTCGATTTGTCAGCAGTATCGTGCGATGTATCAAACTTCTTTATCGTTCCAGCTACAGTTCTAGAGGTGTAGATCGGTAACCTTTTCAGGCCGCCTGACGCACTTGGCGGTTTACCTGTAACATAAAACATAACATTAGAGTGTTTCGAATTGGGAATAAAAAAATATTATTCTTCAACTCCATATCGGTTATGCTCACGGACTGGATCTTTTCATTTTAAACTAGAATGATTTGAGTTGTTCTAGCTAGGATTGAGATAATATTTTAAACAGAATGTCCCATTTCTCATGAAAACATCACTGTCACATCTGTAATGTCTGCCATAGAATTCTGAATTTTGTAAAATCAATAAATACGCAAAAAAAATTCACAGGAATCATTTCAAGTTATATAGACTGTACGCCAACAGCGATGAAAACATCATCATTTCTGAAATATAATAGTAGGTATAAAATATCTTCAGATTCGTAGTGAGGACAACCATTTTACTGCTAATACAATTTTGTTCCTGAAAAAAAATGTATCTACTTCTAAAAAATCCAAATGTGTCTAGCTTCTCATGGAAACGTCCTCGTAACTTTCATTTTTTTTTTCACTCTGTGAAAGAAACCGATAGTAGCAGGTTATTCGAAAAGTAGGTTCAATTTTGATGTGATTAATAAACGTTGGACCCATTTGTCATAATTCTGTAGAAGCAATAAGTGATAATCGTTTTAATCGTCGGTTTATTTGTTGTTCCCCAGAGTGGTGATATGATCAACCAATAGGGCGTTACGTCGATATGTAAATCTAAAAAAATGTATTGTTGTTAAACTGAATTGGTTAATTGTTGAGTTTTATTGGTCATGCTTGATTGATGATTGAACAGAATACCAGACTGATGATTTTTTCGTTATACCTAGTTTCATTCCATTCTCAACATACAAAGCCAAAAATATTTGTTTGTCGTGGACAGAAAAAAATGGTAACAAATATATTTTATGAAGATAGAAATAACAGGTCGATTTTTAAAACCTGTATGTGGAAAAATATAAATCTGAACTTAGTTGAAGCTTTCATAAAAAATGGCTGAAAGACTGGTTGAACACAATATATATTTTTTTCGAATTTGTTTGAAGGTTGATGTTATACTACCAGGTGGTATTCAGCACAGGCGCGTGTCTAGGGTCATTCCATGGGAGGGGTAATCTTCTCCATGGGAGGGGGGTAATAACTGTTTTCGGGTATATTATTTACTATAAAGATATCATTTACGTTCGAAAACGGTAAATTTTGATCCCTTTAAGATCGTCATGGGGTGGTGGTAATTACCACATTACCCCCCCCCCTCAGGCACGTGCCTGGTTCAGCACTTGTATTCGACTATTTTGATGGAATAAATCTCGTATCATTACATCAGATTGCCGCAGACCTGCCTTTTGTTACACTTTTTCCATTTCAATATCTAATGGAAGTGATATGCAGGTTTCCAAAATTGAAGCGATAAATGAAGTGAGAAATAGAAGACAACAAAACAGAACAAAATAAGAGAATACATTTTTGTATATTATTTCCCTCATCTGTCAAAATGTATTCGCTGATAAATCCGCTTCGTTCCATTTGCGAATAAACTGCATGGTCCTTCTTGGCAGCTGCCTGAATGTATGTAACAAATTTCACAAGTGGTGTGACATATTGTCGTCAATAATTATGTCTATTAATTTAATAAAAATAATTATGTACGTTGTGTAATAAATGTTATTGGTTAATTGACATATTTGGGAAATAATCTGACCAAATATAACTCGACCGTCGTTCATCAAATTGAATAAAATTTGGAATTTCCATTCAAACATTTTTGTTTTAGAGAATTCATCTCGTTAAATTCGAAGATTTTTGTTCAAAGAATAAAACCCGAGACCTTTTAATCTCCGAATTCAACTCGATACATTTTCAAACAAAATCGTTTTAGTTGAAATTTAGTTGAAACGAGTATTTTATTAGCTGAATGGAATTTTAAATTTTTCAAGACACTTTTCTTAATCACTAATCAGAGGTCTACAGCCTACGCAAACTGAGCTGGCACACTGCCAGTGGCAGACATGAAAATTCTCGCCATTTAGAGTTATTATTATGTCCCATATAAGAACCCATTTTCTTTATCGCTCCATTTTCGGAAACATCCTGTATATTCCATCCCTACTTGTGAATTCAAAATTCTGACAATAAAATACCTTCACGATCAAATGAAGACTGGTTCAACAAAAAACTTGATTTTATCATGATCAGTAAAATTGAAATGTGACTGTTGGAAGTTCGAAATGAAGAAAAGCTGGCTTGCTGCTCATAAAGTAGAGAACGCTGAAAACAAATATTGGAGAAGCTTTGAAATGCCTGTTAAAAAAATCTCGGTGGACTGGTAAAATTATTCAATGAGGCAAGTGACCACACCTAGAAGGTAAAAAAGGCAAAAAAAATTACCCAGCCATTGACATTTCTTATATCTGTTCTCCATGTTGCAGGCGTTTTTTTCGTGCCTTCACAAACTCTTGAAACCGTCCGAAAACTACCAGAATGCCTCCAAAAATTGTTTTGGACAGTGTTGGGACTCAAATGTCTATATTTTCACAAGCCAAGATAGAACAGTCTGAATTTGGCGCAAAAATTTTAAAGAGAAATATGAGGAGCAAGCAAATCAAACTGTTGCATAGAAGCCTGATGATTAAGAAGACGTAGCTGATGTCGGTATGGATGATGGTAACGAAGATGAATGGACAAAGAATTTTAATTTTTCCACAATCTACTTGTACTGAACGAGCATTCAACCAAACATAAAACTCACAAATAAAAAACAATGAATCCAAAAAAATACTCACTTCTGATAGACGTATTACTGAATGACTCGATCTTTTCACTTAACTTCAAACTTGAAACTGGTTTCAAGTGGAAATTTGTTATTGCTGTTTTATCAATTCCTCCATTACCATTTTTACATTCATCCTTATATTCAATTAATTGTTCGATGACTCCATTACTTTGTCCCTTGTCATTTCCACAGACTTCGTTCAAATTATCTTGAACATCCAGAAGAATGGTTGTCGTTGAGCTAAAAACTTTCTCTTCAGTCGGGTACTCTGCTTCTTCGGTTATACGGAATTTTTTGCCCAGCAGAGGAGTGGAAGTACAGCTGCTAGATGTGAAATGAGTTGAGCAGTCGCTGATACCACTATCGCTTCTTTCCGTACAAGCTCTCGTTTTGATAGATCTATTATTTTCGGTACTGATTTCTTTTAAAATTCTTAATGGTGCGCAAGTTTCCGCGATTTCGTCATCTGCAGCTTCAACTGTGGAGAAGTTCTCTATTTCCCTGCACACTTCTTCGAACTCAACTTTGATCGAGTCGTTAGTAGAGTCACGAGAACCGCTGTTGTTCAGCGAATCTTCTTCGTTCAGACTAGACATTCTGGGAATCAACGTACCAGAAAGGGAAGTTCGGGGGGTATTTGGTGTCGAGTTGGCCGAATTCCTTCGGCTTGCAGAAAGCGTAGCCATTCTGCCCAAGGCGCGTATGGCATTGCCGGTTTTCTGAGGGCAAAAGCAAAGAACACTCATGCAAAAACCACAAGAAAAATAAAAAAAACGAAAACGCATGCATGTGAGTTGGAGCGAGACGTACCTGCCACTTGCGACGAATGATGAATTTCTTTAACTTGTCAGTGCACAGAACGACGGTTTCTTGGTGAGTTTCTGGATCCAGCCAAACGTGTTTGAGGCACTGCTCCGCGGAGAGACGATCTCTGAAAATGAATAATAATAACAATAATGAAAATAATAATGATATAATAAAAAGTTTACAAGAATGAACAATTATGGTGCTTCCCATAAAAGGTATATACCTACCTTGTTCATGGGTAATGCATGTTAAGTCAAGCTAATGTGAGTAGGAATGGTAATAATGAATTTTAAATTTTTATGCGAATGATGATGGGTTAATTTGAATTATTTATTTTATTGGAGGAGTGATTATTAATTAATAATGGTGATGATGATGATAATACATACATATATACTATTATTATTATTATTATTATTATTAAAACATATATACACACATACGTACATATTTGAAGGAAACACTACTGTATTTAAACACTACATAATTGATAATAATGAAAATTTGATTATTTGTATCTATACTTTGATGTATTTGCATTATTGGCAGAATTATTGGCAAAATTGTTGGCAGTTGACAAAGGACTGGTGTTACATGATATTTTTATAGTTGGAAACATGGAGACAGAACGCAGATGATACGTGGCAGGTGAATAGGTGAGAGATGACAGGGTATAGGTTATAGGTAACAGCTAAAAAGTGACACGTAGTAATGGGTATGGGGGGTGTCACTTGACAATTTGGAGCGTTCTGATTGGTCGATGATGTGCTGGTGCTCAGTGAAGTTCCAATCAGGGGTTAAGAAATAAGCAGAGTGAGCCTCCATAAGGAATAACATGGGATTTTGAAGCCGTACCTCCAAAGAATTTCTAGTAAAATGGGTTACATAACTTATTTGGACTATTATTCATATATTCCATTTTCATTCAACTAGGATCATATCAATTACGAATGCCATCTAGGAAGCAAAGGGTGCCAAATAAGTGTGTCTAATTTTCTAGCTATAGTAGCTCCAGGGCGAAAGGCAAGAGAAGGACTTCTATTTTATTCCAATTCAAGATTTCGAAAAAAAAAAAACTCATTTCTGTCATTATTAGTCTCCACTTTGTTTCTCTGACAGGTACGAAATAATATGGAGAATTATCAGTTTTAGAATATCAACTTGTTATTGTTCGTTTCCATTATATTATTAAATAGTAAATGATTTCTACTCACTCTTTTCTTTTCACTAACAATGCTCCAATGAAATCTCTGGCATTTTGTGAAACGGTGTTGAACGCTTCGTCCTCAAAATCGTAATCTGCACGAGTAATATTGGCAAAGGTTTCAGAGTCATTGTCTCCCATGAACGGCGATAGTCCAGAGAGCCTGCGAGAAGAATTCGATCCATTATAAGGGGTGGCAAAAGTTATGATTTTGCTTGTTCCAAATGCCACTTTGTTTTAAAAGGTTATAACACTTTCACATGGTGGAATTCAGCTCAAAAAGAAAAATTGAACGAATAAGGTTTGTTATAGGAATAAAAAAATTGTTTTCGTATTCATATTTTTGTCGAAATTTACTTTGCGAAATCAGATATTCGGTTTGTGAAATAGTTTTTGATCAAATAAAGTCATTACTCATTCAGAAAATGTCAAGCCCGACCGATAATAGATTCCATTTCATAGTTAAAGTACTCTCAATTATCACGAATCTTTATTTATAGTTCATAGTTGGAAGTCTTTTTACAACTTCCGTTAACCTCATAATTGATCAATAGCTTAGCCAATCAGTGAAGGCCAATAATAGGGAAAGGCAGAGTATCACAGAAAATGTCTGCTCCTTTTTGAAGACGTTCGCGAAGTACTGTCCCATTAACTGGGATATCCAAGGATCAGTCACTACACGCTCGTCAATCTTCTCTATGAGGGTTACTGGCTCGAAGTGGATGGAATTACCTCGCTCATGAACGACAGATTATTTTCACGAACGTCCAGATTCTTCAGTTAATTAAAAATGAAAATGGGATCAATGTACAATACTACTTCGGACCAGATGTATTATTGGTGGTTGAATTTAAAAAAATAATAGAATTGTTATTATCAATAATTATTTGGAAATAAGACCTTTTGTTCGATACTACTGGAAATAAAACCTTTTGTAGGAAATCGTTTTGGAAATGTGCCCTTTTATTGTATAATATTATACAAATTTAAATGAAAAAAAAAAGTATGTCATGCCAAACAACTATACGAAACTACGAAACTACGAAGAAGAACTACGAACCTAACTGTGGGTCTAGAGTAGTGGAAATGCAATTGTAATTTTTTTCAATTTCAATAGCCAAGGTAATTAGAGCGTTTTTAATGTCACTATTTGATAACGGACTGCTTTAACACTTCTTATTTTCGATTCCCGATGGCACGGAGTTTTTTTGTAGAATATAACTCATGGGTTAGAATTTTCTATCGATTAACAGATGTGTGACCAATTATAGGGGTCATGTCCCTGACCCCTACAATTATCTGGTTCAACATGTTTATTTAAATAATCCTGCAACAGTCGACTCATAATATTTGATGTACCACAGAACAGAATATGATTTACATTCTGCTGAAATGTTATCAAACACGAGCCTGTAAGTTTTGCCTCTGTGGTATTTTGACTTCGATTGACGGTTTTTTGTGTGAATTCATAGGTACCGTATGGAGGTAAATCTGTTGGGTCATGAATTCTTGTTTGAAGGTGAATTCAAAAAATTCAACAATTCTTAAATCATTGATTTATCTGGATTAATAAACGTAAAAGAACGCTTCAGTACAATATATTTTCCATATCTGATAACTTAATTTACGTTGTGTTTCAATAATGATTCCCTATGCATAGACTAACTATTTTATTCCCCTTTTAACAATGTTATGATTATTTCCGTTTGGGAAGTCGTTGCTGACCACTGATTTTAATCGAATCAAAAAACTTATAAAATTGGATAATCTAAATGAAAATAATTAGAATTTCTTTGGTAACTTAATTGGTCATTCTGATTGGTATAAAATACGAAAGAAATAAAAAAAATAATGATTGAGATAAATGATTCCTGTATACTCACAAAACGTAACAGATCACTCCCAAAGACCACATATCCGATTCCACCCCAATGGGTTCGTAGTTGATGATTTCAGGAGGAATAAACTCGGGGGTTCCGAACAGAACCCGAATGGGTTCCTTCGGGTCGATTTTCTGAGCCAGTCCGAAGTCGATGATTTTGATTTCGTGCGACGTCCTAGTATGACACATGATGTTTTCAGGTTTCAGGTCCAGATGTACGACGTTTTGCGAGTGCATATAAGCAACACCTTCACAAATTTGTCGCATGAATAAAATACAGTCTTTTTCAGTAAGCGTAAAATCATCAGCAACCACTCTTTCGAAAAGTTCGCCACCAGAAATACTGAAAACAATAATGATGATGATTATGTATGTCAATTATGGATCTTGATTCACTTCTTTGGTAATGATATAAACTTTTTCGCGTGTACCTTGTATTCAATTATCTTGAGAACGTGACAAAAAAGAAAAAAACAAAAAAAAAGAGGGAATAATTGAAAGGATGTGCCAAAATTTTTAAAATTGAAAAGTTGCGAATTCGATTTTGTTATATTCATTTGAATCGATATGTTTAAAGCTCCATTTTGTTTTATGTTTGCCATAATCAAAACAGATAATTAATAGCTTGAATTGAAGTGATCAATCATTGGTTTGAAGCAACATTTTTTCGAATAAATCGTATGCGGGTCGTTTACGTCTGGCAGTTCCATTTCCACCGAAAGCTTCTTGTATTACTTGAAATTTTGAAACTATCATAATTTTTATTGATTCCAGATTTAGGTACATACAGCGTGCTTCCTAACTACGGTCCAAAACTGCAGAGGATGATTTGTTAGGTTGTTTTGAACATATATCTGGAGTTGCTTCCTTTCTGAGATACAGGATGTGAAATGAAAATAAAACGGTATTTATAGAATATCATAAATATCCTTGAACCGATTCATTTGAAATTTGGTACAGTTATCTGGAAGGCCATAACTATATTGAAATTATCAGGTCCTGTGGCATCTAAGTGGCCATCACAGCCAACAATATTGGGAACAAAAATACCAACGCCTGAACTAGAGGAAGCTATACTTGATGCAATACAAGAAGATCCTTCAGATAGTACCGGGAAGATTACACTGCAGCTTGAAATCAGTCCAAAAATCGTTTGGAAAGATCTAAAAAGAAACCACCTATATCCATATCACATATACAGCGGGTCCAAGTTCTATAGTACCTCGGGATTTTCACCCAAGATTGATGTTTTGCAGGTGGTGATTCATACTAGGGTACACAATAATTTTGTACCCAATATTTTATTAACGGACATGACAAATTTATCACAAGATGCTATTATGAACTTTTGCAATGACCATTTTGGGCCGATCAAAATCCCCACGTTATTAGAGAAAGTAATTTTCAGCAAACATTTTCGTTGAATGTTTGGTTAGTTTGGCAAGATTAACAGGTGAATCCTAGAAGAACTTTTTGCGAGATCATTCAACCATTTTGTTAGAAGAAGTATCCCTACTTGTAAGAGGCAACATGTGATTTCACTTCAGATCATTTTAGTGCTCTTGATCGTCAGTATCTCGACATCATCTACTCTAATCGGTGGATTGCACGTGGAGGACCTCAAAATTGGCCAGCTCGCAGTTCTGATATGAACCCTCTAGATTTCTATATATGGAGTCATATGAATGCGTTCGTTTATTGAACTCCTGTACTAGATGTGAACGACTTGATGAATCAAATAATTGACAATTGCAATGTCAAAAAAAATACTTTTTAAGGTTTTTTTGAACGTGTCAGGCAATAAATGACAAATCGATTGCAGTCGTGTATTTTATCAGAAAGTGGACATTTTGCTCATTTATTTTGAAGTAAAAATTGTTCTTTTTTAATTGTTGGTTTTTATTGTATGTTGTCCATTGATAGTTTTTAGAATTAGTTGAAGTGAGTAAAGAAGACTACTTCGACCACGCCACTGAAGGTGATTGCCGCAATTACAGTTGAAACGTTTGGAGATTTTAACCAAAGAAGACTACGGCAAAACCCGGAAATCAACCAAAACATTGACGACAGCCGTAAAAGCCTATATTCCTATATTCAATAAATTAACAGAAAATAAAAAAATCAAAAACCATAATTTAATTTTCCAAACATCTTGAAGAAAATTTACCACTGAAATTATGTTAATAGAAGTAGTTCAAAAATAGGTGAATACTCACTATTCCATAATCATGATCATTTCTCTGGGACTTTCGAAAGCAGCAGCTAGTTGCAAAAGTTTTTGGTGTCTCAGGAGATTCATAATATCAATTTCGTCTTGTACCTTATCTCTATCTTTGGAAGTCCTACATTTAATAAACTTTGCGGCAAGTTTTTGATTTGTGTCTTTTTCGATGACTTTATGGACTACACCGAATCGTCCTTTTCCTATTTCCTCAAAAACGTCATATCGAGATTTGAATTCTGGTCCCGGTTCTACAGATACTACTCTTGGCTCGAAAGAAATAGATTCATCTGAAATAAAAATAAAAATGCTGGGGAAAAAAGAATAACAAAAATTCATATGAACAAGTTGAAAAGAATGAAGAGTTTGAGTGTATTGAGTTTATCACTGTGGAAGTTAGTTGTAAAGCACCCACATATTTATAATGTTGAAAAACATAATCATCAGCTTAAAAAAACTAGAAGCTGGGAGTCAATCAAGTTGTTATTTGAGGTGGGAACTAACAATTATTCCTGTTCCCTTCATCTATCCAGTTCACAACGGAGTGCTGAATTGTAATTTGCTCAACTCTGCTATCAGTTTGGTGGTTAAATAATTTGGTTTGAAACAGTGAGTGCTGTATAATCATAACATAACTGACTAATCCAACTGCAGAAGTCTTAAATGGACGCAAAGAATATCTATGTTCCCTAACTGATTGTTGTATCTGTGAGTTTAACAAGCATGCCAGTGGTGTGAGTATTTTAGAGCCAGTTGTACAAGACAAGTTCAACAAGTTTGGAATATTTTTTCGAAAAATATTTTGGTCAAATTATAGTTCATTTACTACTATTTGACGACAAAAAAATGTGACTTTTTTTTTATCGGATGGGGCTCGTGTGAAACGTTTTCCAATTCTCTGTACGACAGTAAAATTTCATACAATTTTTTTTTAACCAAAACAAAATGGCGGTATACAATATTTGAACTTAGTCCATAAACTACTTTTTGGCAACAACAAAATGTCCATCTTGAAAATGGCGTCGAGCCAGCATTTCGAAATGGGATTGGGGGTCGAGTGATACCTCATTGGAATCGTCTTTCAATTCGCTATACAACAAAATTTCACACAAAAAAATTCATCCAAAACATGAGGATCCTTTCGAATTTAACCAGTTGTAGTACAATCATCAAATCTTTTCTTCAAAAATTATCTGTACCTGAGGAAAATGGCCCTTTTGCGATGTCAAAAACTAGTTCATGAATCACTATTAAAAAAATCCGTTAAAAAATTAACAGGGGTAGAGTTACTTCATGAGAGTTCTAATATTATGTATAACGATTTTGTTTTGGATAAATATTTTTGTTTGGAATTTTGCTGTCGACTGTCTCAAAATGACATCCTGATGCCATCTTGAGAGCCATACAATAGTTTTTGTTGTAAAAATAGCTTAGCAACAAAAATTTACAAAAAACCATTCCAATTCGTTCAAAAGTTAACAGAGGAGGGGGTTACTTTATGGACAGACTCTATATGGTGAAATATGGAAGATCAAGAAACTCACTATGTTCCTCCAACACCACGACGTCGGATTCGAGACTTGGTCTACTATATCCATGAACATTGAGAGCTCGAACTCTGAAGACATAGCGCCCTCCGGGTTGCAACCCTCTCACAACGTAGCTCAAGGAATGGCACTCATCCACCACCATGGTCCAAATGTCGCTGCCGACCATCGAATATTCGAGGGCATAGCCGTTGACAATCTTTCCGCCATCGTACGGGGAGCTGCTCCAGGCCACGGTGACGCTGTCCTGTCCGGCCGATATACAAGGTGTTCCGCTTGGAGGATCTGGCGGTCCTGAAAAGGACAACAAAAACGAAATTTTGTAGTTGATGCAATATCCTTTAGTCTTTCCTATTGAGCAGTTGGGTTTACTGATGATTGAAGTGCACCGTGGTACTTGTAGAAAGGAAAATTGACGAGGAAAATAATTACTATATCAGTCGTTTCCTCTTTGTTTTCACTAGTTTGGGATGTAGAAATTATATTTATAATAAACAAAATACTTAAAAGGCAAGCTTCTGACAATAAGTACAATTTTTTTCCATTTTAGTGTCCAACTTCAATATTTTTTTTCAATATTAAAGCATTAGCAGGCAACTGACTGTAGTTTTGAGCAGTGTACAGACGACGGAATAAATATGTCTTATAGTGAATCGAACACATTCTGAAGCAGTGTACTGATTTCGCATGTAAAAATGTAAAAAGTTACTATTAACATAGGTTCACCATTAGAAAATATCAAATAATATGTTGAAAAAATGAGCTTTTGAATTGAATAAACTTTGACATAAAGTAGAAATATATCTGTTGAGAAGTTATATAATATTAATCGTAGCGAGTGGTCCAACACGTCATGTGCAAAAAACTCGTCATTTTGCAATGTGTTATGTACAAGTCTTTTTGCAATTTCGTAGGAATCTTCCTTCATGTAATAAGATAAATTACACTGAATACGAGCATGGGCTATATTTCTATGCTCGTATGGTAATTTTATATATATTACCGAATAAATGTAAACCAACGATTTTCATATTTACTCTAATATCGATATGAAATCTTATATTCACACTTGTGCAAATATGACTCATTTTGACATTCAAAATGTAAACAAAAAGTCGCCATATTGAAACGGAATTACAAAAAAAACCTTTATGAAAACTATAGAGTATCTGCTCACACCAAATTAACACAGTTACAATTACACCCTAAATAAGAGCACCGAAAATGCTCTAATTATGTCATTTTAATATGTGGTGAATGCTCTTGGTGGCATATTTCATCTGGATTTTTCATAAATTTTTCTAGAGCTTTTAACTGTGTGAATCTCTACTTTTGAAAATGGAAAGGTATATGGTTAGTAGTATTTCCTTGCAAGTTATGGAACCATCGAGCAAGGAGTCCCCCAAGGTTTAATAAATTGAATACGTTGCGCGACTCTTCCACATCATTCTCCTGAAGCTGACGGATTAACGCCTGTTCTTGGAGGAACCTATGAAACCTGTGTTCTCTAATAGCTTCCTGTTCCTCTACAAATTCCTGCAACCGAACCTGTTCTCTCTGTGTGTCCTTACATATTTCGTCTAACTGTTCTTTCAAAATTTGCAGAAGCCAGTCCTGTTCCTCTTGCGTTCCTTTGGTTTCCTTTTCTTGCAAGGTTTCCTGCAGTCGGTAGTTCTGGTTTTTCTTCATGCTCTTCGTCTTTCTGATCTTCCGGAATTTCTAGAAGTTTTGTTCTACATATTACTGTTTCTTTTTGCGTTATTTTTAATCTTGTTTCTGGTTGCGTCTTCGTTCTTCATCTTCTTTCCTTCGTTCTTCATATTCTTGTTGTTTTTTAAGCCTCAGTTCTTGTTGCACCTTAGTTCGTCCCTCTTTGTGCCTTCATTCTTCATATTCTTGTTTCTTTTTACCTTTCTTCTTCGTATTCTTGTTTATCTGTACGCCTTCGTTTTTCGTATTCTTCTGGCTTCGAACTCCTTCAAAATGTCAGTTCTTCCACTCTCAATGTTCTCACTTTGCTGTTGTTCTGCATCCGCCATAACTGTCCTCGATTTGTCACTGATATTTTCACAAATATTTTCCACATTGATATTTGGAGAGAAGGGTACTTCGATAAAGTCAGTCGATTTACCTATTTCATAAACTGGATGTTGAAAACTGACTGAAAAACCAAACAGTGCTCTGTGTTCTATATGCTGACCTCAGAGGTCAACTGCACTATGTGTATGTGTTTTCAAGTGTACATAGTGCAGTTTACCTCCGAAGTACAGATATAGTAACCTAGGTACAGGTTCACTCTGAAAATGAAGCAAGATATTGGATGGCATAAAACACCAAGTCTGTGTCAACGAAATAACAGACAAAGGGCCTAAGCTAAACCAGTGAAAAAGGTAAATGTAAATGTTTACACTGGTAACTTGTTCTTGCGGATGCGTGGTTTAATCTATGGGTATTACATGAGACATATATAATAAAAATTACCATACCTTCAACGGACACAGAAGCATAATTGCAATCGGCTCCATAAACATTCTTGACGCTCACGTCGTATTTCCCACTGTCGTCAGCGGTGATGTTTTGAAGAAGAAGACACGACACGCCGTCTCCAGATGTTATACTCGTTCGTTCGTCATTTTTCAACTCACGACCCTGGAAGAAACATGAAACGATGAGTTCATTTGTTCAAGTACACTGAGAACGTGGTTTTTATAATGCATATACTCTTTATACATGGTAAAAATGAACTTTCCAAAGAGCCCGTTGTTTATTTGGCGATTAGTAACTAGTCGAGTAGTTCTGACTAAACTAGAATTACCGATTCTCAGTCAGTTTTTTGAAAGATTACATGAAAGTCCTAGTTTAACATTGGTGTAAGATGATATCCCAAATGAGAAGATAACTTACATTTTCTTACATACCTACATAGACTATGACAAATTACGGAAAAAAAGATGGTAAACTATCATGTGGACACAAATTTGTAAAATTTTAGAGCAATTTCTGATGATTTATATAATTTTTTGTTGGAGAGCCTCCGCAGATGTGCCACTGACTCGAACACCTATATTTTGACTCTCTAACTTTTATCTCTTGATGTTCAATCATTTTTAGTTCCCTATGATGTTTACTGAGGCAATATTTCGACGTATTTTCTTTCATCTATTAGAAGACACTGATACCTATGTCTTCAATGTAATGTGTACTCATAAAAACATTGTATTCTCGTACACGGAAAGTTCATCCGACATTTCAACTTTCATGTGCGCGTTGTGCTCTGTAAAAATCATTTATTTTTGCTTATTTTTATTGGGAGACACGCTGAAACTTCATTTCAAATCAGCAGCTTCAGTCCCACGTTTGATAAGGTAACGAAGCAAAATGAAAAAAGTGTCACTTTGCATATTGTTGTCAATGCGCTAACCTTGTCATTTTTTGACGTTTGTAGAAAAAACTATTTTATGTTTGCTGTTCGTTTCCACACCACCCATGAGGTAGAGCTATCGGTGCGTTTTCTTCAGGAGGATTGATAGAATTGAAGAGGTTGGCAAAGCGAAATAGATTTTCGTCGACTAAAATGTATTGGAGATTGAATGCGAGAGAAGCGAACCTTGCTTCAATGAAATGAACGATTTCTGTGAGTGATATTTTTTAATAACGTTCTCCCTATCAATGAAAACTAGAGAAATTTTTGAGAAATTTTTTTAAAAAATCAACTGTCTGAATGAAAATGCGAATTTTCAATTTCAGGTTTTTTCTTTTCTTTTTAGTTAGTCTTTTCACAATATCTATCAGATGTATTTCAATGTCCACCGAAGCTTGTGCCGGGGAAGTAGTTGTTTTCTGTTAGATAATACAAATAAATCACATTTTTCATTTTTGAATTTTCATGGAGAATGTCCCCCTTTTCAAAATCAAACATTATTTCAACATCATTGTATTAAAATCATTTTTGATTTGTAAGTCAGATGAACAAAACTTCTTTATGACACTTAAAACTTGAGAACTCTTTTGATTTTGAAAAGTCCCCTATTGGTGCGTATAATCGCAATATACCAAGAGTTTTATTTTGTTAATTATGCTAATATCAATGGATTGATAAAAACACAAAAGTTATTCATAAAGGAATGCATAAGAAAGTAGTAACACTTCGAAAGCAGTTGGCTCATTGTTGATTCCATTTTAATTATAATGCCGCGACCTTGACCACAGATGCGGAAAATACAGAAATGGTGCAACATTCACCAATGTGAAACGAGATCATTTTTATATAGAATATCCGAATATGGATGTCATGTTGATTAGACGTTAGCTTAAAGCCATTAGTTTCGAACATTAATTGTGTAATTATGTTAAGATCAGTGTAAGAGTGGTACATAAATTATAATCATTATTATAAATTGGGTCTTTGAATTTCCTCTCGAGTCCTACCTATCATAGCTTCTACTGATTGTTACGTATTTGATCTTTGTAAAAGAGTGAGTGCAATACAAATGCAGTTAGAAAAGAATATTTATAATACATACCTACAATCAAAATGTTTTGAAACTGCATAATAATTCGATTTTTCAAAATCCTATTCAATATCTTATACGAAAGTTGATCAAATGGACAGAAAATTTCAACTATAAGACCAACGAAGTTTAACTTGTTCGATGACTATTCATTTGGAGGAAAGTCATATTTAAATAGCTTTTGTCTAATATCCACTACGACTTTCACTTGTTACGATCGATTTCGGCTTATTAAATCATTATTAATTAGGTTATAACGTTATAGATATGATCTGCTCGAAACTGAAGTTGACCTGTTCATGCTCCTCTAAATAGATTTCGACTATATTCGAATAACCACCTGCCTTTTTCCTACGAGACACTATACATATTTTTTGTTTGTTCCTAATTGTTCTATCAACCCTAAATATTGATATATTCACTATATTTTATATCTTTCTAGTCTTTTTCAATTTTATCTATATAGTTTTACAATATACTGTATGTAAATATTGTTTTTCTACGACCACATCGAAACATGCCCATTTCACGCGCTTTATCGATCAAGGAAGTAGGCCGATTGTATTCACTTTTTCATTTCTACAACGCGAGCTCCTGTAATGATCATATTTCAGTACAGGATATTTCATTTCCCACGACATTCATGAACTACTAGACTGCCATTATAGGTATTAACGAATTTTATGATCATAAATAATATAAGATCGAACGTGTCTGTCTGATAATTTGACATTTCACATCAGTATTTACAAAATTCATAAAAAAAAAATAAGTAATAGAGAATCTCCAGTGATATGTGAGGATGATTTGACATTGACACCGCTGATTTCAAAATGAAGATTGATGACAATCGAATTCTATATTTTAGAATAGATGGCAGGAATTTTTATAGCAGTTAACACCTTCGTGTCATCATGTAAATTCGTAGCAGCGGGTGTTGAGTGAGAGAACGGTCGGGTTTGGATCGTGGGGGTGAGCGTTCAAATTGTTAAAAAATTGTTGAAATTGTTTTTTTCATTAAACTGCTGTCGCCCCCTACGAACGGCAGCCCTCAAAAGTAGAAAATTGTGCGAGCTAAGGATTAACGAGGTCTTACCGTTTAACGTGCGATTCCTAGCACGATCCAAGGGAAATAGGTCTCGAAAAGAGGTCGTCCGTAAGTCTCCATCCAAACCATAACTTCGCATAGCGTTGCTTGGCTTGAGATATCGATGATCCACGTGCCCTACCGTTCGAGCTATCCTCTCGGAATACCAAATGAACCACCATTTTTTTTCTTTTATGAGATCGATTGGTGTTCGATTTTTATTATAATTCTCAATGTTTGTATCTTCAATTTCTTTTTTAGGTTGTATGTATCATGGGAATCATGACGGCAGGAAAGTTTATGATAAAAAGTGTTATTAAAAATATTACAGATTTGTTTATGATTATGGTCGTCGGTATATGAACTACTGAAGTACTAGCTACGCTCGTATTTCATCTATTTCATATACCTACTCGTGGGAAATGTATGTCATTTCATGCTCATTGTACAATATACCTTTTTCTTTAGCTGACGGAGTTTCTGGAACGAAGTTCTGGCTTCTGATATCATTAACATAATGACGAGATAACAAAAAAGAATAATTGTTCGATAGTACTGCTATTTTTATCACAATACCTGATTAAAACAAGTCATTCTCATGAAACATGCATGCCAGAAGGTTGAACAGTACATCTTAAAATAACTGTCCTTGATACAATAAATATTTATGAGATTCATTATGAATTCAATCGGGTGGATCATAGCCGTTTAAATTCAGCATTATAGAGAGTTGGAAGTATAATTTTGTGTATTCGAGAACAATTGTTAATTTAGCAGAATTTCAGGATGCTTGAAAACGAACAATCAGAACCTAACGAGAGTAGTATACAGGTTAACTTTTTTGATTGATGATTTATTCATTTTGTAGATACTAATATTAATCAATGATACATAGGGCATTCATAATTATTTTTATCGGACAAGGCTTCTCAAGATGATGAGAAACCCGAAGCCCCCTCTTGCATTTGTATTTTAGTGGATGCTGAAGCCTCCAAAATGTTTGGGCTAATGGAGGGGAAGTAATCTAGGCCATTTCAATATGAGAATTGGGACATGGTAGATGCAGTCGGACAGACAAAATGTCTCCAACCTACTTCTTTGAAGGAATATATACTACCGTCATACAAGATGGTTAATAGAACGTCAGATATTGACAGATTTTTCTAACTCATTTTCTCTTTTCTGGAATTTTAACCACTGAAAATTATGTCAGTGTTGAGCTCAAAAAGGAAAGTTTAGCGATCGGACCTGTGCTAGGCATATGAAAAATATTTCATAAAATTGACAGATAACACATACATATAAATAATACGGCTGAGTGCTTGTTTTTGTTTATTTTCTCATTGCATTATTCATTATTTGTAAAGCCAATATTGAAAATAGAAAATAAAATTCTATAGCCTAGTAAAGATGCCGTTTGAGGAAGAAGATTTTATTATAAGTTTAATGATGGCAACGGTGGATTATTATTTAATGAATAAAGCAAGGAACTGTCGATTTAAAATATGACCCTTTAATAGAAATAGGAAAAGACTGAGTGTTTTTGAAGTGGTGCTAATATAAAATTCCAAGTTTTGATTGGCAGCTTCTTATTTCTTATATTACTTTGCTGTATAAACACTCCAAAAATTATTACTTTACATCTTACTTTATTTTATTTCTTATTTTATTTTACTTGCCTTATAAACTCACCATAATTACCAATCTTTGGAATTACTCCTCATTTAAAGACTAAGAAGTTGAAGATGTGTATTTTAAAGAAATCGCACAAAAACAAAGATAGGTAGAGCAAATACAAACAGAAGAAAAAATCGTTTACCTCGTCCGTTTTGTCGGTATCCAAAGGTAGGTCAACATCCATATTTGATAAGTAAAACTATTTATAACTCAACATTGAAAAAAATACTCTTAAAACTGCACTACATTAACAATTTCACAACTATTACTTGATAGCCTTGATGGCGTCTCACGAATGAATTCGTAAATCGTGTGCAAACGTCTGACGAGTCTGGCTCTTCGGAACTACTGAACAGGTACTAACTGAACAAAAAAAAAAAAAAAGATTTTATTTCTGTTTCGTGATTCGGACGGAAACACGAATTCAATGAATATTCAAAATTGAATGATTATGAATTCGAATTTCTAGGTTATTCCACGGAGGTGATTCATAAGAGTGAGAGCGTGATTTTTTTATAAAGAAAGTACACTCAACATTGACGAACTACTGTCCGATGGCATGAAAAAAAAATATTAACCGGACAAAATTTGTGAATGAATTAAATAATAATTAGTTCTTTTATTTTAAATTTTCTGAGTTATTTCAAGGTGACTCGCGCTGTAATAATTAAGAACATTATTTTTTTGTGATTTCAATCTACCCTACTAGCTAGCACAGATATTTTTCTATGTGTAAATATTATATAGTCTAGAAAACATAGAGTCAGACTCAGAAAACAAACTAATTTGGTGTGCATATGCCTATGTATTTCTGAGAATTTCTGATAATTTACTCCACGTTATTCTTAAATAGACTATAGTATATATTTTTTCAATTACGCTAAGGCAGATAATCATTATTCTAGTAAATATTACTTTTCAGTATACAGTAGTAGTAATGATTTGAATAGGAATATAAAAATGTTTGCAAAATTCTTGTTCGACGAGCTCATAATCTATATTTTCCATACATTTTTATAATTCATGATGCTGTAGCATACATGTCATAATGATAACTGATATTTTTTGGAATTTTGGCAACACCGCATGAAAGTGTGGATGGAAATGGGTGGATAACTTCACTCCATTGCCTTCTGATCGGATTGGTAGAAAAAGTCAACCGAAGTATAGGTATTAATCAAGTACAATTGGGTTTTGAGACGAGGATCGATTGTAGCACCACCAAACTTGTTATGCTAGTTGTTGGAACCATGATAAACACGAAAAAAAAATTGTTTACCCAAATTCCAGGGGTGGAACATATTTTTTTTATTTTAAAAATAAATAAATAGATTTTTGCTGTAATCTTGAAAAGTATATGATCCACAAAAATGATACTTAGTAATTTTTTATGAATTGCGCTCGTTTTCTCAGAAAGCGCGATTGAATGCCGATATCAAATTTCAGGTTCACGCTAAACCTCTACTGGCGGAGCCGAATATTTGATTGGTCATAACTCTGTTGAAAATGATCGGAGAAGGAAAAGGAAAAGTTCATATTGTTTCTGAAGACTCCTACCTTCTCAAGAAATACAATTTGCGAGTATTTCAGTATGCCTAAAATATGTTTTGTCGCACTTCACGTAGATGTTTGCGGATGATCCGAAAATCATGAATAATTTGGTAAATATGGAATTATTATACTAAAGCAGCAACCCATACCCTCTTTAGACTATATGCAACAATTTTAGAGTAGTGTGACAGGTCCCACTTATACATGCAAAAAAAAACATTGTTTTACTCCTGCCTCATCTTCAACTCACTCATAAAACAGGCATTCTCTTCACTAAATGCTGAAAATAATCGCTTATTCGTATCCTGCATATATGTTCAATAACAGTATTGTGAAGTGCAAACCTCAAGCTTGAAATCTTATTTTTTATGTAGGATGTGTATGAGCGATTATTTTCAACATTTACTGAAGAAATTTCCGGGATTGGGTGAGTTCAAAATTGAGTCAGGAGTAAAACCCAGTTTTTTCTTTGACATGTATAAGTGAGTCTTGTATCACTAGTCTAAAATCGTTGCATATGGTCCTCCGTAAATATCGTATCGTAGAAGTGAGATAAAACACATTTTGTGTACTCAGATACTCACATGTTATATTTGCATGAGGAAGTAGAAGTCTTCAGGAACAATACACAGGTTTTTTTTCCTTCTACTATAATTTTTATCAAACTTATGACAAGTATAATATCAGTGGCGGTTTAACGCGAGCCTGAAATTGGATATCAGAATTCAATATGGTTTTCTGAGAAAACGAGCGCATTTTGTGAGAAATTACTAAGTATATTTCTTGTGGAGAATTGAATTATCTTTCGCCTTGTTGAAATCGTTTCTTGATAAATCTTATACCTTCCGAAACAACAGCAAAAAAAATTATAATTTTTTCAAATATAAGTTTTTTTGGGTTCCAACTCTGATTTTTTGGTACACAAATTTTTTTCTAACAATACATGAGTCAAGAAGTCATTTGTCAAGTTGCAAAGTCATTCTTCACTTGTAGCTTACATTTTGTCTGTGGTTACTGTACTATACGTAATATGTTAAATTGAAATGGAGGACTGCTTACACATTTCATAGTTACCAGATATTCTATATTTATTCTTCATAGAAAAATATTCCATCACCACTCCTCCTGTGTGCCAAATCCCAAATCCGGACAGGTAGATAATTTAAAATCAAACCGGAAGTTGTACACAAGCTACATTATATCGATGTAGGCGAAACATTCTCAGTTTGGTGCATTGTGCAGTGATATTTTTTATAACAATAAAACATAACTAGGGTCAAGATACCTGCTGTTTGGATACATTCACATTAGAATGTCCACACCCTGCCTTTTCCAAACAATAACACATTTCAAGGAAGAGGAGAAACCTGAGTGAATGGAACATGTCTGTTTACAAGACAGGTAAGACATGGAATGTGGTTATTTTATTCCAATAGATCTGTATCTGGACTTCATGAATGTTTGTTTTCTTCTCATAAAAGTTAGACTGAATGATCCAATTTTCATTATTAAATGTATATACCTGGACTCTAATATACAGGGTGTATCTGCCAAATGGAACCAATTCAATATCTCCGTGTTTATGAATAAAGTAACTTGTTGAAATTATTATATTTTATCATAATCATCATATGATTACAATTGGTAATGAGGAAGTTGATATGGTGGAAAAGATTAAATACTTGGGCATTATTATCAAAGAACATATATCATACATTACAAACAAAATATCAAAAAACATAAACTTCTTGTTTAAAGTGGCATTATATTTAACACCGTGGTCTAGGCAAACAGTGTATAATATAATACGAAAATATTGTCCCATTTCACATTTGCATCGTCTATACTATAACTGGCAAATAAAAATGAGATGAAAAGGATGCAGAAATTGCAAAATAAAACCAGGATTGTTAAATTGAATGTTCCAAGAGACACGTCCATCAAGGCCATTTTATGTACTTTGAACTGGCTTTCGGTATAATATTACTTGGAGTACTATACTATGACTTTTATTCACAAAATGTAAATTTCATTAACCCCATTATATCCATCACCTCAATTAGTATTCAACAACAGTTTACACCACTACAACACACGAAGAAGGGCAGTCTCAACAAAAAACAAAAAAGCTCCGAAAAATCTATTTTTCATAAAGGCAATCTATTAGAGGATTCTTTGAAAACTTGCGATGCTATTACAACTTTCAAAAAAGAAATGAAAATATGTCTATTATGCAAGTATCATTCATGATTGTCACTATTTATTATTATCTTGCCTACGGACTCATATAAAAGGTCATATGTTTTAATATGTTGTGTCCTTGTATATTTTATTCTTACAACTGTAGTGCTATATTAGTTAAACTTGTGACTGTAATAAAATTGTATTTTATATATATTTTTACCTATGACTGTAAAATTAGCTTTAGGTGCTAAATAAAGAAATTAGAAAAAAAAAATACCCAAGTACTTTTCACATTATCCAGAAACTCCTAGGAATAGTTCTGGTCCAATCGTTGAGCTTTTCGTGATTTGCGTTTCTCGAAAATTAATATTGTTTTCCAGAAATATGTTGGTTGACATTCAATACGATTTTTTCCTTGTTATATCAGAATTTATTGATTAATCAAATTCTTTGATGATATGGGTTTTCATGAGTCTGGTCAGTGTACCCAATGGCAGAACTTGCTGGAAGTGGAGAGCTTTTATTATTTATCGTAGTTCTCCGAGGTGACTTCCTGATTTTTATTGACACATTATCTTTTAGGTACATTTCTAAAATGATTTGTGACTGAAATGAAATCTAGTTTGCACTACCAAAACTCGAAGCGGTACGGGTCACCTTGTAAGTTGCCGTTCCTCATTTATGAAAGTCCTAGATTTGCTCATTGATCTAATCATTATCTTATGAGGATGAAAATTGTAATGGATGGGAGTGTGTTACATACGTGATAAAGTGTTTATTGCAATATCGTGAAAAAATGAGGAAAACGAGAAACTAGTGGTGGTGGTGAGATAATGAAGTTGGAGAAGTTACTTGATTATATAAAGTGAAGTAAAAGCCGGTTGACGGAAAGAACAATTTTAACAACAGTTTTTTAACAATACTTCGGAATATCTACGTGAATAACATGAATATCGCAGGCTTTGTAAAAAATTTAAATCCTTTCAAGTGATAGATCAGCATTAAAACTTCTTTCGTGAAAAATTGCGATTTTAAGGAAAAAAAGATTGTTGTGTTAAATTTCAAAGCTGATATTGACTAATAATCACCAGGTTCCAAACAAACTTAATGGAAAATAAATGGTTCATAGATAAGGTAAGTTTTCTATGGATATGGATTCTCTAATGAAGACACATTAATATTTCCATTAAAAAATATCATTACTAAAAGTGAAACCAGTACAGAGTCTTCTTGTAAATACCAAGAAGACGAGAATATGAAGGGAATTAAAACTGAAAAAAAATTTAATATCGAAAGAAGATGAAATTACCAAGTAGCTAGGTTAGGAAATTTAGTACGATTACATTTCTTTCGGCATATTTATGATTTCATTTATACCAATTACTGACAAAATGAGTGAGTAAGTAATATTATATTGAAGCAATAGCAACTATAGATGATTATAAATTCAGAGTATCAATTGCATTTTTTGTGATGCTTCAGGTACTTCAGAGAGCAGATCTCTTTTAACACTTTCTGAATCGTGTGAATGATTTGTCATCATTCCAATATTTACTAATGCAGACGCTTGATAACTTCGAATAATTGTTTCAAACACCATAACAAAAAGACATTGGATATCATATTAATTATTCTTAAAAGTACCCAAATTTTCATTTTGCGTATTGGAAGAGATACTTTTCTGCACGCATTCCAGTTCAAAAAGATGCGTATTTATTTCTGCACTAATACGCATTTGTCGTATTTTGAATAAATATTGCACTATACGAAAAACTTGTTTATTATCCATTTGTCAGAAAATTTTATTCTTCATAAAAATAGTTGCATTGCACAAAATTTGTATATGAGTTGTCGGAATTCTGAATTTCTTAACGTATACAGGGGAGAACAAAAAATTGGAAATTTGATCAAGTTCAAACTACTCATATATTTGATATTATCGAAAAAGTGTATTTAGAAAAAATGTTTTGAATCTAAACCAACATTAAAATTTAAAATCACAGCAACCTATGCCAAAAAAATGAGAAAAATCATATTTTTTATCATTAAATTGATCGTAAAGTTGCATATTTGTATTATGTAATCGTTTACCAATAATTAATTGATTTATTCAATAATTTCCTTCCATAGAATTTGAAGAGACCTAAAAATGCAATTCTTCCTACAGTTACTAAATTTGGCCTGAAGTCATTTGATTCTGAAGTCATTTACTACTGCGGAATACACCAGTGAAAAACGTTTTGATATTATAGGTAATTTGGAAAAGCTTTTATCTGACACTGAAGAAAAGCCTTCGTTCACTCACACTGAAGAAAAGCCTTTGTTCACTCCCGCTGAAGAAAAGCCTTCGTTCACTCACACTGAAGAAAAGCCTTTGTTCACTCCCGCTGGAGAAAAGCCTTTGGTTACTCCCGCTGAAGAAAAGCCTTTGGTTTCTCCCGCTGAAGAAAAGCCTTTGGTTATTCCTTCTGAAGAAAAGCCTTTAGTTATTCCCGCTGAAGAAAAGCCTTTAGTTACTCCCGCTGAAGAAAAGCCTTTGGTTACTCCCGCTGAAGAAAATCCTTTGGTTACTTCCACTTCGCCTTTGGTTATTCCCGCTGAAGAAAAGCCATTGGTTATTCCCGCTGAAGAAAAGCCATTGGTTATTCCCGCTGAAGAAAAGCCCTTGGTTACTCCCGCTGAAGAAAAGCCTTTGGTTACTCGCGCTGAAGAAAAGTTGTTTACTCCCACTGAAGAAAAGCCTCTGCTTACTCGCGCTGAAGAAAAGTAATTGCTCACTCGCGATTAAGAAAAGTCTTTGCACACTCACGCTGAAGAAAAGCATTTCCACACCTACTGCGGAATACACCAGTAAAACACGTTTTGATGATAAAGGTTATTTGAAGAAGCTTTCGTTTACTCGCACTGAAGAAAAGCCTTTGGTTACTTGGGTTGAAAAAAATTGTTGTTTACTCGCGCTGTGTGTGTTTTGTGTGTGTTTTGTGTTTGTTTTGTGCTTTACAGTTGCGTCATATATGGAAGTATCTGAACGACAAACTTTAAAAAGTTTTTCCTTCAGCCACAGATGACTCCACAACTAATTTTATGAACATCCTGTTTATATTTTCAAACAAAAATCAAATTGCAATACCCATGACAAGTTTATGTCAAAAAAATAACACTCAAAGTGTTAACGCAGAAGAAATATTACCATCATTTCCATCCTTGCTTGTGAAATTACTTCTAAAGAGCCTCATTTCCAATTCTTCCGATCTTCCTGATGAGCTTGGGAAAGCGAAATAGATTTTCGTCGACAAAAATGTATTGGAGATTACATAAGAGTGACACATTTTTTCCAAAATGCGTGTGTGAGTGTATATCTAGTTCATTCCTTGCCCGTGTATTCTCAAATTCGAAAAATAAATCGGTTAGTGCATAAAAAAAAATCATAATTACGTTTTTGATTTTGAGTGCCTTAGTTTTATATTTCTTTTTTATATGCGTCTGTAATTAAGGGATTTGTTCAAACATTTTTTTGAACTACAATAGGGGTTGATCTATGAGGGTTGAAAAGTTGTAAACAACATCCTTAAATTAAAACCCTTTGATAAATAAGAAAATATTTTTGAAGGGTAACTTTTTATTTAATTATCCTAAAATAGGGGTTGATTACGAGTGTTCAAAAGTTGTATAATGAAATTAGTACATATTTTTATGAACAGAATTCTTAAATGAAATAAATCAATGTGATAAATTAATATTTTTTTTACGGTAGATATTCTTTTTTTCATTGAGCTCTGACAACGGTTTATTTTTGAAGGTGTAAATATTTTGATATTGTGTTCTAAAGCATAAAACAATCATTGTTGAACTAATCCAAACTTTTTTACCCAGCTTATATTATGTTTTGTTAATTAGGAATAGTTTTCATTCTTGAAAAATAAACAGCGCCCATCGGCATAATATAGAGTTTAAAGTAGCCGGTAAAATGAGCCTAATTCCAATTTTTTTATGAAAGTCGATGCAGGACGAAGAAATTTCGAGGTTTTGCAATTTTTTGAGCTTCATTTAATGGACTATTTAGACGTACATTTTTTCATGAACTGACAATCACATCCATGGACATGTAACTTTGAAAGAAATGAAAATTGATATACCAGTGTTGCGTTCTTCATCGTAGGCTAATTGTGGCAAATACCTGTGAGGAAAAAACTAGTTCCCTAGCTAATACCACGACGGGTGTTGAATTATTTTCAATAGATATTTGTGCATTGTATCTCATTGCAGAGGAAAAAATTGCAAGTGTTCCCTGTAACCAAATAGCACAATTTTATTTTGATTCGGACGGGGGGGGCCACCTGCAAACTAGTTTCGAAGTTTTTGCCTTGTCATCAGTACAGGGTAGATCACTACAGACAGCTTTGAATCCATCTTTTGGGAGATACATTGATCTCCCAAAAGAACTCTGAGCTTTGTGTTCAGATACCTGACTGAATATCTCAACCCGGAGAATTGAAGTGCTACTTGATCTGCTCGCCAGGTGGAGCGGCTTACACCCATTTCATAAACGTGGGACCAAAATTCTGCTATTTGGTGGCAGGGAGTACTTGCAATTGTTTTCTCTGCAATAAGGTACAATGCACAAGTATTTGTTGAATATAATTCAATACCTGTCGTGGTATCAGCCAGGGAAGCAGTTGTTTTCTCATAGGTATTTGCCATAATTAGCCTACGTTGGGGAACTGTCGTTATTAGTTTATTCATCTGCGGAAGGTTTGATTTGACTGAAATATTAAGACAATAATAATATTTTGACTCACAGTACGATGTTTATCCTAATTCAGTTAAATGTATTCATACATTTTTTGTATATACTGGAAAATTAATCATCCAAGAGTTGAAAACGAAACTTCTGAGAGTATCGTTATTCAAACTGCTATACGCACTTTATGAACCGCTTCACAATTAAAAAAAAGTATGGTAAACAAACAAGTAGTACTCACCGCCCTGGTCCACCGAACGCTCGGTTCCGGACGGCCCAAATAGGTGGCCTTGAGCAGCACCCGATCGCCCACAAGGGCGGTAGTGTCCTGGGGTCCCCTGAGCAGCATGGCGGCCGCCTCTTCGGACTGCAAATCTTCGCGCTCCTCCATGGAGGCTCCACTGTCACTACAGGCGTCGGATCGGTCGAGAATCGCGAGTTCGGCGCCGCAGCTGGCGACGTACGTCGGATCGGAACAGTCGACGGTCGCGGACTGCCGGCCATGGCCGCCTCTTCCAGCGAAACACTGCACGGCTCCGGCATCGGCCCGCGTCACGCCGACGATGTGGAGAATGTTGACGTCACCGTCTTCCTCGACCTGTAAGAATGAAGGTGTTGTTTAGCTTGGATCGGTGCAACTGCGCTCCGGACTTGTGGTATTATACCCAGGAGGATTATGTTTCAGAAGTTATGGGACAATTTTTATTTTGAATAGGTGATATCCGAACAGGGCCGATCCAAGCACTTCTTGGAAATCCTTCAGCAATTATCATATAGGTATAGATAAAGAAGTCGTTGTATAGATATTCGAAGGTGAAATACTGATCTTTGATAAATAAACAATGTTATGTTACCAATAGTTTACGTTTTCCTGTCGATTTAGCTCTACAGCTGAGTTTTTACAAAGATTCAGTTAGTAAAATTTGAACAAATCAAATATAACATTCATTCCCAATTAATATTGAGCCTAAAGTGATTCATAATCAATATCACTCTGGTTGAGGAGTATGTGCATGGGGATAATTGGGGGATTGACGATTGGAAGCCATTTTTTATAACCTAGAAATACTTGAGAGCAATTTTTCATTTTTCTTCCTTCATGGAATATAGTCCTTCGTGATTTTCGGAACTGACCCCTCCCCTTCCCACTCCCTCCTCATCAATCAAGTAATTTGATATTATTTTAATTCTAGCCATTCGTTCTCCCAGTTTCAACGGATTGAGTGAAAATGGGAACGATTATGGTACATATTAATATTTTTCTATTTATAAGAAGTCTCGCCATATTGTAATGGAACCCCCTTTGTCAGATATTATTTTTTATTAGAATGGAAGGACTCATGAGCTATAACTTGAATGTGATGAGTTCATTTCTGAGAAAGTTCAGTTTCGAATTAGAAAAAAGAAATCAAATCGATGATAACACCCAAAATTTCAAAAATCGAACATTTGACACACCCGTAGCTCGAAAATAGGATCGATCTATAAATTGGACTACATTATGAGGATGCCATATATCAAAATGTAAGTGAAATTTGTCTAATAAACGTCCAATAAATGCTTTTGAAAAAGATACGCATTTGAAAGTTGCGCAGGAAAAGTTAAATTGAATTCCGAGTGGGAATCTCACAATGAATCAAATGAGAACTGAACAAGCAGGTAGAAATACCGATATATTGAAGTTTTTTTTTGGTAGCTAATCTGATTCTTCATGAAATAAAATGATATTAGAGAAATGGCTTGTTGAAACATAACTCAGAGAATGGAGTGTTCGAATTAAAACATAATTTTATATATCCTGTGTATATTTTGTTCTCTCACATCTCTGATCGACTGGTTTAACGTTTTCAGTAACATACAGTTTGATATCACCCACCATCCATGGTGTTGCAAAAATAATGATTTAGGGGAGGGAGGATATGAGAAATGGCGATAGCTCGTCCCCCCCTGATGAATGAGTTTTTTGGTATATTAGGAATGAACTACTTTATCTTCAGTTTCAAACAAAAATTGAGGATAGGAAATGAATAAGTTTCCTCAGCAGATATTATAAAGATGGTTTCCAGTCATGAATATTTTTGAATTTTCGTAGTTGTTTTCAATCTAATACAATTTTTAATGTAAGATCCTGATAACTTCATGACTGCAACAGATATCAACAAAATTATACACTCAACTAATCTTAATTAGTTTGGGCAAAGTGTGCATGAATGGAATGTGATATTTTGACCTCATAATTAAACGTGGTGAATATCAGTTGCAGTAAGTGATTACAGAATACCAAGTTCATAACAATTTGATGATTCCAAACAAAACATAAATATTTTCGAAACGGAAAATTTAAAAAGGGGAACATTCTCCATGAAAATTGAAAAAAAATTTCATGGAGAATGTTCCCCTTTTCAACATGAATACCTCCCAAGAGGTTATCTTGAACGATGGAAAATAGCGACTAAAGTTTGTCTTTCAGTCGCAGATGATTCCACAAAAGATTTTATGAATTTCCAATTCATATTTTCGAACTAAAATGGAAATATAAAAGTTCTCGACTCTTGTGAAAAAAACACTTTTTACGAGTATTCTAGTACTAATTCTAGTAGTAATAAATGGACGAAGCAAATAAACGTATTGAACAGAAAATAACCAATTTCTGGCAACCATACTGTTATGACTACTAGATCACATCGGTCAATTGGAAATAATAGTAAAAATAATAATACCTAATTTCAGTTATAAACACTTGCTAACATGGGTGTTCTCACTGGCATAGCCTATATTATATGTGGGTGAGAAACGGTCGAAACGGATATAATTGTTATTTGTAGTAGAGCTCATACAATTTCCAAATGTAGAAAAACAAAAAACTTATCTCATATCGATCCTCGGAATTCACTTTTTAAGCTGTGGGTTTCTCTTGCTCGGACAAGCTCTGCTTTTGAGGGGTTTTCTATTGAAACCTGGGAGATTCCTGATAAAAAAATTTAACAAAATTTTTTAACACATTTTTTTTTACTCGATATTTTTCTCACATCCGATCCCGATGCATAGTTTAGAAGTTTGTGGTACACTCAGGAACTCCAACCACAACCTCATATCCACTATTTGTTCTTTTCCTTCACCATCGACCACTTGGCTGCCCCGTCTCAAATCGCACTACAATTCTGCCGGCTCTGAGCATTTCCATAGAAAATAGTGTATTTTTCTACTGGAGATCCAACACAAGAACATCATCAGCAGTACCTTTCCATGGGAAAACCATGTGGGGTCCATCACCAAAAGTGCCTCTCAGAAACTTGAATTTCTGTTTTATGCCAAGAAGTATTACACTTCCCGTCAACTGATTATGAGTTACAAGGCACAAACCCGAACTGTATTAGAATGCTTTTCCATTTATGGAGTGCGGCATCCAAACACACATGGGAAAGAGCAATTTTTCTCTTCGGTGATACTTTGCTCACAAGCTAGCTTGTGTCTCTGGAACACCGCAGAAAAATTGGCCTCGCTGTTTCTATTAGCTTACTATATAGTACCTAGTTTAAGTTGTCTCTTCAGCTCATTCTGTATTCGTATTCTTTTAGAGTTGTATCCTCAGCGAGATAGTTGAATGTAATTTTTATTTTTTGTTCATACCTTTAATTCAGCTTTCTTTTAGTATTCCTTATAATACTTTGCTTTAGTATGATGATGGTAGAGGCATTACTTATACCCAATGAGACTAATAGTCTTCCAATCGGTGTCACTCCTTATCAGCTCCATGCATCATCAGACCTTGCACTAATTGATTATCAAGTAGATATACTTTACTCTGCAGAATTGTACCTGTGTCTCAAAATAAAGATATACGGTTCGCGGTAGTTGAAATTGAAAAATAAAAACTGTATTGAAAATGAAGAATAATTTTTTATAGTTAACTATTTAGATATGGTGGTGCGAACTGCTGTGAACTGCATTTCTCAATATTCATTTACAGGCACTAATTTATTTAGGTAATTTTTTTATCTTGCAAATTATCTTATAACCATCAATGTTAATAAAATGGCTCATTTATTCTACTCGACGTTTTTCCAGAGTCCATAAAACGAATTTCGTCATTATTATTGCATTAGTTCGACCTTTGATTTCCTTATAGCCTGCAAAGATGCCTAGAAGGTCATTGAAGTCATTCACTGACTTCTGCACCTATTGAGAAAACATTTCGATTCATTTAGTAGGTATCTATTGATTATTTTCAATTGAAAATCTCAATACGTTCATTAATCGAAATACCCATTGAAAAACTCATTAACAGTTTTATCTCATGCAATATTTCATATTGTATCGCAAAATGTTAATTTAATTAGAGATATGATTATTATTACCTTGGATAATTAATTTATTAACCAGGAAAATTCATTAATATATAGATCTAACTAAAATATAGAGGGTGACCTAGGGTTAAACCGCCAAACATTCATTATCGGTTTTTTGGGTGAAAATAAGATGTTTTCTTCATACAAGCATGTGTCCCAACAAGCTTCGTATTCAAGTACAATAAATACAATACAATAAATTTCAATAACAAATTGAACATTATAGAGCAAAAAGCAGTTTACAACGGTTGTAATAGTTCTTCATTTTATATTGGTACAGTATTTTATCAAAGACATTACATAAAAAAGAAATTCATGAGGTTTATCCAAAGACCAAAAGAACATACAGGGTGTTTCCGAAATTGGAGCAAGAAATGAAATGGGAAGTAGAATATGACAAAACAAAACGAAATCACTGATAAGAGGTCTACAGCCTGCGCAAAGCGCGCTGAAACACTGCCAGAGGGCAAACACGCTGTGGCATGGAAAATCAAACCAGTCCTTCCCAAACAAAGGTAACTGAAAGCGATTTCATAAAATTTCATTAATATTTTCGAATATCTTTACTTCAAAAACGAAAATTCTTGCCATCTATTGTTAACTTATGTTCCATACAACAACCCATTTTTATTGCTCCAATTTCGGAAACACCCTGTATACTGAAATACTGTATACTGTAGCTTGGAAACTTTTTGAAGAAGCAACATTGCTTGTAAGACTAATAATACTTCGGGTAGGTACTTATATAAAAAAAAAAACAATAAAGATAAAATCTGGAAAAGATTTGACTATATAAATTAACTTGTGGTTCATGTCCAATGTTTTATATCGGACAAACTGAGAGAAAAGTTAAAAAAACGCATAAATGAAAATAGGGATTGCTTTGTGAACTGCAAGACAAATTCAACCTCTGCCGCCGATCTACTTGCAAATATCATAATCAGAAAATCATCATGGTTTAATTTATGTTATATGAAAAGCTGTTTATACTTCTGAAGAACTGAGTGGTTAGTTGTATAATTTTATCGTCATGTATGGATTTATGCATGATTTAATTTGCCGGATATGAGACATTGCAACAAAGTTAATATACTTCAATTTTCCATCCAATTAACAGAACTCATAAAAATGTCACATTAAGTGAATGAGATACTCGTTATTCAGAAGCTAGTATAGTATAAACCCATTTTAAAACATTTTGTTTATAATAAACAATACGCGGGTTCTAACATAAACATTTCATTATGGCTATTTTTGTTACAGCCTTGGCGAACCTCTATGGCAAATCATATGCCTAAATACGAACGCAGTCCTTATAAACGGATCGTAAACGTTTTTTTATTTCGTTCGTATTTTGTCTTTGTTTTACGCAAGTGACATCCGCCTGCTGTGATGGTATTAGAAATACAGGGTGTGTTTAAATACAATAATACTTATGAGCGTTGAGAAATAGGTAACGCAACATTCGGTTGGGAATAGTAGTTATTTACATGCCATGGCAGAAAAGTGCCTCTTTTCCTTCCGCGGATAGTGTGATGCCCGACGTGAAGCGCACTTGATTTTAAATAAATGAAACTTTGGAAAATAAATTAAAATCAACAAGATACTTGAAGTGGTATTCTTTTTTTAAACTAATTTATGGTTTTTAATATAAGTAAATCAAATTGCAGAAAATTTATCAATCAAAATTTGAAAAACAAAAATTGAAAATATACTTCATGCTGATTTTGAGGAAGGAAAAGTAGTCCTTTCCTCCCTGAAATCATGGAGGAAAGCCAAATTTTCAATTGAGGCAATGGAAAAATTATTCTTTTTGACTCATTTTGATCTCAGAGGAAGGTTTATATTAAGTTTTTCATGTTAAACCATCGACAATAAATGAACATGGATTTCTAAAATTGCTAATAATCAGAATGTAAAATACTCGCATAGTTTAAAACTTGTTGCGAAAGCGGCAATTACACTTTGTTCTCGAATTATACACAATGAGACGCTGATCTCAGATAAGTACAGAAAAAACACTCGATACTTTGTTGATCATACATTATTATCTAATAATAATATTCATTTCATGTATTATATACTAGATTAAAATCCAATGTACAATTTTGACAATTTTCGATAGATATAGCCAAAGATCCAAATTGCTGGCAATACAACCTATATCTCTAATACATTAAAAAAATTGCTAATTCAAGATTTTAACCCCAGTCGCCGGTGTGAAGGGCACATTTTCTAATCAGTAGGCTATACGAACACCTATACAATGAATTGAATGAGCACTGATGATGACATTTTAGTCGAAAGCGATCTGCTATGATTTATAAATATATTTCTGCACGAAATACAAATTTTGCTTCATTCAATAATATTGATACATGCACACAGCTTGACAATCTCGCCTGCACAATGTTCAGCAACACGTTATTCATAATGTTCACGCCAGCAAATCGAAAGCATTCAAATAAGTGAGCGTTTTCTCAATTTTTTCACTCTAGAGCGAAAATGCTGTCAATGGATGACATTCCTCAGAAAACATTAACTTTGCAATGAAATTTAAACGCGCCAAAGGCTACTTCGTTATGCGTTTGTGCCTGTCCAACACCTGTAAACCGATTTTGACACATGTCATGTGATTACTGCTGTGGCGGCAAATAATTTAAAAAAAAATTAAGTAAAAAAATTGTCAAGTGGCAAAAATGAGGTAAGATGGCAAAAGTCGCTCCTGGAGAAAGTCCTCGAAAGTTTGCCTACGAGAAAGGTGGCGTGGAGCTTTCTAAAATATAGCAGAGGAAATTCTAGAATCTTTTCGAAGTTTCTGGTAAATCATAAAATATTTGAAAGAACCATAACAGAAGCTCCGAAAGGTTTCAGAACGCACTAAAAAGCTACACAAGTAGAGTTCTTGAAAGTGTGGCCATCAGGAAGAAGGCGCGATGTTGGAACTTGCTGGAAATGTCTAGAATTTAGGAAATAAAATTCTGGAATATTCTTGGAGCTTCTGGAAAGGTCTGAAAATATTCTGGAATGAAGCAGAACAGTGCCTGTAAGGTTCTAGAACGTTCTGAAAAGACATTGATATAATTGAGATCCTTTGTTTTTACCCGTCAATGTTGGGTGTTGCGGCTATATATATATACAAGTTGATGATATCCGGAGTGGTTCTTCCCCTAGATGACAGAAGCAGATGAGCAGGATTTTCAAATGACAGGAGTAGATGAGCAGGATTTCACTATGAATTAAAGGAGCACTTTGAACGAGTATTAGATAGCTGTGATCCAAACGAAGTATTAACTAGAATAACAGTTTTCCACTAGGTATCCATCAATTACATTCTATTGTATATAATTCTGTAGAAGGCTTGTGTATTCATTAATTCTGTCCATCATGAATTTTTCTACGGCCTGTTGAAAGTGCAGTTTTATGAAAGGAATTTACGTGGTAGGTTGCAACTATCGAACAGGGAGTCTTCGATTTCATTCAATTTCCAGTTGATTGTAAAATTGTCGCGCAATCGAGACAAGTACGGTCTCAAAGAGGCACATTCTTTCAATTTATACTCTTAAAGGATAACTTCGATTAATTTGACATTCCTTCTCTGATTTGGATTATAGAGGATACTGAAATTATCAGTAATGATGTTTCGAATAACAATTTTGCTATTAAGTGAAAGATCGAGTCGGTACTTTATATCCCTATTTTTCATCGTTTAAGATAACCTCTTGGGAGGTATTCATGTTGCAAAGGGGAACATTCTCCATGAAAATTGAAAAATGAAAAACGAGATTTATTTATAGTATCAAACAGAAAACAACTACTTCCCTGGCTAAAGCTACGCTGGACATTGAACTACATCTGATAGATATTGTGAAAAGACTAACTGAAAAGAAAAAATCTGAAAGTGAAAATTTGCATTTTCATTCAAATAGACATGTCAGTTTTTCTCGTGAAATTACTGATTTGCAAAATTATTTCGTTGAACAAAAAAATTTATCCGATAAGACCTGTTCAACCGATTCTAAATTTTGGCCCTTCCTTTTCCGTTTTGTCGTTGATCACTTATTCTTATTTGTTATTTTGTTAGTATTTGTTATTACGAATCTTTCAAGTTTTCGTATTAAACCCCTCAAAAGCAGAGCTTGTCCGAGCAAGGGAGACCCGAGACCTACAGCTTAAAAAGTGAATTCCGAACCACTTTAGCTCCGTGATTCTTTGTTTGTTTGTTTTGTTTATGAATTCTTGGCAATATTTTATAAAAAAAATCTCAATTTATCAATCGTTTAAATGACCTACTATTGATTTTTATCACTAATAACTCTATTTTCGAAAGAATTCTTATAAAAATATTTTGACCTAAGGCGATGGGTAGAATTTGAGATATTTACATGCAAACTTTGCCATAAAGGCTACTTCAATGCTTTGCTGTCTCGGATTTCCAACTTCCATTAAATTATTGTATATTCAACTATTGCCCAAGCAATATCATGCTTTTAATATTCCAGTTTAATCAATGGAATTCATAGGTTCTGCGATATAATATATTAATATCCGACCATACTGCATATCATGTGACTTCTATCATGGAATTTTATAGGTGCAGCCATGTGTGAATGAAATAGTCAATCAAAAGGCACAAATATAATCGACCATATCTATGCACATTTCCATCTTGTGAAAGCGAGTGGGATATAGAAAACACAGTGTAGGTAAAAAATGCGATAAAATAAAGATTTGAATATTTCAAAATTATTTTTGACTCATATAATGTACCAAATTTTGGAATTATCTGAAAATGGGAACATCGACAACTGCTAATGAACGGGTTACGGATCAATAGGAATAATGCGAGAAAAAAAAGGTACTTTTAATTCTTATATGTATTTATTATTCAGTGTTTTCACTGCGTTTGATCAATATATTTTGATTAAAAAAATGTTACACTCGTCAACCGACCTTCAGGATCAACTCTCAGAAGTCTTCGAGAGTCTCATGCGAGCTAGGGAAGACGAGGCCCTTGCCTTTTAACGTGTGATGCCATGCACGGGAACGGCGACCATGCTGGGAATTAAACCCTCGCTCTTAAGGTTGAGAAACACTCCATTTTCACGACCACCACGGCCCAATTGAAGTAAGAGTTTGTTTCAAGAGTAAACAGTCACGAACTAACGGAAGTGTGTCGCTATTCAGTGAAAATCTATATCATACAAATTTAGTGCTTTCCTTTTATTCTGAAAACAAATTTCTATATTTCTTTTCATATTAATATTCATCTACATTTAAACCAAATAACATTTATGAAAATATCAACTCTACTATGCAACTACAATTCTTGAAACTTGAATACTCACCCTGAATTTTTCAGAAGGTACCACCGGCTGTCCAGCAACTTCCCATTGGATAATCGGCAATTCATCGTCTGAGCCTCGAACCCGGACACAAAACGAAGCGTTTCCTCCTTCAACGGTCATCACCGGAGATGGGTGTTTCAGGAATTCTATCTGAGGTATAACCATGTCTCTTTCTGCAAAGAAGTATTTTATACCTATATTACCAACGTTTCGATGATATATTTGGACAAAATCTAAGAAGTGTCGTACAGAGTAACAAATAAATAAAACTACTAATTTCGACAGAGCCATAAAAAATATCATCTACTCCAAACATTCCTCCAAAGCGTTCAACTACTGAAATATTCATTTCGAGTTATGTTAGGTGAAATTGACAAAGAGTAAACTATCTTCATTTTTTCAGAAGAGTATCGAAAATTTTAACAGAAACAGGAATAAATACTCACATTAAAAAAAATAAATCTCAAATTTCATGGAAACAGAAATGGTGCAGATTTTGAATATAAAAAATTACTTTTATTATTTTGATGGACATTATTTATCAATGACTTGATGGCTTTATAAACTGAGATTATTTTGTTTTCCGCTTTGGAAGAAATAAGGACCCTGGGCTATGAAAAATATAGGTAAATATTCTTCTTCCTTCTTGAATTGAGTAGAATCATGGCAATCTCTAACAATCTCTGTTAACAATTTTCGACATCTTGAAAAGAAGTGGTAGTTTAAGAAGAACTTTTTTAGAAATCAAAAATAATGAAAGTTTTCCTTATGTATCCAACTCTATGGCGACCACTGTATAATAACACTGTTGACTGCATCTCTTTTAAGAGGCATCCAATAAGACATTGAACATGGACCTTCATGGAAACTCCAGTTATTCATTTGCATACGCATAGATTGAAATTTCAAGAAAATAGTGAGGTACGAATTCATAAAAATATTGTTTATTTGTTTTGTAATACATTCATCCTCGTGGTATTTTAGGAGAGTCAGTGTTACTTCAGTTCAATATGCAGGAATTTCCTCTGACCTATATGACTCATCGATTCTATTATTTCTTGTATTGGAAACATTTTGAAATTCATTTGTTATACAGCGTTAGTCTTTATCTATGTATGGGAATAAATTTGGAGAACGATATATTGTGAGTAATGATGAATAATACTGAAACAAATAAAGGTTATCTAAGAAGAGAACTCGAAAAAAAAAAAAAATTGACATCTGGTGATTTCCAAAAAAATGGAAAATTCATATAGACCATCTGAAGCCATTTCTTCTATTTTGGCTGTTGATAGATTGTCACAGTGGCAATATGTTGTATTCATTTACAAATTAGATTTTTGCAAATTGCATGAAGTTCCAGATCATGAACGGCGTTGCAAATTTGTGAATGCATCAGAATTTGCAACAAAGTTTCAAAACTTTTGTAATTAATTCGAGAACACCTTGATAATAAAAATGACCAAGAATAAAAAAAAATTATGTTCCGGTCAACGTAAAAGATTACAAATGTGCACAACTATTCAGAATATTTTTCGGATGTATCTGCGAAGTTTGCAAAACGTTCGTAATTCCCTCTTATGGTATTTCAAAGAAAAAAATTAGTTTTCGTTAAAAAAAAAATGTTCCGTACACTTGAGTTGGTTGAAAACTTGATTCGTGATATGAAATGATATATTCAATACTACTCCAAGTTTGTAAAAGTTTTGGAATTTTCTCAACAAGTATACAGAAACATTTAAGTTAATTGCCATTTTGACAGTGTTACGTACTTCGGAAGATGTACCATTCACTTGACCAAAGTTTCAAAACTTTTGGAATTATTATGAATTGATTGTCTATTTCTACTGGTCTAATATTAACACTCTCAGGCTAACAGTTGAAATTAGTACAAGAAGCCATTCAATAAACAAAAATTCCTGGGAATTGAAAAAGATGGGCACTCACGCAGATATTATTAATATAATTGGTCGGAACGATGCCACTATCAAAGAAACTGGTAGTAGAAGAAGAAAACAAGACATCTTGGTTCATTAAAGAATCGAGAAAAATGAAAAATAAATTTATATTGAGTACAAGATGGTTTAATTAAATCAATTATTTCGAATTGCCTAATGAAAAGAACTGCATTATTCCAGCAAATAGAAGACACAAAGGGGAGAATGAAAGAGGGATTTATGCCCTGGGATTAGAATTTCACTGCTCGGTGAGAAGTTTTACGCTATGGCTCATTAGTTTCAAATAGACGGGAAAATGCAATTAGAGAAGAATACGGTAACGGCATCAGATTCAGCTTTATATTTTCGTTCACACTTTTGGTAAAATTTTCTTTAAATTCGTTCTATATTTGTTTCATTGAAATTTTACATTTCCATTTTATCTCCAGCACGGGTTGGTTAATTTAGGGCAAAGTTGGGCTTTTTATTAGTAGAAAAATCGGAATTTTTTTATATTTGTTTATATACATATATATATATTTTCAACTAAGACGTTCTTTTTTATGAGGAATCTAAATATGTCACGGTATTTTCCAAGGCTTCCATGATGACAAAGTTCAACTTTCATTTTTGGTTTTTATTAAGGTCGCCATATTTGATTTTCGCATTTATGGAAAGTATTTTTTCTCCTGATCACAACGATGTATTTTACGATATGATCGAATCACGTATGCTAATCAAAATTGACAAAAAATAATTTTTGCGAAAAGTGCTTTGGAAAGAACGCCAACAATTTAGTTTGACAGTTCAATTGGATTTATATCTGGAGCGTACATTTCTGTCAAAACTTACCTAGGTATTCGAAAACTAAGGTGTTCAATTAGGAACGACATAAGTAAGTTAGAAATGTATTCTTCGCAAATCAAAACGAAAATTAATAATAATTCAGCAGAAAAAGATCAGGTGACTTCGCTGACCAACGAATGCCTCCGTTGATTGAGAAGATTTGTTGAGAAAAAAATACTCTATTTAACTCGTGAGTGAAATTTTTTTTACCGTTATAAAACTCTTTGAGAAGGTGAACTTTCACGACCGGTAATTTTTGGGTTTGTTGGCCGTGGTTCTCAAGGGCCCTCACGATCTCGCAATCAAATTCTGTAAGACTGAATCGTATGCGATTGTAGTACAATTTCAAATTAATTGCCAAAAGAAAAAATCTGACTACACCACTGGACTCGCTACATTTTCAAATGGTTCATATGTGAATTACGTTAAAATGCGTCAATCGATAAAAAAGTTATAAGGAAATTAAATTTGAAGATTATGCTGTTTAATCAACCCACCAATTCAATTTCAGAACTTTTATTAAAATTCGGAATACACCACTATATTCAGGAGGTCTCGATATATTGCTGGTCAAAATTTTATCGAATTTTTTTATTCATCAACAGATTTCGAGGAAACTAAGATCAGAGATATTTTAATACTTCCTGAATCCAGTGGTTTAGTCAAAGTTCTGATCAAAGTTTTGAAATTGAAGTGGTGGGTTGATTATAAACGGCATATTTCTCATATATCACTCCCCTATAACTTTTTAATTCATTGTTACATTTCAACGCAATTTCCATATGAACCATTTGAAAAAAATCGCTAGTAATTTTTTAAGATTTTGACCTCGAAAAATAAGATTAGTTGGTCCTGGAAATCAATTTATCATTCAGGAAGAAAGGCCATTGTTTACTCGCGCCGAAGAAAGGCCATTGTTTAATCGCGCTGAAGAAAGACCGTTGTTGACTCGCACAGAAGAAATGCCGTTGTTTACTCGCTCTGAAGGAATGCCTTCGCTCACCCACGGTGAAGAAAACTTTTTGAATGTGAATTCAGCAATACCCTCATTGTCGTCAAGACTACCATGACAGATATATAGAGATATCTGCAAATTGTTCACAATGAGCTTATAATGCAAAGAAACATTCTTCCTATTTTGAAGGATTATTGCAATGAGCAGTCCTAGCAGGACATTTTGTTTCTTTGCATCATGAGCACATTGTGGAAAATTTGCAGATTTCTCTAAGTATATATTTACTTCCAACATGGAATGAAAAGTAAAAGATAATTGACAAGATAATCACTCAAATGTAAAAGAAGCGTGGGTACTTTCGATCTATAGTCTCATATTTTTTATTTTAATTCAACAATACTGAGCGTTCAAGAGCTCAAGAGAACTTCACCTCACCCTTTTTTTACATTTGAGTAATTACATTGTCAATTATTTTTTAGGAAAATAAAATCGATCATACAAAAAGGACAAAATAATAATTTCAATGTCGCCACCCTGCCATTCCCTAGAAATTCGAAAAAAATACTCCTTCATTGATTCAAAAACATTGATAAGTCCATGAATACCAACATCATAGTTATAAAAGATTTACACATTGGTGAGAATGTGGATTTTCTGCAATAATAAGTCGTGGAGATGGTACATGGATATGATTCACCAGAATGTGAACGATATAAGCATTTTCATCGTTTTGGTGCGAAATCGATACAGAAAGTTCGTAGGCCATAATTCAATAAATTATAAACACTATATTTGATTCAATAAAAATTATAAGTAAAAATAATATTTTAATCCAAATCATACTCTGACTTCGCACTCCTTAGGATCATTGGCGCACGTGACCACTATTGGTTCATTTTTATTTGCTGATTGCAAACAACGGCTTTTGAGACAGACCATTAAAACGCATGGATTTGGTCTTGGTCTTGTGGACTCGATGCCGTCCGTGATTTAACTCATTTTTCGTTTTTTTGTCAAACGCATTCTTTTGAAAATAGTGGACAGGGTATTCCACATTCGATTGCCTGTTAGACGTTTCTGGAGAACGGAACGACAGATCATTTTAAAAATTGTTGGTCATGGATAATTTAACACGCTCTACCCGTCTAAAATATTTGCCACTTATATCAGAAAGTAGTAGCTACTTTGTTATTTTAAATGGAATACCTCATATATTATTCGATTTTTGAAATCCTTGTAGGATTCCTCATAACATTCCCAAATAATTCTCTATACCTATCTGTAACTATTTTCGAGTCAAAAATTGTTTTGTCAAATTTTTGCTTGAAAACCGACCATTGAAAAATAACATTTTTTCCACAATTCAAATTCACAAAATATTTAAATTTGGGTCATAGTTGCATGAAATTATTATTGCATATACCTGAAAAGGGTATTGTTTTGGTCCCTTTGATTATCTTAGGGTATTTCCTATCCGCGAATATTCAGAGAGGCCGTTAAAATTCAAAAAGACCCTAAACATTTCCACCGAAAGTAAGAAGGCTCAGACGAACGATCCGAACGCTTCATCCGTAACCACAGCGCCTTTGAAAATGTGTTCCGCATATGTAGGCGAAATTTAAGGTAGAAACTACCTCGAGACCACGACCAACAAAACCGAAAACTACCGAAATCTCAAAGTAACACTTGAAATGTAAATAACTATAACGTAACAACAAGGATTTTTCTCGAAATCATAGATTTCTCTAGGAAGTGGCCTGAAAAGTCCAGTTTATGGAGATTTAATGGGAATATACGAAGTATTCAAGTTTTGTCGCTTCTCATGCATACCAAGCTGTATACCTGTACGATTTACTTGCAAGAAACCAACAGCAGCGTTTGTTTCACTCGTTTACTTGAATTGATTGGCATACCAATTTACGATTCCGACACACACCGCAACTGTGGTGGTGTAGAATTCACAGTTACGAGAATGAATAAATAAGACGCGAATGTTCCTGCTGCGAATATGTCGCGTTTGATCAATTTCACGAGTTTTGAAGATTTATCCGTCGACGCGTAGGACAGGGATATATTATCAAGGAAGGAATCCATGTCGAACAAAATATTTTTAACTATATTGGATACCGGACACTTATGACGTGTTTGTTTACAGCTCCAAGTTCTAATATATACTACCCGTACTCAATACTTCATTAACTTCGACTTCAACTTCTATAAACTTGTCTGTCCGCTCGAATAACCTTCCTCATAATAATCTATTGAAAGCATAGATCACTTCTGCCTAGAATCATTCATTTCATAATGCATCGACTAATCTAGAAGCTCTGTTGGCGTTCCACGCTTCGACGCATTTTGTTAGCTCTCAACACCAAAAAAGCGGAATTCCGCCGATCGTTCTCATGGAATGTACCCCGAACTAACAGTTCTTTGCAAGTTATTCAAACTCTCTCATGAAGTGGGAGTTTTCCGTCTAACTGAAAAATTGCATGAGTACAACCAGTCCCCCAAAAGAGCAAAAAGACCCTACCCAGCAAGTACAGACCTATCATACTCGACCTATCTGTTATCTCGAAGGTAGTGGAAAAAGCCATCAACAACGAGCTAATGAAATATCTAGAATGCTCATCAGGAATTACGAATGATCGACAATATGGTTTCCGGCATATGGCAAAACTCTGGCCGTTGCATAAAATATCTTCAAGGCGTTTGATCGCGTTTGTACCAGAGACTCTGCCAAATTGTTATTTTATGGCTCACCTACTTGATTTTCTCTGTTTACTGTTGGTATCATCTAAAACGGGATGAGTGTGTTCAAAAAACTATTCTAACTTCTCAAATGCTGCTAATATAAGACAGGCATCTATACTCAAGAACATCTCAGGCATCTATGCTCAAGAACATCCCATATGCATATTTTTCTTTGTTCACGGTACAAACAACATGATGTTCTGCGTGGTTTAATTTGATATTTCATCGTAAAATATGAATACATTGTCATTAGAACTCACATAATTCACAAATGAATCTAGAAAACATAACTCACCAAGGACTGTTAAATGGCAGGCAGAGAACGAATCCCCGCACATGTTGTATATCTCACACCTGTAGTCTCCAGAGTCCTGAGGGTACGCATCGGGCAGAGTTAGAGTAACAACCCCATCGTCAGAAACATCCTGCCTGAAATCTTGGCATTCCGGAAGGATACAGCCATCCTTCATCCAAACGACGTCAAACGGAAGAGTCCCATTAACCTCCACTCGCAAAGTGACTGGATTACCTTCCACCGATTTCAGGTTTTTATCCAGACTTTTCAGTATTTCTGGTGGGGAAGGCTCTTCCTCATACACTTCCAAGGAAGCATGAGTTTCCGCAGACCCGTTCTCGTTTTCAGCAACGCACGTGTATATGCCAGCATCATCCATGCAGACATCCTCAATTTCGAAGGAAGCAACAGATCCGTCATATGAATTACAGTACTTCTCCGAATCTTCTAGAAGCACGCCATCTTTGAACCATCTGAGGTTTGGAATGGGCGTGGCGCGGATGTCACAATACAGTCGAGCTCTACTTCCCAGTCTCGCGGAACCACTGATTATATTCCTTGGATAGATCGGGGCCGTTCTAGGAGATAAGCTACGAGCTCTAATTCCTCTAGCAGATACAACTCTGTGACCGATAACGTCCAGCTTAGCAGTAGTCTCCACTCTGCCGACATCATTCTCCAGTATGACCTTGTAAACCCCAGAGTCGCTGGTGGTCACCTCCGTGATTTCCAAAGTCCTCAGGTCGTCCCTTTCTGACATTCTCAGCCTGGCCGAAGGGGTGACATCTGCCCCGTCTTTCTTCCAAGTGACCCAGGGATCTGGATGGCCTGCTACTGCACACTGGAATCTTACAGTCTCTCCTTCTTCTGCTACTCTATTGTGGGGGAAAGCATAGAATTTTGGAGCGACGGCACGCATTCTGCTGGCTCGGAATTCTGTGGGGTGGGATTCTCTGTAACGGGGTAGCGGCGACACGCTTCTGTTAGGTGTTGTACGAGGCGTTGATATTGGAGTTGATCCGTTCAGAAGGCCTGATGGGCGCCGAAGCTGTTGGGTCAGGAGGTTGTCTTTTTCTTCCGGAACTGTAACAAAATAAAAACTATAAGTTGGTGATATCTGTCGAGTTGAAAATAGTTTTCAAGGACATATTTTCATCAATTTGATTATAAATATACTTACAATTATAATAACATTAATTTCATAAACTGACTCAAGTTCCTTAATTGACTGAAAAGGATTTTCATCGCATTAGAAATCGATGATTCGCATAAATTTACTAGTAATTCATAGTTTTGAGAATTATTATAATTATAGCAGGAAGAAAGACAAAAAATTACTTGTGCAAATAATGATAAATGTGTATAAGTTGAATAGCTATTAATGTAACGAGATTTTTCTGCGCCGAGTCGCCTGTGCAATTTCTGAGACTTATTTAAATGGCATAATAATCAGGTTACATTCAAATCTTTATCCTATCATTGACAACGATGATGTGAAAATAAAATCAACAACGTTGGTTATGCCACGTTGTTGTCATTTAGCGTGCCATTTGGTATCTAGAGTATTATAAAGTAACTAATGTACTATAACTTCAAAATTATAAAAACCTAGAAATCTCCTAGATATTGATTCATTGTTCCGAATGAAAATTTGCATTTTCATTCACTTGACAAAAAATACGAAAAAAACATTTCAATCTCTCTTAAGTTGTTACTTCTGATAGTCATAGTCATTTAGCCAGAGACAATCTAATAACATCAAAACTGTGCAAGTAAAAACTCAGTTTGGCAAAAATTCTTAATATTATCGTGGTATACTTTACTTATAATAGCCTGCCGATACGAATAAAGTCTATTAATTACTTCACAAAATTCAAAAAGGAATTGAAGAAATTCTTCATTTTCACTGAGGATGAAGCAGCATAATTTTTCCAACATCGATTAAATCTGATTTAACTATTATATTCAATTGTTAACTATCAATTTTGTATTTATAAATTCATCATTGTTTGTTTAATTTTGTTTGATTTGCTTAATTGTTCAATTTTTCTTTTTTTTTAATATGAATTAGTTGTCCCTATATAAACATTGCATGTTTCTTGGGATGATAAAAATATATGTGTTGTTATGATGTTAATAATTTGTGATGAAGAATTTACTTAAAGAAAGCTTCATATTCAATGATACGAAAAATACAATAAAGAAAACACTTTCTACGCAAATCATTCGGAAATTGACAAAAAGATCAACGAATATGAAAAATCGTGAACATTTTGCCATTTGAAAATGTCGCGAATCAAGTGGTGTAGTCAGATTTTTTCCAAAAAAATCGCTGGTAGTTTTTTTAGATTTGGACCTTGAAAAATCGGATCCTGTCTTGTGTAGGTCACGCTGTACATATATTTATAATAAAAAATATCAAAGAAATTACAGAATAACCTTCAAGAGTTAAGAAAACGGTGTTTTGTGAAAGATATCACCAAATAATATTCATGAATTACAATATTAAAATAATGACTTTTTGAAATATAAATATTCTCAAAACTAGTTTTTTCTTGAAAGGAACATCAGCGTTTTTACTAGGTCAAAAACTTGAGCAAATCTTGTATAATTTTACTTAATATTAAAAAAGAAGAAAGGTGTAGTATTTTTTATTTTTACAATTCTTTCAAAGATTCGCAAAAAACCTAAGAATGTTCGAAAAAAATTAATCTTTTTAACCATGTCATTCATCATCATCATTGATAAAATCCTCCAGTGGTCAATAACTGGCACCTTTACTTTACCTAATAGAATGTTTGAATATAGAATATATTGTTTGTTTGTTAAAATTGTTTTTTCCGTTATCCAGCTGTCGTCCCCTTGCGAACGGCAGCCCTCAAAAGTCGAAACTTGTGCGAGCCAAGGATTAACGAGGGCTTACCTATTAACGTGCGATTCCTAGCTATGGAAGTAGATTTTTAATGAAAGAAATAATCCTCCTCAAATCTATAAAGGAGGGATATGATATCGGCATGGCTATCGATTCGCGGTAGCAGAAGAGCTCAGTATACATTCTGACTGAATGTACAATTTATATTACATTCTTTATCGTCCAAATACTTTCTCATTTTAATTCGCGCAGCTCATATGTTTATAGATATTCCTTTAAAAATATTTGCCAAGCTGTACTACAATCCTTTCCTAGATAGTATCAGTAGGTTGAACAAATGTATACTTACGATCAACGATGAGACAGGCGGATGTAAGAGCTTTTCCCAGTTCATTATACGCCACGCAAGTATATTCTCCTTCGTCCTCCGGGTAGACTTGATTTATAGACAGTCTTGCCGTTTCGCCATCGAAGTCGGCATTGAAATCGCCTCCTAAGTGGATCAGCTGCAAATAAGAGAATACATCAAGTAACCTGTTTGTTCTACTATTATTTTCATGTTTGAATTACACCTGAGCGGCGATGAAGAAAGTCGAACGTATCGATCATTGATTGATGAATAGGTAGTCCCTATTGGAGATCGATAAAAGGAGACCGATCTTCTGACGATGCATTTTCAATGACTCGTTAGCAGTGACTGGATATCGCAAAACAAAGTGCCGTTTGTTGTTGTTGTTTTATATTATATCATCAGAAATGAATCGATTCAGATAACGTATCGATAATATATAGAAGTTTGCAAAACGTACATAAAAAGGAGTGAACGAAAGGACAAGAATGTTTCAAGTCGTCGTAGAATACGAATAAGTAAAATTATAGTTTAAAAAACTATAGAACTCGCTTTACTTCCAACATGGACTAAAAAATAAAAAATAATTTTCACTTATAATATCACTAGAGCTTCAATTACCACTTTTAATTCGCACGAGAATAAGGGCCGCCGTACATTATGCTATTTCCTGGCAAGTTCAATGCAACGCAATGTCGATTCACTCAAATCGCATGCGTCTATCATATTTTAGGGCAAGTTTCATGCTAGTAGATGATTTTCCCAAAGTAATAGGACTGTTTACAAACATGAAACTTGCTGAAAAATATGAGAGACGCATACGCTTTGATCGATTCGAAATTGCGTTGCATTGAACTTGCCAGGAAATAGCATAATGTACGGCGGTCTTAACTGTCAACTCACCTTCGGTGTCGTGTTTTTAGGTTGACAGTTATTCGAGTTAAATTGCTGCAGGAAACAGTTTAGAATTTGAACAACACAAATTTAACCGATATCAATATCAATTCGGTAGGACAATTTAATGAATAAGAAATTCAGAAAAATATCAATGTCAAACTGTTCATTTTGGTAACGAACACCGCGATAATTGATAAACAAATGAAAAAGTGAAAAAACCACTTGTATTTGTGTATTTGTCGCTGTAAAAGTTAAAACTAACTTTTGCCGCTGTCAAAGTGACAATTGCACTGTGGCATATACATGAATTAAATTGTCACTGAATTTTTTTTTGAAAAGACGAATATTTTGAAAATTTTCTAAAAAATAATCGTGTCCGAGAAATGTTTTTCTGTTTTCAATTGACGCTAGAGTGATATTCGGTAAGAAAATTTCACACTAAAATATTATTAAAAATTACTAGGATACGGTTTTTGATGGTTTTAAAATTTAAATAGTCTTCGTATGTTAATTCAAAAGCGATATAAGGTAGAATAACAATTATACATGAATAATTCGAAGGGAAAATAATTGAAAAAAAGTTCCAGCAGTGAGATTTGAACTCACTCATATAATAACCACCTTCCAATTTCCTACCGCGTGTTCTAACAAATAAGACACAAGAGGTGGGTACAAAATTTGAGAATGGCATATTGAAGAAACTTTGTCTGACCAAGAACTGAAATAGTGTAGAACGTTCAGGTAAAAATTGTTCGACATACCTTTATTGCAAAAAAGTTATCCTTACAAGAAACTCGAAGTACTATTTAGTATCAATGAAATCTGAAGTTAAATGTAGGAAAAAGTCATTTTAAATATAATCTTCAAAAAATTTCTAGTGTAATTTCATGCTGCTTATCCCAAAGAGGAGAAAAAATTCCGACAATTTTATTAGTTGCCATGTTAACGATGAACAATAGGGGCTCTTAATTGACAGAAAATAATAGGTATGGAATTTTCACTTATAATCTCCCTAGTGCTTGAATTACTACCGAAAATTTTTTGAGTAGATGAATTTTTTGCAAATATAGGTACCAAATTTAGTCAATTTGGAGGACGAGGAAGTGCAGAACCAAATACGAAGTGTCATTTCAGAGTTATCTGCATTTTGTTTCTCATGTCTATATGATGGCCTAGGAACAATCGTAGGAGTTGAAAAAATATAGAACTAAAATGTGATATACAACAGGTCATCGTCTCTATCGGTTGACCGAATCTGAAAACTGTAAATTACGCGGTTGGTTGATCAACTTCTAGAGAATGATACTACTATTCGAATCCAGGAAAAAAACGGAAAAAAAAACCGAAAAAAAAAAGACAAAAAAAAAAAACGAAGAAGGAGAAACTATTTCCTACAAGGTTTTTCTGTTTTTTTCCTGGGGGTTTTTCCGGTTTGATTTCGATTTTTTTCCGTTTTTTTAATGTTCACCCTACTATCCAACCTCCTCCATCATCCTAAACTAGTTCACCGATATTAGTTAGGAAAGAAATCACCAGATTTCCATCCAGTTTTGTTGGAAAAAATTAATATCCTGGAGTTGAAATCGGGATATCACCAGAGGATCTAGCAAAATAATTCTTCCCAGTAACAGCTTTCATCACACCTGAGGGTAAGTACGAGTACCTCATAGTTCATTTCATGAAAGCGCTTTATGTGTTTCAACGAGCTGATGACAACAAACTTGACAGTATGAGATTCCACCAGGTTCTTGTCTGCCTAGATGATATGCTCATACGAAGATATTTCTGGAAGCTATCAATTTTTTCACCAGGTTCTAGGACGCTTAAACAATCATGCTGCCGGAGCCAAACAATGTCTCTGATGATATTATTCAAGTCAAAACTCTAATAACGAAAGCCGTTGGTGCTAACGCTACCGACATTAACGATACCGACATTAACGATATCAAGGTTTTCCGCTTTGGAAAAAAGAATAAAAATGGACACCGACCCATTAAAGTTGTGCTGAAATCCCCTCGTGACGTACACGCTGTTATTAAAAACAAACAAAATATCAGCCGTGAAGAAAAGGTTTTCATACATCTGGATCAAACTCCCAACCAGAGGAAAACTCTTGAAACTATCAGAGGCGAGTTATCGAGACGTCAGCAAGCCGGTGAGCAGAATTTAACAATAAAATATGTCAACAATAATCCTGTTATTATTACAAAAAACTAGAATCGGGCAAGCTATCTGTTTACTATCAAAACGTAAGAGGACTTCGAACGAAACTATCTCGATTAAGTCTTAATGTCACAAATTGCCCTTATGATATAATTGTTCTTACTGAAACATGGCTCACAGCTGATATCAACGATGCCGAACTTGGTCTTAGCGGTTACAACATTTACAGACAAGATCGTACACTCCAGTCCAGCATCTTCAGTAGAGGTGGCGGAGTCTTAATAGCTGTTAGGAAATCAATCTCCTCCAGTATTATTAATTCTAACCCATCTATTGAACAACTGTTTATTCACTTGGACCACAGAAACTGCAAACATATTTTAGGAGCTGTATATTTTCCTCCTAAATCTCATTCCAATCAATACCAACTTTACTATGAACAACTCTTAACAATAAATGAGCAATATCCAGAGAGACAATTTTACCTATTTGGGGATTATAATCTACCTACAGCTACATGGGATATTGAAGATTACTGCTCGTCTGCTTCAGCACAACCTGGCTCGTCACTATCTGAAGAAGGTGCTATTGAAATCATTTCGAATATTTGTGCGTTTTACAATCTCTTCCAGTCTAACAGAGTGCTTAACCAAAGAGGAGTTATCCTTGACCTTGTTTTGTCCCCAGTTGAACTTACAGTGACGACAGCCGTAGACATTTTGATTCCACCTGATATTCATCATCCTCCTCTTGAAACTACTATACAATATATGTCGAACTCAAGTGCTGTTCCCGGTGAGAACTTTTATTACGATTTTCGACACGCCAATTTTAGAAGTATACGCCAATGTTTGGAAGCAATGGATTGGGATGGGCTTCTTCAAGGAAAAGAACTATCTGAAATGATTTTTACTTTTTATGACGCTTTGTATTCGGTAATTGAGTTATTTGTTCCCCTAAAGAAATATTTTGTTAACAGATTCCCACATTGGTATTCTTTTCAACTTAGAACCTTGGTTAACGATAAAAAGGTTGCACATAGGATTTATAAACAAAACAGAACTCCCCAAAACTATGAAATATTCAATCAGTTAAGATCACAATGCAAGATCACATCTAGAGAATGCTATTTAAATTACATTAATTCGGTTGAAACCTCTGTTAAAAGTAATGTCAAAACCTTCTGGAATTTTGTTAGGACTAAAAGATCTAATAACACCATACCTGATAACATGAACCTTGGCAACTCTTTTGCCTCCTGTGGTAGTGAAGTGTCTGATCTGTTTGCCAAGCATTTTTCATCAGTTTACACAACTCAAAATCTAAATCCTAACTTGAATGATATTGAATTTGAATCAAAACTTGACGTCTCCTCTTACCACATTTCAATTTCAACCATTTACGAGAAATTATCTAATCTTGACATAAAGAAAGGCCCAGGTCCTGACATTATTCCACCTATTCTACTCAGAAATTGCAGCTTCGTTTTGTCTCGCCCTCTCTTCTATATTTTCAATAAATCCATCCAGACAGGCGAGTTTCCAGATTATTGGAAACAATCTTATGTCACCCCAATATACAAATCGGGTAGTAAGTCAGACGTTAAAAATTACCGACCGATATCTATTCTCAGTACAATTCCCAAGACATTTGAGAACATTATAACAGATTACCTTACCTATGACTGCTCAGGGATCATAACTGAACAACAATATGGTTTTTGTGCTGGGAAATCAACTGAATTGAATCTAGTTACCTATTCTGACTTCCTGTCAGAAGCTTTGGAGAGGGGTTGCCAGATTGATTCTGTGTACACCGACTTCTCCAAGGCTTTTGACAGGGTCAACCATACTCTCTTACTTCAAAAGCTCGACAGATATGGTGTGGGTGGGGTACTACTGCAATGGATCAGTAGCTATCTTACGAATAGGACCCAAATGGTTAGAGCAAATTATCACTACTCCAAACTATTCGAAGTAACCTCAGGTGTTCCTCAGGGGTCACATCTCGGTCCCTTATTATTTAATTTGTTTATTAACGATATTACTCATTGCTTCCAGCACGCCAAAGCTCTACTATTTGCAGATGATTTAAAACTCTTCCTAATTATTAAAACCTCTTTGGATGCCCACAGGCTTCAGTCTGACCTTGACAGTCTATCAAACTGGTGCTCCTCAAATGGCATGGACTTGAATGCCTCAAAGTGTCATGTCATGCGCTTTTATCGATCCCATGTACCTACTACTACTTTTGATTACACTTTAAATGGTCATGTCTTGGAGTCTGTTAAGCAAATAAAAGACCTTGGAGTTGTTTTTGATCCCACCTTAAGCTTCAATCAACACATCCCTACGGCTATCCATAAAGCCATGAAAATGTTAGGATTTATCAAAAGGCTAACCCACGACTTCACTGACCCAACTGCTATAAAAGCCCTTTATTGTTCATTGGTCCGCCCACACCTGGAGTATTGTTCTTCTATCTGGTCTCCTCATTATATAACTTATATCAGGAATATCGAAAATGTCCAACATAATTTTCTCAGATATATAGCATATAAATCGGGTGTTCGTTGCGAGTATGAGTTGTTACAGCAATCACTGAACATGTCCTCCTTGGAAACTAGGAGGAAACAGAGAGACCTGACACTACTTTTCAATATTATTAATGGCAATTGCAGTTGTGCTGAACTCCTAGAAAAAATCAATCTCCATGTTCAAAGCCGTCCAACTCGACAGCAACAAACATTTTATGTACCATTTTATCGTCTCAACCACACATTCAACAGCTGCATTCCAAGAATTTTACGATTAGCCAATAGTAACGATGATCTTGAGTTATTCAACACCTCCTTGAATCATTTCAAAACTCAATTACGGAATACTGAGCTTTAATGTTGCAATGTATAGTATATGTTTTATTGACGCCTATTGTCTTTTGTTGTTTTAAATTATAAATTAACCCCTTTTGAACTTTGAATTAACCCCTTCGAACTTATTCTTAGTTGTAATTTGTATGTCAGTGCCTTATGATGTTATTTTAATTATAATTTTGAATTGTAATTTATACTTTAAATGGGCTTGCCCGTAAATAAATAAATAAAATAAAAAATGAAGTGTTCTTTTTTAACAAATGAAATCGAATATTCGGAAATGAATAAATTAGGTGTTTGATAGTAAATGAAGAATAGAAAATAAAAAAATTAGTAATTTCAGTAAAATAATTCCACGTTTTCGAAAAATAATATAATTTAGGTTGACTCACCTTTCCCGCCCTTTCCCAACGGATATCTGGAGGGGGTATTGCATCAACTTGACACTCAAGAGTGGCAGAATCTCCATCACAGCAACGTATATCACTTAGTTCCTTCACAATTTTTGGGATTGTTTGTACATCTCTGCAAATGAAAAGATAATAGTTAGTTTCTTGATAAATTGTTCTTTATACAGAGCATTCATTCGATCCAGTATCCGACGTGACCAATTCTCAAATTTTTCTCTAAAATGTATCGTTCTTAAATAGATTGTCGTTGTACACTATTATTTTATTGGTTATCGTTCTTCTGAATCGTTTAGTAAATGTGCATAGAGTCTTAAATATCATAGTTAATCTTTCTGTTGAGTGACTTGATAATATTTAACCTTCAGTACTACCACACATGCAAGTTCGAAGCCTAACTTTTATTGTTACGTGGGGTACGAAATTAAATAAATGCTCTGTGATGCAACTCAAAACTAATACAATTTTTATTCACTACCAGAAACTTTTTCTCTTATATGAGTTCTTGCTGCCATCTGAATTAGTTTCGAAATTGATATGTTGCAGAGATTTCGACCAAGAAAATATTTTCCAAATCATGCATGCAATCTCATCGAAGCTAGTATCATTAGTAGTCTCGGAAATATATTAATGTGGTGTCATTTGATTTGGAATAGCGTCTAAATGATTTTTGAAAAAAATTAAGTTCCGCTCGAGAAAAATGCAAAAGTTATAAACAGTTTATTAAAAAAAGAGAACTTTGTTTTTTTGCAAATATCTCAAAAAGTATGTAAGATTTTTGAAATCTGAATACGGATTCAAAGAGAAGAGGAAATTTCCTAAAAAGACTCTCTTTTGGAGCTGTAGGACCATTATACATAATTTTCTCAAATGGTTGAAATACGGCCGGAAACGGCAACTCTCCGCAAAAAATTATTTAAACATATTAAATATAAATATTAAGGAATGAAAAAATTCAGGCACTTACTAAATAGATGATTGAACAATAATCCGAGTGCCATAGCGATTTTTCAATTAGTTATGCAATAGTTAGTTAAAAAAAATTCTACTCGAATGTGAGAGTGCAAGTGTGATAATTGTTTGACTATAAATCCGAGATTTTTTTCCTTCTTTGGAGCTATTCTTGAACACTTTCAAAATAGATCTTCGTAGAAAAAAATTATTTTTCAGTTATTTTATTAACAATTTGCTTACCTAGTTGAAAAATGAAAAACTTAAAATATTCATTAAAAAATTTATTATTATTATTTAAATTATCGAAAGCCTCATGAATATGATTTTTTACAATTTTATCTTCATTTTAATAAAAAACTAAATAACGATATTTAATTTTTTTTCCAACGGGGATCTATTCTGAAACATTTCAAGAATAGATCCACAGAAGGAAAAACAACTCCGATTCATAGTCAAACAATTATCACACCCGCAATATTCACATTCAAGTAGAACAAAATGTTAATTAACTATAGTATATAGTGGTCAAGTAGCTCAGTGGTTGAGACTAAAGTGTTCAAAACCATTGACTGCTGGTCGGCTAGGTTCGAATCCTCAGCGACTTCAGATTTTTATCTGATGGCCCGAGAAAGTGCTAGGAATCGCACGTTAAAAGGTAAGAACCTCGTTAATCCTTGGCTCGCACAAGTTTCGACTTTTGAGGGCTGCCGTTCGTAAGGGGACGACAGCTGGTTAACGGAAAAAACAATTTTAACAACAACAAAACAATAACTAATTGGAACATCGCCATAAATATTTTTTGCTGGTGGATTATTGTTTATTCGTCTATCCAGTAGGTGCCTGAATTTTTTATGGGCATGGCTTGCGCAAGCGAGAGTTGCCGTTTTCTGCCGTAATTTCAACCCTATAGGAAAATTATAAATATTGGTCCCACAGTTCCGAGAATCGAAACTTTTTGGGAAATTTCTTCCTCTCTTTGAATCTTTTTTCATAACTATTTCAAAAATTTTAAATAGTTTTGATATATTTGCAAAAAACCAAACCCCCCTCTTTTTACTAAATTGTTTATAACTTTTGAAATTTTTTTGAGCGGAACTTATAATATATTAATATAATATTTTTTTAATCATCTAGTTAGATGCTGTTCCGAATCAAATGACACCTCATTCATATTTTTCTGAGATAGCTGAAAACAGTTGAAAAAAAAGCACTTGTGAACCAGACTATAGGTATACACTTTAGATCGGGAAAATGGTTAGATTGGCAGTTTTTTGAAATCCTAAAGAATATTGTCAAGCATTCAAAATTAAATTAATTAAAATATAATTAATAATATGTCCACTTACCCTATTTTCTTCTTTCCCATAGCTTCTTTTGAAGTCATCGGATCTGAAAAAATGTATTGAATTGACTACATTCATTCGCAACCAATGACATATTACGGCTAGACTTCGTTGTGCACATTTCGATATGCTGTCACATTCTAAGCGCAGTTTTTATTGCCGCTTGTTCCGCGGAACATAGTTGCCAATGATTCGAAAGTCTTCGATGTTGTACAGTATCTAGCAGATTTTTGAATACGAATAGAAATACCATTTTCTACTGTAACGGAAAATGTACATTTCAAGGTTTTTTTAGCATACTGTTGTTGTTTCTTTTACACCAGATTTGCTGTGGAATTATGGCAAGTATTGGAGGTTGTGAAACAAAGACAGATCTGTATAGCCAGGGCAAAATGAAGTGTGTAAAACTTTTGAATGGGAACCCAGAATTTGTAACTGCCATCAACATATTCGAATACCCTCAGGCTGATCTAGATACAGTTTTGAGTGGAGGAAAAAAACGTCTAGTTGCGTTCTATAGGTTCGGCAAACAAATTGCGAAAAGGTGACATGTAACATCGCCATTTTCTCCTCAACGGAGGGGGGCATATGACAGCACCAAGAATGGTCCGCCTGGAAAATAAAGTTTTATGGCTTTTTGGCAAAATCTAAATAAAGTCGAAAATTTTTAGGTTTTTTGGCTATTTTTGTTGTGAAGCCATACCCGTGGGAAGTACCAAAGTTGAAATTAGGATTCAATCCAGTACCCCGAAAAACATATAGGACGGGTGAGGAAAGAAAAAATATATTTTTTCCAAAAACAGGCACCTCCGGAGACGAATTGACTGGATTATACGCCCAAAGGCTAATAGCGCCTTAGATGCTTCGACAAAATCCTCCGCTGATTTCGACTGTTGTTGAAGTAGTTGCTCTGCCAATCATAAATAATATAAATATCTATGAACACAAGGTAATCAAATTTTGTATCGTTTTGTTTCAACTTAATAATTTCTAAATTCAAATATACAAAATATGTGACATCATACCAGGGTAGAGGGAGTCACACATATGTGACCGTCTGTGATAAGTACATCTGAAAATAATTAAATTCGTTTGACGTAATTCATGGGTGGCCTCAAAAAAATATTTCATATCTATCAAATCAAGTATATATAGTCCCCAAAACATTTTTTTTTTTGAAAAATTGAAGTAATATTTAATGATTTTGAACAAATTCTTTCAGATAGGCAAATTCAGAATACGAAAAAATTATTTGTTTTTTTTTCAGATACTAGGCCTGTGAACACAGTTATCTAAAGCTATGTGTACAGATTTCCTTGATTTTACATTTTTTAAATTTGGACATCATCCCTCGAAAGAAACGACAAGTGTGGTAGGAAAGAGGTGGTGCAAACTTGATTACGGCGTTAAAAAAATATAGGAGGTAAGGTCTAGAAGGATAGTGGAAGGACAGAAAATGAACGATTGCACAGATGATCTGTCCACATAAACCATCAGACATGCAAACATGTCAACACCTAATGAATAAAGTATTTAGGCAATGTGTTATCTGCACAATGTAAAACACAAAGTCACTACACAGTACACATGCTACTGTAAATATCCTCATAGATATACTCGTATCTGGCACACTTCATAAATGCATCACTGATTATCTTATCATATGAACATATGTTCGATAATGCGAGTATGATGGTGCCGGCGTATCACTCAGGTGTTCAAGCTTTGCCTTATATTCTTTTACCAGAAAGGGATTTTATCTGATAACTGTGTTTGTTACACATTGGGGGATGCGTATTGAGAACCTGAGATAAGGTGAACAGGGGTGATCTTTTACTGATATAATTCCAAGAGGATCCTTCATCTCCTTTCTTTACATAAAAGTAGATAAAACCTCAGGGGGAGACTGAGACAGAAAGACCCGGAGTGATCTATTATTGATACAATTCTGAGACTCTACTCAAACAGGAAGAAGGTAAGTACCAAGCATACAGGTAAATTAATACAATGCTCTACACTGAACACACCTGTACAGAAAGGAAAGGACTTAGCAGACTTTCTCTCTTAAAAATAAAAGTATTGCAATAAAAAGATAGAACGCTGTACATTGTGCATTGGGCAGGATACCCATCTCTGATGTTCAATATCCCCTCAAGGTGAAACAGTTTTGGTTTCAGTACAAAAAAAGCACTAAGTGTACTGTTGATATAATAGTTCAACTTCACAGATGCATGGGGCAATTCTGATCAGCTTGGCGTACAAATTCCTACTCTGGAATCGTGGCAGATACTTTTTCTCACAAAGTGACACTAAAATTAATCACTCCTCTTGACAAAAAGGGGCACACAGGGGCCTTTTCTGATGACTTGAACTGAAGCTTCACCCGTCAACAACCCGTACTCGTCCAACTTTCAGGGGGCTTTGTGAGTAAATGGGATCCAACTAGGGTGATAGGGCTGCCCATAATGAAAGAGTAGTTACTGTAGCACCTTTTTCTATAAGCTTCAGATTACTGGTTCGTATAAATTCTAAGCAAAGTTGACACCCTTTTATGTATGTTTCAGATTCCTTGTTGGTGTGGATTCCAAGCAAAGTTGGATTTTCCGACAAAAGTCATCAAATCCTCATGACAAGTCCGTAGAATTTGATATCTTTTGCTGAAAAATCCATCCAGGCGATCGTGGTGACCATTTGTGACTACACCTCTTACGATAGTCATGATTTCCCATGGGGCTATTCTTAGACCGACCCTACTCGGTCAAATGTGTATTTCTTTCAATTCAAGTTATTTATGTTACAAATATTCACTGAAAGAGGGTGTTAATTATTGTGGATCTTCCTTCAAACACACAAACACTGGTATTTATGGGAAATCTGCCATACAGATCATAAAAAGTAACTCACCTCTAACTTTTATTTGAAGCGATATAATTGCTTTGGCGTCTCCATGGCAATTTTTCGCGTACACCGTGTAAGTGCCGGTGTAGTCTATTTTGGCATTTGGTATTTCCAATCGGTATTCAGGTCCATCCTCGACTCTGTGAAAATGTGCAGCATCTCGGTAATAATCAGGCTGAAAACGAAAGTCGCTATCAGATATCACACATTGTAACACGATAATTTACTTTACGACGCGACGGTACAATAGAATGGGTTTCCAAGGAGGTGAATTACAGGTGATTTATTACGTTTATCAGCAAAAACAAATAATATGAGAGATAATGTAATAGAGATGAGAAATTTGTTGGGGAAAGTGTAGTCAATTTTCATTTTAAGTTCCTGTTGATCCCATTGTCATTCACCAGATAGAGAGGGAATTTGTGATCAGCAGATTTTTTGGAAAAAAGAATTAAATTTGGATAATTCATCGTACAATGGTACGAAAGCGTAGAAGGGTCATATAATTGGGTAGGAATAAAGCGTTTGATATTCAAGGCACATTTGCACAATGAAAAATACATTTTTTTATATAAAATAAAGAAAAAGTCGAAAATGATGCAATCGTTTTTTTTTCATCGAGCGTTATTCCTTTTATCGAGCTTTTATTCCTTTCATCTAGCCCTTATTCCTTTTACCAAGAATTCAGTAAAATATCCTACAATCACATATTTTAATCAAATAATCATATCGAACAAAGAAATCAATTGGCGGAATATTAATTTGTTTCCGATATAATTCCTTGAAAATATTTTTCACTTCTGACTTTGAACACGGAATTTTATAAATTCCGTTGTTAGAAGTCGTAATTTAATAAAATTCCGTTTATAAAGTAGGAAAATAATTAAATTCCAAGTTTAAATCCGGGATTCAAAAAATTTTAAGTGGGAACTTAATGAAACATATTTTCAAAAAATTATATGGCCCTTCTACGCCTTCGTACAATAGTGTCCTAAATAGTAGGATCCATGAGTTCATGAATCCTTTTTCTGACCTCACTCATTTAATTTAACCATTTTATATTTCACTCAAAATATTTCCAATGTTAAAAAATATGTTGTTTGTTAAAATTGTTTTTTCCGTTAACCAGCTGTCGCCCCTTACAAACGGCAGCTCTCAAAAGTCGGAAACTTGTGCGAGCCAAAGATCAACGAGGTCTTACCTTTTAACGTGCGATTCCTACCTAACCCACTACAGGAGTAGTTACTTTTTTATATACAGTTTAAAGTGTAATATCCATTATGCTAACAAATATGAAATTATCAATATGGAAAATATTGTGCATACAACAAAACCTTCGATGTAACATTTTTCAGAACCGCAAAACCTCTGTTATGAGTACAATATTCTGTCATATTATACAGTGTACCCAAAGTAAAAATGAACTGCATGGGGAACTCGGTAACCGTAAGAGTTACATAGAAGGCTGATTTGGCAAAATTTTGCGCATTTAAGGGCAATAGATTTTGAGAAATCTCAAAAATGTTGTGTACTTCCGGAGATATTAGAACAAAAATGGCAACTAGGCTTTTATTTTTTTAGAAAAACCAAATGCACTTTCTCATTTTCAGCTCTACAAAATGGCGTTCACATAATCTTTGCACAAAGTTTCCTTCCGAAGAAACCATCACCGAATTAGTTTTTGTATATGGCAAGAAAAAGCAATAAACCCTGTATGGCATATCAGTTTTCATTGCGTAGAGCGGAGAGCGAAGAGCAGAGAACGGACAGCGGATAGTAGAGTGTAGAAATTAGCATACCATAGTTTAATTCATACTCATCCGCACTATCAATGTACGTTTCAATTTATAAAAGATACAAACATTTTATGATTAATTTGACTTCATGAAGAATGTATCCAGTTCACTCAGTATGTATTGGTAACTCTCTATAATAGTTGAATACAATCATTTACATACTTCTGTAATAAACAGAACCCCTTCAAGTCTGTTGGATGAAGAGATAAATAAAATACTTTAGTGCACATGAATATGACTTTTGTTCTAATTGTATGCACATAATGCACCATTATATACCTTTTTCGCCTACGCATTTAAATCTAAATTACGTCGTGTTTTCTTTCTGCGGCGGTGAGGAGAATCCCGCAAGAAAACAAATGAGTCATTCGATTCAAGTTTCTCGACCTTCGAAGAATAAAATCTAGGAGTAAATTTATGGTATAGTTACTCTTGTGTCGATGAGTTGTCTTTCTTGAGATATCACAACTGAGCTGGTTTCGCGGGTAAACAAACAGCCTTCTATACGTTTGTTATTATATAAGCAACGGAGGCAGTGGCGTGCTGGGATAAAAACATTGAGGAAGCTGATGGATAGGTATTTGAAGTATTGAAAATCAGATCGAACTGAACCTCATTCTACAGTTGCCTACTCTGAATTTCCCGATTCTGAGTATTTCCCGATTCAAAGATTTGGAACTCAACAGTTTGGTTGAAGGAAAGAAATAGCATAAGATAAACTAGAAATCAACTGAACAAAAGAGAAACTTCGTTGAAACAAACATGTGAAACACCTATACAGTCAGCCAAAGGACAGTGCACAGGGTGTTGAGTGAAAACCAAAATTGATTGAAGCAATTTGCTTAGGTAAGTGACGAAAGTAGTTTTTACCTCAATGGAAATGTGAACACTCGGAATGTGAGATACTGGACTGACACAAATCATAATAAGTTTCGTGAAAAATATACCTGTTTGTCGGTGCAGGTATTGTAGGAAATAACATAGATGGGAATTTATTTTTGGTAAGCAACTGAATCGTTGAATTAAGTGTACCTGGATATGAGGATATGTTAGACACGGCAATTTAGCCGTAAACTTCAGGTGGTCTGGAAGACAATCCAGATGAACTTGGGGACTTAAAAATAACGTTTCAACAAGACGGCGCCCCAATACATTATTATGTTGCATGATGACTTTATTAGGGTGAGGAATATCGTCGTAGATAGATTGGCAACGTGATCAGGAGGAATAGTCCGAAGTTGATGGAGCATATTATTTGGAAAATTACTATAAGGATGGATTCTCGAATCTGAATAATCATACGCTTCGATAAAATTTCAGTTATTATCAAGTTGATTTTTTGAAACTCCTTTCACCCAAACAAAATAAGTATGCACATTGTGAAAAGCTTTCGTGGCCATCGTTAAAAACTGAATGATGGTTTTCCGGGCAATACCACAACGGGCATTGAATTATATTTGACAGATATTTGTGCAACGTTCTTCCAAGAATATCCAATTGTAAATTAATATTGTAATTATACAGCAAATCATCATTCATTTGGCTGAAAAGACCACCTGCAAACGCGTTTCGCGGTTCTTGCCGCTCATCAGTGACAGGGTAGGTCGGACAACATTAGAGTCGTCCTGCCTCAGTCCAATGCATTATAATCCACTGTATAACTAATATTTCCTCACAAATGAAGCAGCGACTTACAGTAAAAGTCAGTTGCAGCGCCACCCGTGGGACAACAACCAACAAGTATTTCTCAGTAGCTAAGACACCAGGAAGTGAACAGAGTTCAGGAATTTTTGCTGGAGAGTATCAAATAAATGAAATAGTAAAATCGACAATGTCGAAGTACACTTATCTTCAAATATTTCCACCATGTGGGAAATATGAGGCAAATACTTAAAGATAGCTGCCCTTACCGAAAGTTTCGTATGCTCATTACTGAGACTTATAATGGAGTCAATATTGCAGTTTGGAAAGTTTTTCAAAACAATAATCTTCATGCGAATAGTTTACCAAAAGTTTTCCACATTCAACAATGTTTCGATTAGCATTTACTTCATATCATGCCGCAAATAGTACTGTTATTTAATGAATCATACCATTTGCGAGCATTTCCTCATTACAGTTCAAGGAACTGAGTACCTGGTTTGAGGGATCGAACTCAGGAATCATTGATTCGTCCACATTCAAATTACTATATATGTTTCTACTCACGTCTTTATCACCCAACTTTTTTGAGTTGATCTTAACTTTTTTTTAACCGTCGTCTCACTTGAGAGGAGAACGACGATGATGATGACGTAGGTATTGCTAGATGATGAGCGGATACATCCGTTTGCTTCCAGATTTTTGTTTGCTTCGGAGAGTCGTTTATTCCGGCTATAGGATGGATTGGTCTTACACATGGTAAACAAATTTTCAATTAACTGTTTCCCCACAACTTCAACTGTACGCCAATGGCAGCCTCTTTAGAATAACTGCAAAACTTATTTCAACAGAAACTGGCGCCTAAACTGCTTGAAAGGTTTACGAAAGAAATTGTTAAAATATTCATTCGATTATGGTACTATTTTCGTTATCTGACATACATCGAAACTTGAGCCCCTTCGAAAGGTTGATTTAGGAATGAAGTGATAGAAGTGATAGACCACGGCGCTTTTGAACCTTTAAGTGAAAATAATACGCTCTTTAAGACATAATGAAAGTAATACCAGTACTTTAGGTGGGGTAGGTATTTCATAAATTGGTGCATTGAAATTATTAGAAACCGATATTATGTTGAACGGTTTGTGGGAGAGCACTTATTCAACTTCAGATATCTTGACCAACGTTGGTATTTTTGATAACGAAACTTATCCCGTTTTTGTACAGAACATACGAAATAATAATCCAGTGGCGTGAAAGTTGGGGAGGGGCAATTAGGGGTACCCTCCTGTCGTACGCCTACAAACACTTGATTTGGATTGAAATTCGAAACTAAATGCTGTCAAGTGACATACCAAATTTCACGAAGAAAAGTCTATCCATCATGGAGTTATTCTGAAGAACATATTTTTTTGTCACTTTCACACCCTGTAACTCGGTTATTATTCATCTTGGGGTATATGTTTATCGAAAATTGAAGCCTTGAAATAGAGTGAGGATTCTATTTGCATGAAATTTTTTTAGGTTTCATAAAACACTTTCACCAACCAAATTCTTTGACAGGTTTAGCGGGCTGCTGACGCGTGGTGTCCCAATATTCTGCTGACTGACTATGTCCCAATATTTTTTTGGTTGTGTTGCTATCCACAGACCAATTTTCAGATTTTTAATAAACAGTTGCGACAGTGTTTTTTTACAACTTCGGAACCATCCCCGCGTCAGTTGTCCCAAAAACTGGCTGACTGACGGCAGGCTATTAATATTCAACCTATTTATGACATTTATATCAGAATATTATATTATATAACTACATATATATACATTCATCCATATATTATATTACTACATACTAGTATAAGCGTATAGATCTTGAGAATGCTAACTTTGTTAGCGAAACGCGCGTCGAGTGAAAGTGACGTAGTTTTGGTGTCTTGGGTAGCTTCTATTTCTTGAATTGTATTCACAACAAAGGTTCCAAACATCCATTTTCGATATCGTTAGCAACCAATGAACACAAGATACCGTTATCGAAACAGGACTAGTACATAACTAGACGAAATGGAAGTGATTGCACAGAAACAAATTATCTGTAGGATTTCAAGATACCCAATGCTTCCTCGACAAGATTCTCGGAATTCGATATGACAAAAATTGTAAATCATGCAAATGCCAATTATTTTGTACAAACATCAGAATTTTCTTCTAAACTTACTCGTTTTACAAAAAAATATTATATATCCAATAAAACGAAAAGAGCAATATCATTAGCATCGATAACGAGTGGCAATTATATTCACCGGTCAATCAATTCATTGTACCCATATGTGTATTCAAAAGATCTTGAATTTATATACATTTTACAGCTTTCTCTTATTCAATGCGATCAGCGGTCGTAGATAAAGATCTCTGACATAAATGCAGAATCTAACAAAATTAATGCTGCGGACTGCAACAGCTGGTACTCGGCCTTTTAATTTTTCAGAGTATTTTATTGCTGATCGAATATCAGGATATACAGTGTGACCCATTTAAGTTGGAAGAATCTCTTATAAAACTTATATTTTTCAATTGGAATGATTTTTTTTTAGGTTGACATTCAAAAAGTCCAATTGAACACCAAATTTCATCAATAAATCTCCATTTCCAGGGCCAACTAATCATATTTTTCATGGTAAAAAATCTAGAAAAAATTCTAGCGATTTTTATTGAAAAAATCTGGACACACTTTCAAATGGTTAATATGTAAATCACGTTGAAATACGTCAATCAGTAAAAGAGTTATAAGGGAATTAAATTTGAAAAATATGCCGTGTAATCAACCTACCAACTCAATTTCAGAACTTTTATCAAAATTCGGAATACACCAATGTATTCAGGTGAAATGTTGGGTTGATTAAATGGCATATTTTTCAAATTTCATTCCTTTATAACTTTTTCATTGATTGAAACATTTCAAAATATCGCTAATCCAGTGGTGTGGTAGGATTTTTTCTTAAAAAATCGATGGTATGTAAGACCAATCCATCCTATAGCCGGAATGAATGAATCTTCGAGTGCTTGAAATAATAAACAAATACGGAGAGCGCTGATTGCGGCTTTGGTACGATATTGAAGAGGGCCATTAAATAGGTATGCAGGGATAGACAGATTCTTGGGAGAGGATCACTTATGCGTAGGCGTTGGTCATCTGAACATTGCGATTATATTCACTGATTATTAAAGTGTTATAGATTTGATATCAATATATGTACTTGTTGTGTACGAGTGTTAGTGTTTGTCTTACAGGTATTTTTTTAGATTTTTGACCTTGAAAAATAAGATTAGTTGGACCTGGTATTAATGACGATTTATTTAGGAAATTTGGTGCCCTAGTGGATATTTTAAATGTGTACCTAAAAAAAAAATTGCAGTCGGTTAAAAAATGTAAATTTGATACGGGTGGTTCAGCAGTCGTCAATTCTGCAAATTTATTAAATTAAAAGTTGTCATATTTCCAACCATTGTGTAGGATGAAAAATAATGTGTAAATCACGACAGTATAGTGCTCTTTTAGGCCGAAAGAAGTCGCCCTGAAAAGCCACTTTACCGCTTAGGTATACAATGTACTATTTCCTCGAGGTGTTTTTTCAATTGACTTATATTAGAAACGCTTATATATATATATATATGTCACAGAGTATTTTGTTATAAATGGTGCAACTTACATAAACAAGTATATGTAGATATGTAGATTGAAATTGCATGAGCATTTTATTTGCTTTTCTTGTGTAGTTTTCATAAATGTCATTGTTTGGTGGGGTTTTACGAATAGAGATGTTTCTAAAATCAAAGCTGAATATATTGACGAAATAAATCTAGCAGTTCTAAAAAATTATAAAAGAGTAGTATTTGTAATTGCTTTATTATTAAAAAAATATATCATTCATATTACGATATGCTTTCACCATATTTACTTACTTAGTTTTTCAAATTAGAACAACTGCCGGAATATAGTTCATCGTCAATCTAATCCTATGATTTGATTATAAGAAGATTTTTTGATAGTATTCATAATCTGTATTAAATCAAAATTATTTTTTTCATGACTCACGAAATTTAAAGTAGACAGTCCTCAAGGTAACTCTCTGTACGGTACAAATTCGATACGATCCAAACGGAATCCATGAAAGGAAATAACCTCAATGATTGTAGATATTATCTTTTCACGATTATTTGTAATTCACTGCGGGGTTCTCGTGATATGAATAGTTTCTGACAGATTCCCCGACGTAAAATATGTATGAATGATGATTCATCGAAAATCGAGTTAGTTTTAATAAATTATTCTTGAATTTATGGGCTGGGTTGTTGTCAGGTGGTCGTTACAGGTCGTTACAGGTGAAGTTGCATATTATCTCAAATGACATATCCACGATTATTTTTTTCGTATCATTTTAAGGCAATAGGAACGTCCAATTGAGTTAAGTTACCTCGTATAGTTTCGATAATACCTGATTATACATAGAGTAACTACACCAATCAGAAATTTAGAAATATTTGAATTTCCGTAGTAACCAGCTCATATCGATATACATACAAAGCGCGTCGTAAAGTTTTGACGTTTATCTAATCATTGTGTAACTCAAAAAATAATCGCATCCAATACAATTCGTAATTCAAAATATTTTAGAGTTATAACCGAATATTTTGAAGTAGTTAATATAGGATTACTACTGATTATTATCCCTTAATTTTTTTTTACTAATCATATTTCCATTCAAAAATATATAGAAAGCTGACAATATTTTTGAAGGGTTTTCTGTAATACTATCCCGATAAAATGCAGAATTCTCAAAAAATATTTTCACATGTTTCTGAAGACTTCTTGAGATATGCCGAGTTTACGGAAAGTATAATTACGAAAACTATAAAGATAAAATAATTTTGCATAATAATGTTCAAGTCCTTCCTAAGCTCTTAAAGACGATTAAAAATGCCGGCAAAACTACTAGAGTATAGAAAATTTCTGAAGACTAGATTATTTATAATCTATTTTCATTTTATGAAATTATGTTCTCTCGCCAAGTATGCCCAATTCCACTTGTGAAATATTCAAATATTTTCATTATATATATATTTGGCTCTAAGAATACAAAATTCTTCATTTGATGAATACTTTTTTATATTTTTTTGACCTATTTTCTTTCGAATAATTAATTTTCTTAGCTCTGAGTTATATCAGACCTGAAAAACGGATGTGCAAAAAAATTGTTCATACCATACAATTCGCATTTTTTACTTAATGATTAGTATTCAGTATGGGATGAAAAAAATATGCCACATTAGGTTGTTATAAAAAAAAGGCCCCCAAACCAGAAACAAATTGAAAAATAAAATGCCTTATATACTTCTTGGTCAAGCCCTCTGTCTTTAGTTGGTGGACTAACGAAACCAAGTTCTTCTTGAAGAAAAATTTCCTGAATTCACGAAAATCGTGTCAAGGAATGGCCTAGAATCGCAAATATAATTCAATGGCGTCACGAGTGACGACCCTGTGTGTTCTACAAGTTACTACCACATTGAAAATTGCCTCTTTTCATGGAAATATCGAAAAAAAAATCAATTATAGCATTTTTTCCTGTAGAAAATAAGTCCGGCCATCCTTCTTAAGGCAGAAACAAAAGAGGTGCTCCGTTCAAAATATCGAGGTAGGTATATTTATCAACTGACCGAAAACACGTATGCAGGAGCACTCTACACCTAATAATATGTGATTAATTTAAGCGACACCTCAACTTGTTCAACAACTGAACAAATATCGCGTATAAATTATCTGGAAAAACTAGATCGTAATCTTGCTCCTTAACCGGATGATGCATGAGAGCTTATGCGAGGAATTCAGGAGATGACAAGTAATTTCTTTAGTTGATTTCATACTATCAATAAGAACAAGTAGCTATGTAACGGTAGTCACCACCATTTTGTTGTTTTCGAAATAAGAATATTTCATTGGGTAGCGATTTGGCTAGAATAGGTCTTTTATGAAAAATAAATATCTATACACTCAGAAAATTGTATATGTAGCATTAACAGGAGTACCTTCATAAACAGTTTGCAGTATAAAATTCTCACTATGGAAAATATTGTACGTACAACAAATCCTTTGTTGAAGTCGTAACATCTTATATTGTTTTCGGAACCATAAAACCTTCATTGTGAGTATGAAATTATATGATATACATCGTATTTTTTTATTATCATGATAGTAAACTACAGTCAAATATTAATAATAATTCCATAAATGGAACAAAATAATTACTCTGCATCTAATAGTAATAAAATGTATGGACAATACAGTAGCCGATCGACCGAACAGTATACAATTATTATGTATAAAAATATGCTGTCATCAGAACAATCTTTCATTATTTTAATAAAAAAAACTCTTCAACATAAAATTGTGTTGAGATAGAGGTAATAAAATTGCATAGACAGTTTAAGTGTTGCATCGACAAACTTAATCTGTGAATTTTAACGAAAAAATATCAAATTTTCAATGAGATTTGTCTACCTTTTAATAAAAAAGCAATTGAGATAATAAAATTACTAAAAGCGAAAACAACCGAGTTGCACCGATAACAGACAAATGGTCACTTTTGTGGTACATTTGGGTTATTTCATGTCTCTTCGTAAAACTTGAGTTCAGAATTCGCAGTGTCCTTGTTCACTAAGTTAATTATGGTCGTGATGGGAAGAAATCCAGACAATAACACAAATGAAAATTTTAAATACTTTTTGCATTCGGGAAGTTAATAAAAGTTTCAAAAAAATACATTGCGTTCGTTCGTTCGTTTATTGATATTAATTTAACGAGATTATTATGTGATTTATAATAATCGAGGATGTTGCCAGGTGACAAGGTTTCCTGCGCCGAGTCGCCTGTACAACTACCGAGATTTATTTAAATTGCATGATAATCAACTAATCAAAGTACATTCAAAGCTTTATCGTATCATTAAAATCGATGATGTTTGAATAAAATCAACAACTTTGGTTTGGTTATTGTCATTTTAGTGTGACATTTGGTATCTAGGGTATTATAGAGTAACTAACGTATTATATTGTAACTAATGTATTATGTGTTGTTATGCTGTTATGATGTTAATAATTTGTAATGAATATTTAATTTGAAGGAATATTAATATTCAATGTTACGATAAAAAAGTTTTTTGTTTAAAGACAATAAGTCTTATTTATGAAACACCTGTATATTCCTTCAATTTGAAATAAACCGTTTCCTCAGATTCATTATTTTACCTACCTACCTACGTTTCAGTAATAATAATATGTACTGAGTTTCTATGAAACAATGTTCTTTCTGATCTAGCATCGACAGGCAGAATGAGTCGAACACTCTTAAATAAAATGCATACACGCACTGTCATACCCTGTTCATCATCTGATGCGATATTGTTTTATTATGGATATTAATTGTAAATTGTAAATTTTCATTGGTAGATTATTCAACTAAAATCGTAATAGGCAGTTTTCAGGCTACAATCAAACTGCTACAACATTATTGCTGCGTGATAAAGTTCATGTATTCAAAGCCAGACCTAAAGTAGCCAGTATTAATTTCCTCGTTATACTCGAGAAATATTATTTAATATCTGTCATATTAGGAATTATAAATTCATATGAATATGATTGCATTATGACACCATTCGAATATTTAATGGAACTCCAGTAATATCTGCAGTATTAATGTTCTCAGCATCATATAACTGGAATTTAGATGACTTTTCATCTTATCAAAAGTATTCGATTGAATCTTTTTTCTCTATCAAATTGAAAAGAGACCACGAATAAGGTGAAATATAAGAAAACGATGATGCTTCAATAGCTATTAATGATACAAAGGTGAGAAGTGGATGTTCTGCAATTCATACATTGAGTGTTTTGAACACACTTTTCACTAGTGCATCATACAATATGTTTTGATACGGTTGTATAATTGAATTAACTTATAGTTTGAAGACTAATGAACACGCTTTACTTTCAATATGGGCTTGAGAGTAAAACATTTCCAGCGCAATAATTACTCAAATGCACCAAAGCTTTTTTAACATTTGACTAATTAAGTACATTGATAATTATTTTTTACTTTTTTATCCATATTCGAAGTAAAGCGTGTTCTTAATAATTTTACTTTATTATTGTTAGGCTTACGTTGTCTGTATTTAGGTAATCAGACGTGAACAAAAAGGATAGAACCCAACTCGTTTTTCAATGTGATTCAGTGATCGTTATCGTTTCTTGCAAATGTGCAAAATCAAATTCAAAACATCATGATTTCCGATGAGAATGATATATTGTGGCCATAACCAAAAAACTTGTCTGCAGATTTGGAATCATAATCTTGATTTCATTGATCTTGACCCCGAAAACCAGCATATACCAATTTAAATCGAATTGGAACACAATTAGAAATTGTATCCGTCATCTTGGAGCCACCATTTTGTTTTTTTCTCTACTAAAATTGTTATGATGGAATTATGAACACCTGCCATATTTCAAATCAATCAGACGCATGGACGTAGGTTAAAAAAAATTATAAGGTAGATAGATAATTACATACAAGTGAAGCTAAAAAAAACGAACTTAAGAAAACAAAAACAAAAATACCCGGCAAATGAACCCCTGAAAAAAGGGGTCATAAAGAAGGAGAATTCATTACCTGGGTTTTTTTCCAGTTTTTTTTCGGGGGTATTTTTACCGTTTACCTAAAAACAGACGATATTTCAACATATCTGTTACATATCATTCAAATTTTTGATAGGCGTTACTAGGGTACACAATTCTTGTAGTAAATAGTTGTTTTCTGATAGATAATACAAAAAAATCATAATTTTCAAATATCAATGGAGAATGTTTCTCTTTTCAATATGAATACTTTTCAAGAGGATAATCTTGAACGATGCCAAATAGCGTCTAAAGTTTGTCTTTCAGCCACAGATGATTTACAACTGACTTCATGAACATCTCGTTCATAATTTCAAATAAAAATAAAAATTTTATACCCATGACAGGTTTATGTGAAAAAAAATTCAAAGTGTCACCGCAGAAGAAATAATGCCATCATTTCCATCCTTGACGCGTGAAATTGCTTTTTACGAGTATGTTTCCCAATTCTTCCGATCTGCCTGATGATGGAATAGTGAAATAGATTTTCGAAGACAAAAATGTACGGTAGGTGCAGCTTAAGAGGTGCTTTTCTTGCATCACTGAATTGAACGACTTCTGTGAGTGTTAATTTTTGAATAAAATTCTCCCTATCTCATTTATTCCTATGAATTTTCAATAAAAACTAGACATTTAAAAAATCAACTATATGAATGAAAATGCAGATTTTCACTATCAGACTTTTTCCTTTCAGTCAGGGCCTTTCCACAATGTCCAGGGTAGCTTTAGCCGGGGAAGTAGTTGTTTTCTGTTAACTACTTATTACAAATGTTAGTTTAAACAAGAGCAAGACACCTTCATTTTCGATTCTTTCATGAAATCGTTTGCCGTCGGCGTCGGCATGAAATAATCTCAATTGTTTTAGATGTTTTATTTTGTTCGGAACAAAGATAACTGAGGTAGAAAATTTGGTTGGATGGATTTTGTTTTCGACATGGCTATAAAATAGCCAAGTCCAAGCATCCGTTCAAATCTGATTGCATTGATTAACAAAAACTCATTGTCTGAACCAAAATTGCCTGTAATGGTTCCTTGTGCATTCCCCAAAAACGAACACAATTGTTATCAGATATATTTGCCACATCTGTTTGGACTCATCAAAAAACTTGATTTAGACTACGTCTCATCCAGAATGTTTTGATCCTGTCATAAAACCGAACTTAAAAATAATACTCGATTACACCGACAATGAAAAGTAATTGCGGGTAATTGATTGAAATCGGCCGATGTCAAATTATTTAAAAAAAAGTGATGTGCGTAAAGGCGAATTTATATTCGATGAAATTCGCCATAAAAATTCTTCGCGAAAGTTAACAAGCTACTTCGGCAGATTGTTGACCACTTTTTACAGCCGAGAAGTATGATTAGTTTTTTGAAAATTCAATAGGCCCTTGTCAGCCAACGGTACTAACTGAATATTCCACATTGTATGGAAATAACTCTTCTGGTTATTCTCGAACAATCAAGTAGTAGAATCGTTTCGAAATAATCTGAAACGGCAAAAAGAATTAAAGATCTAACGCTTTTTTCATTTCATTATGCAATAAAATACATTATTATTAAATTACTGGACACACGAATCTTTGGAAGAGGTTTTAATCGTAGCAAACATACATTTGTGGTTTAATCATAATAATTCAATTGTAGATTCTTTCGGTAACTGAAATTCTACCCAATATGGTTGGATCTTGTATCTAGAATAAGGTAAGAGAAATTATGAGGTTGGCTTAATTAGAATGGAGTATAAACAAAAAATTATTATTGCATACTAAAAATAAATAGCTGTTATAAGATATTTCAAAAACAGAGTCTATGCCAAACCTACTTTCAATGCTGCACTGATACAATGATGAATTACGAAGGAAAATGGAGAAACCAGATGGTATCCATGAGTTATAGGGATTATAACTATGAGGCGACCTGTAAGAATTTTGAAAATTCGGCGATTTTATTTCCCCCAATTTGCGCCAAAACATTGACGAAAAATGTTGGTAATATTTAAAATTATTCTGAGGGACAACGACAGAAAAATAAGAATTATTTCAAATTCAGAATTTCCACATTCTGCCTAACTTAGAAGGGTGAAAGTGCGTAAATATGTCACCGTAACTAACGAAAAAGAAAACTAAAACGATGCGAGGTGATCACGAAACAAAATCCTGCAACCGCCGACTACCCCTTCACCGTCGTCTGCGTGACTGATTCCTCTGTTGACAGCGGTCTTAATCTCCGGTTGTCAGATGTAATGTGCGGTCGTGGAGGGAAATTTTTACCGAATTCATCGAAAACCTTTGCGTGGGTAGAAGCCCGACAATGTGGGTCGTCAGAAAACAAGTAAAGATGCCTCAGTGGTGTATAATGAAGCTTAGAAATGTTGCCTTCTGGAACATCCGTATGTAGGTTGAATAATCAGAAAAGCCTTTGGGGAAATTGTATACAAGGTGCAAAGCTTACCAAATTGATGTTTTCACGAGATTCGAAGTAGATCATGCCGACAAAACAAAAAGTTATTCACGTATGAAACAAGGAATGAAAAAGGACGGAACAGAACTGAATATAATGGAACAGAACAAGATTAAGGTCAGATTCACTGGGTTTTCTATTCAATGCAAATTTTGCCCAAAGGTAATTTCTCCAAGGTGTTAGTTGAAAATCCATGAAGCAACTCACACAGGAGACGAGCAATTCCAATGCAGATTGGGCTCGAAATCTTTCCTTCTGAAGGGTAATTTGAAGAATCATGAAAAAATTCATACAGGAGAAAAACAATTTCTATGCAAATTTTGCTCAAAACGTTTCAGTAGGAATACCAATTTGGGAGCCCACGAGAAAATTCATAACGAACAACCATTGAATAAAGGAGCAAGGGCAATTTGATGTATCATGAGAAAAATCATGTGGGAGAAAAACCAAATCCCTGCACACTTTGCTCGATATCATTCAATCTGAAGAGTAATCTGACAGTCTATAAGAAAATTAATACAGGAGAAAAATCATGTCACTGCAAATCTTGCTCAAAGTCATTCAGTCGGTAAAGTACATTGGAAAACCATAAAAAAATTCATACAGGTGAAAAACCATACAAATGCAAACTTTGCTCAAAACTCTTCAGTGTGAGATGCAATTGGAAAGTTCATGAGAAAATTCATACAAAATAAAAACCACATCATTATAATATTGATCAGCCACTTAGTTTGAAAATTACATTGAAAAACCATGAAAAACTTCATACAGATGAAAACTATTCAAGTTCAGCATTTGCTAAAACTTCAGTGTCATAAGCAATTGAGTCCATGAGACAATTCGTGCAATATACAAACTGCATTACTGCAAATCTTGCTCAGTCATTTAGTCTGACAACTATATTGGGAATCCATGAAAAATTCATATAGATGAAAAACCAAGTGCAAAATTTGCTCAAAACCTTTCTATGTCAAAGACAATTGGAAAGTCCATAGGAAAATTCATACGAAAAAAAATCCATTCAGAACAAAAACCATAAAAATTCGTTCAGGAAATAACCCATGAAAATTTATACAGGTGAAGAACCATGAAAATTCATACAGGTGAAAAACCATGAAAATTCATACAGGTGAAAAACCATGAAAATTCATACAGGTGAAAAACCACGAAAATTCATACAGGTGAAAAACCACGAAAACTCATACAGGTGAAAAACCACGAAAACTCATACAGGTGAAAAACCACGAAAATTCATACAGGTGAAAAACCATGAAAATTCACACGGGTGAAAAACCATGAAAATTCATACAGGTGAAAAAACATGAAAATTCATACAGGTGAAAAACCATGAAAATTCATACAGGTGAAAAACCATGAAAATTCATACAGGTGAAAAACCACGAAAATTCATACAGGTGAAAAACCATGAAAATTCACACGGGTGAAAAACCATGAAAATTCATACAGGTTTAAAACCACGAAAATTCATACAGGTGAAAAAACAAGAAAATTCACACAAGTGAAAAACCAAGAAAATTCATACAGGTGAAAAACCATGAAAATTCATACAGGTGAAAAACCATGAAAATCCATACAGATGAAAACCGGGAAGGGTGAAAGTGCGTAAAAATGTTACCGCAACTAACGAAATAGAAAACTGAAACGATTTAAGGTGATCACGAAACAAAATCCTGAAACCGCCGACTATTCCTTTACTGTCGTCTTAATGTGCGGTCGTGGAAGAAAATTTTTACTGAATTTATCGAAAACCTTTGCGTGGGTAGAAGACCGACAATGTGGATCGTCAGTAAAACAAGTAAAGATGCCTCAGTGGTTTATAATGAAGCTTAGAAATGTTGCCTTCTGGAACATCCGTATGTGGGTTGAATAATTAGAAAAGCCTGTAGGGAATTTGTATACAAGGTGCAGAGCCTAACTGAGACGCCACTCGCCCTAATAATTTCAATCTAGTTAGGGCTAAAGGAGCGCCTTATTAATTCCAATAAATATTTCAAATTAAAACCAAGTCGGTTCTAGGATATTCATGATATTTCATAATAACTTATCGTTATTTTTTTAAATTCCAACGTCCTGTATCTCAGAAGCGAATATATGTTATTGGTATTCTTTGCTCATTTCTTGTAGATAATTTTTTTGTTGCTGTTCCATGGTTAATTTTTAATACCTTCTCAAAATAATAACCAACAATAGTTTTATTTAATATTTGAGCTCTAGTAGGATTAATTGCCAGGGCTTTTCATTTTGATATGGATTCCATTTGAGGAATCGGTAAAACGAACCAATTGTTTTCTGCTTGTAAAAACTGAATTTAGTGAGGTTGAGTTTACAACATCTGAACCCTTGATGGCGTACTATTGAAAGCATTGGCGCAGCCAGGGGTGGCTTTGAGCCCAAACCCCCCCTCCCCAAGCCACCAAATTACTACATTATTCATAACACCCAGCTGACGAAAAAAAAAGCTCTACAGGTAACTGATAAATTGTATGTTTACCCCCACCCAAAGTAAAATCCTGGCTGCGCAACTGATTGAAAGGGAGAGTGGCATTCCAACATTGCAATAGGAGAGTAAATCGACCCATGGTGTCGCTACTATCGCTAGGATAATGGCGACTTAGGCAGTCTTTGTTTGTTTACATTTGTTTATGTGAAAATATAAAATCATTATCATTGTAGATTCGTTCAATTTTATCGGTTTCAGGTTAAGTTATACACAAACAAAAAACAGCTGACTAGCACGTGCTATCACTTACTCGACAGATTCAAATATTTTCCGATAGGGGTCGTGACCTAATGGTAAACTCTCCAATAGCGAAGAATTCCCGATGCTAATTCTGTTCCTTGAGATGTGTAAACATGAAGAAGCTTATATGTTATGTACGAGCTCTAAAGTGGAGTTTTTGCTGCAAATAAAAAAGAACCCTGACAATGAAGTATTTACCATTATCAAACTATCCATACTTCAATCAACGGCCGCAATAAGTACAAATAACTTGCTCCCTGTCATATATAAAGATAGTATTATCAAATGCACATAAAAAATTATATACTTTTAGTTTTTTCTCCGTTCAATTCATCTGGCTCAATGAAAAACTTTGGTCCAAGAAACAACAAATTGTTTTGGTGTAAAATAAGTTTTTTTATAATATAAATATAATTATAATATAATATAATATAAATATAAATACCTACTCATAACTTTGATTATCTGGAATTAATATACATATAAAATGAAACTTTAATGTTGATATTCACAAACTTTTAGTTTATAAAACAGAAGAAGTTTTGGCGAAACACATGTCACGGTTTTGTAAATTGAAGTTTGTGAAAATCAACATTAAAGTTTTAATTGTAAACGTTAACAGGGCCGGCTAAACCTGGCTGCAGCGGGTTCAAAGAACCCGAGCGGCAGAACATGAGGGGAGGCAAAACGAAACTGAACTCGAAAAAAAAACGAAACTTTTCCACTACATATTTGATTGCTATATTATTATTTTTATTGGAATATGCCGGCTGCGGCGGGCGGCGCGCCTCGAAGTTTGTAAAGAATAAAGTCAACAAAGGCACTGATTGTCGATGTCGGTCCAGATTTAAACACCTTTTATACCGCTCGTGGTTCATCATGTTGTTAAACTCGTATAAAATATCCTATTTTCCGCACTAGTTGCACAATATATACTATACTAAAATAAGTATGAGATATGTGTACCAAATAACATTAGGCCTAGCATAAACAAATTATTTCAACTCATCAGTACATCGAAGTAAACATGCTTATTAATAGATGACTTTATATTGAATTATAATTCAGTTTGTTCCTTACTTTATCTACACACTGTATAAATCAAAATTACCAGGACGTTCAATATTTGGCATTCGGATTATTTCACTATCAAAGCTAAGTAACAATTTGGTAATTACATTCTCTTGAAAAAGCCATCACTCACTCATCTTGATTGATAGTAATAACTAGTTCAAAAATATTATAATCGACTTGCGGCGTTTAACGACCTTTACTCTCAACATTTGGGTCAATGTATAAGCAATTTCTAGATAAATAATTCAGATTCAAGATTCGCAAGATAAATAAATACAAAACAAACTATATGAGTTGAAGATTGTAGTATTAGATACTGAAATCGCAAATTTTATAATATAACGAGAAATGAATTATATATTTTAGTGTTTTGCTTCAACCTATACAGGGTCCTGCAACTGCTCTCCAGTGGTCCATTGCTTCTAAACGACGCAACTTGAAATTTTTTCTTTTTCTTTTTTATTCTTGGGAGCGTATCTTTAGGAAATATTCCCAGAAAAGTGCACCAAACCAAAATTATTTTTTATAACGGATATGTTTCATCACATCATTGAATAGAGATTACTTTACCATTCAAAAAATATAGGGTCATGTATATTTATCAACGTTATTTCGGGAAATATATCGATATATTTCCCTGTATATATATATATATATATATAAACTGGAAGTTCGGGTTGAACCGCGTATAGAATTTGTTGAAATTCGACGTTTCGGCTCCGATTTTGGAGCCATTTTCAAGAAAAAAGGATAAAATGATTGAAAGGGTGTGAAGTTAGATTCTACACTGTGGTCTCAATCTGCCTACTCCGTCGAGAGAACGAAGCAATTTGGGACACTTGTTTACATGAAGAAAAAATCTTATTTTTAGGTAAAAAACCGATACTTAACGTTTGGCGGTTTAACCCTGGGTCACCCTGTATATATATAGACATTAGTTATGCAACAACCTGTAACTCCTTGTGGAAACAAAAATTCTGAAAATTGATGGGAGGCAAAACGACTCCGATATGGTCTAGTTTCACAGTTGAAATTAGATTACTTTTTGGGTACCACATAGATCAAAACGCAAATTGAAAAATATCTTGTTTTTTTTTTTAATTGGAAACCCACACATTCAATTTCAGTTTTGGAAAGGCCAAAAAATTTCCTTTCCAATAACGTATTACAATTGGTAAGAAAAGGTCGCTCCTCGGAAAAGTGCAATTTTGCGCTTTCTTTTTGAAGCGCAAACATGGTACTTTCCACTCGGTTGTAGAAAATAGATATTTTTGAATCTAGAATGCAAAAGGGTACTTTTTGAGAATGGAGGTTATTCTGCCGAGCTTCATCGATATGCAAACAATATTTTTTCGACAATCCCACTCATGTATAATAATTTCCATTTGCGAGTACAAAAATTGTAGTTTGCTATTGGATAAATAGGAAGGAACAGAAATGTAAGTGGATAAAAATATCGGATAAATTACGTTATCATACCAACGCTAGCTAGTTCATCAAGCATTTCACGTCGCATCAGTTTGACAATTGTAATTGTCAAAAACAGAATTAAACAGCAAATAATATTCCAATGAGTTTGTCGAGATTTTGATTTGATTTTTTCTTATTATTATTTATATTATTCTTCTACTTATTGTTCTTTTAGTTTGTTAAATGAAGTTTAATTGAATTGAATGTTTTATTCATGGGATTGTCTTAACAAATACCACGCGAGCTCAGATCTAGCGGGATATTTTTTACGGTGGTTTTCTCATACTTATTTTCATAAGTACGAGAAAGAACCACTTCGCTAACTGAGATTTTAACAAAACTGTCAACATGTGAGTTTAGTTTTCGGAAATAGATATTGAAGAATACTTCTAGCCTTCAATGAACTAAAGATTATATCTGCTTTTAATGGAGTTTAATTGGCTCTCCTCATCGATATTAATTAGACATTGCGGTTCTTAATTATATATGATATAGCGTTTTTGCGAATAATGTTCTAATTAAATGATTTCATACAACTTGTAGATCTCAAGCGGAACTAAAAAATAATTGTTGGATAATCAGTCAATAGAGTTAATCACTTAATTCAGAAACTGACCACTTAAATGGCTTGTAAGAATAATTGATCTAGATCCCATTAGTTTATGAATAGTTATTCATAACTGATTAATGAAAGGACTGAGTATATTTTTTAGACAAATGTTATAGGTATTTGCCAAAATGATCGAGTGAAATTTGAATATTTTCATAACAGCTGAAGCTGAATTTATTCTGGATTTCCACGTAATAAATGAAAAAATATTTTACATTGATTGATTTAACTTTATCTCACGTAGGTGATTTATGAAGTGGTCCCCAATCAAAATAAGCGTTTAATTACTTACTTGTAGTGACTGCATTTAGACGAAAACAAAACCAAAACGGAATATAAATTTTAAGGTAAGAGAACCACCCAAGTGGAATTGATTATTCCAAGATTGGTCGAACTGATTAATAACTCAGTGTTTTATGGAAATAAAATGCCAACGAAGAAGCAAGCATGGTCCAAGCGCATTAATAAATTAAGTTTACCGTTCGTTCGTCCCAAGTAAGTCTGATATATGTGTCGTATTTTTGTAATTCCAATAGGTCCTGTCTTTCAGAGGAAAATATTATCGGTATTTTTATTGCTAGGACAGACATCTCACCAAAATATTGTTTTAAAAGAACAGAGGCGCAGTTACACCAATATCTGAAAGGAGTGATATAGATTTTGTCGATTTTCACTGGCCTAAGACATCCCTGACCACCTCATCAATTTATTTACCGTGAAAGTTTGAAGTGTGGCTTTGGCACCCGATATGACGACTTGTCCGCATAAAAAAATAAATAAAACGAGTTAAAAACATGCATACCTTCGAATTAAATTGCCGAAGCTCTGCATGCAGCACGCATTATATGTCGTAATGAACCAAATTGAAATATAAAACGAATGAGTTATTATTTGTTGAAATATCTGAACGACTCGATTGTGAAACGAATCGATGTCGTCTCAGTTCTTTTCCGACATCAATTAATTTCTCTTGTAGATAACTCCATTAAAACGATCTGCAAATAAATAATTTTTCATTCGGAAATGTCACCTAGGTCATAAAGAAACATAAATCAATCATACCCTCCCGATATGCATTTCATTTTCATATATTTTTGGTTGTGCTCACTTGCAACATCCACTTGTCTTCTTGAAAGATGAATTGGAATAGAAATCACCAAAAAATGTAATACAGATGTGAAACTCTGTCATTATTTTGAGAAAGAGTAAATAATATCGAGACACAGAACAACTACTTCAATAGGAACTGTTTTGAATTAATTATTTCACTTGTATATTACACTTCATCCATGTAAATTATTAATTGGGTCAATATTTAACAAATTTCAATTTCAAATATTATTTCTAAGCTCCTGAATATTTAATCCAGCTGAGATGTCGTATCTCAAAACAAACCGGGAATTTCTAGGAAACAAATTGCTGTCCTATAATTCGATTTAACAAGTTAACAAGTACCCCTAGGATAATCTTTAGGCAGTTTTTATTTACGGGTTTCAAGACAAAACCAAACCTTTTTTCCTTGAAACGGTTTGGTCTGGGATTTTCCGGTGAGAAACGATAACCAAAGTCATTTTTACTCAAATGCGGATAACCCTATTTTGGGTGAGGTTCAAAAATTGGCCCAACGGAAAAGAAAATCGACTTTACTGAGGATTTTTCCATAATATCTTTATATTCAGGAATAATGAATTTATCCGTTACAGGATAAAATATCAAACTATCTGTTTCTCTGTGAGATCTTGACCATCTCGCAGTTCACATTTTTTTCAAGTTGCCATGACATCAAAATATTCAGTGCAAGGCAATTTAGATGAATGGATGATACCTAATTTAGCGATGAATTTTCCTATACAATATGAAATTATTTGACAGGACGGTTTAAAAAAATCACGGTCGTTTTAAACGTTTTGTTGGTATAAAGGTTCGACAAAAACGAGTTTTTTCATCAGGCTCTTTCATAGATGTTTCAACTTGTCAATTAGCTACCCGAATTATTAATAATATTAATTTCCACAATTGAAACAAAATATTGACATAAAAAAGGCCAGAGGTCTCTCATATGAAGAGTTTTTTTCCATACCATTGGGCTGTTTTTCCCAATGCATTAATAATTTCGTAGTCATTTAGTATATCTGCTGAATATGCCGCAGAGTGTAGATTATATAAACAAAATTTCCAATTTTATTTTCTTCTGCTTCATTATCGCTGTCACTGGAATTTTTGCCGAAACTCGTCAGCAGATGGTTTCGCTCTGATAGCAGAATTATTCTTCATTCTTCTCGAAATTTTGAGCAAAGCTGATTAGATCAGATATTACAGAAAATTATATATAGATTCAAAATCAATATATCTTTCAATGCGCTGATCAAAATAGTTTATCAAAGTCTTTATGGATATTTTCATGATCCGTGTAACGTTTCCTATACGTCTCTATGTGAAGTTTTGCTGTTGGCTGCACATTCTCATCAGAACACTTCTTTTTCACCAGGTATTTTTCAAACCTTCCTTTGGCAGTTTACAGGAATATCTCCTTTTTCTATACATACGTTTGAACACCAAAGGTGAGAAATTGGGGATAACTTCGAGGGAAAGTATGCCTGTGGTATAACTCGACACTGTACAGTTAAACCAATATAGCCTGACAATTTGAATTGCGTGTACATTCATGTTGAGTGCCTTATAACTGAAAATATTACGGACTATAATCCGTTGTCCGATAAATGCGCAGCAAGGTTGGTTTCACTGTACTTAGGAAATGCGAATTGCTCCACCCTCTCAGAAATACATCTTGCGCATAACAGAGTTTCGGGTATTCATTTTTTATTCTCACCCAAATTTTGCTCTTTGCAACTGTTAAAAAGAACTGTCCAAAATCATTAGTGAATATTAATTAGAGAAAAATTCACTCATAGTAATTATGAATGGAAATAGACTCGTATAGAAGTGAACTGGAAACAACTGCTTTTCTGTTAAACTCTTACCCACTCTTAATTTGTAAAAAAATTAATTTTCAACTCTGATATTTTTCTATTGGTTAGTTCGTTTGATACTGAATAATTAATTATAAAATTTTGTAGTTATTACATAGGTATAGTTAATTCTGCCAGTTCGCAATTCAATTAATTACTTAAATCAATTGGCAGAGATAAAGTGAACAAATCAATAGTAAAAAGTTTCGATTACACAGATTTCTGAAATTGTTTTGGCAAACCAATTTTATTTATGTTGTATACTGTTTACGTAAAAACATGCTTACCAGAATAAGTCTCTGATTTTTCTCTAAAAACTTCACCTGAGCCGCGTCAATAAAACTGAAAAATTACACCGTTAATGTTCAAGAAACAAACGCAATCGAAGCTGGATCAATACTGATTGTATGGAGGTCGTACCCTCTTCTACAAAATTGTCTTGAGACCTCGATCGGGCGTTATGGTACTGTCAGACCACATGTGCTAGAAACTGGTCGATATGAAGTTTCAATACATAATGATTTTTTTATGTTGCGTCATATTTATATGACATAAGTGGCAATAATTCGATCCGGCTGAAAATCAGTCGTGATTTGCAAATGCAGATTAGTGACGGGTTGCATGCAGATTAAAAAAAAAAACATACATATATATACCGCCCCACAAAACAATTAATTTTGGATATAGCGTAAAGGGCAAGAGATGCATCTTGAAATTGAAACAATATAAGCTGCATATTATTTTTTGATTCTGAATGAAAGTCTAAATAAATGATATGGAAAAACAATAGAAAAACAAATACAAGTCTACTTCAAAAATAATGAAAGTTAAAGTGTTTTTCTGAAAATTGAGACAAATTTTTTAAAACTCAATATGTTTTACGAAAAAAGGAAGTAAAGAGTTAAAAAAAGGATGGAATAAAGATCTTTCAAAGGCGCGATCTGAAACTAGAAAACAAAAAATGAAGCGCCTGAAAAAGGAGGCAGTAATTTAAGGACAAAGTGAATGTTTGTTAGGGATACTATAGATTTGGTGAACATTGTCTGAGATAAGAAACTATCATAAGAGAAACGATAGAAAGATACAATAGGAGAAATATAGGAAAGATAATCTGTTCGGTAGTGATACAGAATCTAAAATATTGAATGAAGGTGATGCAACAAAAATTTCGAAAAAATGGCGATAGACGTTATCCATATTAGTAGGAATTTCACAAGAAAAAAAAGAGGGCAAAAGATTCAAAGCAGAAAAAATTCAACATCAAAGGAGCAAAACTCAGTAAAAATGATGCTATAGAATATCGCAAAAACATGAAATACTAGACCTGCAGGAAAATAAAAAACTATTCGTCAATATACAGATGGGTACAAATATGTAGATAACTTATTCGACTCAGTATACGAAAAAACGTTTGGAGCATGTCGTAAAAAAATTATCGTAAAAAATTAGCGTAAAAAATCATTTCGAAAACAAGCCTTTATTTATAAACTCATGAACTAATACTTTAGTGTATGGAAATATACATATAGGTGAAGGCTATTAGGAAAATATTAAATTTTCAAAAATTCTTTGTTTTCATACAATTGATATTATTTTTTACTTTTCAGTTAAATAGATTTATTTTACGTGCTCTGTTTGTTGTTAGTTGTTTCTTGCAATTTTTTATTTGCGTAGTATTCGCCGTGCTATCAGGACGGTATATATAGTAATAAAATTTATTATTCTTCTTCGGATTTTATTACTAGTAGCTAATTAAAATTCCATAAGAAAAAAACGATTTTGATATTAAACTTGTGAAAATTGTTTCTTTGATTACGATGATGTACCCAAAATTGTCTTTTTTTCTTAATTACTCTATTTCTGCGACTGCGGTTCGCCCAACATAATAAAACTACCTCTTCTTCATCGAAAGGCATATTTGCAGCTATTTATTTTAATGATATTGCATTTTGAAGTTTCACGCAATCAATTTCTCTAGGGTGCTTGACTTATATCGGAAACAGTCGGACATTTTTCCGAATTCCTACGCATTCTCTATCTGGCTGTCAGACGGGCAAGGACATTCGACATTTTTAAATTTTCGAATATTTCAAGAAGAGGGGGTCTCAGCCCCCAATCGTCAAATTTTTTTCACGCTGTAATTTTAGTCATCTGAAACCGTCGGAAATTTTTTCGAATTATTATGCGTTGACTATCTGGATTTCAGGAAGCAGAAAAGTGAACATTTTTTAAATTATTCCATTATTCAATGTCTTTCACTTTTTATATGGATTTTTCCAGTTTTTTTTGCCAGTTTTCGCAACCAATTAAATATAGATAGTGTATCCTCTGCGTATATTGCGAATATGTAGAAATTCACATTCGAAGAAAAATAAGAACAAGTATTTATGAAGATAATTTGAGAAGCAGAAGAGGAAAAATCCGGTCACTTAGGGAGTATTATCGATAATCAACTCTACACATATAACATGGTGATGAAAAAATTATTTATCTACAGATGCGGATACATTTTTTATTGGCTATAGAAAATAAGATCTCAGCGCCCACTGTAGTAAGTCGATTCTGAAGAAATGAGATGCATTTATGACGTCATAACATGTGATCGACCACGTTTATGACGTCATAAAATTTATTACCTCACATTTCATTTTTTCAGAATCGGTTAATAAAAATTTGGAAAATTTAGTGGTAATATTGCCGAAGAAATTGTTTGGGGCATTCTAGTTGTCCGACAGTCCCAAAAGTTTTCGGGGGGCTCTAAATAAAACGCCCCGCTAGCAAGAATTGCCGCAATTTGCATTTGTTCAACCCGACATGAAAAACACATACAGTATCGGAAACTTTTCATTTGTGGTATAGACAGAAATCTACGCGAGCAACAAGGAACGCAATGATATGATGATACCACTTATTTATATAAGAGAGACGCACTACTGCGCGACTTTCCTGTTGCCTCGTTCGACGAATTAACAACTCACGTCGATATCCCTTCCTCGAGCGAGCAGAGGGGAAATTCTGATGCTCTCTCAACATATAGCAAGGCTTTCTTTACGGTCTCATAAAACTACCATAATAAATACTCCATGAAAACTTTCCGATACTGTATACGAAGTATCAACGGTGAAGTAAACAAGTTTTTTTTGGTATCGGGTCCGAGGATTATAATCATGATATTTTTTCTAATGGTGTTAGGTGAAATTTGAAAACGCTGAAATTTTTCAAAATGACATTCTACAAAAGTGGAATATAAAGCTGTTCATCCTGGGCTACACAACAATAGTTGTACTTTCCCATATTATGCAGAGACCATCGATCAACAGAATTAGAAATTCATGAGTATGGAATCAACATCGAGTATGTATTTCAAAAATGTGGTAAAGGTTATTCAGGATATGCAGCTTTCGTTGAAATATATCAACCTATGTAATGAACATAGCAGCAGTAAAAACGTGGTAGGTATGTGGAATTATCCACATCTGCAGATTAAAAACATGATGTTTGGACGATTTCCATTTTTGGGCAACACATGCAAAACATAAGTATTCGCTCAGGAGATATAACATTGTGAAAGTCGCAGACTGTCTTGAAAATAATCACCTACGACCTTTCTGAACAATAACTTCTTGAATTTAATTTCATTAATATCATTATACTGCCAACAAAAATTCTGATTATAGTCCAAAGAAAGTCGTAACGAATCTCTCATTGTATTTTGTGTAATATCAGTGACAAATATGAAATATATTCCTGGCATTACCATGGTGCAACTGAGACGAGAACTTGAGAACGTTCGCAATAATCTTTAAAATTTATGAGCTATATAAATCACAGTAAAAGTACGTCGACTTTAATAGTCGTTGAAATTTTTCAAACCCCAATGAACGTGAAGGTGCGTTTCATATTTTTTGTTGAAGGTTTTTATTGGGATTATTGGGTCGTATTTTAGTCGAGTACAATTAAAGGTGCGTATTCACTAAAGCATCGAATGAGCACATGAGATGCTCGGTTCAAGCTAAGGCTGCTCAGTTCAAGCCCATGCTGCATCAGGCTGCGTAGTGTTCCCTGGCACATCAACACCGGATGATCACCGATCCGCTGTCAGTCGCGTACAAATATTCATACTCACCAACTGTGAATGATAGGCCATTCTTCCTGGTCAGTATGTAAAGCTTCAAATTTAATCTACTACCATAATTCAATGAAGAATTCTTACTCTAGCCAAGAATTGATCCTTGGACCCTTGGCCTATGAGACATATGCTCCACCATTGCACCACGCGTCTGATTTCGGAACTATTTCTCCTTCTCATAGTTTGAATGGAATTATGTATACCCATCATTTCAGTAAGGAAGCAAAATCTCTTTGTGTGAACCAGAAATCATTGCATTTGAAGTCTGCAATGTATGATGAACCTCTAACTGATGGCCCTCTTTCTTTTTCAGAGCAGTCAAGAATCAGAAATTGTGTTACAACTTGTTCCAGTGAACCACTTCAAGCAAAAACCGAATTTATCCCTCTAGAAGATTCCACTTCAATAGAAAGGATTAATTACCGTAGGCAGAATGAGGGACTTGAAAATTATAGGATAAGTTGGTTTGAATAATTTGGGAAACACTTGTTATTTGGATAGCGTTTTTCAAGTGCGATTGATGACGGAAGTCCAAGGGATGACATATTATTCAGTAACAATTCTGTCCCATTATTCTCATCAGAACTGAAAAATTTGTTCGATCAACTTCTATTTTCCAAAAGGAATGTCGTCTTTTTATCTATATATGAGCTCATAAAGCTTTGCAAGACAGTTCCATATTTTTAGGATACCTGCAGTGAGCAGTGAGAAAATCACAAGCTATCACTTCTTTGGTACAAAACTCTTTTGGAGGCAAGATCCTTACATCTTTACGTTTTAGCAGAATGAAAAGCAGAAACTTCAGTGACCCTTTGGAATCAGAGCGAATCCCAATCTTACAAAAATCTAGTCCATGCAGAACCTACTCATTGATCATCTGAGAACAGAATACATAACAGGTTATAGTCAACTGTACTGTCAATTCTGCGCCAAAATAACCAACAGTTATAAAATAAGAGTACTGTTGAAGCACCTGGCATTTTTTGCTAACTCTGGAGTTATCACGATTCAAGATAGAATAACGAATTCCACTTGTTCATTGTTCACTGTAGTTGATTCTTAACCGAAGACAGAATGGACTGGTTTGATTATAGTTGCGTAAGCATAGAATATCTTTTTTCGAACTGGACCTTTCGGAGCATCTGAAGACATCACATATCCTATTTTACTTTAGAGCAGATTTTGACAATTCGTCGGACCTTTTTAGAAGTTTTCAACCAATATATTCCAACTCGTCAGATCATGTGGTGTTGCAGGTGTTTCCAGGTTTCCCTGCAACTGCGAAATCGAATACGCCACCAAACCATCCTTCAAGTGCTTCCAGAATATCATAAGTAATGGGCAAGAGCGTTGTGGTGGTACTGTGCTGGCTTCTGAATCCAGATTGCACTGGGGTGATGATCTCGCTTTCGTTTACAAATCTGATCTTTCTGAATCATTTCTACCAATTTCGACAAGAAAGGTAAAATAGCGATAGGGCATAGGTCAGGGAAGTCGGAAAGTGAATTACACTTGGCTAAAGGTATGACCATACCGCCTTTCAATAATATAGGAATTTCCCTGTACTTATTTTTATATTTACGTGAAAGGTAATGTGAAGTCATCGAAACAATAAGCATTACTTTTGAGACGGGTAAATATAGATTTGAACTATTTGGTTGAAGTCAATAGTGAAATTGAATGCTTTTTCAGGCCCTCCTTGTGGGTAAGTCTAGCAATGAAATTTGCATGTCGATCAGGTTGACAGACTGAATTAAAATGACACTAGTGTCACAATTATGGATTTCCATCAAATAAAGAGAGGTTTTCTTTCTCGAAATATGTAGTATAAGTATTCCACGTACTATATTTTGAATCTTTATTGGCGAGAATGGCGTTGAGAGCAGCTTGTTTCTCTCGACTTGTACCTGCTGTGTAACTTCTAACCACTTCAGTCCATGATATATTGAGTTTTCTTATATTTCTTTATGGCTTTTTTGATATTATGGGTTGCCAAAGGGCTGATGATATGTTGAGTTATACGGGTAAGACTCTCAACTAATTGGCTAAATTCGAAAGAAGTGAAAAGTCCACTGAAAGCTGGCATCGTCAGTCATTCGCTAGCAGATTAACATTGATAAGATCACCAGATGCAAGAAATAAATCACTCGAGGGGATCAGGTTGGCTACGTTAACTTCCCACTCGCTTAATACATTGAATTAAATCATCCGAAGAGGGGCGGTAAAAAAGCCAAAAGTAAAGGATTCACTGCAATAAGTGATTGAAATTTGTTAAAATAAAGAACAATTCATCATCTACTATTAATTTTTCATATATTTATATTTTGTTCATGTCGTTATTGATAAATGTCAATGTTCAATTTTTATATTTTTGAAGTAAATTATAAAAGATATTAATTGCCTTTCTTATGGAAATTCATTATAAACTGCTACTATATCAAAATCCAAAGCAGCTCTGGATGAATGCTAATTTGAAAATGGATCAGTTGAAATTTTTATATGAAAATCCGCCTCTCTTATGTAGTCCTTAGAGAAATATAGTTCTACGTTATGAATGAAAAGAAAATATTGGTTTGAGAGAACATTACAATGAATAAACTGATTCACTAGTATTGTCTGATGAGGGTGTATGGTGTATCTGTATCGAGTATACATTCGAAATTGAATTCAACGATATTATCTGCACGGCCTTGCAATCTACCAACCCGATCGCCAGTGTAATTACGAGAAGATTATGACGAATAATAAATCAAGTGGCACCAATTGAAAAACTATTAGGTACTCGAAATGATAAATGAGTACAGATTTAATTGAATCCATTGAATAATAAATGAGCGGCGGCTTTTACGTAATTCAATTCAGAAGAACTAGCAGAAAGAAAGCAATTTACATAAATGCAAGTACAAGGCGCCATCATTTGGTTTAAGTATGTTCTTGTACGTCACTTTCAGTTACATTAGATTACGAATGTGGATAATGTATTTCTCGATGTAATGGGTTGGGAGTCATATAATAATTTGCACGGAGTGTAATAATTTTCATTCTCCAAAATGAGACTTTATGGAATGGAAACGTGAATTATCAAGAATTAAAGGCTTTCTACAATGGCAATCTAAATAGTTTCAATAGATATATAGAATTTGTTTTAATTGAAATCTAATTTTCCATTAATTTAATATAATATATATTTATATGTTGTCATCAATTTAGAATATTCAAACCAAAAATCTGCTCTACATGTATTAAGAGTTAACTACGGTTACTTACTGAAAATTATACAGTGTGCTCTCGCCACTAAAAGAAGTAAAAAACTGAATGAAATTTGGAAAATGGAACCGAAATAATTACCATACGTCTATGGAGAAGAGCTCCGTGCCTGGACATAAACAGTCAGATTAGGTATTTCTCCGTTTCTTATCTTTGATTAAAAGTGATACGGAGGCTGTTAGTTTCAAAAAAGTTTCAGCATACCAGCAGAGCGTTGTTCATTATCCTTATCAGTATCATCATCATCATCGTGGCCATATACAAACAGCTGTAAAAAGCGTGAGCGACGAGGGGTCCTAAAAACTGAACATCGACAGTTCATAGACAGAGAGTTGAAACATAGGCGTTCGATTCAGTCCGTGTTTAGTGGCGCGTTTTGAACTTGAACAATGTTTGAGGTCATTTACATCATATGACAAAATTATCATTGAAACAGAGTATATAACGTGGAGAGCCTATCTCATTCGACACTGTTGTTATGTTAAAACAAAAAGGGTGTTCACAATGAAAAATTAACCCATAACGTACAGTACAAAAAAATGTAATCAAATAACATAGATGTCTAAAATAGATGTTTGGAACCTTTGGTGTGAATACAAATCAAGAAATAGAAACTACCCAAAACACCAAAACTACGTCACTTTCACTAGACGTGCGTTTTTATTAGCTTACGCGCGTGACGTAGTTCTGTTGTTTTGCTGAAGAAGCAAAAGAAAATGGTCAGATTTTATAATTTTATTTTTTCGTTTTCAAAATTCATTAACGAAAAATTTAAGTAAGAAATCATTTGCAGCATCATTATTTTGAACATGAAGTAGTTAATTATCAGTATCATCAACAGCGTCATCATCATCATTATCCTTATCAGTATCATCATCATCATCGTGGCCATATACATACTCTTCTTCCGTAGTGTCGCCAATATCGGATTGGCAATCGATATCATCGTCATCATTCGATTCTTCGTCCTCTTCATTATTGAAGTTTGGACACACCAATATAACTTCCTCATCATTATGAAAATTGAAGTAAAATTGTGAAAATTAAAGAAAACTTTGTTAGCGAAATGCGCGTCGAGTGAAAATGACTTAGTTTTGGTGTTTTGGGTAGCTTCTATTTCTCGAACATAGATGTGTCATTTGACGTACTACTGTTATTTGAAAGTGATGTAGAAGTTACATTACGGATGAATGTTTCTTTGTTACCAAATTGACATCGCAGAACCGCCTAGTTATGTTATGTGTTTGCTGGCAGTTGTACATTGTTGAGAAGACAACTCAACCATATTAATGAATAATGAATTTCAAGAAACTTTCAAATAATCTAATTAACATATCATGGACAAATTTGATTTTTTGAGACAACTGAATAGGAAAATTATTGTAATGAAATGCTTGTTGAATATGTTTCTAGTTCAATTAATTCAATTTCTGCTTATCACCATAAATAAGCAAATTAATGAATTACATGCATATCACAAAATCAAAATTTCACGTGATTTGAACGATAGTCAGTCTAAAAGATTGACAGACATCTTATTTGCATGTTCTGAATCTAAATTTAGATCTTCTTGTTGTTGTAGGAGTTTGTTTCGGCCTTTCATCGGTACAGACGTCGAGAGATTAATGAGTCATGTCGAACCTTATATATTGTGTAAACTGCATTTCAGACTTATATGGAAATTCGTGTACGTACTTTTATAATGATGAAATATTGGAATTGCAGCATTGCTGCGTGCGTGTATGATTGTCAATAATAACTGTTCGAGAATATTCAGAGATCATTTTATATAAAAGGGTCAGCGTGATGTTTCGATTTGTTTATCTTGATTCTATTATAATGAATTGACCTAACCTATTCGATTGACATGACTATTGAAATACGATGAATGGACTATTCTTTGTCGGTTGAATAATATGTGCTCGTTTTCAGAGGGGGTGCATGAACATTTTTTACGGCCATTCGGGATTTCGGCAAAACTAAGCCTTGAGTGAATGGGTTGGGTATTGCATACATTGTCTCAGTGGCGTAGCTGAGGTGAGTGGTGCTTCTGGGCATGACTGATGGAACAGAATTACTCGATAACGTCTGTTAGAAATGCTAGAAATCTGTTTACTTTCAACTTGTATCCTAGTTTGAGACTAGCCAATGTAGTCATAATATATCTTAATTGTTATTTTATCTCACTCTATGTTCTTTAGTGATTTCGCGGCGGCGCTCCTCCCACTCCGGCGCCACTGGCGGGGACTATCCCTGCCAGCCGCTCACTACACCCCTGCATTGTGTATTCAATCCTCACTCCTCTTAACCTGAGTAACCAATATATTGCACGCGACGTCATTGGTACGTCCATTCTAGGTCTGATCGTACCGGACCTTTTCAGGACGTACTGAAAATGTCCATTTTTAGACATACTGTGTATACATATGGATTCGACTAAATACGTCCATTTCTGGATGTGGTCGACTTTCAATTCGCTAATATATTAGTAATAAATACTGAAAAACAAAAGATTTTTATTTAATTTGATTTAATCTCGTCGTTATATCAAAGTCTATCCAAAAAACAAAAAGGAGAATTTCCAAAAGAATATACCCTCGCAAATTCCAGATTTATTTCTAATTATCCCGGTAGCTTCAAGCAATTTTGCATACTACTGAATAAAAAAATTTCGATCAAAAAATAATATGCACAAGAAAGATAAACATGAGAGTATAATGCAGTCTTGAAATTTGGATAGGTCGTCAAATTCATCACAATAGATGTTGTGAGTGAGATATAACTTGTTTCTATATCACGAGAAATAGAGGAACCCATTTTATGGCAAAAATTTCGTCCTTACGAGATATGGTTCATCAAATTTTAATTGTGATGTTCAGTTCACTTTGATGAAAAAGGTTGAATTCAATATTGAATTCATTACTTTGAAGATAAATGTTAACGAATTTTGATCTTTTCATAGCGGTTGACAGAAAGTGATTTTACATTGAGAGTGTGTGATTTATTTGATCATAAATTAATAACGGATGGGTAAAGATCCCAAAATCCAACTGTACTTATTCGCTTAAATAAGTTGGAATGTTGAATTATTCTACAAATTGCTCGGTCCAAGAATATGAAGACAGGTTGAGAATCAGCTTATTGATTGATTACGTGTTTCATCCTGAACATATTTTTCAGTCATCATTATTCATAATGTAAAATTTTTGTAAAACTGGCCTAATTCTTTGTCAAGAGACATTGAAGGTGATTATTTTATCCCACGATCTCAGCCAAAAACTGTTTAATACATATTTCTCACCTGTCTGAAAGATCGACGTAGATGACTCGCACAATGCAATTGAATTATCTGTAAAGATTTTATCATCGGAAATTTTGCATAAGAATCATATTGTAGCTGAATTTTATGTGAATTTCTCCACTTATGCAAAAACGTTGAATTTATTGAACTAGTCTGCTCTTTTGAAATCTTGTAAATATATTTTTTCATGTGCAATACACAAATTATTTTATTCCATATAATTCACGGCATATCAGTTGATGATTTCATACATGTATATGTGTTAGGCAACATTCTATACAGATTGAAGGTAACAAGAGCTGCAGGAGAGGAAGATACAGAAATATTTCGATTTCGTTTCGTACTTAGATTTTATATAATTTGCCCTGTTACTATATGTTTGGGACAAATCTTGAAACTGAAATTTGACCCACTTCTAGTTGTTGTCCAATTGACTTAAATTTTGGCAATGTATTTATAAATCTTGTGACAATGCATTATAATGGCTCCAATATGGTAGACGAGTTTTGTGATTATGGACCAATTCAATTCTAAATTGTTATGTGAGGCTTTTCGGGGTCGGAGATTAGGAATTTTTTGTAAAAATTCATAAGTTAAATATGACGGCTTTGATATGGCGGAGGAGTTTTATGATTATGTTCGGATTCGTTTTTAAATTGGTATGAGGAAATTTTCGGGGTCGGAGATTGTGATTTTTTTTGTCATAATTCAGTACGGCCTCTCTACTATGGCGAACGAGGTAGTGGGTTGATCCTCAAAGTGCATGTATAATCCTACTTCTATTCGAGAGGATAGCTCGAACGGTAGAGCGCGTGGGTCATCGATTTTTCGAGCCAAGCAACGCTATGCGAAGTTATGGTTTGGATGGAGACTTACGGATGACCTCCTTTCGAGACCTATTAATTCTCCTCGGATCGTACTAGGAATCGCACGTTAAAAGGTAAGACCTCGTTAATCCTTAGCTCGCACAAGTTTTGACTTTTGAGGGCTCCCGTTCGTAGGGGGGCGACAGCAGCTTAACGGAAAAAACAATTTTAAACAATTTTAACACTTTAACTTCTAACATTGGTTTCTAGAGAGTTTATTTACACGGAAACAGAAACGTAATCAAGACTTATTATTGGAAAAAATGTACTCCAAAGTTTAAAATCAAGCAATCGTATTATAAAGGTATACCGATCCAACATCCAATAAAGCTACTAATATATCATTGTCTAACAGTTAAAAACAACTTGATATTAACAGTAATTACCCCAATGATCATATTTTTCCGCTTGTATAACACACTATTACTGAGTATTATTATACATGTAGGTAATGTAGAATTGACTCAAATTGCATACAGTCAACGTTATAAAATTAAAATTATTAACTCATTCGGCAAATTTATCTCATAATGATTAGGTATCTTGATTTTCCTAATGATCATTCATTACTTGATGACATTAATGAGTCAGTTGATTTAGGCGTGGGAATATTACAAGTTTGTTACAAACTATGTAAATGGACTCAGAAACGCGAGAAAATGAAGACTTGGTGAACAGTATTCCTTATAGAGCAAACAGTTTATTTTTATATAATATAATGTGACAGAGGACGTTTTATCGTTTTGTGCACTGTCTTTATAGCAGAAAATATGTTTCTACTATAGTACTAGTACCCTTCTTATAAAATACTTCAGAAACTACTGAAATATATAGACTGACTGACCCGTAGAGTTCAGTCCTCACATCCATATGCCGTCACTTTGGAGACATGCCGCACATCTGTTTTCCAGGCCTCCTTTTTCCATCGAACGGCTAAGTTTTGGAACTCGCTTCCTCGGGAGGTGTTCCCTGTGGCATACAGCCTTCAGAAATTCAAGAAGAACACCAATTCTACTTTCACCCGGCTCTCACGATATTCTCTGAACAATACAGGATTTTCCTTTTCGTGGGAACCAGAACCTCGCCCGCGCGGTGTAGTGTTCACTAAACCAATGGCCCAGAACCGTTTTGCGGTATAGCGAAAGCTGTACTAAAAACCAACACCAAATCATGGATCCAACAGAAATCTCAAGAATGGTGGAACGATTCACCAGGAATGAGACAGGCCATAGAGTTTATCAAAAAACCGTTGCCAACATTCACAGAATATCTACTAAACCAGAGAAGGAGCAATACTAGAATAATAGTAGGACTCCTCACAGGGCATTGTAGGCTCAACAAACATATGAGTAATATTGGTCTGGCAGAAGAAATGCTATGCAGGTTCTGTCAGAAAGAAGAGGAAACATCGGCACACATACTATGCCACTGTGAGGGCTTGTCAAGGCTAAGGTTTCTAAGACTGGGAGAAGAAAAACCAAAAGCTCCCTGATACATGGGAATTCTGAAAACTGCCCTCTGGAGTCTCGTGACGAAGACAGGGTTAGATAAAGAACTCTAAACGATTTCGAGGGCGAACACAATAGATCTGAAAAGATCGCGGTGTTGATGCTTATGGCACGGTAGCCCCAAACTAATCTATTCTAAACCAAGAGCATCATCTCAACTTCTATCTCCCAACCAACAATACCTGCAACTGCGTGATTACTAAAATCACCAAAGCAGATAAAAGCAGGCAAAACCCAGAAATTAATCTATAGGTGGTCCAAATGTTTTAATGAATTGTGAAGAAAGCCCTGTAGGAACTTTGCACGAAAATTCATTATATGTAATTCAACGTTCGTTGTGGTATTAGCAAGGAAAGTTTTTGATGAATTATTTCACCCAATTTCCCATTGTATAGGATTATTGCAATGAGCAGTTTTGGTAAGGCAGGACATCTTGATTATTTTATTATTCATGAAATATATGTTCTCGCAAAAGTATTTTTACTTTTCTTTAATGAATGTTGGTTATACTTGGAATGTTTCTTTTTATTTTCAACTGACACGACACTGGATTTCCAACTCCACTTCACGTCACGTTACCCTTAAACATAGATGAAAATGTTTTTGGACATATTTTCCACAGTAATCTCACCTTTAAGAAGTCTCGAAGCCACATAACCTCTGGTTTTGGATCACCTATCACTTCACAAAGAATGGTGACGTCATCTCCCTCGAAGGCATCTGTTGATCTTGGTTTCTTGAGGAACTTGGGCTCTTTGGAATATCTGAAATTTTTTATGTTATTATGTTATGACGGTATGGTTTATTTCAATAGTGTGTTTGAATTCCTTGGATCGCTTTACCGGGAGAATCTGAGAGATAGCACCCCGCCTATTTTCAATGGAATTAATCCGATTGAAATCAGAAAAAATTTAAGGGAAGAGTGTTTTTTTTTTAGGATGGAAATGAATTATGTAGTACTTTCGATTTCACCGGAAATTATAATAATTTCAGTTTTTCATATGGAACACCGTGTATTTAATGAGTTGAATTTTTTTTATTACATTTTTAGTTATGATGATTTTCCGTTCTTTAACGATGCAATGTTGTTCGCGAAAATGATATTAGCATTTTCATAACAATACTTTGGAAGGCGCGTCCCAGATGGCGGATAGGGAACTACCGGGGCTTTTACAGCGAAAGCCATAAGCAGGGTGCATCGCCGCGCAACAACTCACGACTCAAACTGTAAAGCGCTTGTAATGCACCGATCCGTGGGACACCTAGTGTCCGACAGTATGTGACACAGGGGGCGCGGGAGACTCTAAAACCCCCCTATCTGTATTGTACGCGTCAAAGGGATGAATGGTTGATGTGTACTCAACCACTTTTCAGACGCGACTAGTATAATTTTTGGAAATATAACCAACTACAAAGCAGTGTTTCACAAAATGTCGATTCAATTCATATGACATTTATTCATTTTCGAGAAGGCCTATTATACCCCCCCCCCAGAATATTTTAACGACCAATGACCAATTTCAATGTGCCCGTAAATTTTTGAGTATAGTTAGTTTTTATCTAAAAGTAATTTTTCTCTTACATCAATTTTTTTAACTTTTTGCTCGTTTATGTGAGTTTTGTAAGTTCTGTGTTTCATAAATACATTTATACATAAAAAAGTAGAAAAAAATATTACATTTATATTCTTATTTTATTATATTTTAATGTGTCTGTGAATGCGTATAATATATATATAGAGTTAGTTATTTTTTTGTAAAACTAAAATTTTTATATATTATACTTAATTATTATTATAATTAATTATATTTGAAATTACCAATTTACAAGCCCCGTGTTTTTGAGCAGGCATTATATAGAGTAGGTATGAAGTGCTCAACAGAGTAGGTATTGGTCGTCAGGTGGAGAGTGGTTTTCTAAATGAGTGTTCCATTATTTTGTCTAGATCTCTTGCGAAGTCTAGTCTACCCCCGAAAACCAGCTGACCTTCATTATTGATTTCCATCTCACCTTTCGACAACTATTATCGAAAAATTGTGTTTTGTTTTCCACCATTATTTATGAAAATTTTGCAGTTCTTTCTGTTTTCTTCATCATCGTATTCAAGGAATAAAATCCTGATAAATGACGCAAAAATGTATCTCACGATATCAGCCCCCAGTATGAACAGGATTAACAAAAAATAATGATATTTAGCGTCCCTTCAGCTACCGCCAGGTCCAATACTCGAAATTTTAAAATTTCCATTCAAAGATAGACTACGAAATATTACTGATGAATGCGAGGCTTTCAGACATCTCAATAATAATATACAACTCACGTAATGTCAGTTCGAATAATTGGTGGTTTATCTTGCTGTGATGCTGATTTGTCTGTCACTTCAACTCTAGCACTACTTTCTGCTCGTCCTATTTCGTTGCTTGCAATGCAAGTGTATACTCCAGCATCTCGTTTTGTTACGCTGGCAATCGACAACTCGAGAGTTCCGTCGTATGACAGTGTCATAATGGATCGTCTGGAGGGTCTGAGTCGAATCTGAAAGAAAATTGAATCAAACTAGATGTTTGAAGGTTAAAAACATTTTCATAAAATAGTTATTTTTGTTTCTAGTGCGCGAAATGCTACTTTGGTGATCGAGAACTGATTTTTTTTTAACGAGGCACAGTCGAATTAGAAAACGTTGAGATCAGTATTTCGCGCACGAGATGCACACACAATTTTTTCTACAAACGTCAAAAAATATTGTTCCAAAATGAGTAATATGCTTAGCTTAATATAAAAAATAATAATTAGGTAGTGTCAAATTTTGCCACAATGGGCTCATTCAGTATAATTTAGTTCTTGGTTCAAAAGTATATATTTTCAAAGTGAATCATCTCCTGAGTATCCCACAAAATTTTCCGGTTTATACGCCAATGAACAACTGAGCAAGAGCAACTGAAAATGTGAAAGGTTTTTTGACTAGTTTGGAGATTATTAATCGCCTCTATCTTCGTAGTTTGTTTCATTTGCTGGTTTGAGAACACCACGTGTAACGCATTTGTGAATTGTTTTGTTTTTTAAATAATTTAAAAATGTAGGACCACTATGATGTGTTCATTAGAAGACAGCTTTATTAAAGCTTATTCGGGTAATTCCAGTTTTGTAGAAGTATTCCAGACAAAGGAGAATCTTATGTATTTATAGAAGTATTTAACAAAATTTGTTTTTCCTTTTTTTTTGAACAAACAGTCAAGCTTTAGATGGTACAGCTCCATTTATACTGTTATCAAACTTTCGAAAACTTTTCACTCGAGTGTCTAATGTTTTAGAACTTGCCGTAACGTACGTTACATTTTACACTTTGAGGAATTAACAGAACAGAAGCATCGAGAATATTATACATTTTTCTACCTTATATTCTATAAGTTTCCAGAAAATTTCACCCGTCACCGAACTTTCCAGAGCCCCTTTTCTAGATGCGTTCAGAACATTCTAAAGTTTTCGAAATTTTAACCCCTTTTTCCTCCTAGTGACCTATATCCCTTTCGAATATTTCACTCAAGTGCATTTTTAATTCGTTCCTGAACTTTTCCGAGCCTCTGTTATGGTTCATTTATACTTTATATGAATACATTTACTTTTTATGAATCTCCGACGACATTCTAGACTTTTCTCTCGTATACCTTATGCCTTCTTTCTGGAAACTAATTATTCGAGAACTTCATTCGAGTGTCTTTTCCAATACGCTCTAGAACTGCATTGGAAAAAGAAAAGTGGGGTTTTTACGTTTTTCCGGTAAATTTTTCATTTTTTTATGGGAACCTTATATATAATAATATATATATATATATATAATATTGGTCCTATATTTTTCGCTTAGCAACACATTTATTTTAATTTAGAAACTCATTTTTATTATACATGGTGTTTCCGAAAATAGAGTGATCAAAAAAATGGGTTGTTATAAAGAACATAATGTAAAAATAAATGGCAAAAATTTTAGTTTTCGAAGCAATCAAAAATTTTCGAGATTATTGTATTTTATAAAATTGCATTCAGTTACTTTTGTTAGGGAGGCATTTGATTGATTCTCTAGGTCACAGCGCGCCTGCTCGCTGGCAGTGTTTCAGCGCGGTTTGCGTATAGTACACTTCTGATCAGTGATTGCCAAAAAATTTTGAAATCTCTAAAATTCATTATCTACCTAAATATATTTCTTTGTCATCTTCTATAGAAGATTACTCACCCCGTCCTTGTACCACATCAATCCCACCCTTGGGTAAGCTTCCACTCTACCGGTTATTCTCAACTCTCCGCCTTCTTGTATCGTCGATACTGATGGTTCCAGCCAGTTGTAGAATTCGGGGGAGATGTAGGCCTTGATACCTTTGTCCACTGCTAGATTGCATCTGCAGGAAACTGAACCGAAACTATTTTGGGCAGTAATACTGTAAGATCCTGTATCATCCAAGTGGGTTTTGCTTATTTCCAGTGTCTGGAAATTGTCGTCTGTAGAGAATTCATGTCGATCTGGAAGGATATTAAGTATGTTTTATTATTCTGTCGGTTTCAAGGAATAATGAAACAATGAAAGAAAAGAATCACCCATTCCTATAAATTGATAAGCATATAATCAAATAGAAATAAGCATAAGATAAAAGGAAAAGTAAGGCACTCCTTATAGAAGATGAGGAGTAACTCAACTATATGATATTCAGTAACTTCGCTGTTATTCTAAATTTAGTTGTTTTTTCACCCATCACAATATATTAAACGTCAGTGTGAATCAAAGCAGAAAACAAAACTGTAAAATAATAACACTTTCTGATTCTGAAAAATTGTGTAAATTAGTGAAAATGAATAGTAGTTCAGACAATGATAAAAAATTTACGAATACAAATTTAAGTACCAATCTTGCAAGAAGAAACCAGTAGTGTTTCTTTAAGTTTCTCAATTACAAAGTCAAGACACAGGGAAAGTACTATAGATTGTTTACTACTAGAAAAAGAGTAAAAATTCAAAAACCTAACAGAAAATTTCTTGGTGAAGGTGAGTTTATCGGGATCCACCTTAAAATAAAAAAAAGTGTTGCGTTACTTTTTTTACGTTTTGTGGCATCGAATGTCATTTTATAAAGCATAAATGTCGGCTCTAACAGATTGGTGAGTAAATTCTGATCCCTTTATTATAGATTTGTAACCTAGTGATTATGTCAGTTTGAAAATATTAGTATCGTTTCAGGAATCCTGCCGTAACCAGAGCTATTATTGTAGGGCTACATCATCAATTAATTTATTGGAATACCAGAAATAAACCCTGAACTTGGAAGTATTTCTTGGAAGTTCCATTATATGAAATGATTTTCTAAGTGTATTGAAGTTATCGACTTCACACATATCAACATTTTATCATCAGGAGGAAATAATACAGAAATATTCAGAAACAGAGGATTATTTTCCTTTTATACTCAAGTCATATCTGATTCCAAATGCATATTTTAAGATGTTCTGCGCCTTTCGCCTCGTTCAGTGGCGCAGCCAGGATTTCAGTTTGGAGCGCAGAACATATAATTTATCAGTTACAAGATCTTTTATTTCCTTAGCCGGATGTTATGAATAACGTAGTCATTTGGTGGTAAAGCACCCCTGGCTGCCCAATGATCTTCACCTTGCTCAACTCACGATTCGAGGATAATTGCCAATTCAAACATCAGAGCTGGATTCGAACGACGAGCATTTGAGAAATACGTTCGTCGCTGTTGATGACTATGCAATTAAAAATTACCGGATAACACCCCTGGCTAATTCTTGGTGCATGGAAATTGAACACCAAAATTTTGCGAAGAGTAATTCTTTGGTCTGATCGCAGTGGTCGGTGTACAAAACGAGAAGCCGAAAACGCATTAAGTACTCGGATGTACGAAACGAAAATATTTCCGGTAAATTTGCTAGGGTGTAATAAACGCGGTTGTACGAAACCAGAAAACACCATATTAATAACCGAATGTTTTTTCTCAGAAATTGCATTCTTCTGATGGCTTCTATCAGAAGAATAATGTAAGTTTTTTTTTATGAATGTCAAAATATTGATTTTTAATACAATAAGCGTGCGAAGTTTGATTTATTTAACAAAATAGAAGGGATGGTGAGTTTTGATTGAGTCAGTCTGAATTTTCAGCCAAGATGAAATATTTTACAAGTGTACTCACCATCGGAGTTGATTTCTTGTCCATCTTTGTACCATTTAACTATTGGTTCAGGACTCCCAGCTATCTGGCAGGTTAACCTAACTGGATATGACATCTGAACTCTTCTGTCTCTGAGCCTCATAGTGAATTGAGGGGTTATTTGCTGGGTTCTGTTGAACTCATAAATTCCACTGAAACATTTTAAGATTAAAGTAAGCTGACCCACTTCAAAACATAAAAACTTACAGTTTCAGTTTTGAATCCGCAGACAGAATTTTAGGATCTTTAACCACAGCGAGCCTCGCAAAAGTGGAAACTCTTCCTACTTTGTTGGTTGCTTCGCACATGAAACGACCAGAGTCTGTCTCCTGTAGATTTCGTATCGTTAAGGAACAAGTACTTCGCAGCTGTACTATGTTGTAACGGTCATCGTCTTCGGCAAAGAGTTCGCGGGAGTCTTTCAACCACCGGATGGTAGGAAATGGGTCGCCACGAACCTATATTGATAAAAAATTTAATAATTTTTATGACCATAAATAATAATAAATCATGGTATATCTGAATAGTTAGAGTGACGATCGGCAAATTTTTCACTGATAGGTACTCTCTCCAAACTTTCTGTATGGCTTCTTTGGACCTAGTCTACCACCGTTTGACTTCTGTGACTGTGTTGTTTCAGGAGCATTAAAAAAATAATTTATGTGTTTCCCTCGTGTTTCCTAACTATTGTACGATACTACAGAGAGTGATTCCTTAGGTCGTCAGAAAATGCCTATGTCATGTTGAAAGAGGCCATATTGAAGAGAACTTCACTCTCTGATAGAAAACGAATTAAAAAACTCCTATCCATTGAGGAGTAAGGAGATCAAAAACCATCCCAACTACTAAGAAGAGTGCAACCACTTCTTGGCAACCAGGCTAGTTCTGTGACAAATCAATACTGAGAGAAATCTTTCTTCAAAGACTTCCCACAATGGTTAAGATGATTTTAACCACCAATTTATAGAGAATATTCGATTTTTATTGAGAATTCTCTATAAGAAAATGAAAAGATGTGAATTGTAGAAAACGTCAAAAAGTTATATTGGTTTCTTAGTGACAATTCAAGTATGATTTTACCTACAGTATGTTAACAAAATGTAAGATACTACAAACCCATCAGGGCCTGGAGCAGCAGAGTTCTTATTTTTTTTTATTAATAACACCACAAGGTTGAAGCACTGGTGAAATAATTCAACCTTGCTTCATTAGACCTTTTGCTTGAGATACTGTCAAGTTGTGTCGAACTGAACGTGCAGATAGTTTCTTCCCAGCTCAATGTTTATTTAATATAGCTTCAAGTGATACGTTTGTACCACCGCTAATTCGTGAAGATGCATATTCACTAGAGCATTCGTTCCGCATGAGCACCGAATGAGCACATGTACTGCTCGATTCAAGCTCAGGCTGCGTCCTGCTGCGTAATGTAAACACGCATTCTATTTGTCCTTAAATCAGCGCCCACACTATCCGAGCATTTGCTCGTTCGGTGCTCAGGCGGAACAAATGCTCTAGTGAATACGCACCTTAACTGATTTGAAAGTACCGAACGTGAAATAACACTAACCTGCTATTCAAAATATGGCGAAGGAACTGATGTTTATAAAATAAATATACACTGAGGTCGTAAAGTAAAGGATGAATTCATTTTCTACATATTAAACATTTTCAAGGAAAACCCTGGAACACATCGATTCCTGTTTACCTTTTCCACCCCCGTCAGAGTGATAGCAAACCTCCAACTTTTTTAAATGTCAAGTGATACCTCATATCAAACGGTATTCGATTGTCTTTACAGCCATGTACATTTTTTTAATTTCTTTCATGCATCATAAAAAAAAAATAATATTCAAATTGTTAAAAAGTATCACGTATACTATTAAATTCCTTATATATTCAATGCACCTCAATTTTTGTAAATGCATTTATTAACTCTACTGTCACGTATGGCAAAAAAAGTTGGAAATGAACAAAAAAAAACTGTTTTTGAAGCAATTATTAAAAACAGTAATAATAATAATAAAATTTTTTGTTCCTTCACCAACTGTTGTTTGTCACACATGACAATGGAGTTAAATATTTTATGTGAAAAAGTTGTGGTGCATACAGGAAATTTAGTAGTATACGTGATACTTTTTAACATTTTGAAAATATTTTTTATGACGCATAAACGAAATAAAAAAAAATAGAAATGGCTGTATTGACCTCCTACTTTATTAAAAAAAAGTGGGTGTCGCAGTCACTTTGACGGGGTGGAAGAGGAGCGACTTTTTTATGTTTCAGTGTATTTTTGAAAACATAAGTTGACGTGTTTCAGGGTTTTTTTTGAAAATTGCTAATAACATAGAAAATGAACTAATCTCTTACTTCAGGACCGCAATGTATATTTTTTTAAAACACTTCTATCGTCACCGAGCAAAGGTACATTTTGATAGATTTTATGAAAATAAGTTTCACAATATTCATACGGTTGTGCTTAAGAGAAACGGTATCAAGAATTACGTTCATCAGGTTCATCAAAAATACTAACAGTGAAACCAATTTCAATTGTGAATTTTCATTATTTTAATTTCCGCGGTACGCTCATGTTGAGTGCCTTATCACTGGATATATTACAGACTATAATCCGTTGTCGGACAAGTGCGCAGCAAGTAATTCCGTCCAAAGCTAGGTTGGTTCCACTGTAATGATATATGTCTTATTGACTCATGCATTTTTATGGCAAATATCAATTTCATTAATAAATACCCTCATTGACTTTTCGGCCGTTCTATATATGTCAAATTAGGTGGAAATGCAGCATCACGGAAACCTAGATAGGTTGGATAAAGGCAATTCATTACTATTATTACCCCAAACAATGGAGCATTTTCTAATCTTCCATACGTTTTTCTCAATTATTGACAACGCTCATTCAATCTCCAGCAATCAGTAGTCTCTGACCATTCATGGGAATGTGACTGAACTCAAAAAAATATGCTCATATTCCTCAGATACACTATCTGTTCAACCTTATTGACTCTCTGAAATTTTTTTTTTCAGAAAGTGGAGACATACACAATACCAAAAAAAAAGTGGAATTAATTATTTAGGAAATATGTATTAAAAACAACTTACTTCACATTCCAGAGCAACATCGGATCCAATCAAAGCCTTCATCTGTCCAGATAGTATTGTGGTAAATTCTGGCAAAGTATTGGATTTCCCCAAAATGATCGTACTGCTGTGCACGCTCTCACCCCAGCCATATCGGTTTCTAGGAGTCACTCGGAATTGGTACTCTCCTTCTGGCTTCAAATTGAAAGCATCAATACTGTTCAAAGGGGTAACCCCGAGTTCTGCCCACCTACAAATTGTGTTTAATGTTATACAGACTTGCATAAAAAGACCACCTTTCCACAAAGGCGCGTTCTTTCATACTTCAATATCTCCAAACACCACTCACCGATCCGACAACGTCACGACACCGATGTCGGTGGGCACGATAAAAGTGAATGTGATGCTTTCACACTAACCGGCAAATCGGTGGCGTGTCCTTATATATATGCAAATTCGCGTCCACCGGCATAGGTGTCGGTGTCGTTGTCGGATCGGTAAGTGTGAAAACGCCCAAAGCTAAAGTAAGAGCTGAAGCTTCAGCTTCTGGAGGTGTAATTTTGATGAAAAAACGCGCGTCGAGTGAAGTTGACATATAGTTTTGCTGTTTGGGAGCTTTCAATTTCTTGAATTGCATGATGTAATGTATGAACATAATACTTAGTTCGTGAGAAATTAAACAGTAGTAAAATGTTGGTTACGTTAATTGCGGATTTCCATCATCTGGATTGCTATTAAGAACACGAATCGGTTCAGTATGTCTGATTGTTGTCAAGTGTGTTCTGATCACCTGAGTAAATGAGAGGAACTTTATAGACTTGAGGCATTTGACAGGACCACCTGTCTCCCTAATTGGCCATACATAAGCGTGGTAATGGGTAGGGGTCTTTACCGTTTGTATACTCCTAGAATTGACATGTTGTCTTAATGTTTTCCATAATTTTCTTCTTTTCTACGCTAGGTTGACTGAAAGCGTTGTTGGCTCGAGTTTTCGTTTAAACCTTTGTTCTTCCTTTTCTAATGCTGAGTTATTTAGTGAACGCATTTTTTAAAATTTGTTCTTGAATTCTCAAGCTTCGTTTTTATTGTGTCCTTTCTTTGCCAGGTATGTATAACTTGGACTTCCTTAGTATGTATGGTATTTATTTCTCTTGCAATCGAGGTTGTACGGTCTTCCTGTGCCACTTTACAAATGCCTTTCTCCACCTTCTCATCATAGGTGTTGCTGTCCATTATAACCTTTGTCTGCAGTTAGATTAGGGGTTCATTTTCCTTCTTGAGTTCTTCTACCTTCCATTTGTTAACCGACGAACCCTCAAAGATCGATAACCAGCTCCAGGGACTCCTCAACCTACAATTCAGATGAATACCTGCTTCCGATTTTGTAGTCATTACAAGGAAAGTAAATCCACAACTATCAGAAACCCGCTTTGTCAGATTTGATGTAGAAAACACATATACAAATGTACCCATAGAAGAATCGTTGGATATACTTAGAGAGAAACTCGAACACGATAACCAAATGCATGAAAGAACCAACTTCCCAGTTGATGCGATAATGGAATAGCTATAAAAATCTGCCTACGCCATTCTTGCTTTTAGGAAAAAGATCGCCTCTACGTTCAGATAGACGGACTTTCTATGAGCTCCTCATTATCAGCAAAAGTCTTCAATTTTATCTCGCACACTTAGTTCTCCCATGATACACACTAATTCCTGCCGCTTTAAAAAATATTTTTCTTACTAATCGTGCATAATCTCACGTTATATACTGTTTCAATACAGTTTTTAACAGTAGCAATAATAATTAACAATCGTCTTTTGTTTCCAGTGCCAAAAGAAAAGAGCGCGATTTCGCATTTCCGCAAGGTGTTTCACAGCCAACTCATCAAGATTTAAAAACCATTTAAGAGGTGTGCAGTTAATATTCTATCATGATACAATGTGAATGTTGATTCGGCCAAAGAATTATTAATATTGAATATTTTTTTATGAAATTTGGTATACCTCCGTTTGAGAAGGTGCCCAATCCAATGATAATTTAAAATTTTTCCTAAAAAAGTCGCTAAATACGATTTCTTGAATTTTAACCTGTAAAAATATACACAGCAGACTTTAGTTTCTAGAAAGAAAATTATATTGTATCCCATAGTACAGTTTTTTGAGCTCTACAATTCAAAAAAAGTTCTTCGAAATCGGAGAAAATCACACTGTATATTCCGAAGTGAATTAAGTTTATTGGGTTGAGTAAAGGCACAAATGGAACGACGGAACAAGAGGCAAGCGACATAACTAGCGATGTGACTTTTTGAAGTGCATATAGTAAAGAGGTAAACGACGCGATGAAGCCCGACGAAAATCGAAGAACCATAATTGATTCAACTTCGAAATTTATTAACATACGATTTTTGGCACTAGCGTGGGAGTGCACACAATCAGCAGTCTTCAGTATTACAGGGCTAGATTTGGGGGTGGGCATTCGGGGCTACAGCCCCGGGCATCTCACAATAGAGACTTCGAAAAAAAAAAATTCGACTAGTAAACCCTAGTAAGTAAACAACTTTTACATACAGTACTTTGTACAAACATATTGTTTTTTAATATAAAAAAACTTGAGAGCGCTCATTTTCTAAAATTATAGTTACCTAACCTAACCTAACCTAACAAGTGCGGAAAGTAGTACTTTTCCGCACGCGACGGCAGATGCACGAACATACAAGCCGTTAAGAGCGGAAAAGACATTTTCTGTAAGAGTTAGGTATAATATTTTTCCTACGAGTGTTTTTGTCCATCTTATTTATAAAAAAATAAGGTTTTTAATAAACAAGTTTTTATAATAATGCTACAAAATGACTAATAAGACAGAATAGTTACATAGATTATTTAGGTAGTCCTAAATATCCTCATTTCCAACAATACAAAAATCGTGCTGAAAAGTAAAAATCGTACGAAAAAGTACAACTTTCAAAACGAAAAAAAAGTAACTTTTCCGCACGCTCGTAGGAAAAAGTTATAAAAAAAGTTATAAATGAATACATTTCACTTTTTATTACTGTTAATATGACATTTATTTGTAGCGATTATTGATATTCAACGGAGGTGATCCATAAAATGCAGTAAATGTGAGATACAACTGGAAAGGTTGCTATAATAATATGAAATAATCGAAAATTTTCCCCCAATATATTTTGATATTTATTGGACATAATCGAAAAATCTGGATGTTTTCTTATCAATCTTAGAATAATGATATAGTCACAACCCATTTCAATTTTGTATTGATAGGTTGAACGGCGATTCTCTATTGAAGCTCGTTGCAAGTATAGTTCATCCATTATCAATTGCAACAACTCGTATGAATTCAAAGGAAGGACCGCGGTCTACGTGAACTTGATTGACGTGAGCCAAAATGCGAAATCGTTGACAAAATTATTGTCGGTAAGGCTTCGAAACAAGTTTTTATATACTGCAAATAATAATGGATATACTATAACAAAGCCAATGTCGGGTTATCTGATAAAAAAAAAATTAAAGGTTACATGTTTTCATCCACCAATAGTTTAAAATCTGTCGCCGTTACTTTGTGCCTTCGATACCGGTCTCGTCACTAGTCACTCCGCGTGTCTTTTGTCGCGTCGTTCCACTTTAAGGTCTTCACTCACCTGGCTCCTTCGCCACCGCGTTCCCAAGAATCAATACGGTAGGCCAGTGTCGGGGTGGTACCGAGTTGTTCAGGTTTCTCCCAGGACAGACTGAGCCAGTTCCGACCGGAGTCGGTAACCACTGGTTCACCAGGAATGCGACCAGGTACATCTGAAACATATATCATGTGCTGAATTAACCAATGATTGCGATGCGTTGAGGAGGGTTATGAAAATATGAAGTAATAGTAATAATTATCATTTTATCTCTTCAATCTTTCGATTCGGAAATTGCTTCTGTTTGTTGCTCAGAAAATAAATTGAAATATGACGAAGGAGAGCGACTAAATGCGAGACAGGACTCAAGACTTGTTGAAATGAAAAAAAAAAAAAAAGGTTTAACGCTGAGAAAGTAGTAATTGAGAAGTAAGAAAGTGGCAGAGACAAACAAAGGGTGAAAAAACTGAAGTAAAAAAGATAATGTATGGTAATGAATTGAAAAAAAGTTCAGAAAGTGGAAGTTAGAAAAAGTGATGGTGGAAAAAATATGAAAGAAGAGTTTGAGAAGGATCAAAACAAAAAAAATGAAGGCGAAGAATGAAAAAGACGTAGCACAAAAGACTATTAGTGATAGAGGAAGTAAAAGGAAAAAGTGTGAGAAATCAAGCGAACAAGAAAAAAACACATATTACCAAAAAAAGAAAAGGAAAATTAAAAAGTATACACAAAAAAGGAAATAATAATGATGGTAAAAAAGCGGAAGATATATTGATGACAGTTGAAGGAATGAGTAAAACAGAATAAAAAATATAGGTTAAGAACTGCGGGGAAGGGAAAAGAGTAAAGGCGAGAAACATATTTGTGTAGTGATAAATGGGTGATAGAGGAAGAGAGGCAAAACAGAGATTCATGGGATGAATTCAAAATATTCTTCATGTCCAAATTCACTAATTTTTGCATTTGTGAATAATGATATATTACAGCAATATTTCACTTTTTGAAAAGTTCTGAATTCAGTCTGCAACATATCGGGGCACTCAATTATTTAAACCTTAATTTCAATTCTACAGTGCGGCTTTTTATAGTCCCCCTTTTATAGTCCCTGTTAACTCTTGAACGGTTCGATGTGCAAACTTGGAAAAACTCATTTAGGGGGTATCAAAGATTCAAATTTTTGAAATCGAGACATGATGATTGGTCGATAGAGATCTTTGAGGGAGGGGGGCATATCAATCAAAAATTTCAAATAGCATAAATTTTAACGGTTGATGTGAAATAATTGTAGAGGGTCGGTTAGATCGTGTAAATGTTGGAGTCTGATAAAATCTAATTTTATTGTTTCATATTTGGAACGAAAACTTTTTAATTAAATAAGAAACTATAACTCGAAATAGTTTTGAAATTTTTGAAAGTCACACTTGTACCCCTCCACTTAATCCAAATCGATTCACACCAGGTTGTTTCCATATAATGTCTAGTTCTCAAATTATAAATAGTGACTCATCGTACATTTTCAGGTTTTTACGGGATTTGAAAGTGCAGGGAGGATGTAAGAAAGTGGCAAAATAAAACTTGATTTGAATCTTGTACCTGCTTGATTTCTGTTCTATTTCTCGATCTGCTTTATATGAATTATGAACCGTACAGCCTATGAGTCCCTATCTACAATTTAGGAACTAGACTATAGTGTTGAATTTTAATTTAATTTTATGTTTTGATTCTGTGATGTTCTAATTACCGTGTATACGAAATATTATCATTACCCCGTATATGAGGAATGTGATTTTAGACCAGTTGTGAAATAAAAAAGAAAAAGTTGGCAATAAAAAAAAGGAAACTAAAGAACTTGTAAAAATCGTTATTTAGAACCACTAAAGTTAAAAAAGGTTCATGTTGTTAAATTTCATTTTACCGAAAAAACTCTATATGTGAACGATAGAACACGACCGACAACCTAATGTTTTTAGATTATCGTATTATCACAGTAGTCGTGGAATTCTGATAAAACTGTTGAATGTACCTAATAACGAGGGTCCTGGCATTATCACCGAAATGCAAATGTTCCACTACAGCCAAGATATTCTGAGAGAAAAATTTCAATATGTATTAAAAGATCAGAAAATATTTGAAAAAATGTCCTTTCTTTCCGAACTTCTAGTTAAAACCTGTATATCAGTATAAAATCAAATTCCGTGGATGTTTCCAAGTAACTGTTTTCGATGTCATGCCATTTCTCCTACTTTTTGCCACGTGATATGTGTCAAAATAGATTTTTAGGTTTTCGGACGATTACCTATGGAAAATTATGATACTTCAATAGTAAAGTTTTTTTCCCATAACCATATGGGAAAAAAACCAAGGTATATACTTTATGGCGGGCACTGTATGTATCCAACTCACAGTGTGAAAAATATATACTCATAAATATATAAAATAGTTATACTGAAGCAGGAATCAGTACCCTCTTTGGACCATATGCAACGATTTTAGACTAGTGAGACACGTCTCACTTAGATATGGGAAAGAAAAAACTGGGTTTTACTCCTGCCTCAGTTTTCAACTCACCAAAATCCTGGAAATTCCTTCAGTAAATGTTGAAAATAATCGCTCATACATGAAAAATGAAGTATGTGATTTCAAGCTTGAGGTTTGCACTCCACAATAGTGTTATTAAACATATGTATATGCAGGTTATGAATAAGCTATTATTTTGTGTGAATTTTTTTGTCAATCTCAACGTGTCAATAATGGACCAAAATATCTATTTTCAAATCCTATCATCGAGTAATTTGAAGAACACTCAGCGTGAAGTAGTGTTTGCTTGAAGAATATCAAAAATATACGGTTACTTATATAACCAACACTAAATCCATCGTTAACTTGAGAAAATCAGTTTTTGTATGCTGTGCCTCCTTTATCAATTCATCGTTAAGAACTAGGAGAAATCCATCAACCTTCACTGGTCTTTAATTTTAGATAATCTTATGTTGATACAAGTTTCCTAAAAAGTCATGATGCATGTTGGATACAGTAGAAGTTTTGAGTCGATTCTTGCTCAAATCTCCATCACTTTGATGTCATCAGTGACGCAGTTTTGGTGTTTTGGATTTTTGTTGTGAGTGATAGAAACTAAGTAATAATCTATTTGAACATATTTTTATTGATGACAAATGAAATATAGAAATTATTGAATTTAGAACCGTATAAATCATTACCGTGTTGAAAAATTTCAGTGGATGATGAAGAAAAAATGTGATAGAATGAAAAATGATGCCAGAGATTGTACTATTTATGTATCTCAACCATTTGTTGTTCAGATAGAGGGTAACCTAAAAAGTTTTTAATGACTTGTGAAAATTGGTGGTTCTATAGATTTCCAGTGCTCTTTTCAAATTTTCACTTCGTATCTTTGCCGCTCGCGTCGCCATAATCAAAAAATTACCCCCAACTAATGCCTCATACCAAAATTTATCTTCACTTATACTGGGTGTCCACGGAAAGCGGCTCTCCCATATAACTTTTATGGTTTTGCAGCTAGTGAAAAAAAAAATAGTAATAGGTAATTATTTAAAAGATAAATTTCACCCAGCAAATGCATTTTGATCTAAAACAGTAAAGTTGCATTCTTCCCAAAAATGCAGTTTTCTGTGTCAAGCAAATTCTTCAAATTCCATTTCAATAACTTCAAAAACAAAAAAGGATTAGGGGCAAGCCACCTTCAGAGGACACCCGGTATATAATTCATTATACACTATTCTAATAATATTAAGTATAGTATTAGTCGCAATAAAATAATGCTCTTTTTTCCAGCTCGACCAGCCTCCATGTTGCCATTTGGTAAAACTAAGCAAAGCAAATTTAAAAATTCAATTCTACTTAGCAGACACATACATTTTGATCTAAAATAATAGTTGTATTTTTTGAATTCACTAGTAAGGTTAGGGATTTACCAATTTTTGATGACAAAAAGCTCAAAGTAACACATGGTTTTACTAGGTTCGTTATATGGAATCAAAATAAGAATATTAGATATTCCATTACTCAATTGAATGTTTATGTCACTTTCGGCTGAACCAAAAATTGCATAAAGTTGAGTTACTCCTTAAAAAATGCAGTTTCAAGCCGCTTACAAAACTTCAAATTTTAATCCATATCTTTTAAAATACAATGTTATAAGGATGAGCCACCTTCCTCGGACACCCGGTATACAAGCTATAAATCTTGGGAATTTGTTAACTTACCTCCTCTGCAATATCTCTCATAGAACATTTCCTGATCGCGCCTTGTAGGGGTAACAGATCGGGCCCTATTCCTTAAACGCACCGTGAAAAATGCCCTGTCGCACCCATATCGATTTTTCGCTAGGATGCAATACGTTCCGACATCTTCAGCTGTAGCTCTCTTGAGGGTGAATCTCGTGTAATCATCTGATTTTTCCTGCATTGATCTCATACTATTCGTGATATCCTTTAGTCCTTTCATCCATATTACTGAAAAATCACACGGTATGAATTCTTATTTCCTTGTCTGTGAATATTGGCCGTTTGCACGGATTGTATTTGAGTTGTAGTTGAAATTGAATACAAAATTAATTTAGGGCAATAATTTATGCATCACTGTCATTATCATAGTCCTAATCATAGTCACTGTCTTAATCATAAAATCAATTTTAACTGTACATTTCAGTTCTTATTATTATGATTGAGACTAAAATTGCATAAATGCTCTCACTCAAATGTACAGTTTCAATTTAATTTTAAGATTAAGACAGTGACTGTGATTAGGACTATGATTATGACAGTGGTGCATAAATTGAGCCTTAGTTAAGCCAAATTATAACACAAGTTGCTGCAAACGGCAGTAAAGCTGTCACTAATCGAGTCCAAGACAGTGAATATGACCATGAGTCTAAGGCGACATGAAAATCAATAATTGCTCAGGTTTTAAATTCCTTGGCGTTCACATTGACCCAAATTTCACTTGCAGCAGCCACGTCGACATATTTGCAAAGATGTTCTCCAACAATACCTTTCTCCTAAGGAAACTCAATGGTGTAGCAACATCTGATTTACAGTGAAACCAACCTATCTGAATAGGTGAAATTGCGCGTACGTTATTGTTGAGTGCCTTATCTCTGAATATAATATTACGGACTATAACCACGTTTTCAGCTAGATTGGTTTTACTGAATGTTGGCAATAAGTCGCTAGGCAACTTTTGCTTGAGAGTACCTTTGTCATAATCACACAATTTTCAGCCTACAAATATGTTTATATTCTAACTGATCTTTCCTATAGAGCAGATGCTGAAAAAAATATCAAATATAGGATATTAGGAATGATTGTGTATGTTTACAAATATAAAAAAATCACCTAAACAGCGGCATTCATAACAATACAAATGAAAAAACAATATTCATATTGGTTTTCTCAGAAGGAAATATTCAAGGATTGACCCAAATTAATATGGTAATACATTCCAAAATCAATCAAATCATAACCTCCGTAACTATAACCATAACCATAACCATAATAACCCTCCGTAAAATTATCTTCTACGATAAAAGTGTGCTCAAGCAAAGCATTTTTAACAGAGATTTGGAGTTTGTAAAAATCAACTAGATGAATTGAAATTTCAATAAAAATCTGTCAAGGACGGTCACAAAAAATAACGCTCGCCAGAAAACCCAATTAAGGTTGGTGTACCTGAAAAGTCAACTGAGTTTTGTTATCTAGGAACGGGTCATGCTATCACATTCATTAACATTGATTGAGACCCCTATAGCTGGTACATTAGGTGCATGTTCATGACACATACACAGATTGCTACATAATGAGTATCCGAGATATCTTGTCGTATTCACACACTTGATAACGATAGTAGATGTGAACTGTTGAAACGTCGTGACTCAATCACATGCAGAGATTTAATTTTCTTTGTTTCTAGGCAATGTCCAAAAGAATTCTACTCAAACAAGCATTTATTCACACAATTTGAAGCAAGAGGACCATACCCAACCAAACATGTGAATGTAAGTATCCAATACATAGGCTGAGTGCAACTAAGAAAAGGGGATTGTAATCCCATCAAGTGTTTCAACAAATTGTCAGGAGTCAAAATTATCAATAACCCTATTGCATAATAAACAAGACATCTACAATGGCATTTTGAAAGTAAAAAACAAATAGAAAACATCATTATTTGTTAAAAAAATGTCATCAACTTAAGCTCATCTTGAAACTTACCTAGCCTGTATTGGACATACTGAGTGATTTTCACGTTCTTGAAAAACGCATTTTTCAAAATTAGAAAAATCCCCAAAGTTACCTTTTTCTGAAATCAAACATTTGGATATTTCTAGTAATTCATTGGCAGAGATAGATTAGATTAGGTATTTGCCAAAAAAGTGCCTTGCAACAAAAACCTTTTCGCACAAAATTTAATCTTGAATGAATTCTATAAAATATAAAGGAATAATAAATGACAGTTTTCAATAGTTTTACCAATCATCATATCGCTGAGGTATTCTTGAAAAATGTCATCCAAAATCTTCCTTATTTTCTGAAAATTATAACTTTTGAGATTTTGCTTATTTTGAAAAATGTGTTTTCTTAAGAAACTGAAAATCACTCAGTATATCTGAAAGAGGCTAAGTAGGTTTCAAAATGAGCCCAAGTTGATGAAAATTTTTGTTTTTTTTTTAAATCACAAATACTTAAAGATTATTTCAATTTATGCGTACTTTTTGAATGTCCCTGTATAAGATGATACATACTAATGGAACCACGCAAAGTAAGAGAATTTTCACACATGTAAGTGTTTGTGTATTGTATTGTAATTATTTCTCAAAATAATGAGTTTATTACTATTGTTATCATTTTAATACCCGTTATACATCCATCCATCCATCCTCGCTTGAACCATCGCTGCTAGACCACTGAAAATTGAAGAAAACATCTGATTGTGAGTTATATGCTTCTTTTGGAAATGATCTCGAGTATACAGGGTGCTTTATAAATCCGGAGAACAAGATTTAAATACATATTCCTGTATATTTCACAATCTGCTTCATATGGGTGTCACACATCATTTTGATTATCAGGTATCAAATGTAACGTTGACGAGTTTGTCGCAATCTAATATAATTCAATGATAAACCATGGTTGGGAAAATTTAATTCTGCCGTTGTTAAGCTGTTTATTGATGGTACTGAACAACATTATTGAGTTGAATGACGTATTTCTATTTTTGTCGTTTTTTACCAAAGATGTAATAAGATTAAACCCTTGAATAGCTTATTGGATACGATTGTATAATAATATTGTTATATACAGGGTGTTCCACTTGAACGAATTTGCTCTAGACATTTGAAAATATCAAAATATCAAAATTCGAGCGTTGTTTGAGAACAGAACAGCCTGTGTATTCTACCTGACTCCAAATATTGTGTATATATTTGCTAGTGGCTTGGATACTCGCCCACCCAGACTATTTCATTTTATACGTAATGCAGTATTGTGGAATTATTTCCTCGTCCATGATCTTTTTCGAAAATTTTGATTATAATTTTGCATTTGATTTCTGAAAAAGAAAAAGATTAATGAAACCACATGATGCAGTGAAAATTTAAGAATATACCAATGATCCATTAAAAAAAGAGGCCAAATTATTGCCACGTGTTATGGTAGTGCACTCAAAAATGATTTCGAAAGTCGTACATCAAGCGTCTAATAATTTTCAATTATTTGTTTTCTTCAATTTATATCGGCATAGTAGCAATGGCTGGTGGAAGGAAGGATGATACACTATTTTACTTAACTTCAGAACCACTAACCTGAAGGTCTGGGCTCTCCTGTCACTCTGAAAGAAACCACAACATCTTCTCCCTCGACAAGATTCAAAATCTTATCAGGCCTTGACAGGAACATTGCTGGTTTTCCATGTGGAATAGCAGACGGTTGAACTACCTGAACGTAAGCCGACGTTTCGATCCGACCTTGTGGATAGGATGCTCTACAGGTATACTTTCCCGCTTCATACTGGCTGACATCGGTGACCATCAACGTGTGAATTCCTCTCTCCGTGAAAGTTCTATGTTTAGAAGAAGCACTGGCTAACTTTGTGCTTTCTTTGAACCAAGACACTTCAGTTGGCCTACCTTTGACCTCGACTTGTAGACCCATGACTCCACCACAAGGAACGAAAGTATCAGTCAGAGCCCCCGCGAAATATGGCCTAGATAACCTAGTGGTACTGCTTTCACGGACTTCCCTCTGCTTTGTTTTTTGGTGAATATATTCCTTCTTGTTATTGAATTTGATATCGTGAGATATCTGGTCGTACCATGAATCAGTTTCAACTCTGCAAGTATATCTTCCACTATCGCCCGTATCTGGATTTTTTATAGTAAGTTTACAGACTCCATCAGTTGAATAGCTTGGTTGATGTCTAATACCGATACCCAACTCTGTATCGTCTTTGAACCAACGAACACTAGGTGTTACATTGCTTCTGAATTTACACTCTAGAGTGAGTTCATTAGCTGAAATTTTGTAATGGTCGGTTATACTCCTTGAGAACATTGGAGTTGTGGATGGGGCATCGAACTCGTCTGTTACGCTCAAGTACGCAGATGATTCACTCAATCCATTTGAATTTTCAGCAACACATGTATATTCTGCACTGTCACTCATTGCAGCTTTCAATATCTCCAAAGATGCCACATTGTTTGAGAATGCAGTGACACAGTTGCTATTTTCTACCAGATGTTGTTTATTCTTGAGCCATTTGACTTGAACAGACTCACCATCCACTACGCTACATGTTAGTTTGATTCTAGAATTGACAGTGGTGAAACGATCCAACAAATCACTAGAGAATATGGGCTTGGTTGCCAAATGTCTGGGTCTGTGATATGAATACGGTTTATAGGCATCCATTTCTTGATTCCTTGCAGCTTTCGTGGTATTCAAAGGTCTGCTCTTTTTTTCATTTCTTTTTTCTATTTTCTCGTCTACGACGTAGCGAGTTTCAATACTGGAAGAATACTCATGATTATTCAAGGCTCTTTCCTCCACTGCAGATTCTGAATCATTTTTCAGTCCAGCTCTGCAGTTGGATTCGCGTTCGATCATATCCCTATATTTTTCTTTTTGATTGAGGTTTCTGTCCCGATTTCTTGATTTGCCGATTTTGATATCAGCTTCATTTGATGATGTCTCCCCCTCTTTTGCAGACCTCATTGTCTCCCCAATTGTCTCCTTATCAGAAACGTTAATTTCAAGTTTCACAGAGTATTTTTTTGAGTTTTCTGGTCCTTTCACACCATCTGTGACCTCATATTTCAGGTCTTGTATTTCATCCTGGATGTTAATATGGTTTTTATCAGCAGAGAGTGGCACAGTCTTATCTTCAATTGTTTGACTTAATTCAACCTTGATAGACAGATCTTCGGGCTCCCTCAAAGTTTTCTTAGATTCATTGGATTCCGACCTTGATTTATCTTCATTTTGTTTTTCCAGATCCTCTTCCGTATTCTCGACATTCAGAGAATTAGATTTAGCATTTTCTACTGTGGCACCAGGAGAAATTTTTTTCTTTTTCGGAGAAGTTTTCGTTGTGACGTTCTTGCTCTTTTTAATATTTTCAGGACCTTTATCATATAACGTTCCGTTGACTTTATTCAGTTTCCTAGATGCTTCGTTTCCTTGAGATTCATCCATTTTGTAAATTTCATCATCAATAGAGGATTCTGACATTTTATTCTCCTGTTCTGAGGGTATTTCAGATGACTTGACATTTATTTTCATTTCACTATCCTTAATACTCTGTCTCTTTTTACTGCTAGATTTTTGTTCAATACTACTGTTTTCTTCATAATTGTCTTTCACAACTACATCCTCATCTGTATTTTTGTCCTCAAATGCTGGATATTTTTGCGTTTTCTTCGCGTTTATCAGTTCACTAATACTCTTATAACAAAGCGTCAATGATCCATGCATAGTTTCAAATAATTTGATGCCCTCAGTCAATTGTGTTGAATTTTGAATACTTTGATTGAGTTCTTCCAAATATAATAGTAATTCGGATTCATTACTCTCACGAGGGTTGTCATTTATTTTTCTGAAAGCCTTACTGCATTTATCGAAATAGTCAATTATTGTTAAAGTTTTAACGATTTCTTCTTTATCGTCTCCACTTCTTTCGGTTCTTATACATTCTTCAATATCCGTTAATGTTTTTTCTAATATTCCAAGGTTATTCCTGAAACTTTTGATTTGATTATCATCTCCTGATACATTTTCTTTGAACTCTTGACAAGTTTTTCTAAAATTCTTCACAAACTTCAAATCGCTTCGTTTCTCCATTACTTCGACTACAAGTTTCTTCATCAAACTTTCTATCTCATCCGAAAACAAACCCAGAGATTGTGAAAGAACCTCCATTTTTTCATTAAGAACTACCATATTGGAAGTTTCACGAAACAAATTTCGTAAATCATCCAAACTTGAGTATACTTTTGCCTCATACTTGTTCATGGTTTTCAGAGTCCTAGGGTCTCTTATGACGTCTTCTAAGAACAAAGTGAGTCCTGATAATTTGTCTCCAATATTGGTCAGTTTATTGAAGTAATCTATTGAGAAATCTTTTGAGTTGAATCCCATTTCTTTGGCAAGTTTGAGATTGGTTTGCAATTGGTTCAGTGGATTATGTAAAATAGTGACATCCAAAATAAAATCTTCTCCAATATTTTTCAATACATTTGAGATGTTATCCAAAGATTCGATAGCTTTTTCGAAACCACATACAGATTTTTCAAGATTTGTTAAAGACTTGTAATCGAGTCTCTCTTTGTAACATTCTTGTATTACTTCTTTCAGTGCGATAATTAGTTGTTTTACTTCTTGTGTGACATTCAGATTTCTGATGGTTGGGTTGGACGTAAGAGAATCTATAGAATCCAAAACATATTTCAAATTGTTGCTTGTTGTGGGTAGTTCCATGAGGAATATATCCGTATCAGTCAGAACAGAATTGGTTGTAATTATAGTTCTTGATAATATCTTCATAGGTTTTTGGAATGCCACAGAAATTGTTTCCAAGTCTTTCATCAGTTCTTCTGAGGACTTAATGTCTTCACATTGCAAATGGGTGATGATTTTGGTTATCGGCTCATTAATATCAGTAAAGGAACGAACCGAATTATGAGGAATTTTCTTCAACATTGCGCTATCTGATTTTAATTTTTCGATTTCTTTCCGTACAGAGAAAAAAGGTTCTAGAAAATATCTATTTCTCTCGTCTATTTCGGACTTCAATTCGATGGTAATTTCATTCTCTATTTTCACTAATACTTTCGAAATATTTCCCAGAGGTGCTAGAATGTGTGCTCGTATAGAATCATCATCAACAGGAATATTAAGTATGGAGTCGATCTGGTTCTTTGATTTCATTAACTGTTTCCGAAGAACGTCGAACTGATTAATACCAATTTGAGATTTTTCTAGCAGAGAGTTGATTTTGACAAATTCTATCAAAAAATCCTCGAAACATGGCACTAATTCATGAAGTTTCCTCAAAACGTTACTTTGAATCGTTGGAATTTCAGAAACCTTTGCATTCTCGATAAGAATTAAGCCCTCATCCAATTTTGCGATGGGAAGTTTCAAAGAAAATAGTCCTTGGATCTTTGCAGCTTGAAGATTTTTGTCTTTCATCCCTTTGAGTTCCTCTAGTAATTGTTTGATGGGTGATCTCAACTGCTGTATTGACTTCAAATCTCCTCTTTCCTCATGTTTTGTTTGAAGATGCTTTATATAACGATCGATTCTTTGAGAAAGAATAGCCAGTTGCTTCCGCAAATCAATACTATCATCAGCAGAGGAAGTCTCATCTAGCAAATTTTGAACTATCGCCTTCACATCTGTTAATTTTTTTTCCAGAAGTAACTTTTCATTATTGTTATGTTGAGTTTTGTTCGCCATATCAGTTGAGATAATAATATTCAGTAGATCAGATATAGGCTTTATTGTTCTTGTCAATGAGGACACAGTATGATGAGTTAATTTTCCACTGTTCAAACTAGTGATAATTTCATTCACAGGCTCGTAAGCTGAACAAAACTCTCTGAAGTCGTAGTCCAAGCATGTTTGGTTTTGGAATACACTCCTGGTATACTCGATAAAAGAACATAATGGTATTTTTACTGCATTCATATGATACTGGTACTCTTCCAATTTATTTAAATTTGTAGACAGACAATTCAAATTTAATAAAAAATCGTTAAGTGAAGATACAAATGCTGACGAATGGGTTGATTTATTAAAGTGAGAATATAACTTTTCGATTTCTCTAGTGACTGAAACAATATTTCTGTTGGTATCTTCAGCTCTGAAATCTACTGACAATTGCTTCAAGGTTGATAAAGTGACGTTCAAATTTTCCATTGCTGATCCTAGTGCTTCTAAGTCTTTGGTTAAATTAGTATTGGTCTTTATTTTCTCGTTTGCAACCTCCTGGAGCATTTTCGATAAAGTTTTTTTCATGTCGACAAAGTCACTCGAAATGGGAGTCAAGATAGGAACAGCTTCAGAAATATTTTTCTGCAGAAATTCCAGACATTCACTGAAAGTCTTTATTGATTTTTCGAAGTCGGCTATACTAGTAGCTAACTGTCTATCAACTTTAATATTTTCTTCCAGTTCAACAATAACAGCAATACAGTTTCCTAGTAGAAATCTCAAAACTTCTAAAGATTTTGCTTCAGGAATCATTTCAATAACTTTTCGAGAATTGACCTTCAAAGCTGTTAAGGAATTAAGTATTGTTGACTGTTTTCTTTTCTGTAACTTAGATTTTTCGCCAGAGTCCTTGTGACCAGAAATGATCCTTGTCAATTCTGATATCCGATCATTGAGATCTGAAAGCTTTTGAAGCTGTTCCAAGCTTATATCATCAGACGACTCGATGTTGAAATAGAAGCTTGCTTCTGGATATCCTTTCAAAGACTTGCTCACTTTCATAATAGAGTATATTTCAGTCGGTAAAGTGGTTTCTAGTTTTTGAGATTCCAAAGAATCTGACTCCTTCACTAAATGACTAATCGATTCAAAAATGTCTTTCAGTGCTTTTAGATCTTTCCTTGATTGCACTCTATGGAATTGTTTCATGCTTTCTGAAATATATTCTAGTTGTTCAGCAAATGTCGTGAAAGGAATTTTCAGCGTGACGAGACCTTTTGTTTCAGGCAAAATAGTTAATACAACTTCTGTTACATGCAGTTTGACCTTTGAAATTGCATTTATCATATCAACTAAAAGTAGCTCTGATTCTCTGTGAGTTGTCATTGTTTCTTTGCTCTTTATTATCACTGATAATAAATCCTGCAGATACCCTGATAAATTTGCAAGTTTTTTCATCTGCTCGACAGATATATCTTCCATATTTGCGAGTGACACTTCGTTTACTTTTTGTAAGGAACTCAAAAGTACCAAAAGAGTTTCGTCTATCTCAGCAATGGATACTAAACTTTTCGTGGATCCTAAGGTCTTGATATGATCCTTAATTTTTTCCAATATCTCAGCTATTTCATTCGTGAACATTTCGTCTCGCCGTGGCCCTATTCTAAAGCTCGAATCTATAATATTTTCTATATCTTTCAATTTATTTTTAACGATTTCTAGAGGAGTTTTGACTGTGTTTACTGATTTTGATTCCGAAAGATATGGAACAGTGGCATCAATTGTTTGTGACATCGACATTATAGCCTTTTTCATTTCAGGAATCAATTCTTTCAACAACTCAGGTTCACTCAGTGCTTTCCTGGTAGTGGTCGTAATCGTCGTCAAATTCTCTATTGGTGTTGATAATGTTTCAAGGTTATCATGAAGGGTACCCGATATATCCTCAGCATTTTCATCGAAGGTTTCTTCGCAGTTCTTCACCACTGCTGCTAATATAGAAATCGCTTGGTCAGCTTCAACAATTGCAACAATACCCCGCTGTGGAGATGAATTTTCTACCTCTATTTTCAATGAACTAATTTCTTGACTCAGCTTTGAGATTGTTGATGTCAGTTTTTGAATCAATTGCTTGCCTTTCATGAGTTTTTCCCTACTAGAATCTATAACATTGCTAATTTCCTTCAATTTTCCAATGAAAGATTCTAGTGGTACTCGAATGTAACTCAAGCTTTCCATCTTCGGTAATATTTCATTTATTTTGATAATTCTTTCTTCCAGTGCTGTTATTGTTGGTTTTATTTCGGAACATTGTTTATCCATCAAACTACTCATGGCTTTTCTGCCACGAACAATGATTGTCGTTAATTTTTTCAGAGGTTCCTTCAAGCCTACTAGAGTTTCAAATGCTTCGGAAGATATATCCTCCACTGTTCCTTCAGAGATTTGCTGTATATTCTGTATAGACATCGATAATGTAACCAGAGAATCATTGACATCAATCATATGCCGTATCCCATGTTGTGAGGAGAGAGAAAGTTTGCGTGTTTTTGATTTCAAAAGTTGAATTTCTCTCAGCAATTCACTTATTGGTTCGCCAATTTCTTTAATCAATAATTTATCACGCCTAAGTTCCTTCTTGGTGGTATCGTTTATATCAAAATCAATACTTTCCAACCCTCTTACAACAGCTATAAGAGGTTGTTCTAGTTTTTGTATACTTCTCACTTTTGGCAATACTTGTGAAATGAAAATTTCAACATCCTGTTTTACTGCAGCCAGTGCCCTCGTCAACTCTGGTGAGAGTTTCTGTAATGAATCAGGTGTTTGCATTGATTTTTTCATGTCAATAGCGACTACTGTTAATGTTTTGAATGGTTCTCTTAGAGCAACAACGTTTTCAAATTGCAGAGGTGTGATCTCTACCTGGATATCTACCAAGTTTCTCAAGCAGGTTGAAAGTATATCGAGGGATTCTGTCAAATCAGTAACAGACGGTATAGCACATTTTGGTGACACGGATGCTTTTTGGACTTCAGACACAAGTAATTTGAATGCTTGCCTCGATTGATCACATGCTTCGGACAGTATTTCAATAATTGCTTGATCTTTTACTGGTATAGCTGTAGTGTGAGATAATGTTTTTTCACACTTTCCTAATTTGTTCATTAGTGTTGCTAGTGGCTCTTTCAGTGTTTCCAGCATTGTAGGTTCTGTAAATATCTGTAGTACTTTACCAATATCATCCTTCAAAAGTGACACCACCTTTGTTACATTGGACATTTTCTTTTCGGTCTTATCACTTTTTTTAAGGGAACTGTCGCCAGTAACGATTGCTTTCAACATTTTCAATGATTCATTCAACTGATTCAAACTGTCGTACTGAATTTGACTGATATCTGTAACATCTTCATGTGAAACTTCATGTATGTTACAAATTGAAGCAGATAATGTGACTATTTCCTGATACGCTTCAATGATAGGAAACAGTATTGGTAGAGACATTTCTTTCATTGAAACAGAATTAATTTCTTTCTCTAATTGACATAGAGATTCCGCAATTTCTCCTAAAATTTTTTTGTCTTGCCTCAGTGCCAGAGGTTTACTGGCAACTTCTTCAATTGCTTTCAAATTTGTTATGAGTGTGTTAAGAGGTACTTTGACTGATTGCAATATTCCTGAATCTGGCAGTTCTTTAATAATTACTTCGATTTCTTCATGTACAGTTTTAATTGTAGTTTTAATTTTTGGAGAACTCTGTTTGATAGAGGCAGTTCCCTTCAATATGCCTCTATTGTTGATGATAAATGTTAATAGGTTCTTTAGCGGCTCTCTTATGTGACCTATTGATTTAAGTTTCTCTGAAAATTTTTCTGAAGAGTCATATATCAGGTGCTGCGCCTTTTGCATTATTGTAAACAGTTCGTGAATATTATTTGAAATCTGAATCGTCAACGAAGTAATTTCCTGAGGTCTTTCTTCCACATCTGACACTAAAAACTTCAGTTCTATGTCTAGTGTTTCAAGTAATTTCACAACATCTTTCAGCAATACTTTACACTGTTCCATCTCAATTTTCGTTGTGCCGTCGGCTGGTTCATCTAGCTTGCTAGCGAGTACTCGTAGGGGTGTTTCTAGAGTTTTAAAAAGCCCTATTTTCGGTAAAATGCCAATTACCTTAGGTATTTCCTCTTTGACATTCAACATTACCCTGTTCAATACTTGAATTTGTTTTCTCAGAGGTCGAGGTTTCTTAAGAACCTTTCTAATATCCACGACCACAGCGACCAAGTCACTCAACGCATCCTGCAAAGATATCATTTGTTGTAAGTGAACATCAGCAATATCTTCTGTATCCTCAAGTGAGAGCTGTTGCTGAACGTTTTTGATATACAACGAAAGATCAGATATTGCATCTGATGCTTCAACTAAAGAAGAAATTTTGATTGGTGGAGATAATAGATGATTGACTTCCATTTTCAGTAACCGCATGCCTTCATCCAAGTTGATGATTGTCTTCGACATCTCCTGACACAAAATCGTATCTTTTCTTGGTTTAATATTTTTCAAAACGGTTTGATTTGTTGGTTGCTCATTTACATTTCCAATGTCTGAAGAATGTTCTATAACCTCCAGTTTACCAAGAAGAGACACAAGCGACTCCTCAAGTATCTTCATCGGTTTTGCTGTCGGGAAAGTTTCAACAATTCTTTTGATATCTTGCTTTACTGTCAGCATTGCATTATTGAGATCTGGCAACTTTTGTTGCGTAATTTCTTGCTTGATCAGATATTCCTGCCCATCAGATGCTGATAACTTCTCTAGGCATTCTTTCAATACCAGTAGATTTCTGAATTGGGTTTCAGAAATATCTTCAATATTTTCTGATGAAGTGTTTAGTAGACTTTGAATTGCAGAAGAGAGTTCAGATATTTGATCAAATATTTCCACAATTGAACAAAAATCCTGTCGTGGTTTGACAGCAAGGTTGTCTATATCAGATTTGATTATTTCAATTTTCTTTTTCAATGTACGAACTGGTTTATCGAGCTCCGTCATCAGTGCTTTTATTAATGTTTCATTGAAGGGCACAGTTTTTCCACTGTTTTCAGCAATAGGTCTCTCGATGTTCTCTAATTTAGCAACTAGTGCTTCAAACGGCATCTCAAGCATCTTCAGGGTCTTTGTTTCTGGAAATTGTTTGACAACTCTAGTGATTTCGTGCGTTACCGCTGACATGGCATTGCAGGCTTCTGGCAGTTTCTGTTGGGTTATTTCGGACTTTTTGAGTGATTCTTTCCCATCAACTACTATTGTCAACAATTTTTCCAGGGTCCCTGTCAGTACTTTTAGATTCGCCGACTGTTCTGCTGTAATATCATCTTCCGTTTTGTCTGATGGAGCATTTTGTATATCTTGAATAGCCGTGGATAGATCGGATATTTGTTCGGACAATTCCACAATGGAACAAACACCCTGTTGTGGTTCAACGGAAAGGTTCTCCATTTCTAATTTCAAAGATTCGATTTCACTTTCCAACCGATGAATTGGCTGTGTGAGCTCCTTCATCAATGCATCATCCAGGCGCAATTTCTTTACGAACTTTTCGTTCATTGAACTCTCGATAATCTCTAATTTAGCAACAAGTGCTTCAAATGGCATCTCTAGCATCTTCAAGGTCTTTGTTTCTGGTAATTGTTTGACAACTCTAGTGATTTCGTGCTTCACCGCTGAAATGGCATTGCAGGCTTCTGGCAGTTTCTGTTGGGTTATTTCGGACTTTTTGAGAGATTCTTTACCATCAACTACTACTGCCGACAATTTCTCCAGGCTCTCTGTCAGTACTTTTAGATTCGCGAACTGTTCTGCTGTAATATCATCTTCCGTTTTGTCTGATGGAGCATTTTGTATATCTTGAATAGCCGTGGATAGATCGGATATTTGTTCGGACAATTCCACAATGGAACAAACACCCTGTTGTGGTTCAACGGAAAGGTTCTCCATTTCTAATTTCAAAGATTCGATTTCACTTTCCAACCGATGAATTGGCTGTGTGAGCTCCTTCATCAATGCATCATCCAGGCGCAATTTCTTTACGAACTTTTCGTTCATTGAACTCTCGATAATCTCTAATTTAGCAACAAGTGCTTCAAATGGCATCTCTAGCATCTTCAAGGTCTTTGTTTCTGGTAATTGTTTGACAACTCTGGTGATTTCGTGCTTCACCGCTGAAATGGCTTTGCAGGCTTCTGGCAGTTTCTGTTGGGTTATTTCGGACTTTTTGAGAGATTCTTTACCATCAACTACTACTGCCGACAATTTCTCCAGGCTCTCTGTCAGTACTTTTAGATTCGCGAACTGTTCTGCTGTAATACCATCTTCCGTTTTGTCTGATGGAGCATTTTGTATATCTTGAATAGCCGTGGATAGATCGGATATTTGTTCGGACAATTCCACAATGGAACAAACACCCTGTTGTGGTTCAACGGAAAGGTTCTCCATTTCTAATTTCAAAGATTCGATTTCACTTTCCAACCGATGAATTGGCTGTGTGAGCTCCTTCATCAATGCATCATCCAGGCGCAATTTCTTTACGAACTTTTCGTTCATTGAACTCTCGATAATCTCTAATTTAGCAACAAGTGCTTCAAATGGCATCTCTAGCATCTTCAAGGTCTTTGTTTCTGGTAATTGTTTGACAACTCTAGTGATTTCGTGCTTCACCGCTGAAATGGCATTGCAGGCTTCTGGCAGTTTCTGTTGGGTTATTTCGGACTTTTTGAGAGATTCTTTACCATCAACTACTACTGCCGACAATTTCTCCAGGCTCTCTGTCAGTACTTTTAGATTCGCGAACTGTTCTGCTGTAATACCATCTTCCGTTTTGTCTGATGGAGCATTTTGTATATCTTGAATAGCCGTGGATAGATCGGATATTTGTTCGGACAATTCCACAATGGAACAAACACCCTGTTGTGGTTCAACGGAAAGGTTCTCCATTTCTAATTTCAAAGATTCGATTTCACTTTCCAACCGATGAATTGGCTGTGTGAGCTCCTTCATCAATGCATCATCCAGGCGCAATTTCTTTACGAACTTTTCGTTCATTGAACTCTCGATAATCTCTAATTTAGCAACAAGTGCTTCAAATGGCATCTCTAGCATCTTCAAGGTCTTTGTTTCTGGTAATTGTTTGACAACTCTAGTGATTTCGTGCTTCACCGCTGAAATGGCATTGCAGGCTTCTGGCAGTTTCTGTTGGGTTATTTCGGACTTTTTGAGAGATTCTTTACCATCAACTACTACTGCCGACAATTTCTCCAGGCTCTCTGTCAGTACTTTTAGATTCGCGAACTGTTCTGCTGTAATATCATCTTCCGTTTTGTCTGATGGAGCATTTTGTATATCTTGAATAGCCGTGGATAGATCGGATATTTGTTCGGACAATTCCACAATGGAAAAAACACCCTGTTGTGGTTTAATGGAAAGGTTCTTCATTTCCAATTTCAAAGATTCGATTTCAGTTTCCAACCGATGAATTGGCTGTGAGAGCTCCTTCATCAATGCATCATCCATGCGCAATTTCTTCTCGAACTTTTCGTTCATCGAACTCTCGATATTTTCTAATTTAGCAACAAGTGCTTTAAACGGCATCTCAAGCATCTTCAGGGTCTTTGTTTCTGAAAATTGTTTGACAACTCTAGTGATTTCGTGCTTTACTGCTGAAATTGCATTGCAGGCTTCTGGCAGTTTCTGTTGGGTTATTTCGGACTTTTTGAGTGATTCCTTCCTATCAACTACTACTGCCGACAATTTTTCCAGGCTCCCTGTCAGTACTTTTAGATTCGCGAACTGTTCTGCTGTAATATCATCTTCCGTTTTGTCTGATGGAGCATTTTGTATATCTTGAATAGCCGTGGATAGATCGTATATTTGTTCGGACAATTCCACAATGGAACAAACACCCTGTCGTGGTTCAACGGAAAGGTTCTCCATTTCTAATTTCAAAGATTCGATTTCACTTTCCAACCGATGAATTGGCTGTGTGAGTTCCTTCATCAATGCATCATCCAGGCGCAATTTCTTTACGAACTTTTCGTTCATTGAACTCTCGATAATCTCTAATTTAGCAACAAGTGCTTCAAATGGCATCTCTAGCATCTTCAAGGTCTTTGTTTCTGGTAATTGTTTGACAACTCTAGTGATTTCGTGCTTCACCGCTGAAATGGCATTGCAGGCTTCTGGCAGTTTCTGTTGGGTTATTTCGGACTTTTTGAGAGATTCTTTACCATCAACTACTACTGCCGACAATTTCTCCAGGCTCTCTGTCAGTACTTTTAGATTCGCGAACTGTTCTGCTGTAATATCATCTTCCGTTTTGTCTGATGGAGCATTTTGTATATCTTGAATAGCCGTGGATAGATCGGATATTTGTTCGGACAATTCCACAATGGAACAAACACCCTGTTGTGGTTCAACGGAAAGGTTCTCCATTTCTAATTTCAAAGATTCGATTTCACTTTCCAACCGATGAATTGGCTGTGTGAGCTCCTTCATCAATGCATCATCCAGGCGCAATTTCTTTACGAACTTTTCGTTCATCGAACTCTCGATAATCTCTAATTTAGCAACAAGTGCTTCAAATGGCATCTCTAGCATCTTCAAGGTCTTTGTTTCTGGTAATTGTTTGACAACTCTAGTGATTTCGTGCTTTACTGCTGAAATTGCATTGCAGGCTTCTGGCAGTTTCTGTTGGGTTATTTCGGACTTTTTGAGTGATTCCTTACTATCAACTACTACTGCCGACAATTTCTCCAGGCTCTCTGTCAGTACTTTTAGATTCGCGAACTGTTCTGCTGTAATATCATCTTCCGTTTTGTCTGATGGAGCATTTTGTATATCTTGAATAGCCGTGGATAGATCGGATATTTGTTCGGACAATTCCACAATGGAACAAACACCCTGTCGTGGTTCAACGGAAAGGTTCTCTATTTCTAATTTCAAAGATTCGATTTCACTTTCCAACCGATGAATTGGCTGTGTGAGCTCCTTCATCAATGCATCATCCAGGCGCAATTTCTTTACGAACTTTTCGTTCATTGAACTCTCGATAATCTCTAATTTAGCAACAAGTGCTTCAAATGGCATCTCTAGCATCTTCAAGGTCTTTGTTTCTGGTAATTGTTTGACAACTCTAGTGATTTCGTGCTTTACTGCTGAAATTGCATTGCAGGCTTCTGGCAGTTTCTGTTGGGTTATTTCGGACTTTTTGAGTGATTCCTTACTATCAACTACTACTGCCGACAATTTCTCCAGGCTCTCTGTCAGTACTTTTAGATTCGCGAACTGTTCTGCTGTAATATCATCTTCCGTTTTGTCTGATGGAGCATTTTGTATATCTTGAATAGCCGTGGATAGATCGGATATTTGTTCGGACAATTCCACAATGGAACAAACACCCTGTTGTGGTTCAACGGAAAGGTTCTCCATTTCTAATTTCAAAGATTCGATTTCACTTTCCAACCGATGAATTGGCTGTGTGAGCTCCTTCATCAATGCATCATCCAGGCGCAATTTCTTTACGAACTTTTCGTTCATTGAACTCTCGATAATCTCTAATTTAGCAACAAGTGCTTCAAATGGCATCTCTAGCATCTTCAAGGTCTTTGTTTCTGGTAATTGTTTGACAACTCTAGTGATTTCGTGCTTCACCGCTGAAATGGCTTTGCAGGCTTCTGGCAGTTTCTGTTGGGTTATTTCGGACTTTTTGAGAGATTCTTTACCATCAACTACTACTGCCGACAATTTCTCCAGGCTCTCTGTCAGTACTTTTAGATTCGCGAACTGTTCTGCTGTAATACCATCTTCCGTTTTGTCTGATGGAGCATTTTGTATATCTTGAATAGCCGTGGATAGATCGGATATTTGTTCGGACAATTCCACAATGGAACAAACACCCTGTTGTGGTTCAACGGAAAGGTTCTCCATTTCTAATTTCAAAGATTCGATTTCACTTTCCAACCGATGAATTGGCTGTGTGAGCTCCTTCATCAATGCATCATCCAGGCGCAATTTCTTTACGAACTTTTCGTTCATTGAACTCTCGATAATCTCTAATTTAGCAACAAGTGCTTCAAATGGCATCTCTAGCATCTTCAAGGTCTTTGTTTCTGGTAATTGTTTGACAACTCTAGTGATTTCGTGCTTCACCGCTGAAATGGCATTGCAGGCTTCTGGCAGTTTCTGTTGGGTTATTTCGGACTTTTTGAGAGATTCTTTACCATCAACCACTACTGCCGACAATTTCTCCAGGCTCTCTGTCAGTACTTTTAGATTCGCGAACTGTTCTGCTGTAATACCATCTTCCGTTTTGTCTGATGGAGCATTTTGTATATCTTGAATAGCCGTGGATAGATCGGATATTTGTTCGGACAATTCCACAATGGAACAAACACCCTGTTGTGGTTCAACGGAAAGGTTCTCCATTTCTAATTTCAAAGATTCGATTTCACTTTCCAACCGATGAATTGGCTGTGTGAGCTCCTTCATCAATGCATCATCCAGGCGCAATTTCTTTACGAACTTTTCGTTCATTGAACTCTCGATAATCTCTAATTTAGCAACAAGTGCTTCAAATGGCATCTCTAGCATCTTCAAGGTCTTTGTTTCTGGTAATTGTTTGACAACTCTAGTGATTTCGTGCTTCACCGCTGAAATGGCATTGCAGGCTTCTGGCAGTTTCTGTTGGGTTATTTCGGACTTTTTGAGAGATTCTTTACCATCAACTACTACTGCCGACAATTTCTCCAGGCTCTCTGTCAGTACTTTTAGATTCGCGAACTGTTCTGCTGTAATATCATCTTCCGTTTTGTCTGATGGAGCATTTTGTATATCTTGAATAGCCGTGGATAGATCGGATATTTTTTCGGACAATTCCACAATGGAAAAAACACCCTGTTGTGGTTTAATGGAAAGGTTCTTCATTTCCAATTTCAAAGATTCGATTTCAGTTTCCAACCGATGAATTGGCTGTGAGAGCTCCTTCATCAATGCATCATCCATGCGCAATTTCTTCTCGAACTTTTCGTTCATCGAACTCTCGATATTTTCTAATTTAGCAACAAGTGCTTTAAACGGCATCTCAAGCATCTTCAGGGTCTTTGTTTCTGAAAATTGTTTGACAACTCTAGTGATTTCGTGCTTTACTGCTGAAATTGCATTGCAGGCTTCTGGCAGTTTCTGTTGGGTTATTTCGGACTTTTTGAGTGATTCCTTCCTATCAACTACTACTGCCGACAATTTTTCCAGGCTCCCTGTCAGTACTTTTAGATTCGCGAACTGTTCTGCTGTAATATCATCTTCCGTTTTGTCTGATGGAGCATTTTGTATATCTTGAATAGCCGTGGATAGATCGTATATTTGTTCGGACAATTCCACAATGGAACAAACACCCTGTCGTGGTTCAACGGAAAGGTTCTCCATTTCTAATTTCAAAGATTCGATTTCACTTTCCAACCAATGAATTGGCTGTGTGAGCTCCTTCATCAATGCATCATCCAGGCGCAATTTCTTTACGAACTTTTCGTTCATAGAACTCTCGATAATCTCTAATTTAGCAACAAGTGCTTCAAATGGCATCTCTAGCATCTTCAAGGTCTTTGTTTCTGGTAATTGTTTGACAACTCTAGTGATTTCGTGCTTTACTGCTGAAATTGCATTGCAGGCTTCTGGCAGTTTCTGTTGGGTTATTTCGGACTTTTTGAGTGATTCCTTACTATCAACTACTACTGCCGACAATTTCTCCAGGCTCTCTGTCAGTACTTTTAGATTCGCGAACTGTTCTGCTGTAATATCATCTTCCGTTTTGTCTGATGGAGCATTTTGTATATCTTGAATAGCCGTGGATAGATCGGATATTTGTTCGGACAATTCCACAATGGAACAAACACCCTGTCGTGGTTCAACGGAAAGGTTCTCTATTTCTAATTTCAAAGATTCGATTTCACTTTCCAACCGATGAATTGGCTGTGTGAGCTCCTTCATCAATGCATCATCCAGGCGCAATTTCTTTACGAACTTTTCGTTCATTGAACTCTCGATAATCTCTAATTTAGCAACAAGTGCTTCAAATGGCATCTCTAGCATCTTCAAGGTCTTTGTTTCTGGTAATTGTTTGACAACTCTAGTGATTTCGTGCTTTACTGCTGAAATTGCATTGCAGGCTTTTGGCAGTTTCTGTTGGGTTATTTCGGACTTTTTGAGTGATTCCTTACTATCAACTACTACTGCCGACAATTTCTCCAGGCTCTCTGTCAGTACTTTTAGATTCGCGAACTGTTCTGCTGTAATATCATCTTCCGTTTTGTCTGATGGAGCATTTTGTATATCTTGAATAGCCGTGGATAGATCGGATATTTGTTCGGACAATTCCACAATGGAACAAACACCCTGTTGTGGTTCAACGGAAAGGTTCTCCATTTCTAATTTCAAAGATTCGATTTCACTTTCCAACCGATGAATTGGCTGTGTGAGCTCCTTCATCAATGCATCATCCAGGCGCAATTTCTTTACGAACTTTTCGTTCATTGAACTCTCGATAATCTCTAATTTAGCAACAAGTGCTTCAAATGGCATCTCTAGCATCTTCAAGGTCTTTGTTTCTGGTAATTGTTTGACAACTCTAGTGATTTCGTGCTTCACCGCTGAAATGGCATTGCAGGCTTCTGGCAGTTTCTGTTGGGTTATTTCGGACTTTTTGAGAGATTCTTTACCATCAACTACTACTGCCGACAATTTCTCCAGGCTCTCTGTCAGTACTTTTAGATTCGCGAACTGTTCTGCTGTAATATCATCTTCCGTTTTGTCTGATGGAGCATTTTGTATATCTTGAATAGCCGTGGATAGATCGTATATTTGTTCGGACAATTCCACAATGGAACAAACACCCTGTCGTGGTTCAACGGAAAGGTTCTCCATTTCTAATTTCAAAGATTCGATTTCACTTTCCAACCGATGAATTGGCTGTGTGAGCTCCTTCATCAATGCATCATCCAGGCGCAATTTCTTTACGAACTTTTCGTTCATCGAACTCTCGATATTCTCTAATTTAGCAACAAGTGCTTCAAACGGCATCTCAAGAATCTTCAGGGTCTTTGTTTCTGGAAATTGTTTGACAATTCTAGTGATTTCGTGCTTTACTGCTGAAATTGCATTGCAGGCTTCTGGCAGTTTCTGTTGGGTTATTTCGGACTTTTTGAGTGATTCCTTACCATCAACTACTACTGCCGACAATTTTTCCAGGCTCCCTGTCAGTACTTTTAGATTCGCGAACTGTTCTGCTGTAATATCATCTTCCGTTTTGTCTGATGGAGCATTTTGTATATCTTGAATAGCCATGGATAGATCAGATATTTGTTCGGACAATTGAACAATGGAACAAACACCCTGTTGTGGTTTAACGGAAAGGTTTTCCATTTCTAATTTCAAAGATTCAATTTCACTTTCCAACCGATGAATTGGCTGTGTAAGCTCCTTCATCAATGCATCATCCAGGCGCAATTTCTTTACGAACTTTTCGTTCATCGAACTCTCGATATTCTCTAATTTAGCAACAAGTGCTTCAAACGGCATCTCAAGAATCTTTAGGGTCTTTGTTTCTGGAAATTGTATGACAACTCTAGTGATTTCGTGCTTCACCGATGAAATTGCATTGCAGGCTTCTGGTAGTTCCTGTTGGGTTATTCCAGACTTTTTGAGAGATTCTTTTCCATCAACTACCATTGCCGACAATTTTTCCAGGGTCCCTGTCAGTACTTTTAGATACGCGAACTGTTCTGCTGTAATATCATCTTCCGCTTTGTCTGATGGAGCATTTTGTATATCTTGAATAACTGCGGATAGATCGGATATTTGTTCGGACAATTCCACAATGGAAAAAACACCCTGTTGTGGTTTAATGGAAAGGTTCTTCATTTCCAATTTTAAAGATTCGATTTCAGTTTCCAACCGATGAATTGGCTGTGTGAGCTCCTTCATCAATGCATCATCCAGGCGCAATTTTTTTTCGAACTTTTCGTTCATTGAACTCTCGATAATCTCTAATTTAGCAACAAGTGCTTCAAACGGCATCTCAAGCATCTTCAAGGTCTTTGTTTCTGGTAATTGTTTGACAACTCTAGTGATTTCGTGCTTCACCGCTGAAATGGCATTGCAGGCTTCTGGCAGTTTCTGTTGGGTTATTTCGGACTTTTTGAGAGATTCTTTACCATCAACTACTACTGCCGACAATTTCTCCAGGGTCCCTGAAAGTACTTTCAGATTCGCGAACTGTTCTGCTGTAATATCATCTTCCGTTTTGTCTGATGGAGCATTTTGTATATCTTGAATAGCCTTGGATAGATCGGATATTTGTTCGGACAATTCCACAATGGAACAAACACCCTCTTGTGGTTTAATGGAAAGGTTCCTCATTTCTAATTTCAAAGATTCGATTTCAGTTTCCAACCGATGAATTGGCTGTGTGAGCTCCTTCATCAATGCATCATCCAGGCGCAATTTTTTTTCGAACTTTTCGTTCATTGAACTCTCGATAATCTCTAATTTAGCAACAAGTGCTTCAAACGGCATCTCAAGCATCTTCAAGGTCTTTGTTTCTGGTAATTGTTTGACAACTCTAGTGATTTCATGCTTTACCGCTGAAATGGCATTGCAGGCTTCTGGCAGGTCCTGTTGGGTTATTTCAGGTTTTTTGAGAGATTCTTTTCCATCAACTACTATTGCCGACAATTTTTCCAGGGTCTTTGTCAGTACTTTTAGATTCGCGAACTGTTCTGCTGTAATATCATCTTCCGTTTTTTCTGATGGAGCATTATGCATGTCTTGAATAGCAGCGGATAAATCGTATATTTGTTCGGACAATTCAACAATGGAACAAACACCCTGTTGTGGTTTAACGGAAAGGTTTTCCATTTCTAATTTCAAAGATTCGAGTTCACTTTCCAACCGATGAATTGGTTGTTTGAGCTCCTTCATAATTGTATCATCCAGGCGCAATTTCTTTTCGAACTTTTCGTTCATCGAACTCTCGATATTCTTTAATTTGCCGATAAGTGCTTCAAACGGTATCTCAAGCATCTTCATGGTCTTTGTTTCTGGTAATTGTTTGACAACACTAGTAATTTCGTGCTTTACAGCTGAAATGGCATTGCAGGCTTCTGTCAGTTTCTGTTGGGTTATTTCAGGTTTCTTGAGAGATTCTTTTCCATCAATCACTATTGCCGACAATTTTTCCAGGGTCCCTGTCAGTACTTTCAAATTCGCGAACTGTTCTGCTGTAATATCATCTTCTGTTTTTTCTGATGGAGCATTTTGTATATCTTGAATAGCAGCGGATAGATCGGATATTTTTTCGAACAATTCCACAATGGAACAAACACCCTGCTGTGGCTTGACGGAAAGGTTCTCAATTTCTGATTTCAAAGATTCAATTTCAGATTTCAATCGATGAATTGGTTTCTTGAGCTCCATCAGCAATGCATCATCCAGGCGCAATTTCTCGTCACTATTTTCAGTCATCAAACCCTCGATGTTCTCCAATTCACCGACAAGTGCTTTAAGCGGCATCTCAAGCATCTTCAGGGTCTTCGTTCCTGGTAATTGTTCGACAACTCCAGTGATTTCTTGCTTCACCGCAGAAATAGCATTGCAGGCTTCTGGTAGTTTCTGTCGACTAATATCAGGCTTTTCGAGATATTCTTGTTCACCAATTATTATCACCGATAATTTTTTCAGAGACCCTGTTAGTACTTTCAGATTCTCAAGCTGTTTTGCTGTAATATAATCTTCAATTTTTTCTGATAGATCATTTTGTATATCTTGAATAGCTGTTGTGAGTCCGAATATGTGATCAGAAATTCCCAAAACTGAGCAAACTCCACTACCCTGTTCCACAGATGAATTCTTGATAACCTTCTCCAATGATTTGATTCCTTCTTCCAATCCACGAACTGTCTGAGCAAATACATTTATCATTGATTCATCTGAGCGCGTTCTCTCTTCACTTTCATTAATCAGAGAATTCTCATTATTCATTGATTCACCAACAGATGTTATATCTTCAGTTCTCTCAGTAGTCACTCTTTTTTCTGATATTTCTATATTTCCAGTGATGTCTTGCTCCTTGTGTGAATCCGAAATTTCCGCAACAAACATACTATTGCACGTTAGTTCAGTACCCGTGTCCTCAACAGAATTATTTTTGATTTCTGGTTCCCGAGGTTCAATTTCTGTATCGTTCGAAAACCCTTTTCTGGACTCTATCAGTAGTTTTGCTGATGAAACTAATAGTTTGGTTGGTTCACATAAACATTGCAGAAGAACGTTGTGCTTTGAAATGCCAACTAGCATTACTGAATTTACATGTATTGATGCTATTGTACGTCTCAAATTTTCTTCAGCGGCGGATGTCTCTTCATTAGATTCTGATCTGAATTTAGAAAAATTGAGCATCAGTGTGTTGAATAGATTGCTTTGCTCCATCAGCTCTACAAGGCACTCAGTTGGAATATCTTTACCACAGTTAGGTAACTTTATTATCTGATTCACACTGTCAAGTAAAAAATGAACTGGTTCTTGTAGAGTATCTGCTACTTTTGAATAGTAATTATTGGCATCTCTATATACCTCACTGAACATTCTCATTTCTTTCTTCAGTTTTTCAATAATATCAATTTTTTCTGTAAATATCTTGATATCATCGTTTTCTTCTCCCAATAATTGCTTCTGCATATTGGTAACCGCACTATTCAGAGATTTGAGTGGCGCTTCTACTGCTTTACTTATTTGTGAATCAGGTTCGGTTTCCACAATTTCAATAGCTTGCTTTAGAGATGCATTCCCTTTTTTGAATTCCTCTTTGACCCTTTGTCCCAAAACTGGTTTCTGTAGTGTGGTTTGTAAGTGAACAACAATAATATTTAACTTTTCTAAGGATCCTTGAATGCATGACAAACAGCTCACTTCCTGGGGGTTCAGAATCATCGATCCCAAAGTTTTCAATTCTATAATTTCTTGGAAACTAAGAGTTGACTCATACAATTCCAGTGCAGAAATCAGAGCTGCACTAGGAGGGGGAGTTTCATTCAAGATCATATTCTGCAATTGGATAATTTCTGATTTCATTTCTGCTACAGAATGTTCCAGAAGATGTATGTTGCTAGAACCGGATAACTCCTTGTTTTCTTTAAATGAATCTATCATATGCCTCAATTGAGATCTGAATTCATACAGAGTCTCTGAGTTCACATTGTCTTCTCGAGTTTGTAATAGTTCGTCGCATAACATGTTCAGTGTGTTGAGTGATTCCTCTTCAGATTTCTCTATATTTTCCAAATTTCCCTTCAAACTCAACAGTGGTGCTCTGATAACTTCTAACATGGATGAGGCAGTTGCTAAAGTTGGTTGTCTATCTAAAGCATTAGCGATTTCGTTGAAAGGTTCTATTAAATTCCTTCTATCATCGTTTTCTTCCGCTATCTTCAAACATTCAACTATTCGCAGACAATATTTCGAAATATCTTCTGTGAGAACATTCAGAGCCTTGCTTGATGACATTTCACTTTGTATATGTATAATAGCCTTACATATTTTTTCTAAAGGCTTTATGAGGCATTGCATGACAGAGCTTTTCTGTTCGGAATTGTTGAGCAGAACTGCTCGCATGCATGCACTGATAAGCTTATTTTGTAAAGCATTCAGTGGTTCTGAATACTCTTGAATTCCTGTTTTCCCCCTCGGAATACCACAAATTTGCTTGAAAGACATTGAAATCTGGTCTAGAAGGAATTTTTCATCATCAGATGGCTCAAAACTTTTACATTCATTAAGAATAATCTCTAAATCTTCCAAAGGTGCAATTAAATGAGCGAAAAAATTCATATTCCCATCTGGTACATATTTGCATTCCACAACAAATTTGAGAAATTTGATAAGATTATTGTTGAGTTCTTTCAACAATGGTGTATATCCGATATTTATTCTGCAAGGAATCAGATGTAGAGTGTCTACTGTGTTTACAAAGTATTTAAAACCCTCTACTATTGAGTGTGTTGACTCACCTGTTTGGATCCTTTCATTTTTTATTATGATTTTTGATAGCTTTTCTTTGAAATTTCGTAGATCCCGAGCAAAATTCTCATCAGTTTTCATCAGTTCAGAAAAGGAATAAGCGATATCACACACATCTTTCAATTCATCGGCAGTTATTGGAAACTCCGTTGTGGGCGATATATGTTTTATCGCTTCCAAAAGTTTCTTTAACTCTTCTTGAGTTCCAGGTGAAGATGTTTCATCCCTCAACTGTCGCAATGTGATCATAGACTTTTTCAAGAGTTCAGTAACCCTTTTCAACTCTTCCTTTTTGGCAGAACTTGCTTCACGTGCAATTTTCTGTGCAGTACTAAAAATTTCCTGAAGAGGTTCTGAAAAATCTCTCAACCTGGACTCTTGATTTATACTGTCAAGGAGTATTGACAGTTTTTCTGAATACGTCTCAAACTGATCTAATTGTTCTGAAGGGACATTGGAATTGATCTGATCTATCAAACAATGGAGTTCTATCATAGCACCGTTGATCAATTCTATTGAATTGATATCGACTAGAGATAGGTTGCTTTTATTATCCTCTAAAATCATAACAGCAATGAACTGTAAAGCTGTGAGAGGTCCTTTCATTTCAGAGGCGATGACTTTCTGAACCTGTCCCTCAACACTTGTGTTCAGGGCACTTATACATTCTTGTACATTCTGAAGGGTATTTTGAAGATTTTGAATTGGTTCACAGATTGATATTTTCTCTGGTGATAAAAGATTCAGGATATTTTCTCCTATCATTTTTATTTGATCTCCCAGAAGGTAAATTGATGTTTTATCAGTTGATTCAGGTAGACTTTGATTGAAACCAAGCACTTTATTTCTCACTTCTTCCAAAATATTGTCACTCACAGGTAGTTTGGTTACACTTGCAGCTCGTAGTATTTCATAGAGTCCGATGACGTAGATATCCAAATCTTCCAGAAATTTACACTCATGATCATTTTCTATTACTGTATCATTCAGCAAAGTTTCTATTGAGAATAAAGATATTTCAAGTTCAGATAGCGTGAGCATTTTTTCTTCAGAATCGACTTTTGTCATTTTCAAGATCTCTCCAATATTATATACCGAGCGTTTCAAATCAAACATTTTATTTTTTCGTGAGGGAATATCCTCAATAAGATTAATAATATTTTTAACAGTCTCTTCAATTTTTTCTAAGAATTTCTTTGTTGTCGATTGTTTTGAAACTTTCACTACAGCTAGCCTCAGAACTTCTATGGCTGCTTTGACATTATCAGCGGTTAAAGAAGGTGAAGGTATCTGTTTTTGTAGCTGAGTGCAAACAATATAGTCGTATAAAACCTTCAAAGTATTATTAACTTCGTAGAGAGCAGAACGTTCTTCTTCTGAAATAAAAGACAGGTTTATATTTTCTGTATTCTCTTCAACAGCCGCTATTGATTTCACGAGATCTTTAAGAGCTTGCTTCTTGTCTTTTAGCAATATCTGAGACTCTATTTCTCCAACAGCTGCATGCAAACGAGTCAAGAATCCTAAAATCGAATGCAAATGTGATGCCGATATCTCATCGTTTCCCATAATTTTATCTTCTTTAATTTCATCATCATTTATAAACTCATTTTCCTTTGAACTTTTTTCCATGTCTTCTAACTCGTTAGTAGGTTGCTCAGTGGTAGTTTTCTTCATCTCTTCAAGGTGGGTAAAGTCCATCTCTAGTAATCTTCCTTCTGTAGCGTTGAGTTTCAGTTCGGCATCTATTATTCTACCTTCAGATACTTCCTGTGGGATAGCTCGTGTGTTTAATTCTTCCTTTTCGCCTAATAGTTGATGAGTGGTCCATTTCTCTTTCTCCAGGTTCTTTGTCAGAGATGATTCTTCCTTTTCGAATGTTCGCTGAACAAGAATCTCTTTCTCCTTTTCAGTTTCCACATGATCCTCTGAAATATAGATTTGCCCAGGAATATCTTCTACAAATTTTTGTATAATTTGCTCACAACTTTCCGTTACTACTTCAGCCTTTTCAACATTTATCTTCGCTTTTTCTGGTTCATAGGTAATTGTTGAATCGGTTACTTCTTCAGCCGTTTTTTGCTCGTTTGCTAGCAAAATACAGTCACCTACTGGCGATTCACTAACTGAGTCCACATTTTCACTTCGCAGTAGTTCACATATATTTTCCTCATCTTTTGTTCTCACCTCTTTCTCTTCGTTTTCATACGGTTTTTTTTCGATAGATAGTTTTTCATTTTGTTCAGGGTTTGTTGATAATTCTTGTTTCTCCTGTGGCAAGTTTTGTTCCTTTGAAAGGTGGTCTGCTTCGCTTTCAATAAATGCATCTATATCCGTCGTGATTTTCTGCGTATCAATTAAGCTGGTCAATTTTTGTTGTTTATTTTCCTTTTTATCTCTGTCGTCAATTTTTTTCTCCACCATTTCCTCTTGTACTTTATCAATCAGTTTCATCTCATCAGGTACTTCCAAATCTAAAACTGAGTCTGGTACTTCAAGCTGCTGGGAAGAAACTGGTTGTCGGTTTCCATCATCTTCCTTTTCTTGCAGAAATGTATTCATCTTTCCTTTGGTCTCCTCCTCAGAAAAACTATTTGTTTCTACTATAATATCCGCTTTTTTGTCCAGGTTTGTGTTTTGCCCGTTCTCCTCAATTGTAATTTTATCGACATAATCAGTTTCAATAGATTCTTCTGTGATCTTCGTAACATAGTTATCCGTTGATCGTTCAACTATTTTTTGCATTTGATTTTCGTTACTTGTTATATGTTCTACATCAACACTCACACAGGGCTCTTCTATTGATCCAGCCATAGCATCTTTCTTATCTTCCACAGCAAGACTTGAAGTTTCAGTCGTGAGCTGCATACCAGAACTCAGTTCTTTTTCTTTCTCCTCACCTGTAGTCTCACAAGCTTCCACCACTGATTTCATGCCCACTGTATAACCGTTATCTTGAACATCTAGTTCCACTTCTTCCCTTTTCTTTCCATTTATGATCAGATCAGCATCATTTTCCGCAACAGATTCTACTTCTGTCAATATTGTACTTTGTTCAGTTTCTTCATTTCTGAGTCCTTGTATTTCCTCTTCATTTATAACTGTTATTTGATCAACAGCACCCACAACTTTTGTGGTATATGCTATAGCCTCTTTTGTATCTTCAACATGTACTTCACCCTCTTTTCTCTCTATTGCAATTTGAGCATTTTCACCCACTGCAATATACTCTTCTGTCCCTAATTCCTTCCTGTCTTCGACAAAATATGTTTCTTCCAGTTTTTTCTCAATAGTTATAGTATCGGTATCACTAGTTGCAATATAATCACCGACGTTTGCTTCTTTCTCGTCTTTTACGATTGTGACATGAGTATCATTATGCTTTTGAGTTTTTCCTTCTGTAGTCTCAAATTTTTCCTCGATTTGATTGATTTCAGCCTCAGTAAGAGTCTCTACTATCGCTTGTCCTGTAGTTGTTTCTTTCCCTTTTACTTCCGCTATGATTTCATCAACATCACCCTTTGGGACATACGACATGCTCGTCTCTTCCACAGTCTTGACTGTATCCTCCACATAATTTTTTTTCATCTTATCAGTTGAAATCTGTTCAACATTTCTTTGTTCAACAGATCCCAATGAAGTCTCTGCCATAGTATCTTTCGTATATCCGGCATCTGGTCTTGTTTCCTTCTCTTTTTCCTCGATTTCGATCAAATCACATTGAATATAATTTATACCAGAGTCTCTTGTCATTTCTGTTACTAAATCTTCTGCATTTTCAGACTTGACTGCATTTTCATTATTTTCGTTCTCGATAGTGAGCCGATCCACAAAGTCTGATTTATCTGTCGTAGATATTTCCTGTTGTCCACCCGCTTCGTTGGCTGAACGAATATTTGTTGGCTGAAAACTGTCTTGTTTATTCACTGTAATGAATTCAGTCATATCTACGTTTATTCCGTCAACTGTCGAAGACTTTATCTCTAGATCAGGAATAATTTTAAATCGATTTGGTTGGATTTCTACTGAACTTTCATCGATTTGTGTGGGCATTTTTATTACAGATATTTCTGCAGATGATTCATCGACGATGTGTAATTGTTTTTCCTTCGACTCAGATATTTTTTTCTGGATGTTTTCTGTGGCCTTTCTTATTTGTTTCAGTTTTTGAGCCACTGATGAGCGATTGCTCACCAACTGAGCTTTGAGCTTAGTACAATCAAAATCTGTGATCTCACTGACTGCTCGGATAAAGGATCTGGTATCACCTACCAAAGCCGTTTCTTCAGTGGTAAGGCATTGCTCGCAAGTAGTCTCAAACTCACTTAGACTATCATTTAAATTCCCTAAAACAGTTTTAAATTCATCTTTGAAAGTACAGATGTTCAAACTTTCTTCAGCAATTTTCAATGCACTTTCAAAAATTTGTTTTCCTTTTTGCCCTTTCCATTCTTCGGAGTGTGCTTTCTGAAGCTGTTTTAAAACTTCTGGTAAATGCTCTGTAATAGTGGTGAAAGAGTTTGATATAATTTGAATGGAAGGACTACTATGAATCATATGTGCGGCCATTATAAGTTTTTCCTCGAAAGAAATGGCCTGGTTTGAAGGCAAAGTTATGTTGTTCCCTACGCTCAGTATATAACAGACAAAAGCATTAATTTCCTTGAATATTTCGCCGATATTTTCCAGAACGTTGGTATCACCTTCAGTCAGAGGGCTATCCATAAGATCATATATGGCTGTTTGTAAAGTGTGCGCACACTTCTGAAGGTTCGCAATTTCATCTCTTTCAATACTTCCATATTTAACTCCTGCGATACTTTTAGCAAGGTTCTGCACTGATTCTGAGGCTGAATTGATTGTTTTCAATTTGATATAATTTTTTTCCTGTATGATGTCTTTGATTTTTATGAGATTGCGTAAAGCAGTTTTGAAGAGGACTTGACGTTCCTTCATCGTTTTTGAGCCATCAACTTGGCATCCCTCAAGAAATTCTGATATGGATATCATCGTCTCATCAATATCTTGTTGATATTCAGAATTCAAATACTCTGTGAGTTTTTCCAAAATATGTTCACTGGATATTAAACACTGAATCTCAGTTTGTGGAATAATTTTATAACTACTTTCTTCTAAGGTATTCTGAAGAAGTATATCGTGAAGTAAATCTTTTGCCAAATACATTTTATCGCTTTTTTGGTCTTTATACTTTCTACATGCCTTTTTCAGAGAATCAATACTAATTCTCAGGTTTTGGAGAGCCTTTTGGCTTATTTTCTCATGTAAAACACTTGTCAACATAGCACATGCTTTCTTTAAAGGATTTCTTATAATCTCATTTGGAATATCTTCTAACGATTTTGTAGTAACAATCAAGTTTGCCACATTTGTTTCTATTAGTTGTGATTCCTCACTTTCTTTAGTTTCAATCAATGCTCGGGTTCCACTAATTATGCATTCCAGAATTTCATTAATTTCTTCATCAAATTCGGTATAAGCAGCACCTATAAAATCATTAACATCCTGTAACGGTTGAATAAGTGCTTGATGATCACTCGATTTGTCCTGTCTAATTGTATCCACCAATTTGGATAATGTTTCTGATTGCCTTGATGGAATTTTCTTATCTTCTCCACCTGTATAAGGAAGTAGTGAGTTATTCTTCAGAATTGACAACAATTTCTGTAGTGTCTGAATAACTCCTGATTTCATTAATGAAGATTCACTTTCAGATTGTACAGATTGTATCAAGGCTTCAAGAGAACTTAGTGAATCCGACTCTTCCACTTTGTTGGCTTTAACATATAGTATGAGAGATTTATTCAAGAGATCTAACATATTTCCCAGATGATTTCTTTCTATCGCGTCATCAGTATGGTACTGTACCTCAAACACGACTGCTACGAATTCATTGAGGTTTTCCAATAGTGATTCAAAACCAGTACCTTCTTGTAATTCAGATACATTTTTTATAGTTTTCTGTAGGTTCTTGAGATTTTTAGATAGTATTATCACCTCTAGAACAGTATCTATTGCAGTCCGGATTGTTGTTTTTGAATCTTGGGATATATTCAAATCGACTGCTTTAGATAAATTGCTCAAAGTAACTTTCAGCGCCTTCAGTGGACTTTCCAATTTTCCTTCAGCAATTTTGTTTACTGCCATACTGACTACCCCCAAAGCATCTCCTATTGGTTCAATGTTCTCATCACGATCTTCATCCAGTTCTGTAATGACTGACTCCAAAGTTTTTGCCACATTTTGCAATTCAGTAATAACACAATGATCCATAACAGATCTGACATCTAGAGTCACCAAGGATTGTTGTAAAACGCGGATATTTCTCAGTGTTATCAGTTTTCTCAAAGTTCCTACTAATTTCTGCAACACTCCTACCAATTTCTCATCTATAACTGGAGACGACTTCAGCGACTCAATTATAGAAGTTAGCCTTTCTCGTACTTTCCTTTTACTTTCTTCTATTCCACAAACACTTTTAACAGTCAAATTCAGCAACTCCTGGATACTTTCGATTTCAGATTCATTTTCCATACATATTTCTCTCAAAAAGTCTTCAACTTCACAAAAATTTGTATAAAGGCGACCAATTAGTTCCTCTTGATTTGGTTCCAAGGTGATTCGCTTGAGGTCCTTCAAAATGGAACGGAGTTCGTTAACCTCTTCAATGACTTTAATTTTGAGTTTCTTGTCAATGTAATTCGCAATAGCTGTTTTTACACTTTGGAGTGGCTTCAAAAAAGTCACCAGCATACAAGAATTTAGGTCATTGATTGTGCTATCTAAACGTTCAATGATACTTTGCAAACCTACTAATTGTGTTTCATCTTCCATCCCTTCTGAAATAGCTCGAACAACACAATTCAATAAAGTTAGAATAGTTTCAGTTAGATGTATATCTAGAGGTTCTTCTTGGGAAAGTATTGGAAGAGACTTTTTGACAATATCTATTATATTTTGTAATTCTGCAATGAGAGGAGCTTCTTTATCTATCTTATGCGTATCTATTATTTCCTGTATACCACTTTCAAAATTCTCAAGTAGGTTTATAGAGACAGCTTGGTCAGATATATCGTCAGCCAGTTTAGCCAAAATGGTACCGGCACCTCGCAATGTCTCCAGAAGCAAAATGGTCAAATCCAAAGGAGCTTCAAAGGAATCTAAAGCATTATTGAATTCATTCATTGCGTTCAATACATCCGCAAGAGTTCTTCCTTGCATAAAATTTTCAATGACATCATTGAATATTCCAAGAATGTTTTCAGTTTGATAAATTATCAATGGATTTTCGTCCATCGACCTTGAGAAGAGTACTTCTGAAACTTCAATAGTTCCTTGCAGTTCACACATTAATTTTTTTAAAATCAATCTCTTCGGAAATGCAGTCAAATTCTCTAGGGTAGCTCGCAAACGCGGCAAATTTTCACTATCAAACACTTTTCTTGGGACTGTATAGTTCTCCTCCAGAAAGCTATGCATTTCTAAAATAGTATTAACGAATTCCATGACAGAGAATGTTATGTGTTTCAGACTATCACTTTTAATTTGTTTCAGATATTCGTATAGCTTTCCTGTACAGGGCATCAGCTGGTTTACTATATTCGGAAGATCTTGTGAGTTACTACTTGTTGGAATGGCGGATCTCAGTTCGCTCAGTAGAACTCCGATATTTTCCAGAACTTTAAAGTCATCCAGTTTGATATCGTTATTGAACATTTCGAGTGATACAATCTCTATGGCATTTCTCAATGGACTGTGTAGCGTAAAAAGTTTAATCTTGAGCTCATCTGGTATCACATTCAATAACTCAGCAATTTCTGTAAGAGGATCTCTAACTAGTAAAAATACATTTCTTCTCAGTTCTTGTTCCGTTCGTATTTGCGAAAGACTCATTTCAAGCTTTTGTAAAGGATCTAATATATTTCGTACTTTTCTCACATCTTCTACAGTTATGAGAGAGTTTGGAACATCGAAGAAAGAAGATGATTTCACTTCGTCGATGAGGCTTAACACTTGTGAAGCTATTTTTAATAAATCCGGAGGTATTTCTTCATGTGGATCAGAGGAAGCAACTTCCTGAAATGTAGCCAAATGCCTTTCCAAATCGCGAATACTTTCGGAAACTGTTTCACATGTTTCCTCAGAGATATATTCTGTTTCTGTAGCACCTGCCATTAACGACGTATTTTGTAAATTAGCTATACTTCTTTTCAGAGCCTCAATATTCTGGGCCCCATAGTGTATAATAGCTTCCAGATGTTGCGTTTCATCTAAAACATGCTGATGAATGACAGCTACATTATACTGTAGGTGTTTCAATGTTTGATAAACCTCGTTTATATTTTTGCTGCTTGGTTGTGTACTCAAGACGTCGAGAGCCCCAATAATAAGATCTTCGATTATCTCTAGTGGAACTACGTGCTTTTGTAGGGACAGTCGGTCGCCTATAGTCAGCTCTGATTTCGATTTTCTCAGTATTTCATCGTTAAGAGCAATATGAAGATCTTGTATGCCCGATAGAAATGGATCTAACATCAATGCCAAAGGCTCTGAGCACTGTTCATTCAAAACTCCAAGACTAACTTCAGAGTCCTCTAATAGTGAATCAGGAACAACGGTATACGAAGAGTCTTCTATCACCACAACATTATCCCCTTTCAAAGCATCAGTACCTGCTATGGGTTCGAGAGAAACACCGTGTTCAATCAAACTGTATATATTTTCTCGTACTTCACAAGTTTTTCCTCTGAGTCCCGAGAACAAGATGCAGAGATCCATACTTTTCAGCTGCTCATCGTCTACTATGATGCATTCCTCCAGTATATTCAACAAATTTACTGTGTCTTCCAAAATGTATCTTGCTGAAGATGGCGTGATGCTCATCACTAAACTGTTTAGTAGATGGATGGGTTCACTCAGGCATTCCAGTGCGGTAACTGTAGCCTCACTTCTAACATGAAAGGCTTCTGCGACTGCTGTGGCCAGATCTCTTTGCAAAGTAGATAATTGATCGAGCGCTTTCAGCAGAATTATATCGGTAACAGTTTTTCGAGTTGTTTCAATATTGAGTAGCAACTCCTCCACTGCCTGGGTTATGTTATAGTTCACAAGCTCTGCCACTTTGTCCAAAACTTCTGAGAAAACTTCTTCGGTCGTTGCTACTTTTCCAACACATTCTATTTCGTCTTTGTGAACCAGCGCGTGTTGTTTGATTTTCCTTAATGATGTTATTATAGTCTCAGTCGGATTGACGAAAGACTCTAAAACATTAAGGGTCACTACCCCAGCATGTTTATCGCCGGGCTCTTGAACTTTAATAACGTTCAACCCTTTAGTCAATTCATCGACTGGTGTACTGATCTTATCAAGAAGAGCTCGCCTGATTTCTTGTTGCAAGGATTTCTCAGAGGTATATCTGACAGATTCTTTTCGAACTACTTTTATTTCTTTAAACAGGAACTCCACTGGGACTGACAGCTTTTCCAGAACCTTCTCTCCCAGATCAGCATACATTTGGTCACTGTCCCCATATGCGATTATTTTCTCTATACTGGAGAGGGCATCTTGAATATTTTCGGCTGCTTCTATTAGTTTATCTAACAGACCTGTTTCTTCAACTGTCGACATTTTTCGGGATAGGGAATCGGAAGAGAAATACATTGATTGTTGTGATAATTTGTTAGCTTCTTTCGACAGCAGCTTATCCAGCTTTAAATGCATTTCTTTGACAGTGATACACACTTCTTGAATCATTTTTGATGGCGTCATCCTTCCTGAAGCTTCCTTCGAGTTCAGCTCTTTTTCTAGAAGAGCAATCTTTTCGACGTGGCTGATGCCTGTTTGAATATCAGGACCAGTCAGTTTCAGGATGTTCGCACATGTTTTCTGTATTAGGGTATGTTCTTTGCCACTCACTGCAATGCAATTCTCAATAATGTTCAGATTTTTCTGCAATTCAAATATGGGTGGGGCCACCAACTCTACGATAGATATTTCTGGTGTGCTCCCTTTCTGTTTGAATGTTTCAAAAACAGTTTTAATGTCCTTGATAGGTTGACGAATATTCTCGATAACTTCCTTGCTGGTGTTCGCAGTTGCTGCAGTAGACTTTCGTGTGGATTCCGATATTAAATGATTCTCCACTGTTACCAAACCTTCCAAAATATTCTCTAGGTTGAATTTCAAATTATCAATGGTAGCTAATTCTTCATTCACTATATTCGATTCTTTGAAAGCTGCAACTTTTCGGTCAATCATCAAACCATCCCCTTCTTCTCCTTGCAGATCTCTTTGGAATGTATCAGGCATATCCAAGCTAACAGTTTTCTTAATGGTTCCTCGTTTGAATCCGTCTTTTGACATTTCATCTGAACTCTGCGAGGAATGGCTCTTTCTCGGTCTATTGAGTTCTTGACTCTGGCTCCTGTTCACTCTTAGATCAGAACCAATTTCGTGGGCAGTGTGGGGTGTCAAAGGTCGCCTATCGTCATCATCATCAGGCAAACTGGTCGTTTCCGTGATAGCAGCTACTTGGAATGCCCTATCCTGTTCTAACAGGTTTTTATCCGAACTTATCGCGCTCTCGTAGTCACCGTAGGATTCAGTATCCAAGTCCGCAGCACCTGCCAAACTTTCATCCCCTCTTTCTGAGTCAAGTGATAGGTTCTTAGATAAACTGTAGTACGAATTGTTGCTTTTTTGAGAGTCCGACTTTCGCGGAGGCCTTTTCGGACCATCTCCACTAGACGTCAGCTCAATTTTCAGTTTTTCCGAGGTGACTGATACCTCGTTCGTTATGGAAAGTATTTCGTCAAAGTCCGCTTCTGTTCTGAGATCTTCCTCGGCTGACTGGAAGTAGTCGTCCGAAACATCGACAACAACAGCTTCCATGAGTAAATTACCAGATGTCGAAGATTCTTTGACGAATCTCAATGGAGGCAGTTCAACTACGTTCTGGCCTAAAAAAACTATGGTACACAACTAGTAGAAAATAATTTACTTACTGAATTTACCGGAAAAATGCTCTGACAGTTGTTCGGCGTACATCTCAACGATTTGAATGGCTTCTTCTTCTGTGAGATCGGGTGTCTCGTATAGGGAAACAGACACCTCCTTCCCATCGAATGAAAAGGAGAGGTCGCCATGGTCGGCAAGAGTTATCGATTGGTCACCTGCCGTGTCATAGAGTTGTGAAGTTCTCTCTTCGTGTATAGTTGACAAAGAGGGTTGTCTGACCATTTCTGGCCTTGAATGTTGTTCCCGAGATTTCTGATCCTCAAAGCCGAGTAGAGAGGCAGAACTGGCAACTGTGCCCATACAATTGCGAGCCTCACACGTGTAAGTACCAAGACAACAAGTACCATCCTGAAATGAGACAATTGCTCATTTTCATAATTCTTAACATATAACCAAGAATAGAGAAACTCCCCAAAAAATCACTTGGGATATTGCTTCTCGATCAAATTGGCTGGAATTGTATTATGCTATTTATAGTAGGAAAGTGTCATTGGAAAAATGTGAGTGATTGTGTATAAGCTGTTTCCGACATTCAGGCGACGAAATTGAGTGAAAACATTGAATTTGGAGATGATTTAGAAAAAAGCGCTATTTTTTAGGGGTAATAAATGAATTGAGGATGAAAGTTTTGATTGGAACTCATAAAAATGTCCAGTTATGATCTTATTGACGATAGTACATTTACATTAGAATACTTTGAATGAGATCTGCTAGTTGTCACAGAAAGCTTTGAAAAGTGTTTTTTCGGAGGTAAATACATAGAAGATCATATTTTTATCGATGAATACTTCTTCAATTGTATGAAATTTTTATTGTTATCAAATATCGAGAATCAAGGGAATGAAATAATCGCGAGGGCTTACTCGAGCGATATTTCCTTCTTTCCTTAAAATTGAAACATTTGAACTACACCTATAGATCGATTTCTGGGTTTTTCCCTCATCTGTATAGGGTAGGTGTCTGCAGACAATAACTAATGACTGCAACAGATGATTCAATTACCTACTCATGTCAAGGCAAAAGCCAAGACTGCGCTCGTAGTGTAGCGTTCACTGAACTACGAGTGCCATCTCAACTTCTGCCCCTCAACCAAAGCAATACCAAAGGTGCGTGATTAGTAAATCTATTATTACAAATAAATAAATTTGTAATGTTTACAATCAGGAAAGAAACAACCTACATGTCATAATCCTATGCAATAGGAAAAATTGGGTCGGAAATCCATCAGAAAACAACTACTTTCCTGGCTTATGCCACTTATATGCATTGTTAAATCACAGCGGGACCACACTACACGGCTTACTATAGGCAACACATGGCACGAGTATAACGATTCCCATGTTTCTAAGATTTCATCAAATTTCCTTGTGAGCGGAAAGGCGTAGGTACTCTTTTATGAGCAAGAGGGCACTGAATCACACCTTCGAGATTATATTTAGTTTGATTATATAATAGTTACGCAACAAGTGCAAAAAGTAAGTGTTTATTGCACTCGACGTGAAATTGTCAATACGTCGAGTGTTGTAAGTGTTTAAAACGTATTGCCAATCTCACAGAATATCTGTGAAATATGTGGTGAGGTTGAACGTTTATGTTTGTCATGATGACTAACAGCACGTTGGACTAGAATGACAGTTGAGTGCAATAATAACTGTATTGCACTGGTGCAATAAAGAACTTCTTTTTCTACTTAATATAGTTCAATAATGTTTTGCTTTGTGTATGAATGTAGAAAAATGTTATTATTATAGTTATTTACGCATACTTTTTAAATTAGTGGGAAGTTCGAGCATAACGAATTTTCATTCTAACCGTGTCACAGTCTGTGCTTTCTTCACAACCACAAATTTTACATATAATTAAATGGAAAGCCAGCGAAGAATTATTTGACATTTCAATTCACATCTTGTCACTATGATGCCAGTCAAGATAACATTATTATTGCTACAACAATGTTAGAATAATATTCTTTAAGTGGAATTGGGCCCTTGCCTACATTCATACTAGTTTTACACTTTGCAATTTCCAGACTCTCGAATGCATCGATATGTCTATATTCATGAACCGTTTGTTAATGTTGACAAAAAATTCATAATCTTCGACCCCGAAAACCCCCACAGACCATTATAAAATCGAATCGAACCATATTGTCACCGGAATCATGAATACATACATCCATACATACATACATACTAAAACGGCAAGTTAAATGAAAGCTTGTAAAAAATACTCACTTCTCCAGATGTTATCCTATGAATGTCACCGGGTTTTAACTCTACACCATCCTTATACCATTTCAATACCGGCTGAGGAACGCCGATGACCTTGCATTCCAAATTAACGGCGCCCTCTTCGGAAAGTACGGCTCGCAAACACTCCAAGAACTTAGGTTTCCGGAAATGCTTGGGAATGAACAGTTTCAGGAAGCAGGAAGTGACGGAGTGTCCGAAGTCGTTGGTGGCGACGCACTTCCATTCGGCTTGGTCGTTCAGTTCGACCGGTCGAATGTCCAGGTGACAGACACCCAAATTCTCCCGGTAGACGCTGTACTTCTCGGGTTCGTTGGTCACTGGCTGGTCGTCTCGGAACCAGGATATTAAGGAAAGCGGCGTAGTAACACTCACTGTAAGAGATTGAATACATTTTTGAGTAAACGTGTTCAGTGCCCGAAAAGAAAAAGGTAATCAATTTATCGACAATGGGCGAATATTTCACTATAGGAAAAGTGAGAACTATAAATCTGATTGAGACTATGGACCGACTAATATTCAATCAATTTATATCCTAGGTCGAGACGGTCGAGTCCTGAATTCTTTTCAATTCCAATATTGGACACCCTTCTATTTGTCATATATATCAACGACATGTACAAGAATATGTTACCAAGAAAATTAGTCCTTTTTTCGATGATACCACGTTTATCATATCAAGTATCAACAATGATAGGCTAAGCATCTTAGGAAAATCTGGATAATAAATTGTGTTCAGAGGAAAGTATTGATTTTCTCACCCTCTATGTTTATTGAGCTGCTGAGCATGAATTTGAAGTTTTCTGGCGAACATTTAACCCGGAACATTACTTTTCGGGACAAATTTTGGTTCTTTTTTCAGTTTTTGACCTATATTATCTCAAAAATGAAGTTTTTTCGACAAGCCTATCCTTTACAAAATTGAAGAGGACAAAATATTCTAACTTTTTCATGAAAACATATCTAGTGAAATTCATTGATACTGTTGATCGTCAATGATTCAATGAACTCGTATTCTGTATGGGTTGTCACAAGGCTGAATTTAAAGTTCTGAATTTCATAAATTTGCGTGGAACTTCTGGTCAGAGGATCATGCCGTAAAAATTTTGGAAGGAACACTAAGTGGTCTTTTTATAAATAATTGTGATGAACAACTGGAATATTTCTTGTCTTACAATCTGGATCCGTACTCCTCCCTATTTGAAAATGGTAAAAAAAAGAACCAAATCTTCTCTATACAAATAAGCATTTGAACCCAGTTATCGACGGTGGGTTTTTATTACACAAAGTTGTCTGGAACGAGAAGCAATCCTTCTTTGCAATTTGCAATAGGTATGTTGACTACGTCATTACTATCTATGGGCCACAAACAGTAATAGTCGAGAATATCCAGAAGGCACGAAAGGTGGAACAAAAAGTATTGAATGGTTTATGAAATCAATTTCCGCTGACATTCCCTTCGATGAGAACATAATACTGACCATAAAGAAAGAAAAATTTGCGGCCATTACGAACAACAGAAGAAGATTGATTTCTATGATAATAGGGAAGCATGACATGGAGACAGGCCACAGAATATGCCGACACCGTCATTGTGAACGAAGCCCTGTCTTTGGCTGAACGTAATGAGACTGTGGTGGTGGGTGAAGAAGACATCGACCTGTTGGTTATCCTCACGGGTATTTGTCAACGAGAGAACGTATTGTTGCGTCTTCGGGTTCAAAAATAAGTGTACTCTGGTATGAACTCGCCTTTATTGATCAAACTTCACTTGACAACACTGTGATACAAGTCACTGTCAAAATACTTGTATCCAAGGTAACTCAGAGTAACTGCCTAACTAACTAACTTCCTTTATCTAACAAATGCATCGCTTTTATATACAAATAAAGTTCTAGAAAACTTAAGAAATCAATAGAACACAAATAGAATGTTCGACGATTGATCCAGAACAAAAGTTAGTGCTTCTAGATTTTTCCATCTAATTCATCGAACGATCTCGAACAATTCGAGAAGTCTTTATCAAATTTCAGGTCTGTAACACTGCCTCCTCCTTTAGGTTATTCCGTCCCGGATAACACCATCACCATTTTGGCTGTCCCTCTGGAACCAATTTGGGGGATCGTGGCCTCGGTATTCTGCTAACCTCTCGATGTGAACAACTTTGGGTTTACTCCTTGGGTTGAGCTGGATGCGGTATACCAAGTCGTTGATCTTCTTTATGATAACATAGGGTCCTGTCCAATTTCTCTGTAGCTTGGGGCATTTTCCTTTCTTTCTCTGAGGTTGGTATAGCCAAACGGCATCACCTGGCTCGAACATAGTCCCTGGACTCTTCCTGTCGAACCTCTTTTTCATTTTATCACTGGAGATTTGAAGACGACGTCTGCAGAATTCATGAACTTGGTCCAGTCTTTCTCGCAACTCTTGGACATATTCTGGTAGGACTTTGTCCTCTGTACTTCTGGGTGGCATTCCAAACAACAGATCGCATGGTAGTTTCATTTCTCGCCCAGTGATCAACATTGAAGGAGTATATCCGGTGGACTCATGCTGGGAACTTCGATAGGATAGGAGAAATAGTGGTACCAACTCATCCCAATCCTTTTGATTTTTGGAGATGAACATCGATAGGTACTGACTGATGGTTTTATTATGTCGTTCAACCATACCATCTGATTGTGGATGTAGGGCTGTGGTACGAGTCTTCTTCACACCTAGAATGTTCATCATTTCCTGCCATAATTCAGATTCGAAGTTTCGTCCTTGATCAGAATGTAATTCTAGTGGGACTCCATGTCTGGCTATTACATTTTCTATGAAGGCCTTTGCAACGGTCTTTGCCTCCTGGTTTGGAATGGGCACAACTTCAGGCCACTTGGAGAAATAGTCCATGGCTACCATCAAGTATTTATTTCCTTGCTCGGTAACAGGAAACGGCCCAAGAATGTCAACTGCTACTCTTTCGAATAGTTCACCAGAAAGATACTGAGCCATTTTCCCTCGACTTCTAGTTTTGGGTCCCTTCTTTGAAGAGCATAGGTCACATCTTCTGCACTATTCTTCTACATCACGACGACAATTCACCCAATGACTGGTGCGGTTTGTCCCTTTGCCGTTTCCAAAACCATATTCCTTTTCATCGGCTTCACAGATTCTTGTATGAGGTCTGGGCGAACGACTGATCTCGAAGCTCCTGTATCAATAGTGAAGGTGCATTTCCGATCTTCTAAGTAGCCTTGTATTAGTAGACTTTGGCCATTTTTCTTCAATGACGATATATGGATCTTGGGGCTTTGAACACTGAAAGTCGCCACGCGCCCCCTAGTGCCGACTAATTCTCGTTTTCCTGGGTGGGAGCAAGTCCTCTTTCGAACGTTTGAGGTCTCCTTTCTGGCGTGGTCGATCTCCTGAAGGCTCCTCTGGTATATCGCCCACGTTGCTCTGTTCCTGGGCTCGGAGATCTAGATCTATCTTCGTTGCTCGCTGATGACGACCTCTTTCTTCGTGGACTTTTGGATCTCGATCTCTCCCAGCAACTCCACTGAAGATGGCCGCTTTTCCCACAGTAATAACAGCGCCTCTTCCTGTCTTGTGGGGAAGGCACTTGGTTGCTTAATGCTGTTATGGAGTCCAATATTTTCTTCAATAGCGCCTCGCTTGTAGAAGAATCCTCGTTGAATTTAACTTCACGTAACTTGGGCCTCGTATTTCTTGATGCGTTTTTCGCGGCCTCGAACTCCAAAGATGCTATTAGTGCTGCGCTTATGGTTTGAAGTCGTCCTAGTCGAAGGGCTTGCTGCATGTCAGTATCTCTCAAACCATCGATGAAAGTCTGCACCCCAATTTGTTCTACGAACTCCTTCGGTGCTTGTGGGTATGCCAAATTAATGAGTCGCTTTACGTCGGCTCCATACTCCTGTAGGGTTTCGTTGGATTTTTGATATCGACTCTTCAATTGGCTCTGAAACACTTGTTTGAGATATTGCTGTCCATATCTGATTTCCAAAGCTTCAACGATTCTAGAATATTCCTTCTGATCACTCTCGGGGATGTTCTGAAGGATGTCCAATGCTTGTCCTCGTAGACACAGGACTAGAGAGGTGGCCATTTCTTCCTCGGACCAGCCATTTGCGTTTGCTGCCGCTTCAAACTGACGTCTATACATGGACCACGAGGATTGTCCATCAAATGTTGGAGGCTTCAAAATTTTCACTTGTGTAGGCCTTATCGGAGTTGTCAGTGAGGATGGCCTTTCGCTGGTGGAGGAGATTTCCTCAGATGGTGCACGCTTGTGTGGAAGTTGTAACGTTTCCAGCGTCACCTTGATCTTATCCACTTCTTCGTTGAATTTCTTGTCCACCTCTCGTGCCACCCGTTCATCTATTTTGGACAGTTCATTTTCGACGTCTTGGACCCTTCTGTTGACTCCCTGGACTCCGCCTCTGACTTCTTGAACTTCACCTTTGACCTCTTGAACTTCACCTTTGACCTCCTGGACTTCACCTTTGACCTCCTGGACTTTTCCTCTGACCTCTTGTACTTCTTCAGTGATTTCATTCTGGAAGCACTGTTGACTGTGACTAATACGTTGCAGAAGATCAACATGTTGTTGTAACTGCTGGACTAACCGTGCCTCCTGTTCCTCTCGTTCTTGTTTTCGTTTGACTTCTTGTTCCTCTTGTTCTTGTTTCCTTTTCAGTTCGAATTGTTGTAGAAGCTCTTCTTGTTCTTGTTTTCGTTTGGCTTCTTGTTCCTTTAAAAACTCAAGGATATCTGCTGATGTCGCCATCTCGTCGTAATTATTTGCACGAGTATTCATCATCAAATACTGGAAAACTGCCTTACTTTTCTTTCTTCAGTAACACTTATCCCACCGCTGCCACCAATTGTTGCGTCTTCGGGTTCAAAAATAAGTGTACTCTGGTATGAACTCGCCATTATTGATCAAACTTCACTTGACACCACTGTGATACAAGTCACTGTCAAAATACTTGTATCCAGAGTAACTGCCTAACTAACTTCCTTTATCTAACAAATGCATCGCTTTTATATACAAATAAAGTTCTAGAAAACTTAAGAAATCAATAGAACACAAATAGAATGTTCGACGATTGATCCAGAACAAAAGTTAGTGCTTCTAGATTTTTCCATCTAATTCATCGAACGATCTCGAACAATTCGAGAAGTCTTTATCAAATTCCAGGTCTGTAACAGTATTCTTCCTGAAACCAGGAAAGGGAAACGTTCCTCCAACCACCTGTACGTGTATGTGTACCTCCTGTACAGGCTCTGCAAAACAAAAGCATTGAAGAACACATCATGTTTCTTCACAAATGAGTGGTTGTGACACAACTTCAGCACCTTAAAACCAAGGGAAATTAAATTTTGTTAAAACCTTCACGAAAAACCCAAACCTTGCCGATGTTGTATGTTCAAAAACCCTAAGCAACTCCAGAAAGCATTGCAGTAGCAGGGGATAGATTACTGGTCAACGTGTACGGCTACACAGGAAGGACTGAACCGTCGATAAAGTGTCTAAGATATGTGAATTATAAGAAGGCAGCTTTCAAGACCTCATGAAAAATATGCACTACCACCATCAGTTGCTGCAGCCCCAGGAGATATTTACACTTTTAATGATCAATCAGCAATATGTACCAAAAAAATTGTTTTACTTGATCAAACTTGAGAGAATGGATTATACCGAAATCATTTTTGATAATTTGTTGGTGAAAATTGTGTATAACTTTACTTATTCATTTTTTGATAGGAATTTATTGTTTTAATTAATTCACCTACCTAAGCTCATTTATGTGAAGTTCCTCGCTCAAATAAATTATTTGAGCCGGCTCGCCCGTGCAAATTTTGGTAGCTTAAGATTGAACCCAAGTACAGTTTTCAATTTTTCAGCTTGTCCGCTTCCCTGAGTTTTTCAATTTGTTTATTTGGTCAACCCTGAGGCCGGGCCCTACTAAAAAAGTCTTCCACTTGAATTTTCCCAATGTGAAGACCATAACAAAGTATTGGAACACAAAATCAAGCATATAGCAGACGTCGAGTTTTTGCGATGATTGATTTGGGGCCCAAAATTTTCAAAAATAGGTTTCGAGTAGTGTGCCTCAACCCTATCATCTTTCGCTTTGTCAGATGATTACTAGTTACTTTCTAAACAGAATTATTATCATAACGGAAGACATAGAAATCGTTGTAAAAGCCGATAGGCATTTTCTCTTCGTAATGGATTGGCCCAGCCTGGTTTCAAAAATATTGGGAATTTGAAGAAAGGGAAGACGTATGTGGGTCATCATTGCGTCTCAGAACTCGTGGCCCTCTTACTATAACAAATCAGAGACATGTCCGTGTCCGTGTCCGTGTCCGTGTCCGTGTCCGTGTCCGTGTCCGTGTCCGTGTCCGTGTCCGTGTCCGTGCCCGTGCCCGTGTCCTTGTCCGTGTCCGTGCCCGTGCCCGTGCCCGTGCCCGTGCCCGTGCCCGTGCCCGTGCCCGTGCCCGTGCCCGTGCCCGTGTCCGTGTCCATGTCATTGTTCATGTTTAAGTATTTCGTTTTGAATAATTAACAGTATATTTAGTATATTTTGAAAACACTTGATATATGCCCAGAAAGTTTGGCGTGAAAAACCTCAGTATTTCGTAAACAACGCTTTTTGCAAACAGTTCAGGGGAAATAATTATGTCGATCAAATCAATGAGTATTCTATCTACCTTGAATCGTAAATCTGAATTGTTCATTGATTTTAGCTTCGCTGCTTTTCAGTCCATGTAGAAATTTAGGTGCCTGGCTTCTAGACACCAACTTTTCTCGCTCTTCATCGTTCAGTTGGCCTTGGATGTCTTCGACGGTGAGTTCCGCAGAGCTCCTCGCTTCTCCCATACAGTTTCTGGCAATGCAGCAATAGGAGCCGAGCGAATTCGTTCCGGTGAGTTGGTACACATCGCCGGGTTTCAATTCTTGTCCATCTTTGAACCACCGCAGGAGAGGGGTCGGAGAGCCGACTACTTTGCATTCGAAGGATACCAGGCCTTCATCCGTCAGTATTGCTTTCAATGTGTCCATGAATCGAGGCTTTTTGAAGTGTTTCGGAACTGAAACATTCCGGTTGAACTTCAAATCTCTCAACTTTTGAACATTTCAACAAATAGCACCACAAAAGCTTGCTAATGGCCATTATTATTTGAGAAAAATTAGCGGCATACAAACAGATATTAAAATTCCAGAAAAAATATTCTCCCCGAGCAGAATTCGAACCCATGACTACCAACTGAGCTACACACATGCGTTCCACTGCATATCGGGATTACTCTTTTTCCTAGGATTTTGATTTAGTGTCACCCACGATGCTAGTATGAAAGGTAAATAGGTTCTTGATGTTTACTGAATACGAATGAGTTCCTACCCATCCATAGCTCTTCAACACTTCACAAACTCGGTAGTTTGTAGGTGACACTGCTAACCCCAAAATTCTAGAAAAAAGCGGTATTCCAATAAGCAGTAGAACAAATGTATTCTCAGTAGCTCAGCTGGTAGAGCACTGAACCAGCAATCTAGAGGTCGTGGAATCGAAAATTGTTCGAGAAGGATATGATTAAGATTGTGACTACACCACTGGATTTAAGATGTACTGATATGCAGCTGATAGGAATCTGTGATGTACGAAGGCGTAGAAGTGCCAACAACAAAATGTTTTTCAAAACATTTTGAATTGTCACTTCAAACTGACAATTGTTACTTTGAACTGGCCATTGTCACTTTAATCTGGCAATTGTCACTTTGACGTGGAAATTGTCACTCTGAAATGCAAATTGTTTCTAAAAAAAGATATTCATCGCTAAATTCATACAAGAATATTGTGTTTCCGTCAATTTACAATTGCCAGTTCAAAGTGACAATTGCCAGTTCAAATTGACATTTGCTAGTCCAAAGAGACAATTTCAATTCAATTGTCAGTTTATAATGAAAATGTCAGAAGTGACAATTGTCAGTTCGAAGTGGTAATTGTCACTTTAAAGTGGCAATTTCGAATATTTTCAAAAATATTTTGTTATTGGCCCTTCTACGCTTTCGTAGTGGTGTAGCCAATATTTTTAGATTTTGTCCTTCAAGAATAATAATAGTTGGCACAGATAATAAAGACTCATTCATGAAATTTAGTGTCCTCTTGGCATTTTGAATATCTACCTAATGAAAAAATATATTAATGAATAATTTAAAAAAATTGTTTCATAAGAGTGCTTCCATTTTAAATTTTATATGAATTGAAACCTTGAGTAATCACTAAGATAAGAAACTTCAACACTTACTTATCATTTTAACTTCACAAGTTGAAATAGAAACAACTCCATCGTCGCTCGTCGCGACACATTTCCACTCTCCCTGATCGGCTGCTTCGGTAGGTTTCACTTCCAACATGTACCCTCCAATTCCATCCGCCATTTGCTTGTACCTACTACTAGCTGCCTGTTCTTCATTGATTCTCCCTTCGGAGTTATACCAATGTATCGATTTTGGCCAAGGAGGTACAGAAACTGCAAAAAATATTATTAGTTAGAAGGATCATTTGTAATTTGAGTTTTTTCAAATTCATCATAACGGAAAAAACAACAATCTGTTGTAAGGGAAGGTCACTAGGAACCTACTGTATATTTTTCAGCCTTTGAGACTTTCCCGTGCCCTTATTCATTACAGGTTCATTTTGCAATGGGAAAATAACTTCTAAAATTTTGTTTCTGTGGTTAGAGCGCGTAGCCGTAACATTTTTCCTCTGGTTCATTGTGCCAGCCACTTTTATTTCGACAACCCCAGAACATAATTCACGTTGACAGTATCATCCACCAACAAACCATTTTCCTGACACCGCGAAAGCTAGTGGATCTGACGAAATTCCGTCGATCCGTCTCAATAAATGCGTTACCGAACTAAAACCACTTCTTTGCAAGTTATTCAACCCTATAATTTGGAGGAATTTACGTCCGACTGGAAAATTGTAAGAGTACAAGCAGTCCCAAAAAAAAGAAAATAAAAAAAATCCAGCAACTACAGGCCATCGTACTGCTATATGTTAGCTCGAAGGTCATGGAAAAAACCATCAAGCATCAAACATGAAATATCTAGAACGCTCAAGAATTATCAGTGATTACAATATGGCTTCTGGCATCAGATATCAACTGGTGACCTGCTTGTTTATGTATCACATACTTGACAGTTATTGTTTATCGATGGATATGGTGAAACGCTGGCCGTTGCTTAGGATCTTCAAGGTCGTTGGTCGCGTTTGGCACCAGGGACTCCTTGCCAAACTTCCATGTTATGGACTTGCTTCCCAAATTGTGTTCCTTGCTATCTAGTTATGTCTCAGAACGATATCTCAACGTGGAGATCGATGGAGTGTCACCCGATACTCTACCAATACATGCTGATGTTTCACAGGGATCCATTCCGTGAAATTACTTCCACTGTCCAGCTGATAGCAGTCATATATTATTTACGAGATAGGGATTGCCTACATTATTGCAAGTTGAACAATGTTCAAAATGAACAGTTGGATGGTACTACTGTACACTTAGAATTAAGATCAGGTTTAGGTCATAGCCAATGTGATTTCCGGAATTTAAATTCGAAACGTGATTTACATGATATGTCACATTTATCATTTGAAACAACGGGGTATTCATTGTAGTATCTCAATCGATATAGAATTCCAGATGTCATTATTTTAAAATAAAAAGGATGTTTATAATGCAAAATTAACCAGTAACCCGTAAGACTTTTTATCGATTCACCAACGCTTCTGAACAAAATTTACGTAGATGTACGAGGAATTGAAAATTTGTGAAAAATATAGTAGTGCTATTTTTGGTGTTTGATCCAATCTTTATTTTGTGAGAACTATTACATAGAGTTTCAGTCAAATATTTGAAATGAGGACAGCTAGCAAGTTTTGTAGGAATTTTAGGTTTATTCCACTATTTAATTTTCAATAATTTGGAAGCACTTTCTGAAAGTTTTTGATGCGCGCGAGCACTTTACTGTTGAAATTCCTTGATTACTGGAGCTTCAAATGACTTTTTTTGAGTGCTCAGTGCTCGGCATATAACTATTGTAAAGAATATTTGAAAGCGAATATTTAGTTCATCAGAATGTGTGATGCAAAACAAGCATTCCACATATCGTAGACAAATTGCAGGACTATGAATGATTCTAGTTTAGCGTTGTTTACGTTTTCTGATCGGTATTTGAAAAGGCGTAGTTAGAGTATTTTTAGGAATTTTGCAATTTTCAGAATAGGTCAGTTTTTTTCAGTGCCTATTTATTTTGTAGGTCTTCAGTTGAAAAATTAACTGAATATAAGTTACTAATTTGGGAAACCAAATGGTTGATGTTGACGAAATATTCTAATCATGTATAATATTAGTGCCAACGGGATTTGGTACCTCACGGTATCTGATTATTTTCAAAGATAGAAATTTGAGTTATTCTACTTACGACCACATATGAAAACAGCAAATAACACATTATTTGTTATTCAGAAAGTAAATCATGCCACTATGACAACTGTGAAAAATAAACCGCACCATATAGCGGACATATTTTTAAATCGCACGCCCATGGAAGTATGAAGTATGAAATGCGAATACCGCCGTCATTGCCGATGGCATGATAGAAACATTCGAATCATTTGAGTAAGTAAGTAAGTAAGTAAGTAAGTAAGTAAGTAAGTAAGTAAGTAAGTAAGTAAGTAAGTAAGTAAGTAAGTAAGTGAGGGAGTAAGTAAGGGAGTAAGTTAGTAAGTAAGTAAGTGAGTGAGTGAGTAAGTAAGTTTATTCAGTTAAATAAGTTAGTAAGGCATCTTGATTTGTCTGATAGCTGGCGAAAATCGGTGAAACTGGAAGAATTGAATTCAGAATTCTAGTAGGTACGTGTTTCGTAAATTATCAATGAAATTGTTTTTGTAAACAAATATGATTAATTTCTGAAATTATCAAAGATTAAAGTGTGGAGTTTGTGATGAAAATAGACAGTGATATCGATTTGATACCACCTGGAATTATTGAATCAGCTTAAGCAACGTTAAAATAGAAATGAAAATATTTTGTATTCATTTTCTTATTTTTATATACAACCAAACTAATAATAATAGTTTTGTATGAATCTTTTTTGATATTGAATACGACTAAAAATATGATAATTACATACTCAGAATTCTGTATTCAACATGCCGTTTCTTCTATCAGACTTGTAAACTGCACTGAAAGAAGAATTAAGATTTTTTTTCATTATATGTGCTTTTAAAAAACATTACACATTTTTCACTCTTGATGGGCAGGTTTCACCCTCTTTCCGGCACCCCTGAGCAAGAATTTTGCTATTTTTGGTTTAAGGGGCTATTTTGGTCTCTAAGGACTGGGGTAGTTTTCCCAAAATACTGTGTATCCTGAGTTTCTTCTACGTTTACTCACCTTGGCATGTAAGTAGAATGGGATCTCCAATTTTGATTGATTCGTCTTGTATATCTCGTAAAAATATCGGTGGAGGTCCGGTAGGAACATGACTGAAAATAAAGAAATTCAGATAATCAGTGGTTAATTAAATGAGTTTTTCATAATTTTCGGTCATCTAGTAGAAATCAATGTTTTGTTGCCATAATAATAATAATGAATGTCAGTTAGACTTTTGCAAAATATAATTTGTAGTTGAGTATAATAAAGTTTATAAAGTTTTCCAGGTTTATCTATCTTTGTGATAGCATTGTACCAGTGCCTTTTACAGTGGTAATGCGTGGATATCACTAGCACCCCTATTAAGCCCTTTGCGATTGGGAGTAGAACGCAAACAGTTGCAGAAACAGCTGGAAGGGAAAGGAAACATCAGCTTATTTCCATGTCTGTACATGGAGGATATCCTGGCAAGTATAAAGTAATTATCATAAATAGGTAAAGAAGGAAATGCTTATACTTCTTCTTTCCAATTTGGAATATTACCTGATACCCAGCTTAGCGATAGCCGGTTCGACCCCGGTGCACGAGAGATTTTTATATCAGAATCGATAGGCCACATACCTTGTTGAAAAGCAAGTGAGTCGTCTGGACGCGCATCCCATCTAGTGCTAGCTTGAAGTGCTCACCGATCGCCCGAGGTGGTGCTGTAGGTTTTTCGAGTATTCCTACAGCTGAAAAGTGTATACGCCACCAAAACTCAGTAAGTCGGCCCGGAGCGTCACGGCAAATATCGATAGTAGCCGTCCTCTACCCTCATAGGCTATTGCTTTGGGACACTCTACGCGGGTATTTATGATGGAGTATTATTATTATTATTTTACCGTTAACTTTTATGAATACGGCTCTGTGTTTACTTTATTTATGTTTTATGATGGTAAATATTTGAAATGTTATCAAATGTGGAAACCTATTATCTTTTTCTGCAAAACCATACTTGCTACTTGCATTAACACCTCACCTTTTGAAACGTTTCATAATGAAATAATCAACCTACCTGTCAGCTGCTCTGGTTACGCCTTCAGTTTCTGTTACGTGGACCTTCGAACTGGAGACAGCCTTACCCATGCAATTGACTGCTTCGCAGACGTAAGTACCCAAGGAAGTGGGATCATCAGCGTTTGCGGTTAATGCAAAAACATCTCCGGCGCGAATTTCTTTTCCGTCTTTGAACCAGCGCAGCATGGGTGTTGGTACTCCTACAACCTTGCACTCCAAGGAAACGGTACCCTGTTCGGTAAGAAGAGCGCGCAGATCTTCCAGGAACTCGGGAGCTTTGTAAGTTTTCGGAACTGAAACATAATGAGAATGTATAATACGGAGCCTACTTATCAAAAAGACGCTCTTAAAACGATGGAATCTGAAGTCGAATGTTATTTATTATTGAAAATATGTCATTGTTAAAATTGTGAACTCAACTAAAATAAAACGTTTAGGATAATAAAACGTGTGTAGGAAATCTTCGTTTTGCATTTCGGCATCGAGGGACTTTCTGATTTGTATTTATGCGGAATAAAAGTTATAAACACACTGGAAAACATGCTTATACAGAACATTTTTCCATCGGAAGCGTTTTTTGGCAGATAATGTTATTTCAAAAGTACGCCTCAGGACATCTGAAAAGGATCTTGGCTATGAACTAGCCGTTATCTGATAACGAAAATACATAGTATCGGAAACTTTTTATGTGGGGTATGGACAATCCATGCGACCGCACTTGTTACCGGATTGGGATCCGGCACACATACGGTATTCATTTTTGATATTCATATCTAAGTTCTTTTTCAGAGCCCCTGATTCCAAAGTATTTTTTGTATTTGTTTGTATTTGTATAGATGTTAACACTTCACAGAATGAGCATAGAATATATAACAAATTGAGAAATCAATTGCCTTCTGCAAGCAAACTATGCCATAGTTATTTACCTATTATACAGGTTTGTTTGCAGAAGGCTAGGATTTTATGAATATATTTTTTAGCAAAATTTCAGTTTGTATTTGTATTCATTGATTAGGTAGAGTATTTCGAGTTATCCTCAGATCCCAACTGAGCAATATATTTAATCAACAAAATTTTATAGGAAAAATGTATTGCATTTTTTTAAACGAAGGGAACGATAGTAGATAATATTTCCTGAGAATAATACCTTGAATAATTATTTGAAAATTTTATTTCAAATGTTGCACCAACTGTGAGTTTTCTTACCGAGTACGTTGAGATGGCACGAACTGGTAGCTTGACCTGTAGCATTTCGAGCAGTGCAGGTCCATCTTCCAGAATCATCAGCTGTTACAGGAACCACGTCTACACAATGAAACCCTCCTTCGTCAACAAACTTGTATCTGTCTTCTTCGATTACTTTTTCTTCGTTTTTGTACCATTCGATCTGAAAATTCATTATTTTTAAATATAATTTTAAGCGTGGTTTTTTGCTTTCACAGATGTACTTGTTGAAAAGAAGCAGAAAACTGGGACACAGAATTTATCGAAAATCAACCCATACCGACCGATACTCGAAGGGTCAAAAGACCAATCAAAACTGACGGACAAGCCATATGAATATGTGAACCAGAACATTTCAATGGAGAACTGAGTTACTTGGAAAGTGCACTCGTAGAGTGTACCCAAAGGCATAGCCTGTGAAGACGGCTATTATTATCATTTGCCATGGCGCTCCGGGCGACTCACTGATTTTTTGGTGGTGTATTCAATTTTCAGCTGCAGGAAAACCCGGAAAACCTACAGCACCACCTCGGATGGCCGGCGTGCACTCCAAGCTAGCACTAGACGAGATTGGCATCTAGACAACAAGGACTGTGGTCGCCTATCGATTTCGATATTGTGTACTTGAGAAAAAATCCCTCGTCGTACAACGAGATCGAACCGATTACCGCTACACTGAGGTTTCGAACGGCCTGCGCCTCAGACCGCCAAGCTACCGGCCACCTATATATATATATTACTAAACTTCATACATAAAAATAGAAATATTGACCAAGATACGCTTTAAAGTTTCAAAAAAACCACTTCTGTCGATGTTGCGTCTAGTTTACTAATTAATCTCACTATGCTACACTGATTGAAAAAGAAATAAAGATATTTCGAAAGCTCTCAATTAAAAGCAGACAAGAGTCTTCCTTATTGTACCCATAAGCCTCATATCTGTTTAAAACAAACCTTATATATATATATATTATATATATATATATATATATATATAATAATAAAACAGGCCATACGAAGACAAGGTTGGCAATTTTTGTTGTTAAAATTATTTTCATCAACCGGTTGCCGCCTTACGAGCAACTCTCAGAAGTCTTCGAGAGACTTGTACGTGCCAGGGAAGATGCAGCCCTTACTTTTTAACGTGTGATGCCATGGACGAGTCGGTGGCTGCGCGATGATTCGAACCTGCGTACCTTATCATAGCAAGCTAGAACACAACCTGTGCGCCACCAAAAGGAACATGGAGTCAAAACGATATTTGAACCAATAATGGCCATTTGACAAAAGTCTGATATCCACAGAAGACTGGAGAGACTCTGTCTCCAGTTCAGGTGTTTGCCTCATTCCTTGCAGCTGTGGTGACAAGTATCAGTAGGACAAAAAGGAGCATAAACACCCGAATTACCAGCGAATTACTCAAAGAACCCATTGAAATTGAAAAAACACCCTAAGAATTTCAACTGAAAGGAAGAATGTTCTATATGAGTGAAACGTGGAGGCAGGTAATCAGAGGGACCAAAACATGACCCGTCTCAAATATAAGCAATAATGATTATGATCAAAATCAAAAATGGGTATAGGAATTCAGTGACCAGGCGGAATCGAGATCAAATGAAGTCACGCCTCTTATAAGGGTAAGCGAAATTAAAAAAGAAAACAGCACAGACGCCGAATCAGTCAGGCCCGTTACAACACGTCGAAAATATCTACCGCAGATGTAAACGGAACGTCAAGTAGAATCACCACGAAACCATGAACCAAAAAACCCCAAAACTACCGAAATTTCAGAAATTACTGTGCATGAAAGTTCACCTCCTCAAATAAATGAAATTTAGGCATCAGAGGGTTTGCTAATGAGCCTTCTTCCTCCTTATGTAAAATGAACTGCATTTTTTACCAATTAAAGGACTGTATTTTTTATTGTTTCCATAGCAACTAATAAAATTTCCGGAAAGTTTCGTTTCTCCCTTGGGTGAGGACCATGAAATTACACTGGAAAATGTTTGACGTCTATAGTTAAAATAAAGAGTGAGTCCGAATCCCAGTGATGGAACTTTTTTTTATACACGCTCAAAATAACTATCCAATACAGAATTGAAAGTCTTCGTATAACAAGCCATGAGCTAATAGGTCTAATGCAATTCAATTTCTTGGTCAATATTTGAACAGGATATAAAAACATGTCTCACATTATTTTTCAGTTTTTACTCAGACAATATCCTCACCGTTATATCGGAACCACTTCTTATCTCCACAAGAAACCTTGTCCTCGTCCCAACTTTGACAGATAAATCGTTGAGTCGTCTGATGAAAGCTGGAGGCTCTTCAGCATCGGCTTCAGCTCCAACCCTCAATTCTACATCTCTGGAAACGATTCCGCTGGGTGATCTAGCAGTGATCGTGTACAATCCGACATCTTCTTTCTGGACGCTGTCAAGGGCCAGCTGGATCTTGTTGTTAGTGACCCTGAGGTGTCTTCTTCTGTCTGGAGCGATTGGAGCTCCATCTCTGGACCTGAAATAGAGATGATGAATATAGCGATGCTTTCGTGAAGATATAAACTATCAACTTTTGATATTACTGAGAAAAGTCCCGTCTTATTGGAATTTCCAATGGATAAATCAAGGTCGAGTTTCTTGCTACAATGCCGTGAAATGGGTGCATAATAATTGCAAAATGACTGAAAACGGCCGAGCCCACCTAAGCGATTGCGTAGAAGGAGAAACCGTGAGATGAGGGAAGGTGCTAATCCCTCCCCTCACCTCCGGGTTTCTCCTTCTACACAAGAGCTAAGGCGGGCTCTGCCGTTTTCAGTCATGTGTGCAAGCACTTTTCACCCGTTTCATGGCATTTAAGCGAGAAATGATAGTATACGTTTTGTAGTACTATATTTCTGCTTTCAAAATCTATTTGAGAAATTGAAACGGATCATCACTAGAACATCCAGGCACGCTACAAGATAGTGCAAAACAAAATGGTCCGACCGCACCTGTTTTACTCATAAATGAAGTAATTGTAATTTACTGCGTTCATGAAAAGTGCCAACCCTACAAATTGAAAAATGGCCGAGTTATGAATTTTTAAAAAAGTCGTTACAGATAGATGTATTATTTTTCATTTTATAATCAAAAAACTTAAGAAAAACGTTTTTTTTATATTTAACTGTTTATAACAAATTAATAAATGACAGTTGCATGTCCAAAACATATCAGAATATAATTACGGACTGTCCCTCATGTGATGGCACTATTGATTGGTGTATAAGAGAGGTTGACTAACTTGCGAATAATTGGTGTTAGTTTGGGTTGGGTTTGGAAGCACAATTTTCGAAAACGATCGGAAGAATTCCGTCAGATCCACTAGCTTTGGTGGTGTTGAGACCTAGCAATAAGCATTTTGCCAAACAACCTCAACATTTTTTTTATAATTGAATTCAACAAAAACTATTTTTGATGCTGTTAGAGAAAACACGGAATACAATTCGTTAAGAGTTCCACAACTAAATCATGATATCTGTGAGCGCAATTCATTATAGGAGTTTCTAAAAATAACATCAAAACAGGTCCACAAATTAATAATGGACAAATAAATAGTTATATGCATTGTCATTACTAACTATAGACTAAACCTGGACGTGAGCCAAACAGACCGCACGTATGAAATAATCCAAACATGTCATAACATGAATTTTTGAGTGGAAACAAAGATATTAATAAATTGTCTTGAATGAATAATATGATTGGTTGCTAATGTCGTCATCAGAGCAGAACAGCTGATGAATTTTCAAACTGGAATTTAATTTTTTTGCAACAGTTGTTTGTATTATTTCATATGTCCTAGCTGGGTGCTGGTCATTCTCAAATAAGTATGTAATCTTTTTCACTTGTAGTCACTGAAATGGAATTTTCCTCCTAACCTCAAAAGCTGTAAAAAAAATTTTTTGAGCATCTTCCATTAAATAAAAAAAATTCTTTCAAATGATGGATCATCTTCCTATATACCTAAATAGTCGGGTTACCGAAATAAAAGCAAGTTTCAATATAAATTGGATTATTTTGCTATATTTTGTATCAGGTACATATGAAATGTCAAACTTCATAAAAAATTTATAAAAATTCGACAATCAGTACATCAACGATAAAACGTTCAAGCTTTCATTAACGTAAATTTGATTAGAAAAAAAAACCAAAATGGAAGACTATTCAAATGAAATTTCGACGAAATTCTTAATTATTCACGGTCAGAGTTATCATATTATAGCTAGAACGTGTAATATGTTCCGTATTATACATTGAAGTGTATGACTGATAAGATGATGAACTGATTATACAAAGAATGAGTCCATGATAAGAAATTGCGAATTAGCTCTTAGAGATTCTCGCGATTGCAGTTTTATCTCCATATCGAAGTGCGGAGCATACCTAATTTCACAACGGATCTTTCTCCAGTTATCAGCTTGATTTGATTTCTTGGCGCTTCAACTTTACCACACAATTCTCACCGCGAATATAAGACAAATTTAAAATATCTACATTTGAATCATGAAAATCACTGCTCGTCAAATCAAAAGTTTGTGTTGCTTTTTTCTGATCACGGCACACTACAGATCCTTTCAATTAGGAAATATTACCTATTTCGATTCGTTATAATAGTTCAATTTTCATAGAAACTTAATTTTATTTCGAAAACCTGACTATTTAGGTATAGGAATATGATACATCATTGAAAGCAAATTTGATTGTTTTTTAGGTAATTCGATTATATACAGGAGTTTCGTTTAAAAAATGCACTTTTCACCACTTTTGTATCTATCGGTAAAATCATAAATTTTAAAGGGCTCTGTATACTGGAGAACGAATTCCCTTAGACGTAACCAATGCACAGGACATTGTCAAACATGATCCCAAATTTAAGCTTTCTACGAATTGAAATACAGTAGTAATGAACATTTAATTGAAGCTATGTTTCGCACAAGAAATAAAGAAATCAATGAATCTCTCGAAAACCACTAGAGTATGGGAAAGTATAATACAAAAATAATCGAAAAGCAATAGCAAAGAGAATATGCATTAATATACAGAATGTCCTTTACGAAATATCGAAGTTGTTGCTACTTTTCAATATAAGCGGCAACACCGATAGAATAAAACTAATTTCCTATAAAACCCAATTTTCAAAATAACCCGATGTCCCGTTCTCCAGAAACGTCTAATGGACCATCGAGTTTGGGACACCATGTATAACTAATAAAATATTTGCAGAAAGATGTAAAGTGAAACTAGGGTTATGTGGAAACACAGAAGAACCATGGCGGAACAAACTGGATGTTTGAAATGTCAGCTGTGAACAGCCAAGGAAAAAACGAGAAAAACACAACCACCAAGAAGATCATGTTTCACCATCTGTTGACAATAAAACCTACAAATACCACCTGAATCCTCTAGAAACCAGGACGGAGGCCAAGGTAAGAATAATCCCGCCCAGTTACTTCCAGCTCTAGTCCCGACGCAAACTAATCCCTGGTAGAACAGAAGCAGAAGCTGGGGGTAGGGTCACCTTCAAGTATCACAGCCACATTGTAAGCGGTGACAAGTTCCATCTCCCACCATCCTCAAATCCTGAATTCTGCATCCCAGAACCCTAAGGGGAACTCACCAGGGAGGGATGTAAAGCAGAGAAGAAATTATAGTGTAGAGAATGTGACGAAAATTAATAGTGGTTATGAATTTATAAAGTTGCTTTAAAATACATTGAAGGAGACATCATTTCATAATTTGTTTCATTGTATGATTTCCCATGTACTCGTTCATACATTTAGAGTTCACTGTATATGGATAAAAAGAAATGTCAATTTGAAATCATCAAATGAATAGTTGTCATCTGGTAGTCTGAGATTTACTTGTATTTTGGTTTCAAACTAAAAGTTGATTTGCAGCATTAAAGTTTTTCCAATGCATCATTTGAGACAAAAGAACTCGTGATTCGTGGTTAAGCAGGTATAGCTTTTCTAGCGAGTCAGTGACATACATTTTTCGGTCAATTCTCCTTTCGGGCAATTATTGTTCTTCGGGCAATTGTCTATTCGATAAATTCGATAAATTGTGTTTCGGAAAATTGTGCATTTGGTCAACTGTTTTAGGGGAATTGGCTCTCGGGAAATTGACCAGAAGCGACCAGTACCCGAGTATCTGAAAACACTGGCATGAAATGCTGAGAGACATAAGTAGTATTCTTTTTACCAATTTTAACTGAGATTAAGTAAGATTATCAGCACAACTCAATAGCTCAGTTAATGACATGTTACATTTACTTTAGTCTGATAACTGTCATATACTGAGCTATTGAGCTGTGCTGAGAATCTTACTTGATCTCAGTTAAAATTGGTAAAAAGAATATCGCTATAATCTACGTTGTAGGAATGGTGCAGGCAACAGAAAGTACTTACAGAGGCTGTGAAAACCTGACTAGAGGGGTTTCTATCTACACGAACATGCCAATGAGGAAATACATGTCCAATGTCATTGTCAAGGTCGAGTAAAAATATTATAGATTTTCATTGTTTGAAAACTTTGTCAAACACATTCACTGACCAGGCTGTGAACTAAACCTGAGAGGAATCACAACCATCAGGGCCGAAAGGCCAAGTGCTGTTATCAGTAACTGATAGTATAGTAACTAATAGTATATCGCACATACAGCTGCCATCTAGGCAAATAGGCAAAGTGGTAGATAACATATCGGCATCCAACTGGAGGTCAGCATCTCTGCCACTCAGAACACAACTTCAGGAAAAAAAAATAAAACAATTCGAAACAGTGGATGTTCAAGTGCATGATCTATTTTGAACAAGTTAATGTCAAATGGTAAATCGTTTCCCATTTCCGCACAATTTCAATATCAAAAATGGAAGTAAAAAGAATCGCCTTTTACTGTGACAGAAACATTAACTCATGAAAATTAAATCTATTTCAGTTGACCATGTGCTACAGAACTTTGGCTGTATGCCGGTTCGTCTTGTTATGCTTGGCTACTAAGATTAAAAATAAAAACAGACGACACAACAATTCCATCGCAAATGGATTTTTTTAATGATCCAAAAAGGTGCAAGGGCGTGAAATATCTTACATTCACTTAATAATAATACGAAGAATTTTTAGAATCTTGGTTTTTCTTAATGAAAATACTGTTGCGTCTTCGGGTTCAAAAATAAGTGTACACTAGTGTGGACTTGTCTTTATTATTCAAACTTGACACTTGACAACACTGTAATACAATACTTGTCACTGTTTCTAACGTTACTGTCAAAACTGAAGTTCTGATAACAAAATAACTAACTCCATCTCACAAATGCATTGCTTTTATTTATAAATAAAGTTCTAGAGAAATGAAGAAATTAATAGAACACAATAAGAATGTTCGACGATTGATCCAGAACAAAATTGCTTTAGTGCTTCTAGATTTTTCCATCTAATTCATTGAACGATCTTGAACAAGAGGAGAAGTCTTTATCAAATTTCAGGTCTACGTTCAAAATGACGAAACTGGACTATAAATGTTTCCACTTCATTATCACTATCATCTTCTATCCATTGAAACAAAATATACTGAGCTGTCAATTTCTTACTTTCTCCTTAATTTGGTAATAACATTTCTCCTATTTATATTTGACGCACCACGAAAGGTTGACAATTTGTTATTAAACTATTAAGGCCGGGCAAACGCTCGACCATAGTTTTGCCCGGATCCGGGAAAAGTAGAAGTACATTGAGAGGCATGGCAGGCCACACTACATCCGGCCAGACGCCCTGACTGGGCGCAGTGTCCGGGTGTTCGACCGGGTATTCTCTACTTGCCCGGACCGGGTCTGTCCACCACTCCATAGTCTCTCTCAATCCTCACACGGTGTATTTTGAAACGACTTGTGTAAATTTTGTCAACTACATTTATTATTTGGTGTCGTTTGAATACCGGCGTGCTCAATCATGACGTTACGGAAATAGATATATAGACTAACCAGTGAGTCTTGTACATGAAAATCCCGAACTTTGGGATTAGATATTAGACATTAGATATTTATAGGGACGAACACAATACTAAATCCATAGTTTGAAGAGTTCAGCGTAATGAACGGCAGAATTTGCAAAAAGACTGAGGGACTATTGATGTTGAGTAAGAGCCTAGCACAATCCGGGCGTTTACTTCGGTCGTGTGTTCAGCACTCCCAAATTTCTCCCTGATCCGGGCAAAACCCAGACCGAGCGTTTGTCCGGACCGTGTGTACCTGGCCTAAGAACATATTTACGTGGTTTTCTGAGTACTAAGAGCTCAGATTCAAAGCCTTAAATTATATTCCTCAGACATAGAATGTCTGTATGTACTAAACTATAACTTCATAAATTCACAATTCCATTCCATTCAACTTGAGTGATGGAGTGAAACATACGCGAAATGCATAAGACAGTAGGTGTTGTAAAATATTTGTTCAATATCAAGACGGTTGTGGAGAATAGTACATTATGTAGTGAAAGCAAAACATTCCCAGGCGATATTGTAAATTGTTGACCGGCGAGGCGTTGAGCCGAGTCCAACAAGCATTGACGCCTAACTACGAGGTACACTTAATATTTTTTTCTGATATCGCATTCGACATTATCATTGCCTACTAAATCGTTTCCTTGGCAATCACTGTTTGTTTATTGTTTTGATGAAAGTCAGAGATCCACTGTCTATATCGGTACAATACATAATTATCGCTAAACAGTATTCAAAAATATTATTTTAGTAGTAGAAAATGCTGCTGAAATGTCATCTTAAATTTATTGCCAAATAAATCCAATCCAATGAATACGATTACAAACATATCAATTAAAGTTGAATAACAAAAGATTTTAGATCTGAGCTTTTGGTTCTGATGTATTTTTTCTCTATTTTTTCTGAACATGCATGCTTTTTCTGTTATTGTTGTTGTTAGTTTGTAAACATTTTAATAGGAATAAAAGTTTCTATGGGACCAAGAGTTTTTGAGAAAAACGAGAAAAACCACCGCAATGCTTGTTTTTGGTGGTGAAGCTCATACTTCTAACTTAGAATTCGTTTGATTTTAGAAAGTTTCGTTTCAGTGCGTATGATCTCAATATATAAAAACTGCATATATATTTTTTTTAATTATGGATTAGAATGATTTGGCCTAGAATCAAGTGTTCTAACCATCGCGGCCCATCAAAATATGGTTCAATTCGATAGTAATAATAGAGTAATTACAGAGCAGAATAGACGAATAATAAACTTCTTTGTATTGATTTTTGTTCGAAAGTCTTCAAAATCCTCACCCACTCGAAGAGAGGTCAGCGCATCCTTTGGCATGTTTTCCATTACTCGAAGAACACCTACAGCAACTGCTAACGTTTTGGCCCATATCACAGTTCACAAATCATTAGTCTATTAAAACCAACAACCACATGTTTCACGATTAAATCCAAATTGCTGGTGTTTCTCGAATGTTTTGACAGCCAGTTGTTTTTTCACTAATCAATTCGTAAAAGAGTCGGAACTTCAATAATTATCGAGATGAAAGGTTAAATGTAATTGGGACAGGATTAAAATCCAAGAACAAGCGTAGTTATTAGCGAGAAAAATGGGTTAGTAGGCTGTGATTGAAGTTGATATTTTTCGTTTCTGTCAACACGCTGTCAAAATGAAAAAGTTGAAGCAGCTGTTACCGTTAAAATAAAAACCACTCGAGATGCGCGCGGCCAATCGACGACTGATCGAAAACTTGGAAACGTTCAAAGTTTAAAAGTTACTGGGCGTTCTTTCCTCGAATATTTTTATCGACGGCCAACAAACGTCACTTGTTGATTTTTGATATACATACGGCTCACATCAAAGACGAAGTTGCACAGAAAATAATTAGATCTTTAGATGATGGTGTTCATTTCTGCCAAAGGTGAATTAGAGTATTTCATAATTTCCGGATATCTGCTTGGGAACATTCGAGCATAGGGCTATTCTTAGAATATCTCTAGCGTAAGTTGTGTTCTATTTCGGTTGTCGATCTACGTGACGCAGAAATTTCATTGAACGATACGCTTTTAACTTTTTGTTGCTTATGTAAAGGATAAATAAAAAAATTACATTTGATTTATTCTGTGTTAATTAATATCGGGTTGATCCAGGGTGTTTCAAAACACCCGTATGATATACTCTAATACGTCGGCCGGTCAACCGTGGAGAGTAATCTCATGTGTGAGATGCGGGTAAACATCTTATAAAATGCATTCAAGCATGTTTTCAGATTGTGGCATTATATGAGCAAGGAGGATCAAAGAAGGGGGTCACTGACATCGAAGATATACAGGGTGTTTCCGAAATTGGAGCAATAAATGAAATGGGGAGTAGAAAATGACAAAACAAAACGAAAAGAAGGAATACATTTTTGTCGAAAAAAAATATTTTGGAAGATATTAAATCAAAAATTTTATTGGTAATCACTTATCAGAGGTCTGCCTGCGCAAGTCGCACTGAAACACTGCCGGCGGGCAGACACGCTGTGGCCTGGAGAATCAAATCGGTGCGCCTCCCAAACAAAGGTAACTGAAAGCGATATCACAGAAGTTTAATAAAAATATTGAAACCCATTTTCTCTAAAGTCGGAAACACCCTGTATATTATAAGCATAACCTTTCGATAGTCAGAATTGATAACTGAAAGGTATTTGATACATCACATGAGCTCATCATGCATTTGCTCAGATGCCTTGCGGTACCCGATCAAATAGTGAGATGTGTTGGACAACTACTGATGCTGCTCTGGGGTACTCGTTTCACCATGACATCTGGTCATATCAGGGTCCAGGCAGAACAGTTTATCTTAAGAAGGGACGTGTTTCGGGAATTTTCTTTAGCCATCTTTTATTATGCATCATTTTATTGCCATTGTCTGCTGCAATGAGGAAACCCTTTGGATAAAACTGCGGAACCCCCAGAAATCGAAGGCATAGGTAACACATATATTTTACATCGATGACCTCAAAGTATATGCCTCGAAAGGAATGAGTTTACATCAATACTTCCCAGACAGCAGACATTCGCCTAACGGTCATGCTACATGTGTCGCCAAAGTCCTGAAGAGAACATTCAGTTTTCTTCAAGCTGAGACCATCCTTAGAAGCTCAGCATTTGCTTTATAATGGTTACAGTCGATTAGCCCTTTCAGCGACAGCCTGAGGAAGTTGAAGATTTTGGGCTTGAGGTCATCCTAAATTTATCGCCAAAAGCATGGAGAGGACGACGTTAGTTTTTTTTCTCAACATTATTAGGTTCTGTATATGTGCAATTATTGTTCCAGATTAGTTCCTTCAGTAATAGGTAATTATCGAGGTACTTTTCGATTGGATTGTATTTTCGAAAATGACACGGACACCCCCTGCTTAAAAGATTATTGAAGAATGTTAGTCGATCCATGAGTAAATTGTATGAAACGGAATGCACGAGTTCTTGTAACAGTGATAGTCATATTTCCAAAAATAGTGATGATGAGAAACATTCTCATTTTGTATAAATACTATGCTAATATGAACGTCCAAGAACACTTTGGAGGGATGCTTTGAGACGTTATTTGTGAGTAGATAATGGTAACAGGAGGACATCCTTAGAACGTCCTCAGGTTGGCCTTGACATTTTGAGGACATTGTTATGAACGCCTCGAACGGTTTCTGTGACGTTTAGGCGATATTGTCCCTATTCTACCATAATCACATGATGAGTATACATGTACAGAACATATAATGCAGAGCGTGTCATGAGGCTCCTGAGACTATAATGCATTTGCTGTCTGCTTGTCAAACTCATGCGGTGTCAGCTTATATCCATAGGCATACGCTATAAGTGTTTTCCCAACATTCACAGTTGATACGTCTAAAAGAGTACTTCGACCACGTCACTGAAGATGACTGCCACAGTTGAAGTTGAAACGTTTGGGAATTTTAACCAAAGAAGACCACGGCAAGACTCCAAAACCAACCAAAATATTGACGCCATCCGTGAAAGCCTACATTCCTATATTGGTATATACTGATTAATCGTACTTACCACCATGTTTCGGTGTCTTCGGTATTTTCATATAGTTCTGCAGTAAGTATTGCATCAGTATTTTCAACCACCGACACACATTGTGATCCTTCGTCTCGAAATCGTGGGGGAAAATGGTCTTGAGGGGTAACTCCTGAAAAAAAGAGAAAAACATTACTCATGCTTGAACAAGACCATCAAATGCGGAAACAAAGAGGAAAATGTAGACTTTAAAAATTGCGACTATTCAGAATCATTAGATACCTACCTCAAAAGCATTCAGTCTTCTCGATTAATTTCTGAGGACGTAATAATAGAAGCGAAATTTTTTTTCTTTGTCTTCTGCTTCACAAGAAAGGGAAAAATCCTGTAATGTTCAGGATGCATCGTGAGAATCAAGCGAAAGTAGGTATGAGGATATTATTGCTTTTCTGCATATTTTGATTACCGGAACATTACCGGAAGTAATCAACTGATTACTTCTGTTGACAATGGGTTCATTAATATATTGAACATATCAACCATTGTCTCAGCGCATGTAATGTTCAGGTTGCATCGTGAGAATCAAACAAAAGTAGGTATGAGGATATTATTGCTTTTCTGCATATTTCAATGATCAAATGAGTTGATTACTTCCGTAGATAATGGGTTCATTAATATATTGAACATATCAACCACTGTCTCAGCGCATGCGAAAGCTCTCTACCTTGAATGATAATAATTAAGCAGTACTCAATACACGGTCGTGGTGTTTGTATATTAATATGGATGTTCATACTGTGGTTGTTAAAAATAAATGAAATAATAGTATCAGAATCGGCGACTAGTCTGTGATTTGAATGTAAAAATATCATATTAGGTTTCCGAGAAATTAACTTAAAATCCATGTATAGCGGAAACGTTTGTAAATTTGACATTGTTAATGTTGAGTGTATTTACAAAAGATTTGGGGACAAGTTTTCATCGCAAATGCCGAAACAGAAAAAAATTTAAAACTGCCCATTTTTTTGAAAGCGTTTTCTGATGACAGTTACAGACTTGGGAGATTTGTGATGAGGATTCGGAAACAAAGAAATAAAAGGATTCAATCACGCTGATAATTGACAATTTCATGTCGGCCAATCAATGTTTGCGACGCGTTTCCTATTTCACACCGCTTCAGCCCTTTTTTTGTGATTTTGAATCGGCTCAGTTAGAAATGGTGCTGCCATATATTTTCGTGTTCGACTATCACAAATCACCTGTTGATGAAGGAGAAGAAAACTGTCATGTTCAAGGAGGTATTGAAAGTGGCGACAGTAAAGGCAGCTACGCAGCGTGTCAGTTATAATATCGGATTTTCTGTTGAAACGGAACACGAGAATTCCTACAAACGAACAACAAATCACCGTGGTGGACATGGCCATGGCCAGAGTTCTCTGGTTCGGTTCATCTCACTTTAAAATTGGGCACGGGACAAGTGAAACCCCTATCCAATGCGAATACAGGGAGTGTGTCCAATGAAACAAATCATCAATCTTCTGAGTTCTTTTACGGATTATTTCCGCCATACTAGGCCCTTTATGTCTGAATGACGAGCAAAATAAATAAATCGAAAACAGAATTTTCGATCATCTTTGGGATTCGTTGGTTGGGGTCTCGAGGTACCTAATTCCTTCCGACAAACCCGAAAACCATCGAAAGTTCAGAGATAACTGGTTGTGAAAGTAAACCTTCTCATATACATATATAAAAAAACTCCTCAAAATATATGCAGAACTTAGAAGCAAGTGATTTTACTTCTAAATAATAAAAAATGCCTGTTCTTCAAAACAAGACTTCATCTACTAAGGGGCATTTCAATTTCTCTCATGACAGCGGTGATTGTTCAGTATAGTTAATACAATATGAATTGTTTTGGGAAAGTTTCATCTGAACAAATTACTAAAAGCACTATTACAATTATTTTGTTGTTAGTAACAAATAACTTTTGATGAAGGTGTGTATTGTGGTGTATTTAAATATTGTCGGTGATTTATCTTGCCAAAAACCACTCGTACTTTTCAGCTGTTGTATCTGTGAAACAGGGCGCAATAGTAAAAGAAGTCGCTGTCGCAAGTATTAATTCAAATGCACAAATTTGTGATTCAAGAAATACATATAATATGGTTGACTGGAAGAAACATGGAAGAGCACATCGTTGAGTGGAAGAGCACATGGTTGAGTGAAATAGTTGAGTAGTCTTGATTCTTATTGATTCACTCACTGCTGAGAATTTTTCAGTTCAGGATCCATAGGTTTCAACCTGACACTGAACCAACAGAAATGATTTTTAGCACACGAGCAGTTTTTGAGGACTACTTCAAGAAAACAAAATGTTCTGCACGCGAGCACCTACAGAAAGAGGGTAAAAGGGGTTGAAAAGAATTTGTAGAGCGTAAAATCTTTACAAAAACGGTCTTTTTATGTTTTTTCGAACATTTGTTTTTCTTAAAGTACTCTTCAAAAACTGCCCGTGTACCAAAAATCAGCGTCTGGACAATTTCATGAATTCGGGTATTGAAAATCGTTTTGAACCTGGTCTATAACCCATACCTCCGAAGATGGGATACAAGATCCATAAGTATTTGCTGCTGTTTATAAAATGATCTACTACTTCTGGTCAATCGAAAATCAATATCAGAGACGCAGAGGATCAAGCAAATATTTTCATTGGTAATTATAAATATAGACTTTCGGCGTGGTTCGTGAAATAACTCGAACAGCATGTAAATATTGCGGCGATAATGTATATGAATTACGTGGGCATCCATTTAACTGAGTTATTCGCGGCACGGAACCAAAAATAAATATTGATCATTTGCCTTCTGATCTGGGCAATGTCAAACTCGAGTTATTCCATGAAAAATAAAATCCAAAATTGATTAATATAAATATTCGATTTTACTTGGAAGTTGAATGTCACAAACGAAAGATGTTTTTAAAACGATATCTCGTACAGCATATTGTCTCTAAGTAATGCAGCCCATCTGCACATTTCAAGTCAGTAGATCAGCATTTTACTTCGCGGCATTGAACGATTTTATTATTTCTTGAGTATATCAAGTTATATCAAGTATATCAACCTAGCAAAGTTATGTTGGTGATGAAAATTGAAAAGTCGTCATAACAAAATTCCCTTTTCTTTTTGGTCTGTGACCATGAGAAAACAGGAATCGAGCATTTCATCAAAGTGGGACTATTTTCGTCGTAAAGATTTTGGCTCCTGGCAAAACGAACATCGTCCGAAAAAAGGAGGAAAAACGGACCAAATATCGAAAGTTGCTCTTTGAATTCCGCAGGCTCTACCCAAACCATTTTGTTAAAATGGGGGGTCTGATCCTTGGTGGAATGATGGACACACTGGAAAAAAATAAGTAATCGAAAATCTCATAGTGAGGATGATTTGACATTGACACTGCTGATTTCAATATAAATATTGATGACAATCGAATTCTATATTTTCGAATAGATGCCAGGACTTTCTATAACAGTTAATTTCATTGTATTGTTATGTGAGCTAGTAGCAGCGAGTGATGAGCTACGCTCGTACTACAACATTTTGTTTAGTTTACCTAGTCGTAGAAAATGCATGTCATTTTACAATATACCAATTTCGTCACTGGATGACATCTTAGTGGCACCAAGACATGCCTGCGTGTGTGAACTGTACTAGCGAAAAAATGGAATGACCGAAAAATGCCGAGGCGTTAAGGCGAGACTCCATCTAACTGGGCTAGTTCGGCGGCATTTGCGGCCTTGCCGCCGGCACAAAATACCGCGGCTTGCGGCGGCTTTGACGCGGACTTAAATTCGACTCCACCATCTGGGCAGATGTGTTGTCTTGTTCGTCATTTGAAAATGTTTGACGACCACAAAATTTTGTTGTTAGGGTATGGGCCCTAAAATTTATCACTAAAAAAAAAAATAAGAGGAAACGCAAAATTTGGAAATAAATCTTGAGTATTTTCCGTATCCCTATCTTGCTTATCCATTTTGAAGTCTCTTAGCCCGTTGTGAAAAACAAAAGACAAACTCAATTAGCGGAAAAACGCAAACAAAATATAAAAATACCACTTAAACAACGTACCTACCGTTCGATACAAATATTCAAAACTGACTTAAAACTCATGTTCGTACTGGGGGTCAACTTTCGTTTAGCTGAAATCAGTTAAGGAAAAACTGGTGCCATGGCAACCGTTGCTATGGCTACGAGAATACAAAAACCTGATTCCGATTGTGCGGAAATGCATGGTTGCCAGATGTCCGCTTCAGTTTTGGTGAAACCAGTTACGGAAAAACTGTTGCCACGGCAACTGTTGCTATGGTTACGAGAATACAAAAAACCCGATTCCCATGGTGCGAAAATGCGAGTTGCCAAGTTGCCCGCTTTAGTTTAGCTGAAATCAGTTACGGAAACACGGTTGCCATGATAAAAGTTGTTATGGTGAAAAGTAAACAAAAATGCTTTTCCGTATTGCGGAAATGCATGGTTGCGCGCGCGTATTGCGAAATGTTGGCCGGACCCGCGAATTTTTTTTGGTAGAGACACCTCGTTGATTATTAACATTTTCAAACCGATACTTTTCTGACAGTTTCAAATTGAAATGAAGCATAAAAATATTCATAGATATCTTGACCTAACAAACTGAACTGAAATAACCAATGCTCAATGCTAAAATTATTTTGGAAGAGATCAATTCACTGTTTATACCAATTATGGGTCATTCATTCATTAAGAATGACACATATAATTCATTTACTGGTTAAATAAGCCAAAGATTAATTCAAAATATTAGATCCAGAACACAAGAATCGTGAGCGAAGCGAGCGGGTTCGGCCCACATTTCGCAAATCCGCGCGCGTGGATTTGCGAAATATCGGCTGGACTCGCTCGCCTTCAAGTTACTACTTTGACCATTTTCTCTATTTTCTTTCTTCTTTTGCCGCTTAGAAGCTAGTTGACACTAATAATTATTGATGAAATTGTGCATCCCTCCAGATAATTTTATTAATTCTGTGAAATTAATATTCCTATAAGTAGATATGGATAGTGATGAATACTGAATAGAGAAAATAGTAGATAGTGCGAATATGAGTTTTTCACGGCATAGCTTGAAGAAAAAGGTAGGTACAGCTTGGCGATGAATGACGAAAAACGTATGAGATGAGCGAATTCAACAAAACCCAATTCAACAAAAATTACAGAATAAGATTCCTACGAACTCAAATACTCAGAGGAATCTACGTACAAATCGTGCTGGCAAAAAATATTAATTACTTTCTAGTTGTTGGTTTTTTATAAATTTTTTATTTATTTATTTTCTATAGGCAATTATTGGTACGACTCGAAAATATATTATGAATCAATATCTGAGAGATTTTACTATCAATAAAATAAAGACAAAGATAGCAGAAGATGTAGGAGCATGTAAAAAACTCTTTCTTGAGCACAGTAATTTGGAATTCAGTCTACTTCATATGAATATTAGAGGACTCGGAAAACATTTAGATGAAATGAAATTATTATTGGATGATTTATCACATGATTTCCAGATTATCGTGCTTACAGAAACAAGAAAATTGGAAGATCCCAATCTTCATAATTTGACTGGGTATCAACTGGTTTATAATGAAGGTATTATCAATAAGTGTGATGGGGTAGTGATATACATAAAAGAAACATTGTCATATGAGACCGATATTATATATTTGGGTGTGACTAAATGTATACAAGTCACGCTAAACTATTTTGGCAAAAAAATAATGATCACTTCCATATACAGATCCCCGTCAACCTGCCCGAAAGAATTCAATATTGCTTTAAGTGAACATTTACGAAATAGACCCGTTAGTGAAATGCATATAATTGTAGGGGACATAAATATAAATCTTCTTGATGATCAGGATGACGTAACTGTAACTTACCAAAATATTTTGAGTGAGGAGGGCTTTATTTCAGCAATAAATGAACGAACACGTATACAAAATAGTACAGAAAGTTGTCTTGACCATATTTTTATAAAAAGTAGAGATTTAGATAGATATAGATGCAATGCCATTATTCTCGACACATTAGTAACAGATCATTTCACCCCTATAATGCAAGTGTTCTTTCCCAAAACAGAGAAAACATTTTCCGAAAATGTTTTTACTAGGAGGTTTTTAAATAAAGAAAACTTGAAAAAAGATATGTCAAATGAGGAATGGATGGATATTTACAATATAACGGATATAAATGAAGCCACGTACCAGTTCACAAACAAAATTAATGACTATATACAGAGAAATACTATCGTTAGAAAATATAGGGATAATAATCATAAGAAAACACCGTGGATTACGAATGCTTTGGTAACATCAGTACATAATAAATATGATCTTATGAAAATTGCAAAGATATTTCCAACTGAGGAAAATATTAGAAAATACAAAAAATATAGAAATGATCTGAATACTCTTATCAAAAAAGCAAAATGTGATTATTACAAGAACAAAATTGGAACAAATAAATCAGACTCTAAACAAATTTGGTCCTGTATAAATGACATTTGTAAAACTAAAAGAAAAACAGAAATCAAGGAAATTATTACTGGGGATGGGAGGAAAATAACCAATAAAATAGGCATTGCTAATGAATTCAACAATTTTTTCACGGATGTAGGCGAAACTCTTGCTAATAAAATTAAACGTTGTGATGAAATGCAGAAGGATGAACATATTGGACAATTGCCAAATTCAATTTTTTTTAGTCCAACGAATGAGAAGGAAGTTAGAAAAATTATTAAAGAACTAAAAATTCATAAAGCTCCCGGATATGATGAGATCAGTTCTGAGACTATAAAAGAAATTAGTAATTTCATTTCCGCACCCTTAACTTACCTGATAAACCAATGTTTAATGAAAGGAGTTTTCCCAAATTCACTCAAATCAACAGTCATATCACCATTATACAAAACCAAAAATAAACTTGAGATGACCAATTACAGGCCAATCTCCCTGATCACCAATATTGCTAAGGTTTTTGAGAAAATATTGAAAATGAGAATAATTAGTTTTTTAAAAAAGTACAATATTTTGTCACCGAAGCAGTTTGGTTTCAGGGAAGATATGTCGACACAAGATGCTATAATATATCTCACTACGAAAATATATAAATCATTGGACATAGGAAAACCAGCTCTTGCAGTTTTTATCGACTTACAGAAGGCATTCGATACAGTCGATCATGTCCAATTATTGGAGGTTTTGGAAAATATCGGCTTTCGTGGCACTCCATTAAAACTGATGAAAGATTACTTATCAAATCGCAATCAACGGGTTAAACTGAACGAAGCTTTGAGTGACTCTAAAATTCTCAAATGTGGTGTACCACAAGGCACTGTATTGGGACCGATACTGTTTATCATTTACTTGAATAATTTATTCAATCTTCATACTAGCGCTGACATTGTTAGTTTTGCCGATGATACGGCGTTATTTTTTAGCGGAGACACATGGGAAATATTGAAAACAACAGCAGAAAGAGAACTAGGAAAAATCATTCATTTCTTAGGGAATAAACTCCTTTCAATAAATTTCAGTAAAACTTACTTTGTTCCTTTTTCCTGTCTAGCATCAAGTTTACCTGACTTTAATTGTTTAACAATACTGAACAATAACTGCTCCTGTGAAAAAATTGAAATAGAAGGCATTAACCAAATAAAATATTTGGGTGTATACTTGGATTCACACCTGAAATGGAATGTGCATATCACTTTTGTAATCAAAAAAATAAGATCCCTCTTATGGAGGTTCAAATATATAAAATCAATATTTAATATCGGTCAATTGAGAATGATATACCAAGCACTCGTTGAACCTCATCTCACTTATGGTATCCTTGCCTGGGGTGGAACCACAAACAATCATTTGAAAAGATTAGAGGTCACCCAGAAATGGATACTGAAAATCATACACAGAAAAGATTTCACTTACCCCACTGAACAACTATTTCAAGTGTCAAGAGTTTTTGATATCAGACAACTTTTTTGTCAATATTTGTTGAATAGACAACATAAACATAGGCATGAGCTCATAAATTTACAACATTGTTATGTAACTAGGAATAGGGATAACACAAATAAAGTACCACAGGTTTTCAAATCTTTAACACAAAGAAGTTACTTTTTTCTTGCACCTAGAATGTATAACCTTTTACCAGTTGAGTTGAAACAAATAGCCTATTTACCAATGTACAAAAAAAAAGTGAAAGAGTGGATTCAAAATAAAAATAGAATGTTCATACACAGCTTGATTGATTTAAAGAATATTTATTATTTAATATAGGGATTAATAAACAAACAAAAAATAGAATCAATTAGAAATGTATTTGAATTTTTTTTTTAGTTTTTAAGTAATTTAAAAAAAAAAAATGTATTTACTTACTTTAATGTAATGTGGCTGATAAGTAGTTCTATATACTACTTTAGCGAATTCAAAGCAGTTTTTTCTCAGGGAATGTTTATATTGAGTTTATTGTAACAATGAATGTGAGAATAAACATTATTATTATTATTATTATATTAATTTAGAATGAAGTAGTTATTCGGACGATAGAGTCTAGATTTGTAGGTATATTCAGTAATCAAAACATCACTAACTTCGCAGCGCGACAAATACAATAGAACTAACCAGTTTTAACTGATACTTGTTTAACGGAATGCAAGGAGCTCTTCTGCCACTGCGCATCGACTGGCGTGCCGATTTGACATTTATGGCTAGATTTGCCAAGCTGTACCTATTCGTTGCTCCACAGAGTATTGTTCGTGCATCAACATTTCGCATTCGTAAAAAAAGCATCACTTCACTCACTTGATACAAATAACTATTATGATTATTTTTTCTGACGTTTATTCAATATAATGCGAAATAAAAAAAATAATAGTAAATATGGGCGAGTGTATATACCTAGTCCGTTTTTGTATAGTTTTTTGCTCGGAGAGAACAAATCGTTGTGATGAAGTTAATGGTGATATATTTGAACACCTTATTTAAATTAGACATCAGGACCGTATTGGGTACGTTTTGTAATGATGTAACTTTGGTATTATATTCAGTTTTTTGGAAAAAGTAATTTGAAAAAGTTCATTATTTCAACGAGTTCTATATACCGTTAAAAAACGTCAACTTAGAAATCATACTGTATTTGAAATGAGGAAGTTGGGCTTACTACGGCTCATAGAGGTTAAAAAATGTTTTCTAATGGATACGTATTTCCTGTGAATTCCAAATTTTCATCAAATATAAAATTTACATAATATATTATAATATGTCTCCTGTGTCACCTTGTATAGCAAAGCAACGGCAAAAGCAAAAATCAATTAGGTTTTCATAAAATTACATACAGACATCTCAGACAACAAATAAATGAACTAAATAAAAAACAATGAAACTACCCTAGCCACAGAGGAGATAGGAGGGAGTCGTATTGCTTTTTGGGGGTGATGGGTTGTACATCTTGCTGAAGGATTTAGGCGGGCGGGAGCAAAACCAGCTCACACCTGACCTAGGGCGGGCCCTACGTTGTTGTGTAGGCTCTCAAATGCAAATCTATGCTCTATGCATAGGTGTTATGCAGGGGGTGATTATATATTATATGTAAGACATCACGTTGTTGGGAACATTTATAAACACCGAAAAAACCGGATTGGACTTATTGTCGGTTCTTACAGTCTACTGGGTTTTCATGGAAAATATCCAGTGCTTGATGAATGAACCCCGCATGCTTTTTTGGCCTGTTATGCAGAATGTTGTTATGTTCCTGGTCAGTGGGCTTTCAAAGGAAAGGGGCTAAAGAATCCATCTGCCATTTGATAAATTCTTCGATGGTTTGAATATCGGCTAGCTCCCTCAGTGCGTCCAGACCTTGTATAGCGTTCAGTTTAGATAGTATACGGGTATTTCAATCAATATCAGTTATTGTTGCAACACATTATTATGAAACCAATCGAAAATATTGATTTAGGTGAAACTGATTTTGGGCCAGAGATCCTATTGGTTGTAAATGTCTGACTGAATGAATAAATGAATTGATAGAAGTATAATATTGGTCATAATAATTATTGTAGTTGATTGTGAAAAGGGACTACGAAATCCATGTTAAAAACTTCGCAACCTGTCGAACCCAGAACTGACGTCAACAAGACCGCAGAATTTTATCTCCGCCTCTCCGACACAATAAACATTTTTTGGCAACACGGCCGCATTCTGCTCGAGTGAACTTTGGAAAAATTCGACCCACTTCCAGCGTCGCGCCGGGAGCAGATAAGGGCAGGGTTGAAAGCAACACACCGGGACATACCAGAAAACCCCCTCTGACACTGACCTTTGAGGAATTTCATGATTTGAGGCTATCGGCGTGCGAAGTCTCGGTTGCCATGAGATCCGCACCTGCACCGCACCAAGTAAGCGCGAACTACTGGAGCGTCTGCACCGTCGTCGTCGGATTTGTGCTAAAACAGGAACCGCGTCAGCGAGCGTCTTGACGCTCGAGTGGGCTTCGCATTGAATGCCGTTGTGTTCGCAGTCTTGCACAATCTAATTTTTTTTAAATTTTCCATTCACTATTCATGAAAGTGGTGTGAACGGAAGTAATCCCCTTGACATTTTCTTAACAAATATCAATATCCATGAATCTAACAATAAATAACACTATAATAATAGTCCAGTAAAATTGAGACAGGACCTCAAAGTAAATTCGAGTTTGTGATTCTCCAAGGGTTGAGCATAACTTTTGGTACCCCCAAAAACGACGAAATTTTTGTATTTCCTTCAGTTTTTCGCTTACAACTCATAAACAGCTCATCCTAGCAAACACCTTAATACAAAAAAATTAAATTCTTTCAACCAATTTATAAGGTAGTAATCGACGCGATCGACGGCAGAAAGACGACAGTAATTTTTCTTATATTGGCTAATAGGCCAGTACCCGATCGTGAGTTACGTACCGGTCATCAGCCGCACCCGTACGTTTGCGTTCCAGGAAGCGCCGACCTAGCGGAATCGTATTATATTGCATTTTATTACTGCTTACTTTTTATTTCTCATTTACAAAAGTCAAAACATATTCTATTCAGTCTTGATGTAATCTATGAAGCATATACTTGTCCAATAAATAATTTTTCGTGTATTTAAAAACATAATATGTTCTTTGAAACAAGTATTTAATGACTCGTTTTTTGAGCAACTTCCTACAAATTTAAAAATGTGAAAATATGAACACATATTATTATGAAACCGTGGGAAAATGGCGGAAAAATAAACAGTCGCAACCAAGGAGATGTCAGGGTGATTACCATTGAAATATGACTCGTATTTTGGCAATTTCCAACCAATTAAAAATATGAAAATTTGTACATATTTTACGATTTTTTATTCGTCATTGTTTTTCATTTTCCGACTTCATTTTGTCTCAGATAGGCCTCCGGCAAGTTGATTTAGAGAAATCATGGTAGATTAGATAGTTTTGATCTAACCTATCCTGGCTTATCTAACCCAACTTCGATTTATTGTTCGTTTTTGTTTTTCATTTTTCGATTTCAAATTGGCCCGGATATCCTCTCAGCCAGTTGATTCAGTCAATTCGGGTTGGAATAGATAGTTCTGATTTAACTTATCCAGGCTTATCTAACCCAACTTCGATTTTTTATTTGTCCTTGTTTTTCATTTTCCGACTTCAATTTGGCTCAGATAGGCCCCCGGCAAGTTGATTTAGACAAATCGTTTCGGATAAGGTAGTCTTGATCTAACCTATCATGGCTAATCTAACCCAACTTCGATTTATTGTCCGTTTTTGTTTTTCATTTTTTGACTTCAAATTGTCCCGAATATCATCTCGGCCAGTTGATTCAGTCAAATCGGGTTGAATTAGATAGTTCGGATCTAACCTATCCTGGCTTATCTAACTCAACTTCGATTTATTGTTCGTTTTTGTTTTTCATTTTTCGACTTCAAATTGGCCCAGATATCCTCTCGGCCAGTTGATTCAGTCACTTCGGGTTGAATTAGATAGTTCTAATACATAGATATATCTAACCTAACCTGGCTTATGTAACCTAACTTTGATTTCTAATTCGTCTCTGTTTTTCATTTTCCGAGTTCAATTTGGCCCAGATAGGCCTCCGGCAAGTTGATTTAGAGAAATCATGGTGGATTAGATAGTTTTGATCTAACCTATCCTGGCTTATCTAACCCAACTTCGATTTATTGTTCGTTTTTCTTTTTCATTTTTCGACTTCAAATTGGCCCGGATATCCTCTCAGCCAGTTGATTCAGTCAATTCGGGTTGGAATAGATAGTTCTGATCTAATCTATCCAGGCTTATCTAACCCAACTTCGATTTTTTATTCGTCCTTGTTTTTCATTTTCCGACTTCAATTTGGCTCAGATAGGCCCCCGGCAACTTGATCTAGACAAATCGTTTCGGATAGGTAGTCTTGATCTAACCTAACCTGGCTTATCTAACCTAACCTGGCTTATCTTACCTAACTCCGATTTCTAATTCGTTCTTGTTTTTTATTTTCCGACGTCAATTTCGGCCCCCGGTAAGTTGATATATACAAATTTTGTTGGATTAGATAGTTTTGATCTAACCTATCCTGGGTTAACTAACCTATCCTGGCTTATCTATCCTAACTTCGATTTTTTATTCGTCATTGTTTTTCATTTTCCGACTTCAATTTGGCTCAGATAGGCCCCAAGCAAGTTGATATAGACAAATCTTGTTGGACTAGATAGTTTTGATCTAACCTATCCTGGCTTATCTAACCCAACTTCAATTTATTGTTCGTTTTTTTTTCATTTTTTGACTACACATTGGCCCGGATATCCTCTCGGCCAGTTGATTTAGTCAATTCGGGTTGAATTAGATACTTCTAATCTAACCTAAGCTGGCTTATGTACCTTACTTCGATTTCTAATTCGTCTCTGTTTTTCATTTTCCGAGTTCAATTTGGCTCAGACAGGACCTCGGCAAGTTGATTTAGAGAAATCATGGTGGATTAGATAGTTTTGATCTAACCTATCCTGACTTATCTAACCCAACTTCGATTTTTTATTCGACTTTGTTTTTCATTTTCCGACTTCAAATTGGATCATATACGCCCCCAGCAACTTGATTCAGACAAATCGTTTCGGATAAGGTATTCTTGATCTAACCTAACCTAACCTAACATAACCTATCCTGGCTTATCTAACCCAACTTAGACTTATTGTTCGTTTTTGTTTTTCATTTTTCGACTTCAAATTGGCACAGATATCCTCTCGGCCAGTTGATTCAGTCAATTCGGGTTGAATCAGATAGTTCTGATCTAACCTAACCTGGCTTATGCAACCTAACTTCGATTTCTAATTCGTCTGTTTTTTTTCCGAGTTCAATTTGGCCCAGATAGGACTCTGGCAAGTTGATTTAGACAAATCGTTTCGGATAAGGTAGTCTTGATCTAACCTATCCTGGCTTATCTAACCTAACTTCGATTTCTAATTCGTCTTTGTTTTTCACTTTCCGACTTCAATTTGGCTCAGATAGGCCTAGGGCAAGTTGATTTAGAGAAATCATGGTGGATTAGATAGTTTTGATCTAACCTATCCGGGCTTATCTAACCTAAATTCGATTTTTTATTCGTCATTGTTTTTCATTTTCCGACTTCAATTTGGCTCAGATAGGCTCCCGGCAAGTTGATATAGACAAATCTTGTTGGATTAGATAGTTTTGATCTAACCTATCCTGGCTTATCTAACCCAACTTCGATTTATTGTTCGTTTTTTTTTTAATATTATGACTTCAAATTGGCCCGGATATCCTCTCGGCCAGTTGATTTAGTCAATTCGGGTTGAATTAGATAGTTCTGATCTAACCCAACCTAGCTTATATAACCTAACTTCGATTTCTAATTCGTCTCTGTTTTTCATTTTCCGAATTTAATTTGGCTCAGATAGGACTCCGGCAAGTTGATTTAGAGAAATCATGGTGGATTAGATACTTTTGATCTAACCTATCCTGGCTTATCTATCCCAACTTCGATTTATTGTTCGTTTTTGTATTTCATTTTCCGACTTCAAATTGGCTCATATACGCCCCCGGCAACTTGATCTAGACAAATCGTTTCGGATAAGGTATTCTTGATCTAACCTAACCTGGCTTATCTAACCTAACCTGGCTTATCTTACCTAACTCCGATGTCTAATTCGTTCTTGTTTTTTATTTTCCGACGTCAATTTCGGCCCCCGGTAAGTTGATATATACAAATTTTGTTGGATTAGATAGTTTTGATCTAACCTATCCTGGGTTAACTAACCTATCCTGGCTTATCTAACCTAACTTCGATTTTTTATTCGTCATTGTTTTTCATTTTCCGACTTCAATTTGGCTCAGATAGGCCCCAAGCAAGTTGATATAGACAAATCTTGTTGGACTAGATAGTTTTGATCTAACCTATCCTGGCTTATCTAACCCAACTTCAATTTATTGTTCGTTTTTTTTTCATTTTTTGACTACACATTGGCCCGGATATCCTCTCGGCCAGTTGATTTAGTCAATTCGGGTTGAATTAGATACTTCTAATCTAACCTAAGCTGGCTTATGTACCTTACTTCGATTTCTAATTCGTCTCTGTTTTTCATTTTCCGAGTTCAATTTGGCTCAGACAGGACCCCGGCAAGTTGATTTAGAGAAATCATGGTGGATTAGATAGTTTTGATCTAACCTATCCTGACTTATCTAACCCAACTTCGATTTTTTATTCGACTTTGTTTTTCATTTTCCGACTTCAAATTGGATCATATACGCCCCCAGCAACTTGATTCAGACAAATCGTTTCGGATAAGGTATTCTTGATCTAACCTAACCTAACCTAACATAACCTATCCTGGCTTATTTAACCCAACTTAGACTTATTGTTCGTTTTTGTTTTTCATTTTTCGACTTCAAATTGGCCCAGATATCCTCTCGGCCAGTTGATTCAGTCAATTCGGGTTGAATCAGATAGTTCTGATCTAACCTAATCTGGCTTATGCAACCTTACTTCGATTTCTAATTCGTCTGTTTTTTTTTCCGAGTTCAATTTGGCCCAGATAGGACTCCGGCAAGTTGATTTAGACAAATCGTTTCGGATAAGGTAGTCTTGATCTAACCTATCCTGGCTTATCTAACCTAACTTCGATTTCTAATTCGTCTTTGTTTTTCACTTTCCGACTTCAATTTGGCTCAGATAGGCCTAGGGCAAGTTGATTTAGAGAAATCAAGGTGGATTAGATAGTTTTGATCTAACCTAACCTGGCGTATCTAATCTAACTTCGATTTATTGTTCGTTTTTGTTTTTCATTTTTCGACTTCAAATTGGCCCAGATATCCTCTCGGCCAGTTGATTCAGTCAATTCGGGTTTAATTAGATAGTTCTGATCTAACCTAACCTGGCTTATGCAACCTAACTTCGATTTCTAATTCGTCTGTTTTTTATTTTCCAAATTCAATGTGGCCCAGATAGGACTCCGGCAAGTTGATTTAGAGAAATCATGGTGGATTAGATAGTTTTGATCCAACCTATCCTGGCTCATCTAACCCAACTTCGGTTTATTGTTCGTTTTTGTTTTTCATTTTTCGACTTCAAATTGGCCCAGATATCCTCTCGACCAGTTGATTCTGTCAATTCGGGTTGAATTAGATAGTTCTAATAGATAGATCCTAACCTGGCTTATGTAACCTAACTTCGATTTCTAATTCGTCTCTGTTTTTCATTTTCCGAGTTCTATTTGCCTCAGATAGGCCTCCGGCAAGTTAATTTAGAGAAATCTTGGATTAGATAGTTTTGATCTAACCTATCCTGGCTCATCTAACCCAACGTCGATTTATTGTTCGTTTTTGTTTTTCATTTTTCGACTTCAAATTGGCCCAAATATCCTCTCGGCCAGTTGATTCAGTCAATTCGGGTTGAATTAGATAGTTCTAATAGATAGATCCTAACCTGGCTTATGTAACCTAACTTCGATTTCTAATTCGTCTCTGTTTTTCATTTTCCGAGTTCGATTTGGCTCAGATAGGACTCCGGCAAGTTGATTTAGAGAAATCATGGTGGATTAGATAGTTTTGATCTAACCTATCCTGGCTTATAACCCAACTTCGATTTATTGTAGTTGTTCCAACCTAACCTGGCTTATCTAACCCAACTACGCTTTATTGTAGTTGTTCCAACCTAACCTGGCTTATCTAACCCAACTTCAATTCATTGCTCGTTTTTTTTGTTTTTCATTTTGCGACTTCAAATTGGCCCGGATAGTCTCTCAGCAAGTTGATTCAGTCAATTCGGGTTGATTTAGACAAATCCTTTAGGATAAGATAGTTTGGATCTAACCTAACCTGGCTTATCTAACCTAACTTCGATTTTTGATTCGTCTTTGTTTTTCATTTTCCGACTTCAATTTTGCTCAGATAGGCCTTCGGCAAATTAATTTAGAGAAATCATCTTGGATTAGATAGTTTTGATCTAACCTATCCTGGCTTATCTAACTCAACTACGAGTTATTGTTCGTTTTTGTTCGTTTTTGTTTTTCCTTTTTCGACTTCAAATTGACCTGAATAGCCTCTCGTACAGTTGATTCAGTCAATTCTGGTTGATTTAGACAAATAGTTTAGGATAAGATAGTTTTGATCTAACCTAACCTGGCTTATCTAACCTAACTTTGATTTCTGATTCGTTTTTATTCTTCAGTTTCCGACTTGAATTTGGCTCATATACGCCCTCAGCAAGTTGATTTAGACAAATCATGTTCGATTGGATAGTCTTGATTTAAACTTGCTTATCTAACTAACTTCGATTTCTTATTTCTCTTCGTTTTTATGGTATTCTGTATCCATAATTTTCAATTATCTCTGGAGAACAAATATAAACTGTACGAAGTCCAATTCCACAGGTAAAAAAATTGAACTCAGCTTTTGTCAATGTTGTTTTATCTCACATGTTTCGCAAAGTAACCTCTCAAGTGCATTTAATTTTATTTGAATATACCCCGAAGTACGAATGGCAGTTTCCTCTCAATTCTTGTGATTGCTATCTGATTCAAAAATCTTCTTTCAGGACGACATCGAGGGTCCAGTTACTGGAAGAATTCGCCTGACAGCCTCCTTGATATTGAGGAATCCCGTCATTGCAAAGGTAAGGGTAGTGAGAGGATTTAGTTATGAAACATTCATTTTGTGTCGTCTTGCAGATACTTCGAGTCCTGCGAGTCGCACCTAGCTAATGTGGCCCTCAACAACATGGAGTCTTCTAGAACGATAAGGTTAGATGAGCCAGGTTAGGTTAGATCAAACCTATCCAGGCTTATCTAACCCAACTTCGATTTATTGTTCGTTTTTGTTTTTCATTTTTCGACTTCAAATTGACCTGAATAGCCTCTCGGATGGTTGTTTCAGTCAATTCTGGTCGGATCAGATAGTTCTGATCTAACCTAACCTGGCTTATCTAACCTAAATTCGATTTTCAATTCGTCTTTGTTTTTCATTTTCTGACTTCAATTTTGCTCAGATAGGCCTCCGGCAACTTGAATTAGAGAAATCATGTTGGATTAGATAGTTTTGATCTAACCTATCCTGGCTTATAACCCAACTTCGATTTATCTTTCGTTTTTGTTTTTCATTTTTCGACTTCAAATTGGCCTGGATAGCCTCTCGGACAGTTGTTTCAGTCAATTCGGGTTGGATTAGATGGTTCTGATCTAACCTAACCTGGCTTATCTAACCTAACTTCGAATTCTTATTCGTATTTGTTTTAAATTTTTCGACTTCAATTTGACTCAGATAGGCCTCCGCCAAGTTTATTTAAAGAAATCATGTTGGATTAGATATTTTTGATCTAACCTATCCTGGCTTTTTTAATCCAACTTCGATTTATTATTCGTTTTTGTTTTTCATTTCCCGACTTCGAATTGTTTCGGATAGCCTCTCGGCCAGTTCATTTTGTCAATTCGGGTTGGATTAGATAGTTCTGATCTAACCTGGCTCATCTAACCTTACTTCGATTTCTTATTCGTCTTTGTTTTTCATTTTCTGACTTCAATTTGGCTCATATACGCCCCCGTAAGTTGATTTAGATAAATCATGTTGGATTAGATAGTTCTGATCTAACCCAACCTGGCCTAACCTAACTTCGAATTTGTTTGTATAGGATTTTGTATTCATACTTTTTCAATTCTTTCTGACAAATATTATAAATTGTACGAAGTCCAGTTCGACAGGAAAAAAATTTGTCCATATATTTTTATCTCACCTGTTTCGCAAAATAATCTCTCAAGTGCATTTATTTGTATTTGAATATACACATGAAGTATGAATGGCAGTTTCCTCTCAATTCATGTGATTGTTATCTGAATCAACATTTTTTTTTCAGAACGACATCGAGGGTTTAGTTACTTATTCGCCTGACAGCCTCCTTGATATTGAGGAAACCCGGCATATACAGTAGTCATTGCAAAGGTAAGGGCAGTGAGAGGAATTAGTTATGTTACATTCATTTTGTGTCGTTTTGCAGATACTTCAAGTCCTACGAGTCGCACCTAGCTAATGTGGCCCTCAGCAAAATAGAGTCTTCTAGAACGATAGCACAAGTGTTGTATGATATGAGCATACAAAGTGTTAGTCTAGGTGATTTGATTGAGCCTAATTGTTATTTTTATATAATTTAGTGTACAGAACCTTCTGAATAGTGTCGAGTCGCCGCCGTTTTCTTGAAACAGTAGTTGTATCTGTGCAATTTTTGTTGGCTATAACTTGGCTATCTGTAAATAATTTCGACTTGTATCGTGGACGAACCTATTGTAGTCCGTGGTGCATGTGATATAGAGAGCACATCATTTTATTTATCGTTTACCTGAATATGTCTCGATGCTTTTATTTCTTCAGCGCAGCGAGGTACCGAATCTCTAGTTGATTGATGTTTCGTGTGTATGTAAAAATAAGTACCCGTTCTTCTGAAGTTTTTCATGTGCTGATTCATATCCATCTTTTCATACTTACCGGTAAAATCTGTAAAATATTTACATTAATTATATGGAGAAAATAAACTGCATTTAATGTGTGTCTGTGTTTCATTCCATAACTGCTTGCGTAGATAGCTCTGGAGACGAACAAAAGTGTAAAATCATTGACTACAGTGTAGAAATCAGAATTATAAAGTTGTTCAATTGTTTTGATAGATTCCAAATGTCATTAATCTTTCATTATGTGAACTGAAACGTTTCAGTTTCGTGCGTTCTCACACCACGAATTTTCACACACCTGCATATCTCATGCAGGTTGACCACCCAGAGTTTTCGAACCACGTGCATAGTCAAAAACAATCCAGGCTTTATGAAGCACATGCATTTTTCATGCAGGGTCGAAAACGCAGGGATGCCCACCCAGGGTTTATGAAGCCTTGGTAGGCACCGTACATTTTTCACCCTGCATGAGAAATTCACTACACTCTACTCGACTCCGACTTCACTGCGACTCGACTCCGACTTCACTGCGACTCGACTCCGACCCAACCCGGCCCGATCCGACTCCGACCCGACTCCGATCCGATTCCGACTCCGATCCGACTCCCACTCCGATACAACTTCGACTCGACTCCGACTCCAGGCAATTTGAGCAATAAATCTAAGTTGGGTTAGATAAATCAGGATAGGTTAGATCAAAACTATCTGTTCCAACATGATTTGTCTGAATTAACTTTCCGGAGGCCTATCAGAGCCAAATTCAAGTAGAAGAATGAAAAACGACATATAAGAAATCGAAGTTAGGTTATACCCAAAAAACTACTAACATACCTTTTTTAATGTTTATTCTTACGTTTTAGACGACGAGAAACACTCCTAGACAGGTTTCGTCCAAGTTCTATGAGCCGTTCTCGAGATACGGAAAAAGTGAAAAACTCGCTAACCTTGGGTCGAAAATGGTGTCAATCGATAGAACTCGTCGAGAGGAATCCAAAAATGTCCTCAGTTACTCTCTAGGACCAACGGTTACCGAGTTATGGAGAAAATCCGGCCCGAACGACCATTTTTTTCGAAATCCGGCCCGAAGGACCATTTTTTCCCAGAAATTTCCATATAATTCAATTTTCAATTTTAGGTTTAGATTAGGTTAGGTTAGGTTAGGTTAGGTTAGGTTAGGTTAGGTTAGGTTAGGTTAGGTTAGGTTAGGTTATACCCAAAAAACTACTAACATACCTTTTTTAATGTTTATTCTTACGTTTTAGACGACGAGAAACACTCCTAGACAGGTTTCGTCCAAGTTCTATGAGCCGTTCTCGAGATACGGAAAAAGTGAAAAACTCGCTAACCTTGGGTCGAAAATGGTGTCAATCGATAGAACTCGTCGAGAGGAATCCAAAAATGTCCTCAGTTACTCTCTAGGACCAACGGTTACCGAGTTATGGAGAAAATCCGGCCCGAACGACCATTTTTTTCGAAATCCGGCCCGAAGGACCATTTTTTCCCAGAAATTTCCATATAATTCAATTTTCAATTTTAGGTTTAGGTTAGGTTAGGTTAGTGCATAGTCAAAAACAATCCAGGCTTTATGAAGCACATGCATTTTTCATGCAGGGTCGAAAACGCAGGGATGCCCACCCAGGGTTTATGAAGCCTTGGTAGGCACCGTACATTTTTCACCCTGCATGAGAAATTCACTACACTCTACTCGACTCCGACTTCACTGCGACTCGACTCCGACTTCACTGCGACTCGACTCCGACCCAACCCGGCCCGATCCGACTCCGACCCGACTCCGATCCGATTCCGACTCCGATCCGACTCCCACTCCGATACAACTTCGACTCGACTCCGACTCCAGGCAATTTGAGCAATAAATCTAAGTTGGGTTAGATAAATCAGGATAGGTTAGATCAAAACTATCTGTTCCAACATGATTTGTCTGAATTAACTTTCCGGAGGCCTATCAGAGCCAAATTCAAGTAGAAGAATGAAAAACGACATATAAGAAATCGAAGTTAGGTTATACCCAAAAAACTACTAACATACCTTTTTTAATGTTTATTCTTACGTTTTAGACGACGAGAAACACTCCTAGACAGGTTTCGTCCAAGTTCTATGAGCCGTTCTCGAGATACGGAAAAAGTGAAAAACTCGCTAACCTTGGGTCGAAAATGGTGTCAATCGATAGAACTCGTCGAGAGGAATCCAAAAATGTCCTCAGTTACTCTCTAGGACCAACGGTTACCGAGTTATGGAGAAAATCCGGCCCGAACGACCATTTTTTTCGAAATCCGGCCCGAAAGACCATTTTTTCCCAGAAATTTCCATATAATTCAATTTTCAATTTTAGGTTTAGATTAGGTTAGGTTAGGTTAGGTTAGGTTAGGTTAGGTTAGGTTAGGTTAGGTTAGGTTAGGTTAGGTTAGGTTAGGTTAGGTTAGGTTAGGTTAGGTTAGGTTAGGTTAGGTTAGGTTAGGTTAGGTTAGGTTAGGTTATACCCAAAAAACTACTAACATACCTTTTTTAATGTTTATTCTTACGTTTTAGACGACGAGAAACACTCCTAGACAGGTTTCGTCCAAGTTCTATGAGCCGTTCTCGAGATACGGAAAAAGTGAAAAACTCGCTAACCTTGGGTCGAAAATGGTGTCAATCGATAGAACTCGTCGAGAGGAATCCAAAAATGTCCTCAGTTACTCTCTAGGACCAACGGTTACCGAGTTATGGAGAAAATCCGGCCCGAACGACCATTTTTTTCGAAATCCGGCCCGAAGGACCATTTTTTCCCAGAAATTTCCATATAATTCAATTTTCAATTTTAGGTTTAGGTTAGGTTAGGTTAGGTTAGGTTAGGTTAGGTTAGGTTAGGTTAGGTTAGGTTAGGTTAGGTTAGGTTAGGTTAGGTTAGGTTAGGTTAGGTTAGGTTAGGTTAGGTTAGGTTAGGTTAGGTTAGGTTAGGTTATACCCAAAAAACTACTAACATACCTTTTTTAATGTTTATTCTTACGTTTTAGACGACGAGAAACACTCCTAGACAGGTTTCGTCCAAGTTCTATGAGCCGTTCTCGAGATACGGAAAAAGTGAAAAACTCGCTAACCTTGGGTCGAAAATGGTGTCAATCGATAGAACTCGTCGAGAGGAATCCAAAAATGTCCTCAGTTACTCTCTAGGACCAACGGTTACCGAGTTATGGAGAAAATCCGGCCCGAACGACCATTTTTTTCGAAATCCGGCCCGAAGGACCATTTTTTCCCAGAAATTTCCATATAATTCAATTTTCAATTTTAGGTTTAGATTAGGTTAGGTTAGGTTAGGTTAGGTTAGGTTAGGTTAGGTTAGGTTAGGTTAGGTTAGGTTAGGTTAGGTTAGGTTAGGTTAGGTTAGGTTAGGTTAGGTTAGGTTAGGTTAGGTTAGGTTAGGTTAGGTTAGGTTAGGTTAGGTTAGGTTAGGTTAGGTTAGGTTATACCCAAAAAACTACTAACATACCTTTTTTAATGTTTATTCTTACGTTTTAGACGACGAGAAACACTCCTAGACAGGTTTCGTCCAAGTTCTATGAGCCGTTCTCGAGATACGGAAAAAGTGAAAAACTCGCTAACCTTGGGTCGAAAATGGTGTCAATCGATAGAACTCGTCGAGAGGAATCCAAAAATGTCCTCAGTTACTCTCTAGGACCAACGGTTACCGAGTTATGGAGAAAATCCGGCCCGAACGACCATTTTTTTCGAAATCCGGCCCGAAGGACCATTTTTTCCCAGAAATTTCCATATAATTCAATTTTCAATTTTAGGTTTAGATTAGGTTAGGTTAGGTTAGGTTAGGTTAGGTTAGGTTAGGTTAGGTTAGGTTAGGTTAGGTTAGGTTATACCCAAAAAACTACTAACATACCTTTTTTAATGTTTATTCTTACGTTTTAGACGACGAGAAACACTCCTAGACAGGTTTCGTCCAAGTTCTATGAGCCGTTCTCGAGATACGGAAAAAGTGAAAAACTCGCTAACCTTGGGTCGAAAATGGTGTCAATCGATAGAACTCGTCGAGAGGAATCCAAAAATGTCCTCAGTTACTCTCTAGGACCAACGGTTACCGAGTTATGGAGAAAATCCGGCCCGAACGACCATTTTTTTCGAAATCCGGCCCGAAGGACCATTTTTTCCCAGAAATTTCCATATAATTCAATTTTCAATTTTAGGTTTAGGTTAGGTTAGGTTAGTGCATAGTCAAAAACAATCCAGGCTTTATGAAGCACATGCATTTTTCATGCAGGGTCGAAAACGCAGGGATGCCCACCCAGGGTTTATGAAGCCTTGGTAGGCACCGTACATTTTTCACCCTGCATGAGAAATTCACTACACTCTACTCGACTCCGACTTCACTGCGACTCGACTCCGACTTCACTGCGACTCGACTCCGACCCAACCCGGCCCGATCCGACTCCGACCCGACTCCGATCCGATTCCGACTCCGATCCGACTCCCACTCCGATACAACTTCGACTCGACTCCGACTCCAGGCAATTTGAGCAATAAATCTAAGTTGGGTTAGATAAATCAGGATAGGTTAGATCAAAACTATCTGTTCCAACATGATTTGTCTGAATTAACTTTCCGGAGGCCTATCAGAGCCAAATTCAAGTAGAAGAATGAAAAACGACATATAAGAAATCGAAGTTAGGTTATACCCAAAAAACTACTAACATACCTTTTTTAATGTTTATTCTTACGTTTTAGACGACGAGAAACACTCCTAGACAGGTTTCGTCCAAGTTCTATGAGCCGTTCTCGAGATACGGAAAAAGTGAAAAACTCGCTAACCTTGGGTCGAAAATGGTGTCAATCGATAGAACTCGTCGAGAGGAATCCAAAAATGTCCTCAGTTACTCTCTAGGACCAACGGTTACCGAGTTATGGAGAAAATCCGGCCCGAACGACCATTTTTTTCGAAATCCGGCCCGAAGGACCATTTTTTCCCAGAAATTTCCATATAATTCAATTTTCAATTTTAGGTTTAGATTAGGTTAGGTTAGGTTAGGTTAGGTTAGGTTAGGTTAGGTTAGGTTAGGTTAGGTTAGGTTAGGTTAGGTTAGGTTAGGTTAGGTTAGGTTAGGTTAGGTTAGGTTAGGTTAGGTTAGGTTAGGTTAGGTTATACCCAAAAAACTACTAACATACCTTTTTTAATGTTTATTCTTACGTTTTAGACGACGAGAAACACTCCTAGACAGGTTTCGTCCAAGTTCTATGAGCCGTTCTCGAGATACGGAAAAAGTGAAAAACTCGCTAACCTTGGGTCGAAAATGGTGTCAATCGATAGAACTCGTCGAGAGGAATCCAAAAATGTCCTCAGTTACTCTCTAGGACCAACGGTTACCGAGTTATGGAGAAAATCCGGCCCGAACGACCATTTTTTTCGAAATCCGGCCCGAAGGACCATTTTTTCCCAGAAATTTCCATATAATTCAATTTTCAATTTTAGGTTTAGGTTAGGTTAGGTTAGGTTAGGTTAGGTTAGGTTAGGTTAGGTTAGGTTAGGTTAGGTTAGGTTAGGTTAGGTTAGGTTAACTCCGCCATGGGAGGTGATGTTCTTTGATGAGAAGGGCAGATCGTCTCATGCCGGTCACAAGCCCGGATAAAGGAGGAGTGGCCTATCGCTAGGAATCCGGACATTGCACGACTACCGTCCGGCTCTTCCCAGCAACGAATCGCACTTTGTTTCAACATGTCTTGGGTGTATTCGCCTTCTCTATTAGCTTTGATCTATCGGTCACCCTTGACCAACTCTTGTTCTTTTCCGTCCCCGACGCTATTAGAGCATTCGAGGGCTAGGGGACACTCCTTTCAGGACTACTTCGCCCAGGGAGTAAACCCTTCCAAAAATCCGCAACCCAAGGTGTCATGCGACCCGTGCTGAGGGGTGAATGACCAGGCGTGATATGGTCGCGAACGGAGCCTTCGGGGAAATGGCGACCTCTCGGAGTACGCAGCCTTAGCAGGGTAGGGGCGCACTGCCCTGCTGGACATGCAAGACGACCCGACTCGTGGGAACATATATGGATTTTGACACCACATACGAATTAGAGAGCAAGATGAGAGAGGAAATGGAAAAGATAGACAAAGAAAGAGAAGAGTTTGAAAGGCAGTTGCTTGAAACACAGAAGAAGAACCTAGTAACTAGATCACCAAAAGCTCGGAAGGACGGAGACGGCACCGACGACGACGTGCTCAAAACACCAAGACAGAGTGTCTCGGAAGAGCTCCTGGATGAGGATAGTATGAGATCAATCATTGACCTGACAAGCAGTGAAGTAGGGAAGGAAGGAAACCCTAAAAAAAAAAGGAAATGGAGAGGATCTCCGGAAGAAGAGAGTAGGAAGAGAGCGATTCCAGAACGAGAGCGAGAGTTCACGGCGCTACAGAAGACGGTAACAAACCTCGTGCAGATGTCTGATCAGATGATGACCCTCATCAAGGAAAACGTCAACACTAAGGTTGAGATCAAGAAACTCACAAAGAAGATTAGTACGGAGACAGGGCAACTAAAGGACAGAGCCACATTCTTAGGACAGGTACAGGACACGCTAAAAGAGATGCGCGAGGAAAAAGCAATGGACGATGAGATTAGCAAAATGGTCGAGAAGCTCGAGGAGGAGCGCGACGCTGCCAAAAAAAAAGCAGAAGAGGCAAACAAGGAAGTAGCTCTCCTGAGGGAAAAGGTGGCGGCTCTTGAGAACATAAAGGAAGGCGCAACGGATTCAGGCCAGGGAAAACCGGAAAACATTGGAAAGGGCAAATGCACATGCTCCTGCAAGTGCCGGGCCTCGCTGCTGGCCTCCTCGGAAGAACTCAAGCCAATGCGAAATCTTACTGAATTCAAGTTAATCGAGGAGCTGATATGGGACAAAACGGTATTCACAAATACCACAGTTAAAGTTGGAAACCCACTAAGCACTGGGGATGGCGTAGTGAAAGTCGTAATAACTGAACCGCAGGATCCAGAGATGGAAAATGGCATACAGAAGCTATATAAAGACAAGTTTCCGGAGCTAGGTAAGCTAACAGGAGATATCGAGGTTATGGAACAAACCACAAGAATCAGGGGCACTAGCAATGCCTCGAATAAGAAAATAATTAAACTGCGATTTGATGGATCCCAATTGGGAATATGGGAGAAGCTTGTTGCGCTTAGAGAGGAAACAAAAGACGACAGGATGGTGTGCATCCACCACATCAATGGGATCGATAAAAAAAATCTACAGAAGATGACTGAGGCCATATTCCACGATAGTGACACGACTGTGGAGATCTACACGACCCCCAAGCAACAAACTGGAAACGCAAGAGCTAGGAACACCTACGGCGTCATAATAAGCGATGGCGACTCCACATATAGGGACATTCTCGGTAGAGTGAAAACAGTGGTTAGAGGCTCCGAATCACTAAAAGCAATTAGAGATGTGAGGGAGACAAGAGATGGAAAACTCCTACTTACAGTAGAGAAGGACCTAGACGCACTCAAAAAACTAAAATCTGTGATTGAGGGAGAGGGCACGTTGAAAACACGGAGCATGGGACGAGAAAATACCGGAGTGGTCAACCTGAGAGGAATGACAGGCGACGTCACAGAGAAGGAGATTATTGAGGCAGTCGAGGCAGAAATAGGGACGTGGACTAACGACTGTATAATTAGCGACATCAGACCGCTGCAGAATGATAAGAAGGCAGTCACCCTCACTCTGCCAAGAACAATGGCAGACCATATGCTCCAAAGAGATAATATTAGGATAGGGCTGGCCCGAGTCAGAGTTGAAAAAAGGTTGAAGGTACCCAGGTGCAACAAATGTTGGGGTTTCGAGCATAGGACCGAGGACTGCGTCGGGCCCGACAGATCTGCGCTGTGTTTCAGATGCGGAGAGGAAGGTCACGCGGCCAGGGACTGTAAAAACAACGAATTCTGTCCTATTTGTAGAGAAAATGGACACAAGACAAGCTCCATGAGATGCCCAGTCTTCAAAGGGGCCCTTAACAAGGTCAGAGACAGAGAAGAACACAGAAGACGGCCTAGCACCTCCTCTAGGCTCACGAACATGCAAATGGGTGAGGTATTACAGCAAGTATTGACAACAGGAGAGAACAGATCAGAAGATAACACTGAAGAAGAAGGTGAAGATAACACTGAAGAACGACCCGAAAACCCTGTAGGGACCAGTCACACCGACACACAGGGGATCGAGGGGGGAAGCTCGTCACCGAACTAAGAATCATACAAGTCAACATGGATAGGCGCAGAAATGCGCATCACCTGTTGAGGAGGAAGGCAGAGGAAGCAGACGCCGACCTGGTTCTCGTCCAGGAACCAAACCTGTCCATCGCCCGTGCGGACGCAAGGTGGATCATGGACCTGGACGAGAACACGGCGGCGTGGTGCAGGAATAGATCGTGCGGAGTCACCAGCCACTCAGTCGAAAATGGCTTTACCTGCTTGAACTTTGAGAAGTGGAACATATATAACTGTTATATCTCCCCAAACACTACGCAAACGGACTTCCGAGAGTATATCGACAGACTGGCAGAGCACGTGAGGACAGGAAACAAAGAGGCCATCATCGTAGGCGATTTCAACGCGAAATCCCCCCTGTGGACAGGCAACGCCTCAGATAAAAGAGGTCACTACATCGAGGATTGGGTGAACGCGTCAAACATGACGGTTCACAACACAAATGGGCAACCAACGTTCGTTAGGGCGGCACAGTCATCCGTCATTGACCTCACACTATCCACTGACGAAATCGGCTCTAGAATATCCGAGTGGCATGTATCAAACGAGGAAAGTGGCAGTCTTCACAGATATATCACGTTTAGGGTAGGGACAGGCTCCCACGTCAAGAGGGCAGAACAATCCTGCGAGATAAGAATGGACCTCCCAACCTTCAAAAACACCCTCCAACTGACACAACACAATATCACGGATACGCAAAGGCTCACGAAGACGATTAAGAATGCCCAGGAAGCCAGCACGATACGTAATAACCAAGGAATACCCAGGGAGCAACCGGTGTGGTGGAATGACACCATTAGCGCACTGAGACTGAGGTGTGGAAAAGCCAGGAGGTTACTAACTAGAACAAGACGTCAGGCCCGCACCCCACTTGGACGCCTTGAGGATCTAGAAAGAGAATACAAGGAAGCTAGAAGAACACTCAATAAAGAAATAAACAGGTCCCAAAAGGAGGAGTGGAGACGACTGTGTGACGGGCTGGAGCAGGACCCATGGGGACAGGGATACCGTATAGCGGTCAGGAACCTGAAGGGTTTTAGGGCCCCATACGAGCTCGATCGCTGCCGAAAGGAAAACATAATAAGAGAATTATTTCCGGACGCGGACGAAGTTGACATCGAAGCCCAGCAACCCGCTGAGGAGCTACAACCTCCCCTGTTCACGGTGGGGGAACTGAAAGAGGCGGCGCTAAAGCTAAAGAGCAAGAGATCTCCGGGCCCCGACGGGATCCTACCAGAAACAGTCAAGCTCGCCATAGAGGAAATGCCAGATACCATTCTGAAAGTGATGAATGAAGAACTCAATCAGGGAACCTTCCCAGACACATGGAAGAACGGCAAGGTGGTACTGATCCCTAAAGGAGACCCAAGGATAGAAGAAAAACACCGACCGATATGTCTACTTGACGGATTCGGAAAAATCTATGAATATATGTTGAAGGCCAGGCTGGAAGAGGAGCTGGACGAAAGAGGAGGTATTGCCGACACCCAGTTCGGGTTTAGATCAAAGAGATCGGTAATAGGGGCAGTCAAGCACGTAATAGATGCAGTGAACAGAGACCGGAAGACATGGGGGGTGGTCGTCATGATAGACGTAAAAAACGCCTTTAACACGGCGAAATGGCACCTCATAAACCGGGAACTGAGCCGATTGCAAAACAGCGCATACCTAAGACGAGCGATAACCAGCTACCTCTCCGGGAGAAAGGTGAGCTCCGGGAAAATAAGCATGAGCATATCGCAGGGAGTCCCACAGGGATCAGTACTCGGCCCCACACTGTGGAATGTGGCGTACAACGGAATTCTCACGCTTGAACTACCAAGTAACTGCACAACTGTAGCATATGCGGACGATCTCGCGCTGATCATCACTGCCCAAAAGAGAGAGGAGTTGATACAAAAGACAAACGAGTGCCTAACAACGATCAATCAATGGACCATAGAAAACGGACTCGAGATCGCACCCCAAAAAACAGAGGCTATCATAATGAGAGGACCCAGGAAACGTGATGACATTAGTTTTGCGATAGGAAACACGGAGATCACACCAAGCAAATATGTCAAATACTTGGGGGTGCACCTGGACGATAAGCAAATCTTCAATGAGCATGTTAGGAAAACTTGCGAGAAGGCTAATAGGCAGGTTACAGCGCTAACCAAAATCCTACCGAACATCAGAGGACCGGGCCTTTTCAAAAGAAAAGTCATGTACGGTGTAGTCCAATCAGTCCTCTTGTTTGCAGCACCAGTGTGGGGACATGTCATCAGAGTAAACAGATACAAGGACATGCTGATATCGACTCAGCGAAAGATGTTGCTGCGTGTCGCCATGGCGTACAGAACCGTGTCGGCTGAGGCACTATGTGTAATAGCGGCGATACCACCAATTGACCTCTTGATCGAGGAGAAAATACGTCTAGATAACATGCACGACTTGAACTTAAGGGTAATAGCTGAAGAAAGACATAGGACTATAGAGAGATGGCAAACAAGGTGGAACGACAACACTTCCACTGCACAGTGGACTAAAATTTTGATACCCGATATAAGCACGTGGATGAGATGCAAACATAAAAGCACCAGCTACTATGTAACCCAAGCCCTCAGCGGGCATGGCTCATTCAGGAAGTATACCCACAAAATAGGAAAGACAGAGAACGAGATATGTGCCTACTGCGGAGACAGGGACGACCCACGCCACACCATCTTTGAATGTGGAAGGTGGGTACGAGAGCGACAGCAGGCTGAAGCGGCTATAGGTGAAATACTCACCCCGGATAACCTTACTGGGCTCATGATGGACACAGTACCTAATTGGGAGGCAGGGTATAACTTCCTGAAAACGGTCATGGAAACGAAAGAGCGTGAGGAGAGGGAGGCCCAAAGGCAAGAAATGAATATAGCACATGCAATCTACGATGATGACGACACAGGACCTGATGACGACATATGATCTACAGACGCCGCCTACGCTTGACGAGATATCGCAAGATAGATCCAAGCGCAGGAGAGGGCAAGAGGGGGGTTTTAGTCGGGTTGGCGACCGACACTACCAGGGCGGTAGACACAATGCCCTGGTGCCAAGCGGTTTCCCCCTTCACAAAAAAAAAAAAAAAAAAAAAAAAAGGTTAGGTTAGGTTAGGTTAGGTTAGGTTAGGTTAGGTTAGGTTAGGTTAGGTTAGGTTAGGTTAGGTTAGGTTAGGTTAGGTTAGGTTAGGTTATACCCAAAAAACTACTAACATACCTTTTTTTAATGTTTATTCTTACGTTTTAGACGACGAGAAACACTCCTAGACAGGTTTCGTCCAAGTTCTATGAGCCGTTCTCGAGATACGGAAAAAGTGAAAAACTCGCTAACCTTGGGTCGAAAATGGTGTCAATCGATAGAACTCGTCGAGAGGAATCCAAAAATGTCCTCAGTTACTCTCTAGGACCAACGGTTACCGAGTTATGGAGAAAATCCGGCCCGAACGACCATTTTTTTCGAAATCCGGCCCGAAGGACCATTTTTTCCCAGAAATTTCCATATAATTCAATTTTCAATTTTTAGGTTTAGGTTAGGTTAGGTTAGGTTAGGTTAGGTTAGGTTAGGTTAGGTTAGGTTAGGTTAGGTTAGGTTAGGTTAGGTTAGGTTAGGTTAGGTTAGGTTAGGTTAGGTTAGGTTAGGTTAGGTTAGGTTAGGTTAGTTAGGTTAGGTTAGGTTAGGTTAGGTTAGGTTAGGTTAGGTTAGGTTAGGTTAGGTTAGGTTAGGTTAGGTTAGGTTAGGTTAGGTTAGGTTAGGTTAGGTTAGGTTAGGTTATACCCAAAAAACTACTAACATACCTTTTTTAATGTTTATTCTTACGTTTTAGACGACGAGAAACACTCCTAGACAGGTTTCGTCCAAGTTCTATGAGCCGTTCTCGAGATACGGAAAAAGTGAAAAACTCGCTAACCTTGGGTCGAAAATGGTGTCAATCGATAGAACTCGTCGAGAGGAATCCAAAAATGTCCTCAGTTACTCTCTAGGACCAACGGTTACCGAGTTATGGAGAAAATCCGGCCCGAACGACCATTTTTTTCGAAATCCGGCCCGAAGGACCATTTTTTCCCAGAAATTTCCATATAATTCAATTTTCAATTTTAGGTTTAGGTTAGGTTAGGTTAGTGCATAGTCAAAAACAATCCAGGCTTTATGAAGCACATGCATTTTTCATGCAGGGTCGAAAACGCAGGGATGCCCACCCAGGGTTTATGAAGCCTTGGTAGGCACCGTACATTTTTCACCCTGCATGAGAAATTCACTACACTCTACTCGACTCCGACTTCACTGCGACTCGACTCCGACTTCACTGCGACTCGACTCCGACCCAACCCGGCCCGATCCGACTCCGACCCGACTCCGATCCGATTCCGACTCCGATCCGACTCCCACTCCGATACAACTTCGACTCGACTCCGACTCCAGGCAATTTGAGCAATAAATCTAAGTTGGGTTAGATAAATCAGGATAGGTTAGATCAAAACTATCTGTTCCAACATGATTTGTCTGAATTAACTTTCCGGAGGCCTATCAGAGCCAAATTCAAGTAGAAGAATGAAAAACGACATATAAGAAATCGAAGTTAGGTTATACCCAAAAAACTACTAACATACCTTTTTTAATGTTTATTCTTACGTTTTAGACGACGAGAAACACTCCTAGACAGGTTTCGTCCAAGTTCTATGAGCCGTTCTCGAGATACGGAAAAAGTGAAAAACTCGCTAACCTTGGGTCGAAAATGGTGTCAATCGATAGAACTCGTCGAGAGGAATCCAAAAATGTCCTCAGTTACTCTCTAGGACCAACGGTTACCGAGTTATGGAGAAAATCCGGCCCGAACGACCATTTTTTTCGAAATCCGGCCCGAAGGACCATTTTTTCCCAGAAATTTCCATATAATTCAATTTTCAATTTTAGGTTTAGATTAGGTTAGGTTAGGTTAGGTTAGGTTAGGTTAGGTTAGGTTAGGTTAGGTTAGGTTAGGTTAGGTTATACCCAAAAAACTACTAACATACCTTTTTTAATGTTTATTCTTACGTTTTAGACGACGAGAAACACTCCTAGACAGGTTTCGTCCAAGTTCTATGAGCCGTTCTCGAGATACGGAAAAAGTGAAAAACTCGCTAACCTTGGGTCGAAAATGGTGTCAATCGATAGAACTCGTCGAGAGGAATCCAAAAATGTCCTCAGTTACTCTCTAGGACCAACGGTTACCGAGTTATGGAGAAAATCCGGCCCGAACGACCATTTTTTTCGAAATCCGGCCCGAAGGACCATTTTTTCCCAGAAATTTCCATATAATTCAATTTTCAATTTTAGGTTTAGGTTAGGTTAGGTTAGTGCATAGTCAAAAACAATCCAGGCTTTATGAAGCACATGCATTTTTCATGCAGGGTCGAAAACGCAGGGATGCCCACCCAGGGTTTATGAAGCCTTGGTAGGCACCGTACATTTTTCACCCTGCATGAGAAATTCACTACACTCTACTCGACTCCGACTTCACTGCGACTCGACTCCGACTTCACTGCGACTCGACTCCGACCCAACCCGGCCCGATCCGACTCCGACCCGACTCCGATCCGATTCCGACTCCGATCCGACTCCCACTCCGATACAACTTCGACTCGACTCCGACTCCAGGCAATTTGAGCAATAAATCTAAGTTGGGTTAGATAAATCAGGATAGGTTAGATCAAAACTATCTGTTCCAACATGATTTGTCTGAATTAACTTTCCGGAGGCCTATCAGAGCCAAATTCAAGTAGAAGAATGAAAAACGACATATAAGAAATCGAAGTTAGGTTATACCCAAAAAACTACTAACATACCTTTTTTAATGTTTATTCTTACGTTTTAGACGACGAGAAACACTCCTAGACAGGTTTCGTCCAAGTTCTATGAGCCGTTCTCGAGATACGGAAAAAGTGAAAAACTCGCTAACCTTGGGTCGAAAATGGTGTCAATCGATAGAACTCGTCGAGAGGAATCCAAAAATGTCCTCAGTTACTCTCTAGGACCAACGGTTACCGAGTTATGGAGAAAATCCGGCCCGAACGACCATTTTTTTCGAAATCCGGCCCGAAGGACCATTTTTTCCCAGAAATTTCCATATAATTCAATTTTCAATTTTAGGTTTAGATTAGGTTAGGTTAGGTTAGGTTAGGTTAGGTTAGGTTAGGTTAGGTTAGGTTAGGTTAGGTTAGGTTAGGTTAGGTTAGGTTAGGTTAGGTTAGGTTAGGTTAGGTTAGGTTAGGTTAGGTTAGGTTAGGTTAGGTTATACCCAAAAAACTACTAACATACCTTTTTTAATGTTTATTCTTACGTTTTAGACGACGAGAAACACTCCTAGACAGGTTTCGTCCAAGTTCTATGAGCCGTTCTCGAGATACGGAAAAAGTGAAAAACTCGCTAACCTTGGGTCGAAAATGGTGTCAATCGATAGAACTCGTCGAGAGGAATCCAAAAATGTCCTCAGTTACTCTCTAGGACCAACGGTTACCGAGTTATGGAGAAAATCCGGCCCGAACGACCATTTTTTTCGAAATCCGGCCCGAAGGACCATTTTTTCCCAGAAATTTCCATATAATTCAATTTTCAATTTTAGGTTTAGGTTAGGTTAGGTTAGGTTAGGTTAGGTTAGGTTAGGTTAGGTTAGGTTAGGTTAGGTTAGGTTAGGTTAGGTTAGGTTAGGTTAGGTTAGGTTAGGTTAGGTTAGGTTAGGTTAGGTTAGGTTAGGTTATACCCAAAAAACTACTAACATACCTTTTTTAATGTTTATTCTTACGTTTTAGACGACGAGAAACACTCCTAGACAGGTTTCGTCCAAGTTCTATGAGCCGTTCTCGAGATACGGAAAAAGTGAAAAACTCGCTAACCTTGGGTCGAAAATGGTGTCAATCGATAGAACTCGTCGAGAGGAATCCAAAAATGTCCTCAGTTACTCTCTAGGACCAACGGTTACCGAGTTATGGAGAAAATCCGGCCCGAACGACCATTTTTTTCGAAATCCGGCCCGAAGGACCATTTTTTCCCAGAAATTTCCATATAATTCAATTTTCAATTTTAGGTTTAGATTAGGTTAGGTTAGGTTAGGTTAGGTTAGGTTAGGTTAGGTTAGGTTAGGTTAGGTTAGGTTAGGTTAGGTTAGGTTAGGTTAGGTTAGGTTAGGTTAGGTTAGGTTAGGTTAGGTTAGGTTAGGTTAGGTTAGGTTAGGTTAGGTTAGGTTAGGTTAGGTTAGGTTATACCCAAAAAACTACTAACATACCTTTTTTAATGTTTATTCTTACGTTTTAGACGACGAGAAACACTCCTAGACAGGTTTCGTCCAAGTTCTATGAGCCGTTCTCGAGATACGGAAAAAGTGAAAAACTCGCTAACCTTGGGTCGAAAATGGTGTCAATCGATAGAACTCGTCGAGAGGAATCCAAAAATGTCCTCAGTTACTCTCTAGGACCAACGGTTACCGAGTTATGGAGAAAATCCGGCCCGAACGACCATTTTTTTCGAAATCCGGCCCGAAGGACCATTTTTTCCCAGAAATTTCCATATAATTCAATTTTCAATTTTAGGTTTAGATTAGGTTAGGTTAGGTTAGGTTAGGTTAGGTTAGGTTAGGTTAGGTTAGGTTAGGTTAGGTTAGGTTATACCCAAAAAACTACTAACATACCTTTTTTAATGTTTATTCTTACGTTTTAGACGACGAGAAACACTCCTAGACAGGTTTCGTCCAAGTTCTATGAGCCGTTCTCGAGATACGGAAAAAGTGAAAAACTCGCTAACCTTGGGTCGAAAATGGTGTCAATCGATAGAACTCGTCGAGAGGAATCCAAAAATGTCCTCAGTTACTCTCTAGGACCAACGGTTACCGAGTTATGGAGAAAATCCGGCCCGAACGACCATTTTTTTCGAAATCCGGCCCGAAGGACCATTTTTTCCCAGAAATTTCCATATAATTCAATTTTCAATTTTAGGTTTAGGTTAGGTTAGGTTAGTGCATAGTCAAAAACAATCCAGGCTTTATGAAGCACATGCATTTTTCATGCAGGGTCGAAAACGCAGGGATGCCCACCCAGGGTTTATGAAGCCTTGGTAGGCACCGTACATTTTTCACCCTGCATGAGAAATTCACTACACTCTACTCGACTCCGACTTCACTGCGACTCGACTCCGACTTCACTGCGACTCGACTCCGACCCAACCCGGCCCGATCCGACTCCGACCCGACTCCGATCCGATTCCGACTCCGATCCGACTCCCACTCCGATACAACTTCGACTCGACTCCGACTCCAGGCAATTTGAGCAATAAATCTAAGTTGGGTTAGATAAATCAGGATAGGTTAGATCAAAACTATCTGTTCCAACATGATTTGTCTGAATTAACTTTCCGGAGGCCTATCAGAGCCAAATTCAAGTAGAAGAATGAAAAACGACATATAAGAAATCGAAGTTAGGTTATACCCAAAAAACTACTAACATACCTTTTTTAATGTTTATTCTTACGTTTTAGACGACGAGAAACACTCCTAGACAGGTTTCGTCCAAGTTCTATGAGCCGTTCTCGAGATACGGAAAAAGTGAAAAACTCGCTAACCTTGGGTCGAAAATGGTGTCAATCGATAGAACTCGTCGAGAGGAATCCAAAAATGTCCTCAGTTACTCTCTAGGACCAACGGTTACCGAGTTATGGAGAAAATCCGGCCCGAACGACCATTTTTTTCGAAATCCGGCCCGAAGGACCATTTTTTCCCAGAAATTTCCATATAATTCAATTTTCAATTTTAGGTTTAGATTAGGTTAGGTTAGGTTAGGTTAGGTTAGGTTAGGTTAGGTTAGGTTAGGTTAGGTTAGGTTAGGTTAGGTTAGGTTAGGTTAGGTTAGGTTAGGTTAGGTTAGGTTAGGTTAGGTTAGGTTAGGTTAGGTTATACCCAAAAAACTACTAACATACCTTTTTTAATGTTTATTCTTACGTTTTAGACGACGAGAAACACTCCTAGACAGGTTTCGTCCAAGTTCTATGAGCCGTTCTCGAGATACGGAAAAAGTGAAAAACTCGCTAACCTTGGGTCGAAAATGGTGTCAATCGATAGAACTCGTCGAGAGGAATCCAAAAATGTCCTCAGTTACTCTCTAGGACCAACGGTTACCGAGTTATGGAGAAAATCCGGCCCGAACGACCATTTTTTTCGAAATCCGGCCCGAAGGACCATTTTTTCCCAGAAATTTCCATATAATTCAATTTTCAATTTTAGGTTTAGGTTAGGTTAGGTTAGGTTAGGTTAGGTTAGGTTAGGTTAGGTTAGGTTAGGTTAGGTTAGGTTAGGTTAGGTTAGGTTAACTCCGCCATGGGAGGTGATGTTCTTTGATGAGAAGGGCAGATCGTCTCATGCCGGTCACAAGCCCGGATAAAGGAGGAGTGGCCTATCGCTAGGAATCCGGACATTGCACGACTACCGTCCGGCTCTTCCCAGCAACGAATCGCACTTTGTTTCAACATGTCTTGGGTGTATTCGCCTTCTCTATTAGCTTTGATCTATCGGTCACCCTTGACCAACTCTTGTTCTTTTCCGTCCCCGACGCTATTAGAGCATTCGAGGGCTAGGGGACACTCCTTTCAGGACTACTTCGCCCAGGGAGTAAACCCTTCCAAAAATCCGCAACCCAAGGTGTCATGCGACCCGTGCTGAGGGGTGAATGACCAGGCGTGATATGGTCGCGAACGGAGCCTTCGGGGAAATGGCGACCTCTCGGAGTACGCAGCCTTAGCAGGGTAGGGGCGCACTGCCCTGCTGGACATGCAAGACGACCCGACTCGTGGGAACATATATGGATTTTGACACCACATACGAATTAGAGAGCAAGATGAGAGAGGAAATGGAAAAGATAGACAAAGAAAGAGAAGAGTTTGAAAGGCAGTTGCTTGAAACACAGAAGAAGAACCTAGTAACTAGATCACCAAAAGCTCGGAAGGACGGAGACGGCACCGACGACGACGTGCTCAAAACACCAAGACAGAGTGTCTCGGAAGAGCTCCTGGATGAGGATAGTATGAGATCAATCATTGACCTGACAAGCAGTGAAGTAGGGAAGGAAGGAAACCCTAAAAAAAAAAGGAAATGGAGAGGATCTCCGGAAGAAGAGAGTAGGAAGAGAGCGATTCCAGAACGAGAGCGAGAGTTCACGGCGCTACAGAAGACGGTAACAAACCTCGTGCAGATGTCTGATCAGATGATGACCCTCATCAAGGAAAACGTCAACACTAAGGTTGAGATCAAGAAACTCACAAAGAAGATTAGTACGGAGACAGGGCAACTAAAGGACAGAGCCACATTCTTAGGACAGGTACAGGACACGCTAAAAGAGATGCGCGAGGAAAAAGCAATGGACGATGAGATTAGCAAAATGGTCGAGAAGCTCGAGGAGGAGCGCGACGCTGCCAAAAAAAAAGCAGAAGAGGCAAACAAGGAAGTAGCTCTCCTGAGGGAAAAGGTGGCGGCTCTTGAGAACATAAAGGAAGGCGCAACGGATTCAGGCCAGGGAAAACCGGAAAACATTGGAAAGGGCAAATGCACATGCTCCTGCAAGTGCCGGGCCTCGCTGCTGGCCTCCTCGGAAGAACTCAAGCCAATGCGAAATCTTACTGAATTCAAGTTAATCGAGGAGCTGATATGGGACAAAACGGTATTCACAAATACCACAGTTAAAGTTGGAAACCCACTAAGCACTGGGGATGGCGTAGTGAAAGTCGTAATAACTGAACCGCAGGATCCAGAGATGGAAAATGGCATACAGAAGCTATATAAAGACAAGTTTCCGGAGCTAGGTAAGCTAACAGGAGATATCGAGGTTATGGAACAAACCACAAGAATCAGGGGCACTAGCAATGCCTCGAATAAGAAAATAATTAAACTGCGATTTGATGGATCCCAATTGGGAATATGGGAGAAGCTTGTTGCGCTTAGAGAGGAAACAAAAGACGACAGGATGGTGTGCATCCACCACATCAATGGGATCGATAAAAAAAATCTACAGAAGATGACTGAGGCCATATTCCACGATAGTGACACGACTGTGGAGATCTACACGACCCCCAAGCAACAAACTGGAAACGCAAGAGCTAGGAACACCTACGGCGTCATAATAAGCGATGGCGACTCCACATATAGGGACATTCTCGGTAGAGTGAAAACAGTGGTTAGAGGCTCCGAATCACTAAAAGCAATTAGAGATGTGAGGGAGACAAGAGATGGAAAACTCCTACTTACAGTAGAGAAGGACCTAGACGCACTCAAAAAACTAAAATCTGTGATTGAGGGAGAGGGCACGTTGAAAACACGGAGCATGGGACGAGAAAATACCGGAGTGGTCAACCTGAGAGGAATGACAGGCGACGTCACAGAGAAGGAGATTATTGAGGCAGTCGAGGCAGAAATAGGGACGTGGACTAACGACTGTATAATTAGCGACATCAGACCGCTGCAGAATGATAAGAAGGCAGTCACCCTCACTCTGCCAAGAACAATGGCAGACCATATGCTCCAAAGAGATAATATTAGGATAGGGCTGGCCCGAGTCAGAGTTGAAAAAAGGTTGAAGGTACCCAGGTGCAACAAATGTTGGGGTTTCGAGCATAGGACCGAGGACTGCGTCGGGCCCGACAGATCTGCGCTGTGTTTCAGATGCGGAGAGGAAGGTCACGCGGCCAGGGACTGTAAAAACAACGAATTCTGTCCTATTTGTAGAGAAAATGGACACAAGACAAGCTCCATGAGATGCCCAGTCTTCAAAGGGGCCCTTAACAAGGTCAGAGACAGAGAAGAACACAGAAGACGGCCTAGCACCTCCTCTAGGCTCACGAACATGCAAATGGGTGAGGTATTACAGCAAGTATTGACAACAGGAGAGAACAGATCAGAAGATAACACTGAAGAAGAAGGTGAAGATAACACTGAAGAACGACCCGAAAACCCTGTAGGGACCAGTCACACCGACACACAGGGGATCGAGGGGGGAAGCTCGTCACCGAACTAAGAATCATACAAGTCAACATGGATAGGCGCAGAAATGCGCATCACCTGTTGAGGAGGAAGGCAGAGGAAGCAGACGCCGACCTGGTTCTCGTCCAGGAACCAAACCTGTCCATCGCCCGTGCGGACGCAAGGTGGATCATGGACCTGGACGAGAACACGGCGGCGTGGTGCAGGAATAGATCGTGCGGAGTCACCAGCCACTCAGTCGAAAATGGCTTTACCTGCTTGAACTTTGAGAAGTGGAACATATATAACTGTTATATCTCCCCAAACACTACGCAAACGGACTTCCGAGAGTATATCGACAGACTGGCAGAGCACGTGAGGACAGGAAACAAAGAGGCCATCATCGTAGGCGATTTCAACGCGAAATCCCCCCTGTGGACAGGCAACGCCTCAGATAAAAGAGGTCACTACATCGAGGATTGGGTGAACGCGTCAAACATGACGGTTCACAACACAAATGGGCAACCAACGTTCGTTAGGGCGGCACAGTCATCCGTCATTGACCTCACACTATCCACTGACGAAATCGGCTCTAGAATATCCGAGTGGCATGTATCAAACGAGGAAAGTGGCAGTCTTCACAGATATATCACGTTTAGGGTAGGGACAGGCTCCCACGTCAAGAGGGCAGAACAATCCTGCGAGATAAGAATGGACCTCCCAACCTTCAAAAACACCCTCCAACTGACACAACACAATATCACGGATACGCAAAGGCTCACGAAGACGATTAAGAATGCCCAGGAAGCCAGCACGATACGTAATAACCAAGGAATACCCAGGGAGCAACCGGTGTGGTGGAATGACACCATTAGCGCACTGAGACTGAGGTGTGGAAAAGCCAGGAGGTTACTAACTAGAACAAGACGTCAGGCCCGCACCCCACTTGGACGCCTTGAGGATCTAGAAAGAGAATACAAGGAAGCTAGAAGAACACTCAATAAAGAAATAAACAGGTCCCAAAAGGAGGAGTGGAGACGACTGTGTGACGGGCTGGAGCAGGACCCATGGGGACAGGGATACCGTATAGCGGTCAGGAACCTGAAGGGTTTTAGGGCCCCATACGAGCTCGATCGCTGCCGAAAGGAAAACATAATAAGAGAATTATTTCCGGACGCGGACGAAGTTGACATCGAAGCCCAGCAACCCGCTGAGGAGCTACAACCTCCCCTGTTCACGGTGGGGGAACTGAAAGAGGCGGCGCTAAAGCTAAAGAGCAAGAGATCTCCGGGCCCCGACGGGATCCTACCAGAAACAGTCAAGCTCGCCATAGAGGAAATGCCAGATACCATTCTGAAAGTGATGAATGAAGAACTCAATCAGGGAACCTTCCCAGACACATGGAAGAACGGCAAGGTGGTACTGATCCCTAAAGGAGACCCAAGGATAGAAGAAAAACACCGACCGATATGTCTACTTGACGGATTCGGAAAAATCTATGAATATATGTTGAAGGCCAGGCTGGAAGAGGAGCTGGACGAAAGAGGAGGTATTGCCGACACCCAGTTCGGGTTTAGATCAAAGAGATCGGTAATAGGGGCAGTCAAGCACGTAATAGATGCAGTGAACAGAGACCGGAAGACATGGGGGGTGGTCGTCATGATAGACGTAAAAAACGCCTTTAACACGGCGAAATGGCACCTCATAAACCGGGAACTGAGCCGATTGCAAAACAGCGCATACCTAAGACGAGCGATAACCAGCTACCTCTCCGGGAGAAAGGTGAGCTCCGGGAAAATAAGCATGAGCATATCGCAGGGAGTCCCACAGGGATCAGTACTCGGCCCCACACTGTGGAATGTGGCGTACAACGGAATTCTCACGCTTGAACTACCAAGTAACTGCACAACTGTAGCATATGCGGACGATCTCGCGCTGATCATCACTGCCCAAAAGAGAGAGGAGTTGATACAAAAGACAAACGAGTGCCTAACAACGATCAATCAATGGACCATAGAAAACGGACTCGAGATCGCACCCCAAAAAACAGAGGCTATCATAATGAGAGGACCCAGGAAACGTGATGACATTAGTTTTGCGATAGGAAACACGGAGATCACACCAAGCAAATATGTCAAATACTTGGGGGTGCACCTGGACGATAAGCAAATCTTCAATGAGCATGTTAGGAAAACTTGCGAGAAGGCTAATAGGCAGGTTACAGCGCTAACCAAAATCCTACCGAACATCAGAGGACCGGGCCTTTTCAAAAGAAAAGTCATGTACGGTGTAGTCCAATCAGTCCTCTTGTTTGCAGCACCAGTGTGGGGACATGTCATCAGAGTAAACAGATACAAGGACATGCTGATATCGACTCAGCGAAAGATGTTGCTGCGTGTCGCCATGGCGTACAGAACCGTGTCGGCTGAGGCACTATGTGTAATAGCGGCGATACCACCAATTGACCTCTTGATCGAGGAGAAAATACGTCTAGATAACATGCACGACTTGAACTTAAGGGTAATAGCTGAAGAAAGACATAGGACTATAGAGAGATGGCAAACAAGGTGGAACGACAACACTTCCACTGCACAGTGGACTAAAATTTTGATACCCGATATAAGCACGTGGATGAGATGCAAACATAAAAGCACCAGCTACTATGTAACCCAAGCCCTCAGCGGGCATGGCTCATTCAGGAAGTATACCCACAAAATAGGAAAGACAGAGAACGAGATATGTGCCTACTGCGGAGACAGGGACGACCCACGCCACACCATCTTTGAATGTGGAAGGTGGGTACGAGAGCGACAGCAGGCTGAAGCGGCTATAGGTGAAATACTCACCCCGGATAACCTTACTGGGCTCATGATGGACACAGTACCTAATTGGGAGGCAGGGTATAACTTCCTGAAAACGGTCATGGAAACGAAAGAGCGTGAGGAGAGGGAGGCCCAAAGGCAAGAAATGAATATAGCACATGCAATCTACGATGATGACGACACAGGACCTGATGACGACATATGATCTACAGACCGCCGCCTACGCTTGACGAGATATCGCAAGATAGATCCAAGCGCAGGAGAGGGCAAGAGGGGGGTTTTAGTCGGGTTGGCGACCGACACTACCAGGGCGGTAGACACAATGCCCTGGTGCCAAGCGGTTTCCCCCTTCACAAAAAAAAAAAAAAAAAAAAAAAAAGGTTAGGTTAGGTTAGGTTAGGTTAGGTTAGGTTAGGTTAGGTTAGGTTAGGTTAGGTTAGGTTAGGTTAGGTTAGGTTAGGTTAGGTTAGGTTATACCCAAAAAACTACTAACATACCTTTTTTAATGTTTATTCTTACGTTTTAGACGACGAGAAACACTCCTAGACAGGTTTCGTCCAAGTTCTATGAGCCGTTCTCGAGATACGGAAAAAGTGAAAAACTCGCTAACCTTGGGTCGAAAATGGTGTCAATCGATAGAACTCGTCGAGAGGAATCCAAAAATGTCCTCAGTTACTCTCTAGGACCAACGGTTACCGAGTTATGGAGAAAATCCGGCCCGAACGACCATTTTTTTCGAAATCCGGCCCGAAGGACCATTTTTTCCCAGAAATTTCCATATAATTCAATTTTCAATTTTAGGTTTAGGTTAGGTTAGGTTAGGTTAGGTTAGGTTAGGTTAGGTTAGGTTAGGTTAGGTTAGGTTAGGTTAGGTTAGGTTAGGTTAGGTTAGGTTAGGTTAGGTTAGGTTAGGTTAGGTTAGGTTAGGTTAGGTTAGGTTAGGTTAGGTTAGGTTAGGTTAGGTTAGGTTAGGTTAGGTTAGGTTAGGTTAGGTTAGGTTAGGTTAGGTTAGGTTAGGTTAGGTTAGGTTAGGTTAGGTTAGGTTAGGTTAGGTTAGGTTAGGTTAGGTTAGGTTAGGTTAGGTTAGGTTAGGTTAGGTTAGGTTAGGTTAGGTTAGGTTAGGTTAGGTTAGGTTAGGTTAGGTTAGGTTAGGTTAGGTTAGGTTAGGTTAGGTTAGGTTAGGTTAGGTTAGGTTAGGTTAGGTTAGGTTAGGTTAGGTTAGGTTAGGTTAGGTTAGGTTAGGTTAGGTTAGGTTAGGTTAGGTTAGGTTAGGTTAGGTTAGGTTAGGTTAGGTTAGGTTAGGTTAGGTTAGGTTAGGTTAGGTTAGGTTAGGTTAGGTTAGGTTAGGTTAGGTTAGGTTAGGTTAGGTTAGGTTAGGTTAGGTTAGGTTAGGTTAGGTTAGGTTAGGTTAGGTTAGGTTAGGTTAGGTTAGGTTAGGTTAGGTTAGGTTAGGTTAGGTTAGGTTAGGTTAGGTTAGGTTAGGTTAGGTTAGGTTAGGTTAGGTTAGGTTAGGTTAGGTTAGGTTAGGTTAGGTTAGGTTAGGTTAGGTTAGGTTAGGTTAGGTTAGGTTAGGTTAGGTTAGGTTAGGTTAGGTTAGGTTAGGTTAGGTTAGGTTAGGTTAGGTTAGGTTAGGTTAGGTTAGGTTAGGTTAGGTTAGGTTAGGTTAGGTTAGGTTAGGTTAGGTTAGGTTAGGTTAGGTTAGGTTAGGTTAGGTTAGGTTAGGTTAGGTTAGGTTAGGTTAGGTTAGGTTAGGTTAGGTTAGGTTAGGTTAGGTTAGGTTAGGTTAGGTTAGGTTAGGTTAGGTTAGGTTAGGTTAGGTTAGGTTAGGTTAGGTTAGGTTAGGTTAGGTTAGGTTAGGTTAGGTTAGGTTAGGTTAGGTTAGGTTAGGTTAGGTTAGGTTAGGTTAGGTTAGGTTAGGTTAGGTTAGGTTAGGTTAGGTTAGGTTAGGTTAGGTTAGGTTAGGTTAGGTTAGGTTAGGTTAGGTTAGGTTAG